>JACBWV010000223.1:11409768-11461844 GCA_013435795.1 Chlamydomonas sp. ICE-L
GGAGCCCCCAGTAATTCTGCTGGGTAACGGGGCCCCGGCAGGCCACACTCCGGCAGGCTGTCCCAGCCCGGAGCATCCCTACCCGTGCTGAAACTTTCAACAGACTGCACAGGTTCTATAGACCTGGCCTCCCCGTACCCACCCATTCGTTTTGCTACAGCACCTAGCTCATCAGAGTCTAAAGATGAAGGCATGGTAGGTAGTGGGCGGCTAGAGACCGGACCTACATCCAGATTCGAACAGCAGAATGAATTGTTGTACGGCCATGTACAACAGTACCAAGATCTCCTCTACCTCACTTACGATAAGCACGATAGAACCAGGGTCTGGTCCCTGAGGACCATGTTTACTACTCTGGCTATCTCCAATCTACCAGGGGAGGGGATACCTGTAGGGTCGTCCTCGTCTAAGTCAGAATCACTGTTGACACGCCGTTTATGCTCCACCATAAAGGACTCCCTTACGATACCGAGTGCCAGGCGCAGGAGTGTGTAACAAATTCCTCATAGTAAACGCAGTCACGCGAAACTACCACCTGGCGCATTGCCGGTACCCAAACATTATAACCCTTGCTCACATCACTATAGCCCCAAGAACCGCCCCTCTTCAGACCTCGGGCCTAGCTTACTCCGCCTTAGCCATACACTTAGTGTGACATAGCATGTTGAGAACAACAAGACAAAGTCAAGACACATCTAGGTAACACCAAAGAATAATTCCAAGAGGGTACCGCCTCTTGAGATGATTTATTCTTCTAATCAGGTCACCACAAACTCGTGTAGTCCTCTCCCTTCTCAAGCACGTATCATATGCCATTGCGAATCTACTGAACCAGACTTAGCTTGGCTTCGTAGAAAGCGAAAGAGAGCACGTAGTTCCTAGAAGACCTCGGTTATGCACCAGCTGCATATCAGCTTGGATAACACTCCGGAGAGTGGACTTAGTGTGTGCAGCACGCCAATCTATAAATGCGGAGACGAGAATAATTATTACAAAAGATAGTGGAACCATAAAGGGACACCAGCGGAGGAAAGGGGGGCGGTAGCCTGGAACCTGATCAGGGTACAGGTTAGACAGCGCGTGTCAGAAGAACCGATGACGCAGTCAACAGTAAGCTGACATAGTACTGTCAGGACCGATAGTTCTAAGGAAGTACATAAGTAGTCACCAAGTCATAAAACGCGTGAGAGCACCGCAATTCATGCTGACACTCCACCTATGACACAGGTGACATACAATACTACTTCTCCACCTATGGCACTGGTGACATAGAACTATATGTAACAGATTGAAAAAAAAAAAAAAAAAAAAAATCAAAGAACTCCGAAAATTCGAGAGAACTTCAAATGGAAACCCAAAGGTTTATAGGAAGGAATGAAACACGGCAAAAACCAAAATTTGCCAAGTTAGAAAAGGATGAAAACCGAATATCAAAGATGGGTAACAACGGTATAGAAAACCCGATCCGGGAATAGGAACCTAATGCCATACAATGATAACCAAAGAAACCGATGTAACAAAAAAAAATTATATACCCTAAGAAGAAGCGGTCATCCCAAGCATCCGCATAAACCTCCAGAACACAGCAGGATCAAGGGGCTTGGTGAAGGGGTCAGCACAGTTGTCCTTGGTGTTAACATAGGCAACATCTAGTGAACCGTCCTCCACCAGCTCCTTGATGTAGTGATGAATAACATCAATGTGCTTGCTGCGAGGGAGGAGCTGCCAGTCATTGGCCCATCTCAGAGACCCTATGTTGTCACCCTGAATGGTAACTAAATCACAAGGCAGACCCAGATCCACCCTCAACTTCTTCAACCATTGCACCTCCCTGGCAGCCTGAGACAGGGCCTGATACTCAGCCTCACAAGAGCTAATGGCAACTGTAGGCTGCCTCTTGCTCATCCAGTTCACTATGCACCCTCCAGCCAGGACAGCAAAGCCAGTCTGAGATCTCCTGTCAGACCCATCATCAGCAAAGGATGAGTCACTAAAGACAGTAAAAGAGAAATCAGGGCTGTGTGTGTAAGTGAGTCCCAGGTGGGAATGTGACCTCAAATACAAAAGCAAACGCTTGGCTGCCCCCCACAGGGGGACGGTAGGGTGAGCAGAAAACCTGGACAGGTAGCTCACAGCAAAGGCAATATCAGGCCTGGTGCAAGTAGCCAGGTATAGCAAAGCACCAACAAGAGAGAGGTACTGGCTATTAGAGGACAGGGGTTCTCCAGGTGGGTCAGTGACGGTGGACTTGTCCATGGGGGCACCAAACCTGGGCTTGGCAGCAGCAGTCAGACCAAACTGCTCCACCAGATCAACAATGTAGGAGTGCTGGGAGAGGTTGATCTGAACACACCTGCCGTCAGAGTCAAGTGTACAAGCCATGTCCAAGGAGAGGAACTGAACCGGCACACCCATCTCTTTGACCTCCCAGCCAGCTTTCTCCATAGCCTTGATCAGCAAAACATACCTATCCAGCTCACTAAAAGCACAGATAAAATCATCAACATAGGTTAGGACATAGCTCCACCCACCATTAGAATCCCTCCTAAAATACAGAGCAGGTTCCGCCTTGCACATAATAAAACCATGTGCAACCAAAACCCGCTTGACATCCATACTCCAAGCCCTGGGCGCCTGTTTCAAACCATAAAGGGACTTGATCAGCTTGCACACAAGGGGAACACCGTTAGGACCAAGTACCTTAAAGCCCTCAGGCTGGTGGCAGTACAGGTCCAGACCAGGTTCAAGGGGAGCATTCAGAAATGCAGTCTTGATGTCCAGCTGCCGAACAAACATCTTCCTATGAGTGATGGCAGCCAGGAGCACCCTCAGACCTGCTTTAGAAGAAACGGGGGCATATACATCATGAAAATCCAACCCAGGACGCTGCAGAAAACCACGAACCACAAAACGTGCCTTGAAGCGAATAGAACCATCAACCCCAACCTTCTTCACAAATAACCACCTGCCAGACAGGACCCTCTGTTTAGGAGGCAGTGGAGTGAGCGCCCAAGTGCCATGGGCATGTAGGGACGCCATCTCATCCTTCATAGCAAGGAGCCATTGATCCCTGTCAGGGCTGGTGGGAAGCATGGCAGCTTTGAAGGTCAGTTCAGTGGAAGTGGAAATGTATGCTCCCACGTACAAGCAGTGTACTTGTACATGAGCAGCGGGGATATCAGCAGTATCAGCAGTAACCGGTAGTATAGCCCCCAGCGCAGAACTACTGCCTGGTTGAACAGGGCCGGCCTTATTTGCCTCTATATCAACGAAGCCTGGGTCGACCGGAACACCCCAGCCATACGCAGTATCGGAACCCGACCAGTGTTCCAGATCATCACTTGCACTATCGGCAACGGCTACTTCATCACATGGCCTTGACCCGAGTAATCCACCAGGGACGACAGGAGGCGTCTGAATGAACGACACCCGCGAGTCATCCGAGGTGGTCGGAGGTTGGCGACTATTAGTCAATGGACCTGATCCAGGTACCACTATGATCGAAGGCTGTCGTAATCCTAAATCTTCACCGACGAAATGTGGCGCAGAGGAGGGCCTGGCGACCCCCTGCGATTCGGCTAAGATTTTATCTGAAAGAACTGCAGAATCTCGCCCGCCCAGTGCCTTCACACACAATACAGCACCATCAGCCCCTGACCTGGGACGCAAGGTCATCCCATGATCAGGGCAGCGGTCGACAATTGGGGTTAGCAAGGGTCAAGGGAATTAACCGTAGGCACAGGCATATGTCCGTTGATAGCGGCAGGGATGCGAGAGACATACGGCGACCCGTCATAGGGAGATAGCCCAGGAATACAGTTATGATCAAACTGCTCATAGAAGAGTACATCACGACTCTCTACTACCTGGCGCAACTTAGGAACCCAAACAAAATAACCCTTACTCACCAGGGAATACCCAACCAGTCTACCAGATAACGCCCTTTCGTCCAGCTTGTTGCGCTTCTTCCCATTGACTAACGTAACGTAGCAAGGGCATCCGAACACGCGCAACATCGACACATCAGGCTGAACCCCAAAGAAAAGCTCATGAGGAGTCTTATCTCCCTGATTGGGCAAGCGATTACGAAGGTAACACGCAGCTAGGAAGGCATAGGGCCAGAAAGACTTAGTTAGCTTTGACTCCAGGTGGATGCTCCTAGCTATAGACTGTAAGACCCCATTGTACCTCTCCACAGTTGCATTCTGCTGTGCAGTGTATGCCAAAGATAACTCATGCACTGCCCCAACCGATATCAGCCAATCCTCAAACCACTTTACTATAAACTCCTTAGCCCTGTCAGACCTCAGGCACTTAAAGGCAAATCCGTGCAGCTGATTCATCCATCTGAGGATGATAGTCTGAACTGCTAAGGGAGCTTCATCCCTGGTCCTCAAGCACAACACTTCAGCATAGCCAGAGTGTTGGTCTGTGAGGCACAGAATATAAAACTCCCCACGCAGACCTCTAATATGAACTGGCCCCATGATGTCCAAGTGAAGGCGTTGGAGAGGTGCATTGATCGGAGTAGTGCTTGCTTTAGGAAAAGGGAGACGTTTGCCCTTAGCCTTTTGACAAGCATCACAAGGGATCTTAGCCAGTTTTTGGACCTGGTTGAGTGAGAGGGGTAAGTTCTTAACCATACCCTTCTTGACAAGTCTGTGCATGGCATCATAGCCGGGGTGACCCAGCCGCCTATGCCACAGCCATTCAGGAGTGATAGGGATAACAACTCCACCGTCCTCATCAACATCAAGTGCAAAAGCTGGGTAATTGTCAGCACCAAACGAACAGCCACTGGTGGTGTAACAAGGCCTACATGCAAACTTGTAAACACCATCACTGGAGGCAGGGAAGGACCAGAGAATAGAAGAGCCCTGAGTGGCAGTGCAACTAATACTATCAAAAGAAATCTTGCAGTGGAGAGAATGAGCCACAGCATTTACTGACAGGAGGTTCACCGGACAGTGAGGTATGTAGAGAACATTAGTTAGAATGATTGGTGTTGGTAACCAATCACTACATAACTCAATGGATCCCTTACCTACTGCCCGTTGAACCACACCATCACCAAATCGAACTGATGGCAGATTCAGTGGAACATCAAACACAGTGAACAAAGATCTATCACCTGTGATGGACATTCCAGCTCCAGAATCCACATGCCAGACCCCCTCAGACAGGCTCGGACTACACACATTTGAGAACCTAGAGGTGCAGGAGAATAGGACAGGGCTTACCTGCTACTTCTGCATAGCAAACCCATCAATTTGAGCCTGCAAGGAAGACAATTGCTTTGGAGTAAGGTGACCTGGAAGGGCCAGGTTAGCAGGCAACGGTGAAGGAAGCGTTGGTTCTGCACGACCAGGGACCCTTCGCAGGGCAGGGAACTTCGTCCAGCAACGGTCCTCCGAGTGACCATCCTTGTGGGGGCATGGTCCCCAGGTGCATTCCAGGCGCCTCTTGTTCGACCCAGAACCACCACCAGTCTTCTGCCGCCGCTGAAATGCAGCATTAGCAGGAAACTGAGGAGCGGTCCGGGACCAACCAGGATGCCTGGAATCCGACTGAGGGAGCGCTATGTTAAGAATATCTAGCTGCCTATATTCCTCTAGACAGGACCAGTACTCAACAGGTTGCTGGTTGTATATCAGGATACCATACTTAATCCGCAGCGTTTCGAACCGGGGCAGACTCGCACCTTGAACTATAATGCCCATGGCGTGACGCTGAGTCTGCGGAAACCCAGCACTGCGCAGGTCAGTGCACATACCGCGAACCCGACGAAAGAAAGCGTCAACCTGCTCATGAGTGCCCATGGCCGAAGCATGATACTCCTTCAGCAAGAGAGGGACACGCGAGGCAAGGGCATCGGACTGCTGCCTCCGGATATGCAAAAAGATATCCCGAGGTGAAGCAAAGTCCCTATACACCTTGACTAGGGCATCCGTCATGTTGGCAAGCATCATGGATAAGATCATGAACTCTTGGCGGGGTAGGGTAAGCGCACTGAAACCCAACAGTGCAGGATCGACACTAGACTCACCATGAGAGGCCGAATTTCCAGCAGCAGGAGGAGCACACCGAGGAGCTAAAGACTCACGAATCGCCAGAAAATACTCAGCAGCAAGACCAGCGTCATAAGCGCGCTGGTCATCTAAGTTCCTGATGAGATCTAGGGAACGCGCAACACGCACAATGAGCTCGAAATCAGGACGAACAGGACAGAAAGGGAGTGGCACCTTAACAAACTGGTAACCTCGCAGGTCACTGTTCCTACGCCCAACCCCTCCAGAGGTCACACCATTAGCAGGAGGGTAGTTAATCCCTGGCATAACAGGTCCCAGAAAAGCCCGACACTCTAGACCTAGCTCAGAATAAGCCATCACACGCCTAGGCCTAGGGCGACCCTTGCTATCAACCATAGCCTGAGTGGCAGTCATATCCAGCCTACCGTACAGAGTGCGGTCCAAGGATTCCCCAGCATGTTGAGCTTGGCGGATAAGACGGCATTCCTGCAGGGATAGACGCAGAGGATGTCCGCCATCGAGCAGATGCTCCCAGGAGTCGCATGACAGCGAAGGAGGCACATATGGCGGAGGGCCAGGAGCAGGGGGCTGCTCCACAGGCGGAGGGGGGGGTGGAGGGGGCTCCTGCGAAGGGCCAGCAAAGGATGCGCGGCCAGCAGCAGCAGCAGAAGCCTCTCGAGCACGAGTATTGTAGCCAGACAGACCTCGGTCCGGAGGCAAGGTGAAAGACGCAGACTTCTGCATCAAAGACGGCCTGGCCACCTCCGGGTGGACAGGTGGAAGGGGCGCAAGCAGAGGCGCAGAGACTGGATCAGGCTTAAACTCCGGGGAAGGCGCAAGAGCAGGTGCCGACAGAGGCTCATACACAGGAGAGACGGTAGAATTGAACACTCGAGTAGCAGTGGAAGGAGTGACTCCACCGAAGTCACCACTCATAGCACTCTGCAGATCTTCATCACCATCATCAGAGTCATCAGCATAGCCATCTGCACGGCGATGACGAGCAAGTTCTTGATAGTCGTAGTCAAAACGGGCATCAGGAGGTGGAGGCGCCCCTGCGTACTGGATAATCTGAGTGGAAACACAGCAGAGTCGCATCAGAACGTCCTCAATCTCAGGAGAGAGACGTCGGACAGTAGCAGAAGGAGCCGTAAAGGTGGAGGATTGATTGGGGGGGGTCACTTCCACGATGGCGGAAGGACTCTCATGACCGCTAGCAGAGGCAGCTGGTGCACAGACGTCTAGCCAATCATCAAGAGGACCCGGGTCCTCCTTAGGAAGGACACGGTCGCAGCCATTGCTTATAATGACACTGCGCATCCCGCGCGTCCAAGATTCTCCATTCTTGTCGTGGAGTTTCTCAAAATTAGCGGGAGGCCCTCGCGGAAGTTGCATCGCAAAGCAGTGGTAGTAAATGAGGGACCGTATAACCTATCAGCTTGGATAACACTCCGGAGAGTGGACTTAGTGTGTGCAGCACGCCAATCTATAAATGCGGAGACGAGAATAATTATTACAAAAGATAGTGGAACCATAAAGGGACACCAGCGGAGGAAAGGGGGGCGGTAGCCTGGAACCTGATCAGGGTACAGGTTAGACAGCGCGTGTCAGAAGAACCGATGACGCAGTCAACAGTAAGCTGACATAGTACTGTCAGGACCGATAGTTCTAAGGAAGTACATAAGTAGTCACCAAGTCATAAAACGCGTGAGAGCACCGCAATTCATGCTGACACTGCATACTAGCTATTCTTCTGGAGTGCGAGCAGGAGGAGAGGGAGAAGCGGCGCAGGGGCGCCAGACTTGGGACGTAGTAGAAACGTGGCAGCGAGGTGGTCGGCCTTCACGTAGTGGGTGCACGTGAGTGCAGCCCGACCTGCTACAGGAAACCTCCACCTCGACCACCGCGGTCGCTATTACATCCAGCTCCTCTTCCTCAGCCATCGCGGCCGCGTCCACCAGATGTGGGAGGGGGTACATGCATACATGTAAACGGGTGAGGGAGTTATAGCATTTGAATGGTGGATGCAAAGCGTGGTCAATAGGCAATCCCATGTTAAAGATGATCCTAATGACAACCTCGTGGTACATGAGCTCGGTGGCTTTCACCATCAAGTTATGCGCACGCAAAGGAGCAAAGCGCTCATGAACTGCGTCTAGAATCATACGGGACAAATCATCATACTCGGAGATGTCATCCCCAACACTAGCTAGTTCCTGGATCAAAAGATCTACATCCGAATCTTCGAGAATCAGGGGCGAATCAGGGGCAACGCAAGTCCGGCAGGGTCGCGTAAAATCTAAGTCACAGTCACCAGAGAAGCTTTCGACCTATTCGCATCAGCATCATCAAGGGCATACGCCTCCGACTCACCGGGTTGGGGGCAACCCTTCTGTCCGGGAGGAGCAGCAGTGTAACCCCCGGCTCCAGCTCGATTGCCAGAGCTTTCCCTTGCCCTCCACCTGGAGGACGCGACAGCGTGGCAGCACGGTGAGATGCTGCAGGAAGCAGCTCCTCAATCCAGTCGTGGTCAGCTCTTGAGCAGCTGGATCAGGTGCGCCAGAGCGTCTGGATGGGTCCACATACTCAAGAGTCCTCACAGACGCTTTGTAAAGCCAGCGTCAAAGAGATCTCGCATTTATGTGCGCCAGATGGCGACATTGAAGCGAGTCAGCCTCTCGATATGAGAAAACTGGATACTACCAGACCTCATTGTGGATCCCCGCGTCCCCGCGCATCCCGCGCACAGTGGTGCAGCGCCAAGGTGGGCCGATAACCTGTCAACGGAGTGTTGAAAAGGTCGTAGAGGCAATGAGTCTGGGGAGGCATTCTAGAAAGAGAAATAGGACATTACAGCAGAGAGAGCGTAGCTATAAATACACTCTGTCAAGGGTATATTAATACGTAAACCCTGAGTATAGCTGGAAGGAATGGTGAGCACACTCTGTGGTACACCAGAGTGTGACGCAACTTCCTGGAACGTACCGGAACACCTAGAAGGTTCCCGTACACCCCACATACTCCGGAACTATTCGGTCAGCCAGACATCTTCTACCGGCGATCTGCTGGCACCTATCGAAATTGAAAGCGCAGTTGCGGTCAGCACACAATGGTTGTTTCGAACGGTGTACATCCCACAGCGTACGTAATATTCAAAATGTACCTGTCAGATTTGAAAATTTGACCTGAGCCGTGGTTGCAGCAGTACAGTCCGTTCGATTGCTCTCTTACCGGCGTCAGGTGAAGGCTCTGTTGGTAAAGATCGAGGTGACCTCCTGTCGCCAGGACCAAAGTCCTTGAAATCGTTCCTGAGCTTTGCTTTGCATGTCTCAACCCACACCTTAGTGTCCGCAAGCTCTTTGTCGGCGATACATCCGCCCTTGCCGACCCTAACAGGCGGGTCGCGCATTTTACGCCACCATATGAAGAGCGAGATTGTGAACTGGTATGCATGATAGGGATCCAGACATGGGCCTCCGAACGCTAGTAACTTCATCTGGGCTGGCTTGAATCCCTCAAGGGTGAGTGTCGACCAGAAATCATCAGCTCCACACATAGGCCTGCATTCGCCGCGAAACCTCAACCAGTGAGTGTGCGTAGCCGTAACATTGAAGGCTGGTCCACCAACAACGACTTCGATGTTCATTGGCTCTTGGCACTTCTTGGTCCATTCGTCATGACACCGCATCCCAAAACCTGCTCGTCCGCGTGAACTTTTAATTCCACGGTACCGTCACTGTACACGCTGCGTAAGACAAATAGGTTGGTAGAGCAAATGATTCAGATTCAGATTCAATTAAAATTCAGATTCACATGTAGAGTCCTCCCGATCATAATCGGGAGCATTGACAAACCCAACGAGAGAATGATACAGAAAACATGTACTCGGAATACTCACAGTCCTCCCGATCCTAATCGGGAGCATTGACAAACCCAACGAGCGAATGATACAGAAAACATGTACTCGGAATACACACAGTCCTCCCGATCATAATCGGGAGCATTGACAAACCCAACGAGCGAATGATACAAAAAACATGTACTCGGAATACACACAGTCCTCCCGATCATAATCAGGAGCATTGACAAACCAACGAGCGAATGATTCAGAAAACATGTACTCAGAATACGCACAGTCCTCCCGATCATAATCGGGAGCATTGACAAACCCAATGAGAGATTGATACAGAAAACATGTACTCGAATACACACAGTCCTCCCGATCATAATCGGAGCATTGACAAACCCAACAAGAGAATGATACAGAAAACATGTACTCGGAATACGCACAGTCCTCCCAATCATAATCGGGAGCATTGACAAACCCAACGAGCGAATGATACAGAAAACATGTACTCGGAATACACACAGTCCTCCCGATCATAATCGGGAGCATTGACAAACCCAACGAGCGATTGATTCAAAAAACATGTACTCGGAATACGCACAGTCCTCCCGATCATAATCGGGAGCATTGACAAACCCAACGAGCGAATGATACAGAAAACATGTACTCGGAATACATGCAGTCCTCCTGATCATAATCGGAGCATTGACAAACCCAACGAGAGAATGATACAGAAAACATGTACTTGGAATACGCACAGTCCTCCCGATCATAATCGGGAGCATTGACAAACCCAACGAGTGAATGATACAGAAAACATGTACTCGGAATACACACAGTCCTCCCGATCATAATCGGGAGCATTGACAAACCCAACGAGCGAATGATTCAAAAAACATGTACTCGGAATACGCACAGTCCTCCCGATCATAATCGGGAGCATTGACAAACCCAACGAGAGAATGATACAGAAAACATGTACTCGGAATACATGCAGTCCTCCTGATCATAATCGGGAGCATTGACAAACCCAACTAGAGAATGATACAGAAAACATGTACTTGGAATACGCACAGTCCTCCCGATCATAATCGGGAGCATTGACAAACCCAACGAGTGAATGATACAGAAAACATGTACTCGGAATACACACAGTCCTCCCGATCATAATCGGGAGCATTGACAAACCCAACGAGCGAATGATTCAAAAAACATGTACTCGGAATACGCACAGTCCTCCCGATCATAATCGGGAGCATTGACAAACCCAACGAGAGAATGATACAGAAAACATGTACTCGGAATACATGCAGTCCACCCGATCATAATCGGGAGCATTGACAAACCCAACGAGCGAATGATACAGAAAACATGTACTCGGAATACGCACAGTCCTCCCGATCATAATCGGGAGCATTGACAAACCCAACGAGCGAATGATACAGAAAACATGTACTCGGAATACACACAGTCCTCCCGATCATAATCGGGAGCATTGACAAACCCAACGAGCGAATGATTCAAAAAACATTTACTCGGAATACGCCCAGTCCTCCCGATCATAATCGGGAGCATTGACAAATCCAACAAGAGAATGATACAGAAAACATGTACTCGGAATACACACAGTCCAAATTCATAAGCAACACCCATCTGAATTTACTTGACTATAGCCGGGCACGGAATAAAGATTTGCTTTCCATCTTGTTCTGTCCTTCCTCCATAGTCCATCAAGTCGTCTATGCAGAGCTGATAGGGGGACTTCCTACCCTTGCGAAGAAGCGCATCTCGTTCACTGTCCCATGCGACGATACCTATCTTGTGCACGCCGTATCGATCCTCTTCATTACCCGACGTAGGTGAAGGTGACATATGGTGCCCGATACAATTTGGAGTCTGCATCACTTTCATCTCTGGCGATCTTGGTAAATCCAAGGGGGTCCATCAGGGTTGTGAGGTCCTTCAACCCACCCAATGGCTGCTGGTCGTGGTGGCCCTCTCTCTTACCCCTTCACGTGTTACCGCATCAGCTACTGGTGTACGTTCCTCAGGTAAGTTTTCTGCTGCACGGACTTGTTTAGACTTGCTTGTGACACCACCACCTTTTGGAGGGGACATGCTACTGTTCGCAAAGCTCTCAACTGTATTGAAGGACAGAGTCCTAGGTTGCCAACAGTCGAGGTTTCGCAGGCACTGCAGCTGGTTGTCGAGGTTGCGCAGGCACTGCAGCTGGTCGTCGAGGTTGCGCAGGCTGGGTAGCTACAGCACCAGAGCGTAAAGGTTTAGGTTGCACAGGTTGCTGCCTAGGTATTTTCCCGGGAACAACCCTTGAATGGGTTGTTACGAATTTGGAGAAAATGTCTCTCCGCGTTTGTTTACGACGTGAATCGGTTTGCGTAGGTGGAAGTTAGGAAGAAGGGTCTCTTGAAAGAATTCACCTCGTTCAGGGTCCTTCGGCGGCCATAATACCGACATAGCAAGCAAACTGATAGGACCTTGGACAGCGTCGAACTATGGCCTCTAGTTATTCACGTACTGCAAAATACCAGTCTTGTGTTCCCGAATTGATTCTTACAGTATTAGCCCTTTCAGTTGCTAGGCCGGTCTATGTCAAAGCTCCCGAGTATAGTCGGAAGTTGCTGGTCCCGGTCTAGTCTGCTGGTAGCGGTACAGATCGACCCCGGTACATTTGGCTGGTCCCGGGTTCCGCGATCACTCACCCGACGGCAGGCCCACTGTCGATTCCTTCTTATCATCTGGCAGGCTTAGTTTCTTTGAGGGGAAGGGGCAAAATGGACGCTACCCCTTCCCCAGGAATTGGATTGGGCATACACCACTGGGTTGAGCCTATGTTGCCGGTAACCTCGACGTCGACAACTAGATTTCGAGAATTCCAGTGGCGACGATGCGATCGAAACCGTTGCCAGCCGAACAGAGATAGTTACCAACTCTGATACGTGAATCCAATTCGAAAGCTTATTACCTGTAAGTGCAAGAACACATGTCACTTGGTACTCCCACAGGATGTAATTCGCGAACGACGAAATGAATTCGCCGAGTTCGAACCTGCCGAAAGGCAACGTCGATGCTACATCGAATTGAATGCACTGGCAAGCAAGCGGGATCGCCAAGACAGGGGACAAGGAGTGTGTCGACCAAGGTAGGTTGTTAATTTTGAAATTTGAATTGTTACATCCGTGTAGAACCGTTACTCACAAAGGTAGGTTGTCAATAATTTGATCTTGCGCCTGAAGCGCCTGATGCGCCTGATGCGCCTAAAGATTTTTGAAATGTATTATGACTCGAACCTTAACGATTATTTTGCTCGTTCAGGATATTGGGCGTTGACGTTTGCAAGTCATTTTATCAGGCTGATCCGTAATCGGTTCAAATGCATGGCTTAGCGATAAGTGGTCAGATCAAAAACAACAGAGAGTAAGTTATCCCGAATTCTCATGTGGTTACAGTTGCACTTTGCTTCCTCCGATTATGCTCGGGACAACCCAATACATCAGGCAACCGTATGATGATCCATTCTACCCTCCCGATTATAATCGGGAGCATCCATAACAATAAGCGACCTAACCTCGTTCATTGGACCCTGTCTAGGTTTGAACCTGCTGTGAAGGTGAGGAGGAAGAGGAGTGCACCCGCAGTGTTGAGGGACAATTTCAACGCTGCGATGAAATCTCTCGTAGATGAGTTGGGGAGTCAATGCCGCACCAGACTTCATATGCTCCAGGATCTAGAGGAAGGAAAAACATCTAAGGTCATGCGCCCTTTGATTTTTTTACATTGCGGCATATTTCCAAGCAAGCAAGCTGTCTTTAGGGACATGAAGAAGAACGGCATGGTTTCCTCCAGAACATTATACAGCAGTTTGCGTAAACTATGGCATGCACATTGGTGGAAGCTGAAGCTAAAGACTTGGCAGCCCTTTTGCCAAGTGCCGACGACTGCGTCACAGTACCGAGCCAGACTCCTGACCACTACGTTTCAGCCAGCAGTTGATGGAACTTCGTCAGAGTCAGGCTGTGCACCGTAATAGGATTTTCATTGGTCGGGCGTAGGTACGAATCCGTGTTGGTGAAAAAAAATGTTTGAACAGTATCCGAAGCTTTCTTTGCACGAATCCGATGATTTTGCAATGGACAACAAGAAGACTATCTTCCTCAGTCACGCCAATTCTCACATTACCAAAGAAGAACCCGCCAGGAGGTGAACTTCATTAAGACACGCATCAGGGGTGAGACACAAATAAAGGAGCATGAAGGACAGGCCTGTCCACCAGATCAAATCGCGGGGAGAGGCATACACATATTAAAACTTGAAATTGATTACTTAACAAAATAATGCTAATATTCGACTCATGTTCCTTCAGTAAATCAGGATTATTCTCCCAGGGAAGATGAAGTCATTGGTATTGGGCTTTGACATTCTAATAGCACACATAAATCAATCTGACTATATTAATTGCTTCCAAACATTTCTTAAAACCGGGGGGGTCCTTGAAGCAGAGGGGGGCCAGCTTCCACGTATGCTTTAGCAAATGGCACGCGGCGGGGAAAAGAACAAAGGAAAAACAAGATCACGAGAATGGTTAGATCAGATTAATGGTCATGGTTGGGTGAGATGAAATGGGTTTAGGAAACGGCGGAACCCTCCCGGACACACACATAGCAATCTGACAAAAGTTTACTCTGTGATCTCGCAAAGGTGTAAAGAACATGGAAGTGTACCCATGGACCATCGATGGCATTGTTGGTAACTATTCAAGAAAATGGGCCTTAAAAGGCAAGGGACGTCGTGACCTCTATAGGGGGGACTTCTCCGCTGTCCTCCTAGACAACGTTTACAAGTTGTTCGGCATGGCACAGCTAAAGTCAAAGGAGAGTTAATCGCCGTTTACACGCATTCAGATAACGAAAGGTCCCAACGGGAGACGTCGGTAGGTAAGGATACTGAAATAATGATATTTACAAAATTAAAGGCTACGCGGCGTGTATGTTACTGTCTGCACAATGCTCCAGATTATGCTCGGGAGGACGGGAAGGAATATGGGTGTGCCATGTCCTCATTGGAAAGTGAATTGAAAAATTGTTACATCCAAGAATAACAATACTCTAGGGACGGGAGATTAAGGAAACCACAGCGTACGCAGAGAAGCTAGCTGTAGTACCATGTCCTCATTGATTACATGTACAGTCTTCAAATAATAAATGATACCAAGGAAGTTTACCTAGGACCTTTTTAAGGGGGATGTATAGACAAGGGATGTCCCGAGTATAGTCGGGAGGAATATGGGTGTCCTCAATGATCCTTAATATACAAAATGTTTGCACACCAACAAGGCAGGGGTCTATTACAGGAGTGTATGGACGAGGTCAGGATCTTGGAAGAGGACAGTGGGGGACAATGGACGCTGAAAATATTAAGTCCCCAAGGCTTCCACTGGTGGACACCAGAAAACAGATTTAAGGAAAGCCCCACGATCAAGATTGAAGTGAGATCGAGAATACTCGAGGCAAACTGGGCGGCTGTCGGAAGACGATCAAACGAGAAGCCCGGAGGGTGACCGTCCTTGCAGGACAAATGGCCGATGGTCTGTACAAAACGCCGGTGACGACCGATTTGCAGGACCCGTAGCTGATGTCCGTGTACGACACGCAGCGGAGGGACCTTCTAGAACCAGCAGCCGATGACCAGCAGCCGATGGATGAACCAGCAGCCGATGGCCCATCCCATGCCCAGTCCTTCAAAACATATTGCCGAGAAGCTTCGTGAAACTTGGAAGCCAGCAATAAGTGGTGGACTGATTTCTTCAACGTTGAGAAAGAGTTATTGGAGCACTCAACCAGATGATGCTGTGACTGGGGAGTACCCGAAAGACCAACATTTTGTCGACCTTCCCATCGGAGTTGTCAGCAACCAGTCGTGTTCTGACACAGTCCTGAGAAATCAATGGCCAAGCGCTTGATAGCAGCATTGGATGACTTGTCCATGGATGTGTCAGACATTTTACCTGCAAGGTAACGAGATTGCCAAGACTATGAAGGTCGCACACACTTTGGAGACTAATATGGAAAGGCCAGAGGAGGAGGATGTGTTGTACTTATATTCTTCACAAGGGACGAAGCCGGATAGAAGAATAGCCTACGAGCCCACTACTGATTTGGTTGTTGGTCATGTCGCTGTGGTCAAGGTACAAATGGATGACTCTAGCGGATTGAGAGGATGGGACGTGGTGGAGGTCAAATCACTACCAGTGAATGGAGAAGTGGAATGTGTGTATTAAAGCCCTTGTACTCTGGGGCTCAGAAGTTGGTGTACACTGAAACACAATACCCAACTTGGCCAGAAGATTGGATGGACCACAAGCTTGTGCCTATTACCGTGGGGTTAGGAGAAAGCAACATGGACGGGCGATATTCCCATTGACGCATTTCCAATTAGCTGCGAACCCACCAAGGGTATGAAGATCCAGAGAAAGTACCACACAAGCATGCTCCTAGCTTGTCAATCCATTGAGAAGGACACCAGGGCAGAGGCTGTGGCAATCGGATGGAGACATGCAGACATTGCTGAGGAGGGAGGAGATGGAGGAGGAGGAAGATGGGGATGGGGACATGGAGGAGGAGAAGGAGGAGGAAGAGGAGGACGAGGAGGGGGGGGGGGGAGGAGGAGGAGTAAGATGTTTGACACATAGCCGTTTTTTACTAATGAATTATACTTACGATTTTTATTGTAAGATATAAAAGCTGAATTCCTGCCTGCCGACTATAATCGTCCGCTTTCCCTTTATTTCTTACAATTATAATTGTAAGACACGAATTGATGTTAACACCTTTTGTTACAAAATATGGCATTTCAACGTTGTAACATTCGCAATCTGTACGTTTCTCCGTCTTTCAAGCTCATTTCAAGCATATTTTGTCAAAATTGACTACAATCTTACGATTTTTATCGTAAGATTGCATTTGGAAAGCATCAAAAGACCCCCAAAAAGTGATCGTAAGATTGGAAATCCGTTGGGAAGCAGGAACGCCCATTGATACCGAGAGAATAAAAAAATGGGAATAAGGGAGGCGAAGAGGGTACCGAAGGAGCCGAGGATGATGGCTGCTAAATATGGCTGTGAAGGGTCGGAATACACGAGTAGCGATGATGGGTGCTGAGTCGGGATGCCACCTATAGAGGAACGTTGTGCGTGAGGGAAAGAAAGTTATGAACGGCGATGGGTAAAAGGTGTACTGGCCGCCGTCGAGTCAACCGGGTCCCGAGTACGAGGGTACCTGAAGATTCAGCCATTTCCGGTGGTTTCGCCAAACCTACCATGTTTCTACCTACGTTTTGTGGTTTCGACCGGTGGTATCGACGAATACTGGGTGCAGTACTGGATGGGTCGCTAAATCGGTTTACTTTCGGTTACGTCTCGTGGATGGGTCATGGATGATTTCGTGCTCCGTAACGCAGTCGATCATCCAGTTCCCTTCTGTGGAAATGCGGCATGGATGGTTCCGCAATGGCCGGGTGGGCCGGGTGCCATACCTTGCGCTGGAGCTATTGCTGCACGACAAATTTTCCGGGAATGATCGCCTGAGCATCCACTGTGGCTTTAAATGCTGAAGAATCTGAGATGCATAATGTCTCGGGTTTCCGTTCCTCGAATCAGATCTGGCGCGATTCGAAATTTCGGGAAGTGAAACTAGCAGAGGGAGGTCACAGATTTCGTGGACGACAAACTAGCAGACTGGAATTGAAACTAGCAGGGGGAGGTCGCAGATTCCGGGGGGGGGGGGGGGGGGGGGGGGGGGGGTCAAACTGAGGAAGGTCGCAGATTTCGGGAGGTCAAACAAGCAGAGGGAACGAGAGGGAATTGAAACTGGTAGAGGCAGGTCGCTAGAGAAACCGGCGCCGGGCTGCACCGGAAAGTTTGCGACTCATCCAGACTCTTCCAATCCACCCCTCGGTCGATGGCAGGGATGGATTTTGCCATCTGGATGGGTCTCGTAGTTGGGTGTTTCCGTCGGTACAATCCGTACAAATACGAATCATCCAGGGGCTCTGTGGAAATGTAAGGCCTGGATGGATCGTCGGTTGTTCGTACTTTTCGACCCATCCAGACCCATCCACGGCCTATGGAAATCCACCCTTAGCTCGCTCGCGTTCTCTTCTTCGACTTCCTCCAACGTTCGAACGTCTTCAGACGGGAAGTCTTCGAGATTCCATGTAAGGATTGTTACCTTTCACACTTCTCCGCAAATTTCTTCACCACAGCACAATCATACATCCCGAAGGAGCTTTCAACGTCTCATTCATCCATTCGGAGTCCTGCACCTGCTAAAGTAGCTGACTCGTCACCCTTGGGCGCGCACGAAAGTATCGGGGAGCTCTTGCCGAGGTGATGCGACGCTTTGGAAGTAATAACTAAGGGATGCCGGGAAGGTGCTCATATGCGCTATGTTTCAGGAGCCATCAGTGATTTATATTCCACCTGGGCTGACATGGGGGTCCATGCGATTTTGCGCGACTAATGCAGCGGAACACCCACACCCACACGCACACATGCTCACACAGGCACAGGTTGCTGAAGTCTCGCCCATACGTGCCTAGGGAGATGTCCCCCTACTTCCCACAACTGCATCTACCCCCACGCGCTCACTCCCACTCACTCCTCCCCAAACACCTGCACCCACTCACTCGCACTCCCCCCATACCACCTCCCTCACACAGGTTGCTGAAGTCCCACCCAGAGGTGCCTGCCAATCAAGCTGACCCACACCTACACCCACAAGCACCTACTGACCTACACACCCAAGACCACACTCACACCCAAAACCACTAACACATCCACATCATGGTCGGTGTGTACTAATTAGATACATGTTGGTATGCATAACTTTCATTTTGTTATACGCGAAGCATCATAATCTCTATGCATGCTTGCGATGTTTCTGCTTAAACCGTCTTGATAACTTTGAGTATATCTGGGTTTCTATATTTGTGTAGGTTTTGCAAGTAACTGTTGCCACAACAGTATATTGCCTCATCTGAAGCCGCTAGGTCTTATTTGTTGGTTATTTTATTCGACATTTTTAATATCTCTAAACAATGAGATTTGAACTCACTCACTAATTAAATAACATCTAAAATATACGGTTTGTAAGACTGTCATTCATACATTCTAACGATTGTTTTTCTTTTTAGCTATAAGCAGCAGCGTTTAAGTAGCTCCCCTCTCTGCTGTCCTGAACTGTCGAAATATTGGGTCTTAGCCCCAGTGTTTTTGTTTCAGATTTCTGTAGTCCAGGTTGAGTAGCTACATGGACTACTCAGCCCTAATTTCAGGATATTTGCGTAGCCTGGGGGGGTCGGAGGGCAGCGTGTTCCGATATCGGGGGGCTCCTGGGGGTGTAGCATTCGACGGAATGGCGACGGAATGGCGACGTGTCGTCAAAAGAGGAAACACTGAGTTAGCCCAGTGGCTGCCTCAGGGAGCTGCCCATAAGCCGCTACTCGTAGCTGAAAAGAAAACTACTGTTCTTACCACATAGATATTGACCCTATGTGTGTATGTTACAGCCCCGTTGAGTTGTGTTGTAATCGTACAATTCAATTTGCACTAAAGCATGAAATTATATTTCCCGACAGTAAAATGATAGTTTGGGGTTCAGTTCATCAGTACTTTCTCGATTATCCCCTCCTGGTACGGTTGGGCAAGTCCCTTTAGCCTATTTCTCCTACCCATGCAACCAAATGCAGGCAGGCAGGCAGACAGGCAGGCTTGCAGGCTGGCAGGCAGGTTGGCAGGTAGAAAGGCAGGCTGGCAGGCAGAAAGGCAGACAGGCAGACAGACAGACAGACAGACAGACAGACAGACAGACAGACAGACAGACAGACAGACAGACAGAAGACAGACAGACAGACAGACAGACAGAAGACAGACAGACAGACAGACAGACAGACAGACAGACAGGACAGACAGACAGACAGGACAGACAGACAGACAGACAGACAGACAGACAGGACAGACAGCAGAAGACAGACAGACGACAGAACAGACAGACAGACAGGACAGACAGACAGGACAGACAGACAGACAGACAGACAGACAGGAAGACAAGACAGACAGACAGACAGACAGACAGACAGACAGACAGACAGACAGACAGACAGACAGACAGACAGACAGGACAGACAGACAGACAGACAGACAGACAGACAGACAGACAGACAGACAGACAGGACAGACAGACAGACAGAACAGACAGACAGACAGACAGACAGACAGACAGACAGACAGACAGACAGACCAGACAGACAGACAGACAGACAGACAGACAGGACAGACGACAGACAGACAGGACAGACAGACGACAGACAGACAGACAGACAGACAGACAGGAAGGGACAGACGACAGACAGACAAGACAGACAGACAGACAGACAGACAGGACAGACAGACAGCCGACAGACAGGACAGACAGACAACAGACAGACAGGACAGGGAACAGACAGAAGACAGACAGACAGGACAGACAGACAGACAGACAGGACAGACAGACAGAAGACAAGACAGAAGACAGGACAGACAGAAGACGCAGACAGAGCAGGGACAGACAGACCGACAGGAAAGACCACTAAACTCAACCCCAAACACAACCCCAAACAAAAAAAAAAAAAAAAAAAAAAAAATAAAAAAATAAAAAAAAAACAAAAAAAAAAAAAAAAAAAAAAAAAACAAGAACAAAAATGGAAAGAAAAGGAAAAAAAAACAAAAAAAGTGAAAAAAAACAAAAACAAAACAAAAAAAGGAAAAAAAAACGCAAAAAAAAACAAAAAGAAAAACAAAACTACAAAATCAAATAACCAAAAACAAACCAACCCGACAACCTGACCCACAAACCCCAAAACAACAACCAAACCAAAAAAACAACAAAAACAACAACACCCAAACCCAAACAAAACAACAACCCCACCCCACCCCACCCCCCCCAACACCCAACCCAACCCCAACCCAACCCAACCCCAAACCCCAAATCCAACTCCAACTCCAAACACAAACATAAACACAAACACAAACACAAATCAACCCCAAACACAACCCCAACCCTTCTCATCTGCAGATCTGCTGATCAAGCTAGAATGGCTTTTTATACAATGGGCTTCATACTGATGGTGGCATATCTGGCGTATAGTTACAGGTGCTTGGGGAATTTGTGTTTCCAGAGGTTGTGTGGGCTGGCGAGAGAGGGGGGGATGGGGTGAAGGGATTGGTATGGGGTGGTGAGTTTTGTGAGTTTATGAGTGGGGATTAGGATGGGTTGGATGGGGTAAAGGGATGGTATGCGGGTGAGTTTTAGGGTGGGGATTAGGATGGGGTGAAGGGATGCTATGGTGCGCGGGTGAGTTTTAGGTTGGGGATTCGATTTGGGTGAAGCGATGGTGCGCGGGTTAGTTTTAGGATAAGGATTTGGATGGGGTGAAGGGATGGTGTGCGGGTGCATTTTAGGATGGGGATTCGGATGGGGTGAAGGGATAGTGGTGGAGGGTGAGTTTTGAGGGGGATTCGGATGGGGTGAGGTGAAGGGGATGGGTGCGGTGTGAGTTTAGGATGGGGGAAGTGGATGGTCATGCGGGGGCGTTTTAGATGGAGATTCGGGGATGGGGTGAAGGAATATTGGTTATGCGGGGGCAGGTATAGCAGGGGGGATGGGTGAGGGGTGAAGGAGGAATAGTGATGGCTGTGCGGGCTTGGGAGCATAAGGATTGGGATTAGGATGTGGGGGAAGGGATGGGCCTGTTGGCGTGGGGGGAGTGTTAGGATGGGGGGAACGGGAAGGGAAGGTATGTGAGGTATGGTTTGGGGAGAGGGGGGATTTAAATGGGGTAAGGGATGGTGCGAGGGGGGGTTGAGTTAAGGATGGGGATTTGGAGATGGGTGAAGGGATGGCGAGTGCGTGGTGAGTGAGGATGGGGGGAAAAGGGATGTATGGCGGGGAAGTTAGAACTGGGGAAAGGATCTATTGGATGGGTCTGAATGGGCGATGGTGTGTGAGTGAGTTTTAGGATGGGGATTCGGATGGCGGTTGAAGGGATGGTGTGCGGGATGCGTTTTAGGATGGGGATTTAGGATAGGTTTAAGGGATGGGGTTGCAGGTGGTCTTAGGGGGGCAGGAAATTGGGATGGGGGGAAGGGATGGTACGCGGCTGGAGTTTAGGAGGGGATTATGATTGGTTTTGAAGGGCGGCTGTGGGAGCGGTGAGTTTTGCGGGTGTTGTTTTAGGATGAAGATTCGGTGGGGGTGAAGCGATGAAGTGCGGGTGAGTTTTAGGATGGGGATTAGGATGGGGTGGAGGGATGGGGTGCGGGTGAGTTTTAGGGTGGGGATTAGGATGGGGTGAAGGGATGGTGTGCCAGTGAGTTTTAGGATGGGGATTCAGAAAAAGGGGGGTGGGTGACAGGAGCATGGAGAGGTGGGTAGGTGGGGGAGGTTGGGTGGGTTTCTGTGCTACTAGGAATGTGGGGGAAGAGATGGCATGCGGGTGAGGGCGGTGGCGTGAGTTTAGGAGAAGAGATTCGGATGGGTGAAGCGATGATGTGCGGGTGAGTTTTAGAGTGGGGATTAGGATGGGGTGTAGGGATGGGGTGCGGGTGAGTTTTAGGATGGGGATTTGGATGGGGTGGAGCGATGGTGCGCGGGTGAGTTTTAGGATAAGGATTCGAATGGGGTAAAGGGATGGTGTGCGGGTGCGTTTTAGGATGGGGATTCGGATGGGGTGAAGGGATGGTGTGCGGGTGCGTTTTAGGGTGGGGTTTCAGATGGAGTGAAGGGATGGGGTGCGGGAGAGTTTTAGGGTGGGGATTTGGATGGGGTGAAGGGATGGTGTGCAGGTGAGTTTTAGGATGGGGATTCGGATGGGGTAAAGGGATGGTGTGCGGATGCGTTTTAGGATGGGGATTAGGATGGGGTGAAGGGATGGTGTGCGGGTGAGTTTTAGTATTGGAATTGGGATGAGGGGAAGGGATGGTGTGCGGATGAGTTTTAGGATGGGGATTCAGATGGGGTGAAGGGATGGTGTGCGGGTGCGTTTTAGGATGGGGGGAAGGGATGGTATGCGGGTAGGTTTTAGGGTTGGGATTAGGATGGGGTGAAGGGATGGTATGCAGATGAGTTCTAGGATAGGGATTAGGATGGGATGAAGGGATGGGGTACGGTTGAGTTTTAGGGTGGGGATTAAGATGGGGTGAGGGGTTGGTGTGCGGGTGATTTTAAGGATGGGGATTGGGATGGGGTGAAGGGATGGTGCGCAGGTGTGTTGTAGGATGGGGATTTGGATTGGGTGAAAGGATGGTTTGGGGGTGCGTTTTAGGATGGGATTTGGATGGGGTGAAGGGATGGTGTGCGGGTGAGTTGTAGGATGGGGGGAAGGGATGGTATGCGAGTGAGTTTTAGGATGGAGATTCGGATGGGGTGAAGGATGGTATGCGGGTGAGTTTTAGGGTGGGGATGAGGATGGGATGAAGGGATGGGGTGCGGGTGAGTTTTAGGGTGGGGATTAGGATGAAGTGAGGGGATGGGGTGCGGGTGCGTTTTAGGATGGGGGTAAGGGATGGTATTCGGGTGGGTTCTCTGGTGGGGATTATGATGGCGTGAAGGGGTGGTATGCGGGTGAGTTTTAGGGTGGGATTAGGATGGGGTGAAGGGATGGGGTGCGGTTGAGTTTTAGGGTGGGGATTAGGTTGGGGTTAGGTGATGCACTGCGGGTGAGTTTTACCATAGGGATTCGGATGGGGTGAAAGGATGGTGCGCGGGTGAGTTTTAGGATGGGGATTCGGATGGGGTGAAGGGATGGTGCCCGGGTGAGTTTTAGGATGGGAATTCGGATGGGGTGAAGGGATGGTTTGCGGTTGAGTTTTAGGATGGGGATTCGGATGGGGTGAAGGGATGGTGTGCAGATGAGTTTTAGGATGGGGGGAAGGGATGGTATGCGGGTGTGTTTTAGGGTGGGGATTATTAGGATGGGGTGAAGGGATAGTGTGCGAGTGAGTTTTAGGGTGGGGATTAGGATGGGGTGAAGGGAGATGGTGTGTGTGTAAGTTTTAGGTTGGGGATTAGGATGGGGTGAAGGGATGGTGTGCTGGTGAGTCTTAGAATGGGGATTCGGATGGGGTGAAGGGATGGTGCGCAGGTGGGTTTAAGGATGGGGATTCAGATGGGGTGAAGGGATGGTGTGCGGGTGCGTTTTAGGATGGGGTTTCGGATGGGTGTGAAGGGATGGTGTGCAGGTGAGTTTTAGGATGGGGGGAAGGGATGGTATGCGGTGTTTTGTTGTTTTAAGGGTGGGGATTAGGATGGGGTGAAGGGATGGTATGCGGTTGAGTTTTAGGATGGAGATTCGGATGGGGTGAAGCGATAGTGTGCGGGTGAGTTTTAGGATGGGGATTCGGATGGGGTGAAGGGAAAGTGTGAGGGTGAGTTTTAGGATGGAGATTGGGATGGGGTGAAGGGATGGTGTGCGGGTGAGTTTTAGGATGGGGATTGGGATGATGTGAAGGGATGGTGTGCGGGTGCGTTTTAGGATGGGGATTGGGATGAGGTGAAGGGATGGTGTGCGGGTGAGTTGTAGGATGGGGGGAAGGGATGGTGTGCGGGTGTGTTTTAGGGTGGGGATTAGGATGGGGTGAAGGGATGGTATGTGGGTGAGTTTTAGGGTGGGGATTAGGATAGGGTGAAGGGATGGTGTGCGGGTGAGTTTTAGGGTGGGGATTAGGATGGGGTGAGGGGTGGTGTGCGGGTGAGTTTTAGGATGGGGATTTGGATTGGGTGAAGGGATGGTGCGCGTGTGAGTTTTATGATTAGGATTCGGATGGGTTGATGGGATGGTGTGCGGGTGCGTTTTAGGATGGGGATTCGGATGGGGTGAAGGGATGGTGTGCGGCTGAGTTTTAGGATGGGGAAGGGATGGTATGCGGGTGAGTTTTAGGGTGGGGATTAGGATGGGGTGAAGGGATGGTACGTGGGTGAGTTCTAGGGTGGGTGGAAGGGATGGGGGGGAAGGGATGGTGTGCGGGTGAGTTTTAGGGTGGGGATTCGGATGGGGTGAAGGGATGGTGTGCGGGTGAGTTTTAGGATGGGGATTCGGATGGGGTGAAGGGATGGTGTGCGGGTGAGTTTTAGGATGGGGTGAAGGGATGGGGATTAGAATGGGGTGAAAGGATGGTGTGAGTGTGAGTTTAAGGATGCGGTGAAGGGGTTGGGATTAGGATGGGGTGAAGGGATGATGTGTGGGTTAGTTTAAGGAAGGGGTGAAGGATGGGGCGAAGGGATGGGGGTGGAGGGATGGGGTGCGGTAGAGTTTAAGGATGGGGATTAGGATGGGGCAAAGGGATGTGGTGAAAGGATGTGGTGCGGGTGAATTCAAGGATGGGGTGAAGGGATGGGGTGCGGATGAGTTTAAGGATGGGGTGCGGTTGAGTTCAAGGATGGGGTCAAGGGATGGGGTGCGGGTGAGTTTGAGGATAGGGTGAAGGGATGGGGTGAAGGGATGAGGTGTGGGTGAAGGGATGGGGTGCGTTAGTTTGGGTTGCACAAAGTCGCTCAATTTGCAACGCGTCGCACGAAAAGAAAAACAATGGTTAGGGGGTAGCCTGCCCTCATAACACTTTTGTACGATTGATGCAAAGCTCAAGTGCTTTTGCACTCTCCCTGATCTGCCTCTGGTCGAATCCTAAGCAAGAGTTCCAATTCATATTAGTACATGCAATTCATATTTGTACATGCATGCGGCGCATCATGAATTCATCATGATGTTCATGTGCAGTGGAAGTTCCGAGGATGATGCCGCCAAAGAGGCAGCTAGGCAGGAGGCGGCTAGGCAAGAGGCGGCTAGGCGGGAGGTGGCTAGGCAGGAGGAGGAGGCTTGGCTGGATGCGAATCCGTTGGAGAAGGCTAGGCGGGAAGCGGCTAAGCAGGAGGAGGCTAGGCAGGAGGAGGCCAGGCGGGAGGAGGCTAGGCGGGATGCGGCTAGGCTGGAGATGGCTAGGCAGAAGGAGGCCAAACAGGAGGAGGCTCGGCGGGCGAAGGCTAGGCGGAAGGAGGCTAGGCAGGAGGCGGCTAGGCAGGAGGAGGCAAGGCAAGAGGAGACTAGGCACGAGGAGGCTAGGCGGGAGGAGGCTAGGCTGGATGCGGCTAGGCAGAAGGCTGCAGTGGCCCTCATACGCAGGTAATTTAAATTTGAATTCTGATTGTTCTTCTGGGCTGTAATTTGAATTTATAATTTGAATTATTCCTCGGGGCTGTATTTCGAATTTGAATTTTAACTGTGGGCTGCTCACTGTCTGCCAATTCCAAGTCCCCCCGTGCGATGCCCACGGAAACTAGGGAGCACACTAAGCGGATCAGACATTTTAAAGACTTGTCTAGGTCCCATTGTTATAGTCTGACTATATGTCATCTCTAGAGTAGGCAAAATACGCACTTGTCTGAGTCAGGGATATTTTTTTCAAATCAAAAAGAGAAAATCTTATTCCTTTATATTTTATTCCTCCCTATTTTCCTCCCAAAACAGGATCCTTATTCCGATTTGGGTCGATTTGGGTCATTTTTAGTCAATTTCAGTTTTTTTTAAATACTTTTTTTGTTAGGTTTCTTATTCTGGCAATTTCGGCCCAAACGGGGTCTCGTATTCCGATCGGAAAGTATTCCGGAAAAAAATATCCCTGGTCTGAGTCCCATCATGGGCACGTGCTGTCTGCCGACAGGCGCCTGTGCCAGCTATGGCCTGCGCGCAGCTACGCAGTACTATGCAGTACGCATTCGATATCTTTATCTATCGCTCTTCAGAGACTTTTTTATCTTCACTCTGCTGTAAACAGACGCACCGACAGTGACGTCTACAGAAAACTACACCCAAAGACAGGTAAGGAGCATACAGGAGGCACACAAGCTTGGGTTGTTATTGCCTGTTTAAGCTTGGTCTAAGCATGTAGCGTAAAATTCAATTCGGGACCAATTCAAGGGCATGTAGGAGGAACTGTTGGAGCCAGGGTACTACTTCTTGCCAAATTGGTCAGCGCTTAAAGCGCTCAAACGTCATATTGGTCAGCGCTTTATAGTGCAAAAAGCGCAAAAACTGCGTGCTGCGACCACAGGGGGTAGAAAAATCTGCGCGAAACGCGCAGAGGGGCTCAAAAAGGCAGCGCGGCACCATGCTGCCGCGCGCGCTTAGTAGTACCCTGGTTTGAGCTGCTGTTGTAGGCCCGAAAGGTTCTACAATGTTTTGTTTTATATAAGCAGGGAATGGCAACTAATATAAGTCGATGAAAAACTAATATTAACTAATATCATTTTAGTGTCATAATAATATTAGTTTTTCAAATAATTTCAAAATTCTGGTGAGACGGCTCGTCCGACTAATATTATATAATATTATGTATACACTAATATTATATAACATAGCCGACCCAGCTATATAAGCAGCTTCGTTGCTGTCCACGAGGTCAATCTCATATTTCCATATGTGCTGAAATCTAAATTTATATTGTTACATCCAAGTAATGAGGTCACTATCAGGACGTGAAGTTAAGGACACCACAGCGCAAGCCGGAGCTAGCCGTAGTCACCGCAGGAGCAAAGAACAGGGCGGGTGTGTGCTGGGGGTGGGGGTGGGGGGGAGGAAGGAAGTGGTGCTGGTGCTGGTGGGGGGAGAGTGGAGGGGGTAAGCAGTAGTGCAGGGGCTAAATCATCCGAACTTATGGAGTGTGCGTGTATTTGGGGGTAACCTATACCAGACCTAGACCCACTTCAGCTCGCCCAATGGCCAATGGTGCAGCGAACGAGTACTGATCAGTATAAATCATATGTTCAATTATCAGTTTGAATGTTGAAATAAGCAAATTTTAAAATGGCTATAAATAGTTGCAAATAGAGACTGGTCAGATGGCTCCATAACCAGAATAGCTATGAAAAAGGGGGGGCTTCAAAAACGAAAGGAAAATCCTGTAGACAGGTAATTGTTGGCCCAAGACAAGCCCACTCCACACACTCAGGGGGGGTCTTGCAACCATTCTTGCTTCCAACCATTCTTCCATAAATGCAGATTGCAGCCCCCCGTCTCCAATGAGGGTGCATGGGTCAGGAGGGAGGACTTCCGCGGAAGGAAGAGCTTCGGAGCATTCAAATGCCCTCAGTGCCGTAACATGTGGACCTCGGCACATGCACAAGTAGAATATAAGCAAGGGTGCAAAGCATGCAACTGTGAAAGCCTTCCGGTCGCCATGTGGGTAAACTCAGAGCGACACACACATGGCGACTATGTGCGTGATAATAATGGTGAAAACAAGCCCCACGATGGCAGGCGGTGCGAAGCATGCCGCCGTGGCGTCTGCGTACAGAATTCAGCAATGAACAATGCTGGTCGCATGAACTACTAAGATGCATTCAGAGATTAGGTTTTTATCTGATATTATTCAAGATAACAAGACTTCACTGAGCAAGATTTACTTGAAAAATTGATGAAGGCATTTATAAAGTAATAGACATTAACTGGCCATCCCTGAGTACAATGAACCCAAGGGATCTTAGTGATAAATATGTTTGGGCCGACATATGAAAGTATGATCATACGTCCATATACCGGTTTTCATACGTATGATGTTTTCGAAACGTATACTCAAACGTATGTCCAAACGTACGAGTTGTGTACTTCGAAAAGTACAGCACGCTTCCCGGTATTTATCTTTCTTGGGTTTATTCAATTTTTGATTTAAATAGCTCATTGGAAAGCTATTGACCTCCTCTATCACAATATGCAATAAAGTAAACTTTCAAATGTACCATTTTGTTTAAATTTTGCCCAGAGTTTGACTTAAATAGCCACATATCAGGCACAGATATCAGAGTGTTACCTAGCCTTTCATTCCACTGTGCTCCAATGTGGACTTGGTGGATTGATGGTGAAAGCCTAGCGCAATGTGAAATTGTGAACATGGACAACATTGCAATATATTTATATACTTATATTAGTATACACGTCTACAGTTATATATCAGACCAATTGGCGTTGAATGGCTCCCTTGGGTTAGCACTGAGGCGGGCGGCGCGCTTCCTGGTCGTGATTTCTTTTTCCTCGAGTTGGGCAATCTAAACTATCCAGATTATTGTTTTGAGAGTTGATACGTATGCGATGTCAATGAAATTAGCCACGCGGCAATATCTATATACCCATGTGCAAGTATTTTCTCCATAAGTGCACATAATTCTCAAACGTTTTCATACGTTTGTATGCATACGTCTGCTTCCCAACCTTAGTGATAACCAAGGAATCGGTATTAAAACTATTTCGTATGCGAAGTGGACGATGTCAAAGGATAAATACCATAGTTCCCCATACACTAACTTATAAAATAATAGGGATGCTATTAAATGCATAGCAAACTACGTCTTCGAGCTCACAACTTCAATGTTGAATTTGAAAGGAGTACCTCTAGTCCTGGCTGAATTTGCAGGTGCTGCGATATCGTAGAAGAGTGGTCGAAGATGAAATGCATTTCATGTTAAAATGCCCGCTATACGCTGAGGATAAAAAAAATTGAGAAATGAAAATTGAACCTGAATTGGTGGATTAAAACTCCAACATGAAGCTGGTCATGAATCATGATTCCTTTGAAGGATGAAAATACTTAATACCGGTACAATTAAAAAAAACGCACAATTAAATCGTCATCCTAGATGAGAAGATGATTTAATTATATTGTAGAATTAAATGATCACTGTAGCACGAACTTAGGTCCCATGTGGCCCCGTCGGTAAAACGATTGTTTAGGTTTCAGTTCATCGGTGCTTTTCCTTCCTATCACGGTTGAGCAAGTCCCTTTAGCCTATATGGCCTACCCCTGGACTGTAACATACAAGATGCACCCTACTTTGACCCGTGGGGGGGTCCGTTGCCCAGAAGGAATGGTCCGTTGCGTCTTAAGACGCAGGCTAAACAATTGGCTGCGTCTCTGGCAGCAGAGCAGGGGGTCCTCCTGAAGTGCCCTGATTGGCAAGTCGCTTTAGCCCAGTTGGCTTCCCCTGGAATGTAACACACACACACACACATTAAATTTTTCCGCCCCACCCCACCAAACCATTGCCAAAGATGAAGACCAGACAGAAGTGCTGGCTGGAGCCATCAGCCATGTAATACAGATAGAGATAGGATCAAGCATTCAAGCCATTTGAACTGAATCCTCGGTGACGCTGGTTTGAGTCGGGAGACCCACCTCCTGAGTAAAACAAAATGAGATTTGAATGTTGATGCTCTTGGCAGGGTCCTACATTTTGTCAAATTGGTCAGCGCTTAAAGCGCACTAACGTCAAATTGGTCAGCGCTTATTAGTGCAAAAAGCGCAAAAACTGCGCGCTGCGCCCACAGGGAGTTGGAAAAGACTGCGCGAAACACGCAGTGGGGCTCAAAAAGCGTGAAACCGCGTTGTAAAGCGCGCTTTGTATGGTAGTACCCTGGCTCTTGCAGAGAACTTTAAGACTGTGGCTGTCAGGGTTGTTCAGGACGCTGCGTCCTCCGTCGTAGACGCAACTTCTAAGGGTCTGTTGTATCGCAGACGCAACGTGGGGAGGGTCTTTTGATCAGAAGGAAGGGTCCACTGCGTCGCAGGACGCAGGCTATACAATTGGTTGCGTCGCAGGCAGCAGAGCAGGGGGGTCTCCTGAAGTACCCTGGTGGCCATGCTAACAACACAACAACTAAAAGTCTAATATGAAGAAGAAGATGATGATGATGATGATGATGATGATGATGATGATGATGATGATGATGATGATGATGATGATGTTGATGATGATGATGTTCCCTACTACAAGAATCAACATGTGCACGCTTAGCACGCTCCCTAGTTTCCGTGGTATCGCACGGGGAGACTTGGACTTGGAAATCCGTGAGCAGCCCAGAGTCTGCTGAAAAACTTGAACTTGAACTTGGGTACATAGCTTCAACCGTCTTCGTCACACGCTACCCCATACCCCATACCCCTACCCACTACCGGAGAACCCCCTACCTTCTAACCCCCCCCCCCCCCACCCCACCCCCACCTACCTACTACACCCCTACACACACCCCTATCCTTACCCCCTACCCTACCTCTACCCTACCCCCCCCCCCCCCACACACACACACACACACACGCACCCCCTTCCCAACCCATACCACCTTCTACTCACCCCCTACCCACCCCCTTCCCACCCATAAGTGCCTAAGTAAGTTGAACGCTGGGGAATGCTCCCAGTAACTGTATACTCACCCCCTACCCACCCCCTAACAACCCAACCCCACCTTCTACCCATTCTCCACCCCTCCCTCCCTACTCCCCCTCCATATCCCCCCTCCATTCCTACCCACCCCTACCCGCCCTCCATTCCTACCCCTCCCTACTCCCCCCTCCCTCCCTACCCCTCCTCTCTCCCTACCCACCCCTACCCGCCCATTCGTGTCATCAGTAATTGAACGCTGGGGGATGCTCCCTGTAACTTAGCTCAAAGACTGTACAGCTTGGAAAAAAGTAATGATAACGCCTGGTGGGGTGTGGTATTAAGGGAGCCCCGTCTTACGGCGGTAGGGAACGGGCTTCTACTTAACCTGGACAAAGCTACTATGGCGGTTGACATCGACCGCGAACACTTAAGCGCACTCGTGGGCATTTGAACCCGGCACCTACGTCGTTCAAGGAGCTCTGCCATTGAGCCATTCATTGAACGGGGATATACAGCTCGAATTCACAAGACGGCTGTATCTTTGTCTATTGACAAGCCCTGTACTGAAGGCGGCCGCCCCCCCCCACCCGCATCCTTTTTTTGGGGCCACCGACTGGCCCCCCCCAAAAATCGTGGAAGCCCCCTTTTTGGAGTTTTTTAAAACCCCACCCCCCAAATCACATAGGTCGGCCCTGCGTTTGGCCCCTCAGGGTAAAGCGGGGGGCCCCAGCAACAGTAAACCCGACTGCCAACAGTTAACCTAACACCAAACGAGGGTAAAAGTCCCCCGTTGGAATTGAGCATCTGAAATGCACCAATTGATTTTGGGCCAAAACACCTAATTTTTTTTTTTGTTTTTTCCCGCAATTGGGGCCCCCCCCCTTAGTGCCCCCCCTTCCCCCCCCTCCTTTCAGCCTTCCAATAATCATAATCACAAGCAAAATCAAATTTCCCTGAATGGCCAGACGCCCCATGGTGGGCAATGCCTTTCCCGCACCTCTCGGAATCCCGTGGGAAGTCTTTTGGGCGTTCCAACCAAGCCCTCCAATGCACCATAGTCCCCGCCTTCCCTTGCTTTCCATCCCTTCCCCCCCCTTTGCCCCTTCCCGCTTTTTTTTTTTGGAGTTTTGTTTAACCCAAAATGAGGGACGGAAGGCTTGGTAAAAAATGGGGTCCCCCCCGCAAATGATTTTGCCACACTTGCCCTATATTTCTTACTGTGCCAATGGTTGCTGAAGGTCCCCCAAACAGGTTTTTTGTTTTTTTTACGGCAAACTGGAAAGGGGCAAAATGGTGGAAAGTCCTCCCCGAAGCTTCTTCTTTTTTCGGGAAAGTCCCTCCCTCCTTGACCCATGCAAACCCCTTATGGGGACGGGGGTCCTTTGCAAAAATTGGCCAAAGGTCACCCATGGGGGAAATGTTGGTTTTTTTTTTTTTGCAAAATACCACCCCCCTGAGGGTGGGGGGTGTTTGGTTTGTCCCCCCTTGGGTCCACAATGAACATGTCCCTAGGCACCGTAAAAATTCCCCCAACCCTTGAAAAACCAAAATCAGTTTTGGAAATTGGTTTCCCAATCAGTTTTTGGGAAAATGTTTTTGTTATTCTAAATCCAGTTTGTGGGGAATCCATTTTCAAGCTTTTCAATTCTGCAGTCCACATGGAAAGAATGGGTTTTATGAAGGCCAAAGAATGGTTTGAAAGAACTCCCCCCTGAGGTTGGTGGTTGGAAGTGGGCCCCCTTGGGTGGTCCCCAACAATGAAACGCCCCGTCCCATGACATGGGTAATCATTGTCCCCAATGTAACAATCCATTTTGGGGAAAATTTGGGTGTTTTGTTTCAATCGTTTGGGATCAGCCTTTTAGCCTTTGGCAATCTTGGTAGTCCAGGAAAAATGGGTTTTGTTTTTTTTGGAAAGCCAAAAAGAAATGGGTTAAACTATAACCCACTCCTTGATGTGGTGGAGTGGGGCGTTATCTTTTAGCACTTGGGTTTTTTTCAACAACTGACCTTTAGCCAGGGTTTTTTTCGTTTTTCGCCTTTTTTTAAAAAAGCCCCCCCTTTTTTCCGTAAGAAATTATTCCCTGGTTTTTTTAATTGGGCCCAATCCTTGGAACCAGTTTTTGGTTTTTTGTTTCCCCCCTTCCCCCCCCCCCTGCCCAATTTTTTAAAAATTCAATGTACCGGTTGGTACATGAAATTTCAATTCGTAACCAAGGGCGTTAGGAGGTTATCCCCCGTTGGTTGGGCCCCATAAAGGTTTCTAAGGACTGTTTTTAAACTGAATTGTTTATATACAAAACCACAATGCCCTAGAAACCTTTCCGGGGGCCCCACGACCGTACCCTCCAAACGATGTTTTCCTTTCTACGGCCACATTGAATCCCAATGGTAAACCCATATACCCCGGTAAAAGATATCCTTACCAACAAAATATTAGACAAGCTTAACAGCATCCATCTAGAAGCTTGGCCGCTGGAACCGTGTTGTGTGGGCCCCTTCCCTTAAAACCTGTCCGTCGATGGGAACCGGGACCCCAGCCCCCCTTTTTAAACTAAGGGCCCCCAATAGTGGGTGTGCTCCAATGGGGTTTTTTTTTTTTCCGTTGGGGTATACCGCACAGGGGGCTTTTGGGTTTTTTTTGGAATTTGGCAAAGACAGTGGAGCCAAGCCCCCCCAAGAAAGTTTTACAATTAAAATCGAAATGATAGCCTCAGAGGAAAAAAACAATTCAATTAAAACAAATTCAAAATTAACAGCCCCAGAAAGAAACCCAAATTCCCCAAAATTTCCAAATTAATTTTACCTGGTTGTTAAAATTAAAAGGCCTCTTGGCGGCCCCCCCCCCTCCCACCTAGCCCGCCCCTCCCTTGGCCCGAAACCCCTTCCCCCTCCCCACCGAGCTTTTTCCCCCTCCCCACCCCCCGGACCTAGCCCTTTCCCTCCCCCCCCTAAGCCCCCCCGCCACCCGGCTTAGCCTCCTTCCCCCCCGCCTGGCCCTCCTCCTGCCTAGCACTTCTCCCCCCGCCCTTCCTCCTCTTGCCTACCTCCCCTCCCGCCCCCCCTTCCCTCCCGCCCCCCCTAGCCCCCGCCCCCCTCTTCGCCCTAGCCCCCCCCTCCAACGGATTCCCCCCGCCCAATCCGCCCAAAAGCCCCCCTCTCCCTCCCCGCCTAAGCCCGCCCACCTCCCGCCCGCCCTGCCTACCCAGCATGCCTAGCCCGCCCCTCCCCTTTAATGCACGAACGCCAAACCGGGCCTAGCCTCCTCCCCTGCCCCACGGCCCCGCCCTCACGCCAAAAGCCCGCCCCCCCCTTCCCCGCCTAAGCCCCCCCTGCCCGCCCCGCCTTAGCCCCCCTCCCGCTGCCAAGGGCCCCGCCCCCTCACGCAAAAAAAGCCCCGCCCCCTCCCCGACCTTACCCTGCCCTCCCCCCCCGCCCTACCCTGGGGCTCCCGCCGACCCTCCTCCGCTTAGCAAAACCCCCTCCCCCTTAGGCGCCATTCCCCCCTGGCCATGAAAATAATACTTGGTCCCCTGCCACTTGAACCGTTTATGTAAATTTCCATCCCAATGAAAAATGCTCCACGAAGAAGAAATTGGGAAACTCTTTTTTAGGGGTTTTTAAACCCAGAAGGTACCAGATTCGGGAAGTGATGCCCCAAGCACTTGAGGCTTTTGGGGGCCGGGTCCCCAATCAACTTAAAGTGGGTGTTTGGAGGGAAAAGGCCCCCCTTTCCTCCCTAAAGCCCCTTTTTTTTTTTTTCCTTTTCAGCCCGAAACGGCCCCCGCAAAATTTGAGCCGCCCTTTGTGCGACCCAGTTTGGGGGGGGGTGACCGCTGCCCCCCCCAAAAACCCCCGCGAAAATGCAAAGCGAGGAAGCCTGGGGGGTTTGGGGGTGGGGCATTTTTTCCCCCCCTGAAACCAGTTGTTACTGAACCCCCAATGCGTTCCGCCAATGGGCAGCGATGGAAATTATGGGAAGGGGAAGAAAAAGGTGAGACAATGGGGGATGGAGGGAAAGGGGAAAGGAAAGGCAAAAGTTAACGGGTGGAGAGAAGCATAAAGGAAATAGGGGTATCTCCCCCCCGTGAGGAGCGGAAAAGAGACGAGAGGAGAACGAGGAAGGGACGAAAGTAGAAAAGTGGGAGCCAAACACGCACACTAAAAAGGTGCCCTTTCAACTCCTGGGCCGAAAGAAGTGATGGGGGAGGCCACAACGAATCAATTGGTTTTTTTTCCTTTCCCTTTTTTTGGGCTAAAACAAATTAGCAAACATCTTCTGGGGCAGCCTTTTAAAAGTGAAAACCCGCCCGCAGTTGGGGGCTTCAAAAGCGTGGCCGCAATATCCCGCCGCTTGCGGGGGTGTCCCGCAACGCGCGCGCTTTTGCAAGTGCCCCCCCCCTGCCCCTGGCTTCCCTCCCGCTGGCTACCCCTATCCCAAAGCAAAGACCTAGCGCAAGCTGGGTTTGGCAATCAGCAAGGTCCCCCTCCTATTTTTTGTTTAGGAAAAGTCCCCGGGCCCCCCCCTGTGCCTTGGCCCTCAGGGAGCCTTTTTCCCAGAAAAGCTGCTGGTACAAAAAATGTATCTTCCCCCCTGGGCAGCTCCCCATGCCCTTGGCTACCTGAAATCAAAGCCTAGCGTAAGGCTTGGTCAATCCCTGACCAGCTGACAAATGGTTTTTCAGCTTACCAGTGGGCTCCCCCTCCCGGAAAATATCTAGGGGGTTTTTTGCCAAGCCCTGTGGTGTTTTCTGGGCCCTTCAGGGAAACCCTTGCCCCTAAAAAAAACGGGCTGCTTAAAACATGGGTAGCCCCAAAAGAAATTTCCTGGGCCCCCCTTGTTTTTAAAATGCCAAGGGTGGTGTTAAACATAGTTTGTTGTTTTTTTTTCCCCCTATCCCAAGCTTATCCTACAGCACGCAAAAGCCTTTCTAGGCCCCAACTTCCCCGTGGGCCTTCCCCCTCTTTTTTTCAACCCAAAACTTACGCACCACCTTAGCCCACCTGGGGAGCTGATAATCCCCCGTCACTTTTCCAGTTCTCCCCCGGGAAGTCCTTTTGTTTGTGTCCCCACTGGTCAATCCCCCCCACACCCCCTTTTAGGGAGGCCTAACCTAGAAGCTTGGCCGCCGTTGGCCCCAAAAAGCCAAAAAGAAAAAAACCACTTGGTTGGTTTTTTTTTTAATGCCTGGTTCGACTCTGTGCCCAATGTTCCCCTTTCACCAAGGTCCTGTTTTTGTTGGCTACAATCTTTAAATTTTGCCTCCTTTAGCCGCCCCCCTCTTTTGGCTTGTGTTTTTTAAGATATTTTGTTTTGTCGCCCCCCCCTATCCTTTTTTTGTGGGGCTTTAAAATTGGGTTTTGTGGGCTCTGCTTTGTGTAGAGATACACCCCCCTCCAGTTCCTTTACACTCTACTTTCACTTATTTCCTTCCCGCTTTCATAGAGTTGTAAGCTCCTTAGTTGTTTGGAAGCTTTGTTGTGGTGCTTAGACAAGTCCTATGCAGCGTCGCAAGCGACCTGGAAAATTGGCGGAGAATGTTGGCAACGGAACGGCAGGTGGCAACGGAATGGAGCGGACCATAGCCAGCTAGTTACGAGACAGTTGGCTGACGTGCCAGGCCTTGTGTCGGTCGCAGGGTAGTTGGTCGGTTGCACAAACAAACGAATAACGGGGTGACCCTTAAGAATCCCGCCTCTCAGAAGGGGGGGGCTCCGCCCAAAACCCTCATCTTGTTATACAACTGGACAGTTGGCAGGTTGTGCTGCTGTCCTGTCCCGGCATTGCTTTCCTGAGTTGATGTTGTGCAATCCTGTCTGGCCCCATCTTTTCTTCTTTCCAGGAGTTTTAGATTAGCGCTATCCCCACCTCATCCTCATCCCATCCTTATTCCCATCCTTACACTCACCAAACTAAAAAAAACAGGATGCATCCGATCACACTGTGTAGTGCCACATGTAGCGCCATATGTAGCGCCACATACAGTGCCAGTATGAACCATCATCCCCCATGGCTTGATCAGCAGTTCAGCAGCTCTGCAGATGACAGGGGTGTGGTGGGGGGTGGGGTGGAGTGGAGTGGTGGAGGTGTGGTGGGGTGTGTGCTGTGGTGGGGCTGTGTGGTGGAGATGTGGTGGGGTGTGTGGGTGGATGTGTGGTGGGGTGTGTGGTGGAGTGGGAGGGGTGTGTGGTGGAGGGTGGGGGGGGGGTTGGGGGTATGGTGGATGTGTTTGGTGTGGAGTGGTTGTGGTGGTGGTGTGGTGTGGTGTGGTGTGGTGTGTTGTGGTGTGGTGTGAGTTTGGTGTGGTGTGGTGTGGTGTGTTGTGGGTGTGGTGTGGTGTGGTGTGGTGTGGTGTGGTGTGGTTGTGGTGTGGTGTGGTGTGGTGTGGTGTGGTGTGGTGTGGTGTGGTGTGGTGTGGTGTGGTGTGGAGTGTGGTGTGGTGTGGTGTGGTGTGGTGTGGTGTGGTGTGGTGTGGTGTGGGGTGTGGTGTGGTGGGTGTGGTGTGGGTGTGGTGGTGTGTGGTGTGGTGTGGTGTGGTGTGGCTGTGGCCGTCTGTGTGTGTGTTTTGGTGTTGTGTGGTGTGGTGTGGGTTGTGGTGTGGTGGGTGTTGTGTGGTGTGGGGTTTGGTGTGGTTGTGGTGTTGGTGTGGGTGTGGTTTGTGTGGTGTTGGGTGTTGTGTGTTGTGTTTTGTGGTGGTTTTTTATGGTGGGGTGTGGTGGTGGGGGTGAGGTGTGGGGATGTTATTGTTATGTTGGGGATGAATTTCCAGAGGTCCACCCTTATATCAAAGTAAATGAGTCAAAGTAACTGAATCAAAGCAACTAAGTCAAAGTGACCGGATCAAAGTAACTGAATCAAAGTAAGTGAATCAAAGTAACTAAATCAAAGTGACCGGATCAAAGTAACTGAATAAAAGTACCTGAAACAAAGTAACTGAATCAAAGTAAATGAGTCAATGTAACTGAATCAAAGTAACTAAATCAAAGTAACAAAATAGAAGTGACCGGATCAAAGTTACAAAAACAAAGTAAATTAATCAAAGTAACTATATCAAAGTGACCCGATCAAAGTAACTGAATCAAAGTATCTTAATCAAAGTGGCCAGATCAAAGTAACTGAATCAAAGTAACTAAATCAAAGTGACCCGATCAAAGTAACTGAATCAAAGTAACTAAATCAAAGTAACTGAATCAAAGTAACCGGATCAAAGTGACTGAGTCAAAGTAACTGAATCAAAGTAACTGAATCAAAGTGACCGGATCAAAGTAACTGAATCAAAGTTACTAAATCAAAGTAACTGAATCAAAGTGACCGAATCAAAGTAACTTAATCAAAGTATCTTAATCAAAGTAACTGAATCAAAGTAACTAAATCAAAGTGACCGGGTCAAACTAACTAACTGAAACAAAGTAAAAACTCTGAATCAGTACTACTCAAAGTGAACCGATCAAGTAACTGAACCAAAGTACTAAATCAAAGTGACCGATCAAAGTGCACCGGATCACACCCCCAAAAAAAAAATGTAACAGAATCCAAGTAACTATCAGAACTGACCCCCATATCAAAGTAACTAATCAAAGTCACTGAATCAAAGTAACCGGATCAAAGTGTGACCTGAGAGTCCAAGTAATTGAATCAAGTAACGAATCAAGTGACCCCCGATCAAATTGACTGAACGAATCAAAGTTACTTTACTAACATCAAAAGTAACTGGGAATCAAAGTGACCGATCAGAGTAACTGAATGAACAACCGGAAATAACTGAACTGGAAGAAAAAGAATCAAAGTAAAACTGAATCAAGTAACGAAATCACAAAGTGACCGGTCACACAAAAGTAACTGAAATCAAAGGTACGAATCAATGCCATATCAAAGTAACTGACTCAAAGTAGAACTAAATCAAAGTAACTAAATCAAAGTAACTGAAATCAAAGTAACAAATCCAAAGTGACCCGATCAAAGTACCGGAATCAAAGGAACTGAATCAAAGAATAATCAAAGTAACACTAATCAAGTAACTGAATCAAAGTAACTAATCAAGTGACCGGATCAAAGTCAACTAATAAAGTCACTGAATCAATGTAACTGAATCAAAGTGACCGGATCAAATTAACCGAATCAAAGTAACTGAATCAAAGTGACCAGATCAAAGTAACTGAATCAAAGTAACTAAATCAAAGTAACTTATTCAAAGTGACCGGATCAAAGTAACTTGATCAAAGTAACTGAATCAAAGTGACCGGATCAAAGTAACTGAATCAAAGTAACTAATCAAAGTAACTTAATCAAAGTGACCGGATCAAAGTAACTAAATCAAAGTAACTGAATCAAAGTAACTAAATCAAAGTGACCGGATCAAAGTAACTGAATCAAAGTAACTGAATCAAAGTGGCCAGATCAAAGTAACTGAATCAAAGTAACTAAATCAAAGTAACTTAATAAAAGTGACTGAGTCAAAGTAACTGAATCAAAGTAACTGAATCAAAGTAACTGAATCAAAAAAACAGAATCAAAGTAACTGAACCCAAGTAACTGAATCAAAGTGACCGTATTAAAGTAACTAAATCAAAGTAACTGAATCAAAGTAACAAATCACTGAACCGGATCACAGTAACTGAAGCGAGGTATTGATCAAGTAACTAAATCAAAGTGACCGAGAAAGTACTGAAATCAAATAATGAATTAAAGTATAAATCAAAGGACCGGGTCAAAGTAACAGCATCAAAGAAAACGGATCCAAAGTCACTTAATCAACAGTGACTGACAAGTAACTGAATCACAGTACTAAATCAAGTAACTAAATCGAAATGACCGATTAAAGTAACGAAATCAACTGGACCGATCAAAGTACTAAATCAATGTTACTGGAACAAAGTAGCTAATCAAAGTGAACCGATCAAACTGAATCAAAGTACTAATCAAAGTAACTGAATCAAGTGGCCAGAGTGAAAGTAAACTGAATCAAAGTAACCAATCAAAGTTAACTAAATCAAGTAAACTGAATCAAGTAACCCAAATCAAAGTGACTGATTCAGAGTAACTGAATCAAAGAAGTAAACTGAATCAAATTGCCCGGATAAGTACTGAATCAAATTAAACTAATCGAAGTCCTTAATCAAAGTGACCGGAATCAAAGTAACTGCATCAAAGTAACTGAATCAAAGTAACTAATCAAAGTGACCAATCAAAGTAAACTGAATCAAAGTAAATCAAATCAAATGCCGTATCAAAGTCACTAATCAAAGTAACTGATCAAAGTGACCGTATCAAAGTAACCGATCAAGTGACTGAATCAAGTACCAGATCAAAGTAACTGAATCAAAGTAACTGAACAAAGTGACCGTATAAAGTAACTGAATCGAGTAACTGAATCAAAGTAACAAATCAAGTGACCCGGATCATGTGACTATTGAGGTATGAATCAAGTAACTAAAAAAAAGTGACCGGCTGAAAGTAACTGCATCAAAGTAGTGATCAAATAACTAAATCAAATTTAACCCGGGTCCAAGTAACAGAATCAAAGTAAACGGCTCAAAGTCACCTTAATCAAAGTGACTGATCAAAGTAACTGCATCAAAGTAACTAATCAACGTAACTGAATCAAAGTAACAGAATCAAGTAACTGACTCAAAGTAACTAAATCAAAGTACCGGATCAATGTACCTGATCAAGTAACTAAATCAAGTAACTAAATCAATTTACTATGCAAAGTGGTCGATCCACGTAAATGAATCAAAGTAACGAAATCAAATTGACCAAGCAAGTACTGAATAAAGTAACTAATCAAAAGAGACCGATTAAAGTCAGTAACTGAATCAAAGTACTAAATCAAAGTGACCGACTTAAAGTAACTGAATCAAAGTAACTGGATCAAAGTAACTGAATCAAAGTGACCCGATCAAAGTAACTGAATCAAATTAATAGAATCAAAGTAACTGAATCAATGTAACTAAATTAAATAACTAAATCAAAGTGACCGGATCAAAGTAACTGAATCAAAGTAACTAAATCAAAGTGACCGGATTAAAGTAACTTAATCAAAGTAACTAAACCAAAGTAACTAAATCATAGTGACCGGATCAAAGTAACTGAATCAAGTAACTGAATCAAAGTAACTAAATCAGAGTGACCCGGTCGAATAACTACTCAAAGTACCTAATCAAAGTTAACTCAATCACAGTTACCGTATCAAGTAACAGATTAAAGTAACTGATCCAAGTAACTAAAAATCAAAGTGGTACCCGATTCAAAGTAACTGAATCGAAGTACTAAATCTAAGTGACCGGATTAAAGTAACGGATCAAAGTACTGAACCAAAGTACCGACTCAAAGTGAACATATTAAGGTAAACTGAATCAAGTAACTGAATCAAGTTACTAAATCCAAAGTGACCGGATCAAAGCCCTGAAATCGAGGTATTGAATCAAGTAAAGCTAATCAAAGTGACCGATGAAGGTACCTGAATCAAGTAACTGAATCAAAGTAAACTAAAAATCAAAGGACGCCCGGGTCAAAGTTAACAGAATCAAGTAAACGGATCACAGTAACTTACATCAAGTGACGATCAAGTAATGACTCAAGTACTAAATCAAGTACCTAATCGAAGTGACCAGATCAAAGTAACTAAATCAAGTAACTGAATCAAAGTAACTAAATCATAGTGACCGGATCAAAGTAACTAAATCAAAGTAACTGAATCAAAGTAACAAAATCAAAGTAACTAAATCAAAGTGACCGGATCGAAGTAACTGAATCAAAGTAACTAAATCAAAGTGACCAGATCAAAGTTACTGAATCAAAGTAACTAAATCAAAGTAACTGAATCAATGTAACAAAATCAAAGTGACCCGATCAAAGTAACTGAATCAAAGTAACTAAATCAAAGTAACTAAATCAAAGTAACTGAATCTAAGTAACCAGATCAAAGTGACTGAGTCAAAGTAACTGAATCAAAGTGATCGGATCAAAGTAACTGAATCAAAGTAACTAAATCAAAGTAACTGAATCAAAGTGACCGGATCAAAGTAACTGAATCAAAGTAACTGAATCAAAGTAACTAAATCAAAGTGACCGGATCAAAGTAACTGAATCAAAGTAACTCAATCAAAGTAAATAAATCAAAGTGACCGGATCAAAGTAACTGAATCAAAGTAACTAAATCAAAGTGACCGGATCAAAGTAACTGAATCAAAGTAACTGAATCAAAGTAACTAAATCAAAGTGACCGGATCAAAGTAACTGAATCAAAGTAATTGAATCAAAGTAACTAAATCAAAGTAACTAAATCAAAGTGACCGGATCAAAGTAACTGAATCAAAGTCACTAAATCAAAGTAACTGAATCAAAGTGACCGGATCAAAGTAACTTGATCAAAGTAACTGAATCAAAGTGACCGGATCAAAGTAACTGAATCAAAGTAACTAATCAAAGTAACTTAATCAAAGTGACCGGATCAAAGTAACTAAATCAAAGTAACTGAATCAAAGTAACTAAACCAAAGTGACCGGATCAAAGTAACTGAATCAAAGTAACTGAATCAAAGTGGCCAGATCAAAGTAACTGAATCAAAGTAACTAAATCAAAGTAACTTAATCAAAGTGACTGAGTCAAAGTAACTGAATCAAAGTAACTAAATCAAAGTAACTGAATCAAAGTAACAGAATCAAAGTAACTGAACCAAAGTAACTGAATCAAAGTGACCGTATTAAAGTAACTAAATCAAAGTGACAGAGTTCAGGGGACGTGAGGAGACCAGGAACGAAGTGTTTAGACAACTGGACAGTTAAAAGAGCCGAGGGACGCCTCTTGAGAGAGGAGTCCTGACGGCAAACCCCAAAACCCTTAGGTTACGGGAAAGGACAGACGCGATAGGTTGCGTAGCCAATAGGCCAGGTAGAACCAATGAACAGCTAAAGCTGACACTCCACCTGTTCTAACTGTCAAGAAAATTATACCTTCAAACCTTTAACAATAAACTTCGAAAAAGAAATCTGAAACTCAAAAGCAAGCAGAAAATAAATCTAATAGAGAGAGACATCCTCAAGGGCGACACCGATACTTCCAATATCATTCTAAGATTTAACCAACCTAAATGTTCATCTAAGGAGGGGAAAGAGCGCAGAATAGTACCACACTCCACCTAACTGAAGCAAACTCTATTTACGCCAATCAGGGCTAAAAGAGGTAAAACAGTAACTGTTACTCAGACCTTGCAGGCTCCATCCTTGGACCGCAGGTGTAACAATCCCAAAACCAGGTGCAATTTCTACCCAAAAGAGGGGAAATCAAACAAAAATAATAATAATTCCAACAGATCTACCAGCGAGGTAGTCATGACAGAGACTCGAGGTAAAATCAACCCCCAAAATCCAGTGCGACAGGTCTATACAAACTACATACCCATTCACCATCGCTACAGGATTGGAGTCGTACAACACTCGAGGTGAAGCAAGGGGCAGTAGACCTGAAGCAAATTAATATTCTGAAATCACCGCAGGTGGGCATCGAAACCCGCGACTCCCGCAGAGAGCACAAACCATGAACTGCAGAAAAATCACTGTAAATCAATAAACCTAGGGCGAAGCTTGTACTTGACCAAACCAAGCATACCATTCATACTCCAAAAAACCTCTGCGGGGAGAGGCTTAGTGAAAGTATCAGCCAACTGCAAGGAGGTATGCACCTTAGTAACACCGATGCGCTGGCTTAGAAACCAAATCCTTGATGTAGTGATGCATTATATCTATGTCTTTAGCCTTGCTTTCAGCTTGTAGTCCTCTGTCCAGGACAGAGCTACCGTGGCAATCACATTTGATAGTAATCAGTGAACAGGCAATCCCAGGTCTACCCTAAGATGCTTGAGCCACCTGAACTTCCCTCGCACAACCAGCCAAAAGCTTGATACTCAGCTTCCCCAGTACTAACTGCAGGGGTGATTTGTCGCTTGGATACCCAATTGACAATTCCACCAGAAGCTAGAAAAGCAAGACCAGTTTTGAGATCTCCTGTCCTCCGGATCCTCACCAAAAGATGCATCACTGTAAGCAAGGAGCTCAAATTTTGGGTCATGAGTGTAGGCAATACCAATATAAGTATGCTTGCGAAGGTACACCAGAACCCTCAGAGCTGCATTCCAGTGAGCCTGAGTAGGTGCTGCTGTGGAATCTAGAAAGTTGACTAACAGCAAAAGCCAATATCAGGTCTTGTGCACGTGGACAAGTAGATGAGGCTACCAACCAGAGATGCGTACAAAGTGTTGTTAGGTAGAACAGGACTGCCAATGGCATGAACTGTAACTGACTTAGACACCATGGGCACCTCAGACGTAGCCTTCAACTTCTCTTCCCCTGCATTAAGCTTGAACCGCTCAACCATCCCATTAATAGCATTATGCTGACTGAGTACAATCTTCACACACCGCCCCTCATCATCAAGGGTAACATTACAGTCCAAAGAGAGGAACTGTTCAGGTACTCCCATTTCTGTAATAACCCACCCGTTATTACGCAAGATGGTAATAGTGCATCATAGAGCACGAGCTCATCAACAGCAATCCAAAAGTCGTCGACATATGTCAGGACCCAGGACCACAGGCCATCAGCATCCAGGCGCACAAAAGTGCTGGATCAGAGAGCGTCGGTCGGAAACCTGCAAGGCGAAGAACCTGCAGGACATTGTCATGCCAAGCTCTAGGGGCCTGCTTCAATCCATACAAGCTCTTCACAATGCGACAAACCAGGGGTTTTCCATTAGGCCCAACCTTGATGAAGCCGTCAGGCTGCCTCAAGTACAATTTGAGGTTGGGATCTATCACTCCATGAAGGATGCAGTCTTCACATCAATTTGCCTGGAGAACATCTTACGATGAACAACACCTGCAAGTAACACCCTCAAAGTCGCTTTAGAGGTGACCGGAGCAAAAGTCTGGTCGTACTCAATACCAGGACGCTGCATGTAACCTCTAGCCACAAAACGCGCTTTGTAGCGCTCCACTCTTCCATCCTTACCCAACTTTTTAGTAAATAACCATCTGGCAGACATAAGTCTGTACTCATCCCCAGGATGAGGCTCCAGAATCCAAGTACCATGACCCTCGAGGGAAGCGATTTCATCTCTCATTGCTAGCTGCCACTCTTCCCTCTCAGGGTTATCGAGCGCTATAGCTTGAGCATAAGAAAGCTCACACTGGATGGAGATAAAAGCAGCACCAAACTGGTTCTGGTACCATCTTCTGCAGAACCATCAACAGACGGGGATGGAGGGGATCGCTCCACCTCATCAGAAGTATCACCAGCAATAGAAGGAGAAGGGGAAGTAACTAAAACATCAGGAACCGTAACATCTGGTACTGAAGGGTATCGCTTCAATACCGATTCATCTAATAAACCAAACTCAGGAACCCTCCCCACGCATCCTCCCACTTGATCTAACTCCAAGAGCAGAAGGAAGAGGGGGTGGACGAGGCTCCCGAGGTGTAACCTTTGAGAGGCAGTGATTGTATCACTCTCCCAGGAGGTAGCTCTGGACGTCGAACGTCCGGCGCATCTCCCACATCACCTAACCCAATCCAAACTGGGGCTGGCATGCTCATAGCAGACGCTAGAGTAGAATCACTGGCTGTATCACTAGAGTCAACATTACCTAAGTCACTAGGCAGTTGCTCATCCCGAGCAATAGGAAGCTGCAGAACCTCAGGCTCGAACAATGGGTTACCACTAACAAGGAAAGGAGTCTCTACAATTTTATCTAGGCCGCTAGCTCCACCTTCTCCCCCTTAAATCACTAACAGCCAGGACAGAGGGTGGGAGGATAGAGAATGGAAGGCAGCGAGTCGGAATAATTTCCGCAGTCGTAGTGTCAGGCACAAAAACAGGGGAGACATTGGGGGCAGCAGCCTGCCGAGAACGTAGGTTCATATGGAAAACTGCTCCCACATCTGTTTCCATCTGCCCTGAGTCCTGTAGAAGATATTCTAATGCTGCCAGGTTCAGTACGCCCCTCAGTGACGGCCAAGGGAACCAGAAGCAAAAGAACTCCCATCATACACCAATTGCCCATCGACGGGCACTGGGCCAGTGCCCTCAAAAAAGGTCACGTCACGAGCCTCAATCGCTTTGTGCAACTTTGGAATCCAGGACCTGGTAGGCCTTCGACACCACACTATACCCCACCAGTCTACCCTGGATACTCTTAGGATCTAATTTCCCCCCGCTTCTTCCCATCTAGTAGGGTTACATAGGCTATACACCCAAAGACGCGGAGGTGGGACACCTCGGGACGCGCTGATAGAAAAGCTCATACGGAGTCTTTCCATCTTTCGTCTTTGTGGGTAACCGATTTCGAAGGTAAGAAGCAGTCAAGAAGGCATAGGGCCAGAAACCCTTGCTCATCCTGATTCTATCAGCATCGTACGAGCCATAGCAGGCAACTACCCCATTGAACCTCTCAGCAACCCCGTTTTGCTGTGGGCAATACACGCTACTATGTTCGTACGTCGCATTTACCTCATGAAGCCAGTCAACAAACCATTTGACCAAAAACCTCTTTTGCTTGGTCCCCCCTAAGCGTTCGAAATGCTACCCCTAAAAGTTCCGCACTCCACTTCTTAATCGTAAATTGGATCTGCCATGCAGCATCCGATTTCAGTCTGATCGGAATAACCGCACTCCACCCAGAAAAATCATCAACTATGACAAGAAGATAAAGTTCCCCTCTCAACCCAGCACTGAACGGCCCCATGATATCAATATGTATCAATTCGAGCGGCGCGTGAGTATTCCTAGTACGATTTGGGTATGGTTTGCGTATGGCCTTACCCAAACACATGCATCACAAGGGTCCTGTGAGAACTTTTGAAGTGCAGCCCTGGTAAAGTTGGGTCCGCCAGTAACAGTGCCGGAGTGCGACAACATGTGCATAGCAGGTTGACCAGATGGCCAAATCTGCGGTGGCCATAGTTTCGCACTGTCACGACAAGTAACTGTAGGATCGCCTTGACCAGGAGTAACAGTTTCAGCAGAAAACGCCGCAGGAGAGGGTCGAACTCGCGACGCCCGCGGATGAGAATCAGGGATAGGGCAGGGTTAACAGAGGGGCAATTTGCCTGATATCTGATGGATTTCAAGAGGGTGACGTCCCCAGTCAAACTCCGACTAGCCCCACTGTCTAAGTACCAGGTAGCTTCGACATCAATCATCAGCCTGAGCAGGCGCCCCAGGCTGTTTCAAACACTAATGAGAACAGGTAAGGGGGGGTTTGCATCTCACTTCTTTGCAAGTAGAGCCATCTGAGCCATCAATGCGGTATATTCAGCACGGCTGACTGGTGCAGCTCCTCCTCCACCTCGTGGTGGTGGCTTCTTCTGACCGCCACGACCTCCACGAGCAGCACCACGAGGCGAAGCTTCGGGAACTGCGTCCAGCAAGTTTCCGAAGCGTGTCCAGGGCGAGGGCAGTAGATGCACTGCGGCACTCCACTGCCCTGAGGTAATCCTGCAGCAGCCATTGCTGGCAAAGGGGAGGGTAGGTGAGTGGGGGGTTGATTTGACCCATGGTGGGTAGTGAGGGTGATTAGACAGCAGCCTCTGGTTTGCTGTGTCTATGGACTCATAACGATATTGCACTTCAGCAAACGTGATCTGATTCTCAACAAACTCAGGACCACTGAACATGGTCAGCAAACCTGAAAATCGAGGATGAGATGCACCAGCGATCGCGATCTCAATACATTGAAATTCGGAAACTGTTGTACCCGATTTGAGTAGCATGAGTGCCAACCTTTTCACCCTATTGAAATAGGTTGTAGGGGATTCAGAGTAGGTCATCTGAACCGCCCTCAATCAGCTACCAGTTTCGGTCCCAATCTACGAGCATGCTGCACTGCCCACGACTCCACCTCATCATAGATCTCCTGACAAGAACCATAGTGCCTAAAGACCTCCTGTAACTCCTTGCTCATTGTGAGTAACATGTAGGAAAAAGCCTTTTCCTCATTGCTAACCCACACATCAGAGCCATCATGTAACCTAAGCCTGGCCTCAGCCCCATCTAGAGCCCTGATGGCCTCAGCATCAGAAACACGATCAGGAAAATGAAAGTCAACAGGAGGCAGGGGTGTCCTAGAAGCCTGCTTGAGGCGCTGCAATTTTGACATCTGCTGATTCAGTTCAACTCGGTACGCCTCTACATTCCTATCCATCTCTTCCTCCGTCAACGGAATCAAAATCAGGGTCAACCCCTCAAATCCCACTTGAGCACTGCACTCGCGGACGTCTTACCCGCGAGGGATTGCCCCAAGACCGCCTGGCGGCTGCTCAGCTCAATCCCGGTTTCACCTCCCCTTCTCACCAGCAATGCCTGTCCAGAGAGACCTCAGACGGTCGCAGGGAGAGGCTCCGTTCCTAGCTCGCTCCTCCAGATCGGCAGGAGTAGGCCTGGAGGCTTCCTTAGGCCGAAGGTCCTCATTGAAACAGATCCACCGCATCGCTGACTCCAGCGTCACAGACGATGCCAAGGTCCGCTCCTCCAGCGTGGGCAGAGCCCCCTGGGCGGAGAATGAGCGATGAATGGCCGGCCAGGGTTTACACCCCTCCAGCGCGTGTCCACATTGACGCATGGTTTAAGGCGCTCCCGCTTGTTGTCGGGAGGTCGATCCAGCCCGTAACACGATTTGTAGCCACTGGCAACGGCAGGCACAGCCTCGGACAAACATGGTTGTCCAAGGTTTGCCAAAAACGTACGCAGGAAATTACATTGAACAGCCACTCCTCGTAATTCTCTAGTCTAGTTTGGCGAGGTCCTTATCATCGACCGTTGACTGACGCATGATTCCGAGCTTCTCACGTCCGCAGTGTCGTACGCTTAGCGGTCACTGATGAGACCTATAACCTGACAGAGTTTCAGGGGACTAGGATGACCAGTAACGATTGTTTAGACAACGGACAGTTTAAAAGGAGCCCCCCCCCCCCCGAGGACGCCTCTTGAGAGAGGAGTCCCCTGACGGCAAACCCCAAAACCCTTAGGTTACGGGAAAGGACAGACGCGATAGGTTGCGTAGCCAATAGGCCAGGTAGAACCAATGAACAGCTAAAGCTGACACAAAGTAACTGAATCAAAGTAACGAAATCAACGTGACCGGATCAAAGTAACTGAATCGAGGTAATTGAATCAAAGTAACTAAATCAAAGTGACCGGATGAAAGTAACTGAATCAAAGTAAGTGAATCAAAGTAACTAAATCAAAGTGACCGGGTCAAAGTAACAGAATCAAAGAAAACGGATCAAAGTAACTTAATCAAAGTGACTGAGTCAAAGTAACTGAATCAAAGTAACTAAATCAAAGTAACTAAATCGAAATGACCGGATTAAAGTAACTAAATCAAACTGACCGGATCAAAGTAACTAAATCAATGTTACTGAACCAAAGTAACTAAATCAAAGTGACCGGATCAAAAACTGAATAAAAGTAACTGAATCAAAGTAACTGAATCAAAGTGGCCAGATGAAAGTAACTGAATCAAAGTAACCAAATCAAAGTAACTAAATCAAAGTAACTGAATCAAAGTAACCAGATCAAAGTGACTGAGTCAAAGTAACTGAATCAAAGTAACTGAATCAAAGTGCCCGGATCAAAGTAACTGAATCAAAGTAACTAAATCAAAGTAACTGAATCAAAGTGACCGGATCAAAGAACTGAATCAAGTAACGACTCAAGTACTAAATCAAGTTAACCGGATCAAAGTACTGAATCAAGTACTCAATCAAAGTAATCAAAATCAAAGTGACCGGATCAAGTCACTTGAATCAAGTCCTGAATCAAAGTGACCGGATCAAAGTAACCGAATCAAAGTGACTGAATCAAAGTGACCAGATCAAAGTAACTGAATCAAAGTAACTGATTCAAAGTGACCGTATTAAAGTAACTGAATCAGAGTAACTGAATCAAAGTAACTAAATCAAAGTGACCGGATCAATGTAACTGATTCGAGGTAATTGAATCAAAGTAACTAAAAAAAAGTGACCGGATGAAAGTAACTGAATCAAAGTAAGTGAATCAAAGTAACTAAATCAAAGTGACCGGGTCAAAGTAACAGAATCAAAGTAAAACGATCCAAAGTAACTTATCAAGTGAACTGGTCAAAGCAACGGAATCAAAGTAACTAAATCAAAGTAACTAAATCGAAGTGACCGGATCAAAGTAACTAAATCAAAGTGAAAGGATCAAAGTAACTAAATTAAAGTTACTGAACCAAAGTAACTAAATCAAAGTGACCGGATCAAAGTAACTGAATAAAAGTAACTGAATCAAATTTGACCGTACAAGTACTGAATCAAAGTACTGAATCAAAGTAACTGAATAAAAGTAACTGAATCAAAGTAACTGAATCAAAGTAACTGAATCAAAGTAACGGATCAAAGTAACTTAATCAAAGTGACTGAGTCAAAGTAACTGAATCAAAGTAACTAAATCAAAGTAACTGAATCAAAAGTACTAAATCAAAGTGCCGGTCAAAGTAACCGAATCAAAGAAAACGATCAAGTAACTAAATCAAAGTGACTGAGTCAAATAACGAATCACAGTAACTAAATCAAAGTAACTAAATCGACATGAACCGATTAAAGTACTATCAAACGGACCGGATCAAAGTACTAATTACTGTTACTGACTCAAATTTAACTACATCAAGTGGACCGGATCAAAAACTGAATAAAAGTACCTGAATCAAAGTAACTGTAATCAAGTGGCCAGATGAAAAACTGAATCAAAGTACTAAATTCAAAGAACTGAATCAAAGTAACCAATCAAAGTGTGAGGTCAAAGTAACTGAATCAAGTAAACTGGAATCAAAGTGCCCGGCTCAATTACTGAATCAAAGTAACTAAATCAAAATACTGAATCAAATGTGACCGAATTCAAAGTAACGGAATCAAGTAACTGAATCAAGTAAACTAAATCAAGTGCCGGATCAAATACCTGACTCAAAAGGTCACTAAATCAAAGTTCCAAATCAAAGTGACCGGATCAAAGTAACAGAAATAAAGTAACTGAATCAAAGTAACTCAATCAAAGTGACCGGATCAAAGTAGCTGAATCAAAGTAACTAATCAAAGAGGAGGGGGGGGGGGGGGGGGGGGGGGGGGGGGGGGGGGGGGGGGGGGGGGGGGGGGGGGGGGGGGGTGGTACCGATTATAACTGAATCAAAGTAACTGAACCAAGTACTGAATCAAGTGGACGTATTTAAATAACTGATCAAAGTACCTGAATCAAAGTAACTAAATCAAAGTGACCGGATGAAAGTAACTGAATCAAAGTAACTGAATCAAAGTAACGAAATCATAGTGACCGGGTCAAAGTAACATAATCAAAGTAAACTGATCAAAGTAACTAAATCAAAGTGCCGGAAAAAAACAAGTACTGACTCAAGTAACTGAAATCAAAGTAACTAAAACAAATTGACGCGGATCAAAGTAACTGAATCGAATTAACTAAATCAAAGTGACCGGATTAAAAGTAACTGAATCAAAGTAACTGAACCGAAGTAACCGAATCAAAGTGAACATATTTACGTAACTGAATCAAAGTAACTGAATCAAAGTTACTAAATCAAAGTGACCGGATGAAAGTAACTGAATCAAAGTAACTGAATCAAAGTATAAATCAAAAGTTACCGGTCAACGTAACAGAATAAATGTAAACGGATCAAAGTAAACTTAACAAGTGACTGATTCAAAGTAACTAATCAAAGACTAAAAGCAAAGTAACTAAATCGAAGTGACCGGATCAAAGTAACTAAATCAAGTAACTGAATCAAAGTAACATAATCAAAGTAACTGATCAAAGTACTAAATCAATTACCGTATCAAAGTAACTGAATCAAGTGACCTGAATCAAAGTAATAAATCAAAGTGACCATGACGCAAAGTAACTAAATCAAGAGTGGAACCGGAT
>JACBWV010000223.1:11466776-11486345 GCA_013435795.1 Chlamydomonas sp. ICE-L
CCGGTACGGTACTTGGGCAAACTGATTTTTTTTAAACTGATGAGAGGCATTTCGAACCAATTGATGGCCCCAAGGAGGAAAGAGTTTGTGTTTATGGCTCGATATGACTTAACCGACCTGTGTCCAAGAGGAAAGGGTCAGGAATCAGGTATTAATAAATAGAGAAAATGTTGGGTGAGCTGAGGCCCCCAAGGGTTACACCCAGAGCAGGTACTTGGGCAAGATCTTTTTAAATGAGAGAGCATTCGAAACAAATTGGATGGCCCCAAGAGTTTGTGTATGGCTAGATATGACTTAAACCGACCTGTGGCCAAGAGGAAACGGTCAGGAATCAGGTATTAATAAATAGAGAAAATGTTGGGTGAGCTGAGCCCCCTAGGGTTACACCCAGAGCAGGTACTTGGGCAAGATCTTTTTAAATGAGAGAGCATTCGAAACAAATTTGATGGCCCCAAGAGTTTGTGTATGGCTAGATATGACTTAAACCGACCTGTGGCCAAGAGGAAAGGGTCATGAATCAGGTATTAATAAATAGAGAAAATGTTGGGTGAGCTGAGCCCCCAAGGGTTACACCCAGAGCAGGTACTTGGGCAAGATCTTTTTAAATGAGAGAGCATTCGAGACAAATTGGATGGCCCCAAGAGTTTGTGTATGGCTAGATATGACTTAAACCGACCTGTGTCCAAGAGGAAACGGTCATGAATCAGGTATTAATAAATAGAGAAAATGTTGGGTGAGCTGAGCCCCCAGGGTTACACCCAGAGCAGGTACTTGGGCAAGATCTTTTTAAATGAGAGAGCATTCGAAACAAATTTGATGGCCCCAAGAGTTTGTGTATGGCTAGATATGACTTAAACCGACCTGTGTCCAAGAGGAAAGGGTCAGGAATCAGGTATTAATAAATAGAGAAAATGTTGGGTGAGCTGAGCCCCCTAGGGTTACACCCAGAGCAGGTACTTGGGCAAGATCTTTTTAAATGAGAGAGCATTCGAAACAAATTTGATGGCCCCAAGAGTTTGTGTATGGCTAGATATGACTTAAACCGACCTGTGTCCAAGAAGAAAGGGTCAGGAATCAGGTATTAATAAATAGAGAAAATGTTGGGTGAGCTGAGCCCCCAAGGGTTACACCCAGAGCAGGTACTTGGGCAAGATCTTTTTAAATGAGAGAGCATTCGAAACAAATTGGATGGCCCCAAGAGTTTGTGTATGGCTAGATATGACTTAACCGACCTGTGGCCAAGGAGGAAACGGTCAGGAATCAGGTATTAATAAATAGAGAAAATGTTGGGTGAGCTGAGCCCCCCAGGGTTACACCCAGAGCAGGTACTTGGGCAAGATCTTTTTAAATGAGGAGAGCATTCGAAACAAATTTGATGGCCCCAAGAGTTTGTGTATGGCTAGATATGACTTAAACCGACCTGTGTCCAAGAGGAAAGGGTCAGGAATCAGGTATTAATAAATAGAGAAAATGTTGGGTGAGCTGAGCCCCCAAGGGTTACACCCAGAGCAGGTACTTGGGCAAGATATTTTTAAATGAGAGAGCATTCGAAACAAATTGGATGGCCCCAAGAGTTTGTGTATGGCTAGATATGACTTAAACCGACATGTGGCCAAGAGGAAACGGTCAGGAATCAGGTATTAATAAATAGAGAAAATGTTGGGTGAGCTGAGCCCCCCAGGGTTACACCCAGAGCAGGTACTTGGGCAAGATCTTTTTAAATGAGAGAGCATTCGAACAAATTGGATGGCCCCAAGAGTTTGTGTATGGCTAGATATGACTTAAACCGACCTGTGGCCAAGAGGAAAGGGTCAGGAATCAGGTATTAATAAATAGAGAAAATGTTGGGTGAGCTGAGCCCCCTAGGGTTACACCCAGAGCAGGTACTTGGGCAAGATCTTTTTAAATGAGAGAGCATTCGAAACAAATTTGATGGCCCCAAGAGTTTGTGTATGGCTAGATATGACTTAAACCGACCTGTGTCCAAGAGGAAAGGGTCATGAATCAGGTATTAATAAATAGAGAAAATGTTGGGTGAGCTGAGCCCCCCAGGGTTACACCCAGAGCAGGTACTTGGGCAAGATCTTTTTAAATGAGAGAGCATTCGAAACAAATTGGATGGCCCCAAGAGTTTGTGTATGGCTAGATATGACTTAAACCGACCTGTTTCCAAGAGGAAAGGGTCATGAATCAGGTATTAATAAATAGAGAAAATGTTGGGTGAGCTGAGCCCCCTAGGGTTACACCCAGAGCAGGTACTTGGGCAAGATCTTTTTAAATGAGAGAGCATTCGAAACAAATTGATGGCCCCAAGAGTGTGTGTATGGCTAGATATGACTTAAACCGACCTGTGGCCAAGAGGAAACGGTCAGGAATCAGGTATTAATAAATAGAGAAAATGTTGGGTGAGCTGAGCCCCCCAGGGTTACACCCAGAGCAGGTACTTGGGCAAGATCTTTTTAAATGAGAGAGCATTCGAAACAAATTGGATGGCCCCAAGAGTTTGTGTATGGCTAGATATGACTTAAAACCGACCTGTGGCCAAGAGGAAACGGTCAGGAATCAGGTATTAATAAATAGAGAAAATATTGGGTGAGCTGAGCCCCCCAGGGTTACACCAGAGCAGGTACTTGGGCAAGATCTTTTTAAATGAGAGAGCATTCGAAACAAATTGGATGGCCCCAAGAGTTTGTGTATGGCTAGATATGACTTAAACCGACCTGTGTCCAAGAGGAAAGGGTCAGGAATCAGGTATTAATAAATAGAGAAAATGTTGGGTGAGCTGAGCCCCCCAGGGTTACACCCAGAGCAGGTACTTGGGCAAGATCTTTTTAAATGAGAGAGCATTCGAAACAAATTGGATGGCCCCAAGAGTTTGTGTATGGCTAGATATGACTTAAACCGACCTGTGGCCAAGAGGAAAGGGTCATGAATCAGGTATTAATAAATAGAGAAAATGTTGGGTGAGCTGAGCCCCCAAGGGTTACACCCAGAGCAGGTACTTGGGCAAGATCTTTTTAAATGAGAGAGCATTCGAAACAAATTGGATGGCCCCAAGAGTTTGTGTATGGCTAGATATGACTTAAACCGACCTGTGTCCAAGAGGAAAGGGTCAGGAATCAGGTATTAATAAATAGAGAAAATGTTGGGTGAGCTGAGCCCCCAGGGTTACACCCAGAGCAGGTACTTGGGCAAGATCTTTTAAATGAGAGAGCATTCGAAACAAATTTGATGGCCCCAAGAGTTTGTGTATGGCTAGATATGACTTAAACCGACCTGTGGCCAAGAGGAAAGGGTCAGGAATCAGGTATTAATAAATAGAGAAAATGTTGGGGGAGCTGAGCCCCCTAGGGTTACACCCAGAGCAGGTACTTGGGCAAGATATTTTTAAATGAGAGAGCATTCGAAACAAATTTGATGGCCCCAAGAGTTTGTGTATGGCTAGATATGACTTAAACCGACCTGTGTCCAAGAAGAAAGGGTCAGGAATCAGGTATTAATAAATAGAGAAAATGTTGGGTGAGCTGAGCCCCCAAGGGTTACACCCAGAGCAGGTACTTGGGCAAGATCTTTTTAAATGAGAGAGCATTCGAAACAAATTGGATGGCCCCAAGAGTTTGTGTATGGCTAGATACGACTTAAACCGACCTGTGGCCAAGAGGAAACGGTCAGGAATCAGGTATTAATAAATAGAGAAAATGTTGGGTGAGCTGAGCCCCCCAGGGTTACACCCAGAGCAGGTACTTGGGCAAGATCTTTTTAAATGAGAGAGCATTCGAAACAAATTTGATGGCCCCAAGAGTTTGTGTATGGCTAGATATGACTTAAACCGACCTGTGTCCAAGAGGAAAGGGTCATGAATCAGGTATTAATAAATAGAGAAAATGTTGGGTGAGCTGAGCCCCCAAGGGTTACACCCAGAGCAGGTACTTGGGCAAGATCTTTTTAAATGAGAGAGCATTCGAAACAAATTGGATGGCCCCAAGAGTTTGTGTATGGCTAGATATGACTTAAACCGACCTGTGGCCAAGAGGAAACGGTCAGGAATCAGGTATTAATAAATAGAGAAAATGTTGGGTGAGCTGAGCCCCCCAGGGTTACACCCAGAGCAGGTACTTGGGCAAGATCTTTTTAAATGAGAGAGCATTCGAAACAAATTTGATGGCCCCAAGAGTTTGTGTATGGCTAGATATGACTTAAACCGACCTGTGGCCAAGAGGAAAGGGTAAGGAATCAGGTATTAATAAATAGAGAAAATGTTGGGTGAGCTGAGCCCCCTAGGGTTACACCCAGAGCAGGTACTTGGGCAAGATCTTTTTAAATGAGAGAGCATTCGAAACAAATTGGATGGCCCCAATAGTTTGTGTATGGCTAGATATGACTTAAACCGACCTGTGTCCAAGAGGAAAGGGTCATGAATCAGGTATTAATAAATAGAGAAAATGTTGGGTGAGCTGAGCCCCCAGGGTTACACCCAGAGCAGGTACTTGGGCAAGATCTTTTTAAATGAGAGAGCATTCGAAACAAATTGGATGGCCCCAAGAGTTTGTGTATGGCTAGATATGACTTAAACCGACCTGTGGCCAAGAGGAAAGGGTCATGAATCAGGTATTAATAAATAGAGAAAATGTTGGGTGAGCTGAGCCCCCTAGGGTTACACCCAGAGCAGGTACTTGGGCAAGATCTTTTTAAATGAGAGAGCATTCGAAACAAATTGGATGGCCCCAAGAGTTTGTGTATGGCTAGATATGACTTAAACCGACCTGTGGCCAAGAGGAAACGGTCAGGAATCAGGTATTAATAAATAGAGAAAATGTTGGGTGAGCTGAGCCCCCCAGGGTTACACCCAGAGCAGGTACTTGGGCAAGATCTTTTTAAATGAGAGAGCATTCGAAACAAATTGGATGGCCCCAAGAGTTTGTGTATGGCTAGATATGACTTAAACCGACCTGTGGCCAAGAGGAAACGGTCAGGAATCAGGTATTAATAAATAGAGAAAATATTGGGTGAGCTGAGCCCCCCAGGGTTACACCCAGAGCAGGTACTTGGGCAAGATCTTTTTAAATGAGAGAGCATTCGAAACAAATTGGATGGCCCCAAGAGTTTGTGTATGGCTAGATATGACTTAAACCGACCTGTGTCCAAGAGGAAAGGGTCAGGAATCAGGTATTAATAAATAGAGAAAATGTTGGGTGAGCTGAGCCCCCTAGGGTTACACCCAGAGCAGGTACTTGGGCAAGATCTTTTTAAATGAGAGAGCATTCGAAACAAATTTGATGGCCCCAAGAGTTTGTGTATGGCTAGATATGACTTAAACCGACCTGTGGCCAAGAGGAAAGGGTCATGAATCAGGTATTAATAAATAGAGAAAATGTTGGGTGAGCTGAGCCCCCTAGGGTTACACCCAGAGCAGGTACTTGGGCAAGATCTTTTTAAATGAGAGAGCATTCGAAACAAATTTGATGGCCCCAAGAGTTTGTGTATGGCTAGATATGACTTAAACCGACCTGTGGCCAAGAGGAAACGGTCAGGAATCAGGTATTAATAAATAGAGAAAATGTTGGGTGAGCTGAGCCCCCTAGGGTTACACCCAGAGCAGGTACTTGGTCAAGATCTTTTTAAATGAGAGAGCATTCGAAACAAATTGGATGGCCCCAAGAGTTTGTGTATGGCTAGATATGACTTAAACCGACCTGTGTCCAAGAGGAAAGGGTCAGTAATCAGGTATTAATAAATAGAGAAAATGTTGGGTGAGCTGAGCACCTTGGGGTTACACCCAGAGCAGGTACTTGGGCAAGATCTTTTTAAATGAGAGGGCATTCAAAATGAATTGGACGGCCCTAATAGTTTGTGTATGGTTAGATGTGACATAAAAGAAGCTGTTACCAAGAGGAGATGAGTGGGAAATGAATTTGAGAGTGTCGCGCAAGCCTTTTCAGACCCTGACCCAGGTGTTACACCCAGAGCAGGTACTTGAGGAAGGATTTTTATAAAGAGAGCCACCATGCATGGATAGATTGTCCTAAGAGTGTGTATATGGTTAGATGTGATTGAAAACAAGCTGTAGCCAAGAGGAAGGGAGTAGAAATGGAATTGAGAGTGTCGCGGTAGGTTATTGCTGACCTGAACCCCTGGTGTTACACCCTGAGCATTTTGGCACAAATTTTTAAAATGTCATCTCACCACGTCGGGTGTCGAGCACGGTGTGATACCGACGCGTATCTAACACAAATCCGATGTACATCTAACAAAATCTAATTCTGATTTATCCTAAAACTGTCTGTACGGGGGCGAATTCTGGTTTGTTAGCGCGCATTGAATGAGTCGCAGTTCGACAGAGAGAGATTCGAGTTTGTAATGCGTAATATGTACAGACTTTGCGTGGTTTACACTCGTTTTTCGAGTCTCACTCGGACCACTTGTATTCGATTGATTGAAGCCGCGCATTGTGTCGCGGTTTTCGCAACCTCATTAACTGTGGTCCGGTAATCCAAAGAAACCGCGCATGGTCTCGAGCAGGCTTCTGCTTAACACACTATGGGGAATTCTGAAGGGGGGATCGCGGGTCCCGCAGAGCGGGACAGTGGAATTGAGCTGCTGACTCACTCTCTGATCCCATGTGGAACCATCAACCAAGCAACAACCCAGCGGCGGCTTGGCGGTTCCGTATACAAATTCAAAAAGACCCATCTTAACAACGTAAGACTTCTCTTCGATTGATTGAACCCGCATGTGTCGCGGTTTTAGCTATGGTCCGGTCATCCTGGTGGCTTCTCAACTTATAACTTATAACTTATAACTTATAACTTATAACTTAATAACTTATAACTCTCGGATCGTGCGTTTTCCATTTCCTACTTTTTGGGGCATTAGGCTGACGAATGTTTGAGGCTTTGTCTACATTACATGATTCTCCTGTGCACATACCAAACAAACCTCCATTCTGATTTTTTACATTTTTTACATTTTTTACATTTGTTGGTTTGGAGAACGGAACGAACATCATGCTACCGTCATTACCCTTCCTTTTAATGAACAATGAGCCTTTATCGCTCTCATAGAGAACGCGTTCGACACCATCATTGCATAAAGCGCGCGTGTTCGTGTTTGTCTTCTTATTGTTCATCGGGTTTGTAATATTATAACACATTTTTGAGGTCTTTGTCGGTGGAGGTCTTTGTCGTGTGGCGGAAGCGGGGAGGGGTGTGGCACTGTCAGCCTGGATCTGAACTGATTGCAGAGTGATGCGAGGAACATGGGGAAATACGTGGAGTATCAAGCAGACTTCTTATCAAACAACTATATTAATCAAACACTCAGTGGAATTCAGATGAGGACTCGCAACGTGATCAGACGGGATCTCAAGCAGATTACATAGGGGGGATGAAGACCACGTGTCGTAGCCTAACGCCCATCGGTTTGGAACAAAAAGGTAGGGAAGTAGTACTAGTATGACCCTTTTACATAAAGTAGTAATATATAGATATACATATATAGAGAGCTTTGTCCAAAAGGACACTACTGGTCCTACAGGCCTACCACCGGATGAGGATAGACGTATTGGAACAAAAAGGTAGGGAAGTAGTACTAGTATGACCCTTTTACATAAAGTAGTAATCGTCTCAAGCAGGCTCCAGCTTAACAACATGGTGGGAATCCGCAAAGGGGGATCGCGGGTCCGCGGAGCGGGACAGTGGAATTCAGCTGATGACTGTCTGATCACATGCATGGGGCGAATGTGTTTTTCTAAAGGGGGAAGGGCAGGCGACAGTGGAATTCAGCTACTGACTCCCACCCACGGCGGATTTCGCAGACCCCACGTTCGTCCATTCATCCTCACACACGCCACCCAGGCGGCTTGCGCCATCAGACAGACAACAGACCGCACACACATGACACGGTGGCTTGCGCAGACTCACATCTGTCTCCACACGACACACCGCACTAAGGCTTGCGGAGGCGGCTGTAGAAAAACGAGTGTAAACAAAATGGATACCTGAAACTGACATTACAGATTACAGATGGCACACTCAAGGTACATTTCCATTGATGTTGAAGCATGTGCCACCGGGAGAGGTCACAACGATCGCTCTCCATGCCAAGTAGCGGTTGTTGACGATGACGGGACGCTTCTGCTCAACGAGGTCATTTGTGTGAATGACATTTACGATCCGATGACCTCCCTGACAGGTGTTACGCGAGAGCAGATTCTTGCTGGAAAGCCTTTCGAGGAGGTCCGGGAATCAGTCATTCAGATTCTGTGCCCTCGCACAAGCATCATAGTTGGATGCAGACCACAGGGAGATGTCAAATGGATGCAGCTGGAAGAAGGGATTCACTTTGCATCCATTGTCGATTTGTCTGACATGCTCAAGGCATGGAACGATCGTTACAAGAATTACAACTTTTTTTCACTACGAAAGATGGCGTATGGTCTTCTTGGTAAGACGATTCAAGATGCGGCACATTCTCCTGTGATTGACGCCCAGATTTCACTCGAAATATACAGGAAGCATGCATCAGATCCTGTTCGGATGAAATCTGCCATCAAGAAGCTGAGTAGGATGACATTTAAAAGGGAGTTCCCTGAAGATATGGGGAAGACGGTGATTGTTGGCGATATCTGCTCGTACAAATTCAATCCCAAGAAATGTTTTTGCGGACAGCCAACTTTTGCATAGATTCTCAGTATTGGGATGATCACTTAACCGCATTCAATGTGGCCCGGTCCTCTAAAGAAACAGTATGGTCTCAAGCAGGCTTCTGCTTGACAACACTATGGGAATTCTGAAGGGGGTCGCGGGCACCGCGTAGCGGAGCAGTGGAATTCAGATGCTGGTATCAAGCAGAATTCTGCTTGGACACCCCTTTTGGTTTTATTAAGGGGGAAGCACGGGAATTCCTGTCCCGAATGACTTCTGAGACGAAGACTTCTTTCTTCGACTTACACGAAACTTGAAAAATGTGAATCTTTTGCTTAGCACCCAATTCCCGGCCTTTTTCATTAAGGATGACTTTTGAAAAGTCCTGAGTTCTGTACCCGGTGCTTTGGCATTCAAAAACGTAGTAAAATGGCCCGGTGGAAGTTTGTGAAGACATGATTATTCTGTGTAGTAATTCAAATATAAAAAAATAATTATCGCGTTGGGGGTCACATTGCCTTCAAACTCGAGTGTTTGCTTGTGAAATCCGGTAGTATCCATGTAAGTTGTGTTGATGTCAACCTGCACAAATACTTTATGAACACGACTGGTACTCAAAAGAAAGCCGTGTATATCAAGCATACTTCTGCTTGACAACCCTAGTGATTTTCTGTAGGGAGGAACGCGGGCACCGCGGAGCGGTGCAAAGGGATCGAGCTGCTGACTCACTGTCTGAATATATCTACTTAAGAAACAATCATCAGAATTCACGACTCATACAAATTCAAAAAGACACTAACTGGAGTGTCACATGGACAAGGAGCGGGACAAGGAGTGGGGCAAGGAGAATAGTGGGCGGATTCAACTGGTTACAATAGACAATCTCAATCAATACATACAGCTCTCCATCTCCCCACACCTCATCAACTAACGTCCAGACCCACCCGCCCCCATGCTAAGTGGGCATACACCACAGTCACATGATTCGAATGTAGTCGAGTGATCGACTGTCACAACTGCATTCGCAGGGCAATCCCTGCAATTCACAAGCATAGGGATAGGCATACCAAACATCTTCATGATTATGACACTAAAATCAGGAGACGAAGAGTGCTTCAAATCTCGCAGTCGAACCCCTTCCCGGTCGACAACATCCTCGCCAACATCCTCCTCGTCGATGATGCAAAAGATGCCATTCTTGATGTACGGAACACTTCCTGCATACTCGGAATGCATACACATGGAAGTTCGGAGCTGAATCTTGATAGCCCCCTTCTTCATCATAGCCATCTTCAGTGCCTGCGAACATGGGTGGATGGTTGGTCAGCTCATGCTTTCGCAGGTGGAGGAGACATACAGCTAGAAAGCCAGCGCAATCCAAACGCGAACTTCGCAAATACTAGCACTAGCAGCAATGAAGGTAACCATGACTATCGCAGGTGGAGCCATAGAGATAGAAAGCCTCGCAAATACTAGCAGACATGAAAGTAACCATGACTGGATAATGCTTTCGAAGGTGGAGACATACAGCTAGCAAGACTCGCGAATACTAGCAGCAATGAAAGTAACCATGACTATATCTCGATTACTGCTACTATTGAACTCACCCTCGGAATCAGCTTTCGGAGTTCGCTGGATGCTCCCTAACACACTGAGTTCACCCTCGGAATCAGCTTTCGGAGTTCGCTGGATGCTCCCTAACACACGGAGTTCACCCTCGGAATTAGCTTTCGGAGTTCGCTGGATACACACTGAGTTCGTGAGAGAAGAATTGGAGAACTTCGGAACTTCGGAATTTCGGAACTTCGGTACTTGGTTAAGATTGACATGGCTGGGGTGTGTGTGGCTTGGCCTGGGTGTGGCGTGGCCAGGGTTCGTATTTTTTGAGGCGCATGGGGACACGTGTCGTCTCAAGCAGACTTCTGCTTGACAACTATGTCGGGAGTATGAAAGATGAATCGCGGGACCCACGGAGTGGGGCAGGGGAATTCAAGTTGAGGACTCGTGGGAAGATTAGAGGCGCGCGAAAACATTACGCATTGGATTACGCATTGATAGAGAGTTGGTTGGGACGCGCGTATCATGAGGATTTAGTCGACGACAAGGGTTTCGTGTGCGTGCGGACTCAAACAAAAGAGTGTAAGAAACGCAAAATACGGACAGATGACAGACGTACAATGGATACACGGAGGAGGACACACGCAAACGGCGGAACACTGTAGAATGTATAGGATCTGACCTGCTTACACACGCGCGTCGGGGGTATGGGGGGACACATGTCGTCTCAAGCAGACTTCTGCTTGACAACTATTTATGAAAGAGGACTCGCGGGACCCACGGAGTGGGGCAGTGGAATTGAGCTGCTGACTCGCGGAGATGACCTGTTTACACTCGTATTTCGAGGCGCATGAGGAACACGTGTCTGATCTGACCTGTTTACACTCGTATTTCGAGGCGCATGAGGAACACATGTCTGATCTGACCTGCTTACACGCGCGCGTCGGGGTATGGGGGGACACGTGTAGTCTCAAGCAGACGTCTGCTTGACCCACGGGGTGAATTGTGAAATTGTCAAGCAGTGCCATAGAAGTCATACTTCTAAAACACGCTTTGCTATATAATTAAGTATGACTTTGGGGACCACTGCTTGAAAACTGACGCAGGTGGATAGAGGGTTTATCCACCTGCTTAGAGGTCAAGCACGGAATTGAGCTGCGGACTCGTGTGCAGGATCTGACATGTTTATGGTGTAAACAGGATGAGAGTAAGCAAAATGTAGATGTTGTACCAGACCAAAGGGTTATTATTATACACACGAATCACCATTTCAACCACGCAATTGGATTATAATCCGACTGAACAAGGTTGAAACGATGCTGACGGACGCAACAAAACAACCTAAGGCCAACTTGGCGCCATGCCCACCCATCAGGGGGCTGGGAGCAAACTGGCACAGGGGCGCAGGCGCAAAGGCGAGCATGCAGGCAGATGCGACGATCATGAACGCACGCGCGCAGATGCAGCTGCAGGACCCGTTCAGTGGATGGAGACAGTTCGGATGCTACAAGGACTGGACAGATGCAAACGAGGCGCTGCAAAGACTCAAGGGACACGCGAGGCACGCGTTCGAGATCATACCGTTCGGAAAGCCATGCAAGCCGTACCTTGACATCGACGGTCCACCACTGCCGAACGACCAGGTGCCCTTCCCAGACGTCGCTTCGCTGGTCGCACACACAGAGGACGCAATCAAGATGATATTCAGCAACGACTACGGAATCCAGATCGACGTCGACAACGACCTCATATGGCTCGTCAGCCCAAACGCCAAGAAGCTCAGCCTGCACCTCATCATCGACACGAAGAGAGAAGGAACGCCGCTCCACGTGTACAGCAGCAATCATCAATCAGACACCACAGGCGCAGCACACCTCGCCATGAGATTGCAGCAGCTAGACCCAAACGGGGTTGGGAAGCTCGTAGACATAGGTGTATACACAAAAGATCGCGAAATGCGCCTCCAGGGCTCGTGCAAATTCAACAAGGACGCGGACTCGGTCCTCGTCCCGCTAAAGCAGCACCACAAGGATGACCCAAACACAGCACTCAGGACAGTCATCTCAAACGTGCCAGAGGATGCCGCACTCATACAGGTGCCAGAGCACATACCGAGATACGTCAAGAAGAACGGGATCGCATGGCCGGCACGACCGCGCACGCAAACAGTCGCAGACGCAGTCAGAGCGGCGGGAACCATCATCGCAAAGGCCGTAGAGAAGGAACCGCACGTCCGACGCGCCGACATAATCGTGCGCATGCTCGACCTACTCAGACGAGACATGCACCCGTCAGCATTCCACGACAGACGACACGCGGAGGACGCATTCGACCGAGCCGTAGGCGTCAGGTTCAACTACAGTGACAGGAGTGAACCCTGCTACACAGGAAACATACACAACGGAGAGCAGAACATGCGATGCTTTGTAGACACAGCAGGAAACTGCATCGTAAAGTGCTTCTCCGCCACCTGCGACAACCACGCGCCCGCCTGCATCGGAAGACTCGCGGAACCTGCTGGCGACGCGTGGGACGCGGGAGCCTTGCACGTCAACAGTAGGTACATAGACATCGACGCATGCCTAGAGATGAAGCAGGCGGTAGACGTGTGGTTAGACACGGAGCGAAAGGACGTCAACACGCTCTCCGTGCGCAGCCCGATGGGTTCAGGAAATTCCACCATGTTAGACGCACTCCTAGAACGCGTGGGCGAGGACAAGACAGTGCTCGTCGTCACATACCGACAGTCGCTCGCGCTAGAGCACAAGAGAAAACTGGCGCGCAAGGGATTTGTATCATACCTCGACGCCGACGTCACACCACAGGACCTCAGGCGAAGGGACAAGACACCGCGCGTCATCTGCCAGATCGAGTCGCTACACAGGCTCGCAGAGCACACGTGCATGCGATACCTCACATCGGGCTTTGACATAGTTGTACTCGACGAGGTGGAATCTCTGCTGCGACACTTCATGTCGCCAACCGTCGCCACACCCTTGGCTGAGCTACAGGGGCTTGCGAACACGCTCAACGCGACGACAACCGGCGTCGTCACAATGGACGCGACATGGGGCAGCGTCACGAAAGAATTCCTCAAGCAGGCCGGCTTGCGCAACCTGCTCGTCGTCAACGACTACAGGAGCACAGAGAACGCGCGCACATTCGCCATATCGAAGGACGATGCGACATGGAGTGCGCAGATCCGAGACGACATCATCGCAGGAAGGAACGTCGTCGTCGTCTCGCTCAGCCAGGAGCGAGCGATGCAGGTGCACAAGGCCGCACTTGACACATTCGACGACCCGAAGGACGCGGCCAGACTCTGCCTGCTGCACACGTCCAAGACAGCCGACTCGGTCAAGGCGAAGCTCATAGACGTCGACGCACTCTGGAGCAGCAAACGGATCGTCGTGTACTCGCCGACCATATCGGCGGGCGTCGACTTCAGCACCGAGCATTTTGACAGGATGTACCTATACCTGTGCCCCGGGTCCGCGGCTCCGATGGGCGCGCTGCAGATGACCGGACGCGTGCGACACCTGGTCGACACCGACGTCAGGACGCTCGTCGCCAAGAACATGCGAGTGGCCCGCGAGGCAACCCGACAACACTTGACGCACGTCGACCTCTACCAGTGGCTCAGGTGAGATAGAGAGGTGGCGGGTAATTCTAAAACACACTTTGCTATAATTAAATATAAGGTGGATGGAATGTTTCGCAACCTGCTTTAGAGTCAAGCACGTACCACGGGATATAGAGGTGGTACCCAAAGTCACAATTCTAAAACACTCTTTGCTATATAATTAAGTATGACTTTGGGTACCACTGCTTGAAAACTGACGCAGGTGGATGGAAGGTTTCGCAACCTGCTCCGATGTCAAGCACGTACCACGGGATATAGAGGTGGTACCCAAAGTCACAATTCTAAAACACTCTTTGCTATATAATTAAGTATGACTTTGGGTACCACTGCTTGAAAACTGACGCAGGTGGATGGAAGGTTTCGCAACCTGCTCCGATGTCAAGCACGTCCCCGCGATTGACGGTGGAGACGACCACACACTGCAAGAGCTCTCGGGTGGCGCTCTCGCCCCGTTGTTTGCGACCGTGGCTCCACCGACACTGAAGATGACTGTCGAAAGCTACTTTCTAGCTGAGATATACAACGCCAGCTTCGACTACGTGTCCTGCTTCGCCGACCTTCTGGAGCATGCAGGTCACCGAGTGGACCTCGGCACCAGCTACGCTGCGGTCAGTGCCGCCCGCGTGCACGCGCCGGCTGAGGGCGACGTGGAGGCGACAAGCGAGTTCCTGTTGCGCGTCCTCAAGGCTCAGGAGCAGCTGGATGCGCTCACCGGAGCTGTCCCTGTCGCCGTCGCTGCTCCTGTCGCCGTCGCTGCCCCTGTCGCTGCCCCTGCCCCTGTCGCCGCCACCGACATCCTCAGCAACCCTGATGTGCCCAGTGCCATGCGGCGCAAGGATCTCATGGATGCTATCGAGCAGCGGGTGATGGCCAACGACGCGAGCGAGGACGACAAGTTCCTTCTGTACCTGAGCCGATACTGCTCTGCATGGGGCATCGACCGCGTCGACGAGGAGTTCCTGATGGAGAACAAGCCTGGTGCTGTCGGTTCTCCGAAGGCGAGGCTCCTGTCGCGCCTGCTGTGCCCGATCCTGCGCCCGGTGCGCGGCGCCGACGTGCACACGACTGAGCACTCAGGTTTGATGAAGATCGTGTTGATCGAGGAGACACTCGCTGCTCTGGGGTTTGTGTCCCCGTTCGACACTACGACCGTCATCTCGAACCTGATGACGGCATTCGACACCAAGCTCAAGGGCACGCAGATGTTCAGAGACTACGCAAACACCGCTAGGCTGTTCAGCCAGGCCTCGTGCGGTGTTCGCGACGGGTGGGACCTGCGCAAGGTGTCCAAGGCGGTTAAGATGATCTTGAACGCCGTGGGTCTGGATATGGTGAGCGAAACCAAGCGGGTTCAGGTAAAGGGCAAACGCACAAAGGAGGAGAGGAACTACCGCCTGTGCCCTGAGAGTGTCTGCCGTATGCTCGAGCTCGTTAAACTTCGTCTTCTGCGCACGGATCTGACGCCGAGCAACGCGCACGCCGCCGCTGCCCTTTCGGGTCACGAGCTGTCCATGTACAACCACCTGGTTGACGTAGCGTCGCCTGTCGCGTACGAATTCGAGACTGAAGACGAGCCGTCAGGCCTATAATAATGGTGTAAACGCGAGCATTGGGATACAGCATGTGAGCAGCTCGACAGAGATCATGGCGCACATGACAACCAATGTCGTGTACGCGTTGTTTGAGCACAAGTTCATTCAGAAGGATGAGATCGTCTTCAAGGTGGGCAGGACGTCGAATCCATTTGGTCAGCGACTTTCTCAGTACCCGAAAAACTCAAAGATGATATTCGCAATCCACGTACTTAATCCGCGTGCTTGTGTGGAGGCTGAGACTGCCCTGCTCCGGTACCTTAGCGGAGACCCTCGAGTCAAGCACCGTCGATACGAGTACTACCAACTTGACGCGGGTGATGCAGGTGCCGTCTTTCGGGAGATGGCCGATATCGTATTCCAGTACGTGTGGACAGGTAGCGTCGACAGCCTTGATTGCGGCACCGAGGACGTGCCCCGTTCTTGAGCAAGAGAAGGAGCGAACGTCTTGAGGCGCAATACCCCAAGGATGCTGGAGCTCGTGAAGCTTCGTCTTCTGCGCACGGACCTCACGCCGCCGAAGCTGCCCTTTCTGGCCACGAGATGTCCATGTATAGACAAGCCATAATCCATCGGCAAACAATTATTAGATAGATAGACAGGATAGATAGATAGATAGATAGGATACATAGATAGATAGATAGATAGATATGATAACGCACTTTATCACGACACATACCGCATCCTCACACACGCGTCGCGGAGGCTGCTGTCGAGATCATGATGATGATGATGCCCACCAACCACTCACGCACGCATTCTCACGCAAACGGCGGAACACGGTCGAATGTCGTGTGTCATGTAAGGATGCGGGGGGCGATGCTGACACACGTGCCGCTCGACATCCAGAGGAAGTTTACATTCTCGGCTGACGAGCTCGAGGATGCTTACGATGGCACTTCGACTGACAACTCTGAATAGAATAGTATATTCCATCATCACTCATGATCTTTGCGTATTCAAGTTGTAACGGGTTGGTCTTGTTCTTCCGTTCGTGATGGTTATCTAGTACGCTTGTAGTGTACCAAGAACATCCCAGTATGGAGTTAAATGTGTCTTGCCATGATCTACGGATTGAGGTTCCAAACTCTCGCAAGAGAGTCACTTTATCACGACCGAGTGATATGCATACACTGCTACCTTGATTGATGACACAAGGCTTATGTAAAACTTGTGCCAACCGCGTCTCGATGTGTAACGGAACTCGCAATCGACGATAAATCCCGAGAGCACGCCTACCATCTATATCCATATAGCCAATAATGATGAGTTGGACATCGCGTGGCAAGCGGTGCAACATTAACATTATGTCGTTACTGTAAGCCTGGTCAACCGCCTACCGTTATACTGTTTACACGGAAAATTTGGCCTGAATTCATGTTTTTCTCGTTGCACCACATAATGGGCGTTGTTCGTTGACATAGCTGAAGTGGAACTTCAGAGACTTCGAGATGGAAGAGAGAGTGAAGATGATACTGGGGGGTAAATTACAGGAAGAGGCGGGAATGGTCATGAAGGCGATGCGTGAGATCATGAAGTTCGACCCGAATGTATCAAGGTACAGTGAGGAGGTCAGGGAGGTGCTTGAGGAGAACTCAAGGAAGTGGAGGCAGCGGAATAAGGACGAGAAAAATGCGGTGAGATTAAATTATGGTTTAGAAGTTTTATAGAGAGGTCAAGTAAGATTTGGCATGCCTCACGCTCAAGCTTGTCTCAAGCAGACACGTTATGATGATGATGATGATCTCTCATCAAGGATGGCGGCATCTGTCGAGTAGAGGCGAGGCGAGTCACAGAGTCACATGGCGACATCTCGCATTACATGACGGCGGAAACTGTGTCGATGAGAGTCGAGGCACAGAGTCACATGGCGACATCTCGTATCACGGCGGAAACTGTCGAGTCACAGAGTCACATCACATGGCGACCGACCTCTCGTATCACGGCGGAAACTGTGTCGAGTCGAGTCACATCACATGGCGACCTCTCGTATCACGGCGGAAACTGTCGAGTCACAGAGTCACATGGCGACCTATCGTATCACGGCGGAAACTGTCGAGTCGAGTCACATCACATCACATGGTGACCTCTCGCATCATGGCGGAAACTGTCGAGTCGAGTCGAGTCACATGGCGACCGACCTATCGCATCAGGCGGCGGAACCTGTGTCGAGTCGAGTCACATCACATGGTGACCTCTCGCATCATGGCGGAAACTGTAGAGTCGAGGCAAAGATAACAAACAACACTTGGATGATAACCGTCTCACATTAACATATAACAAGCGGCGGAGCCCCTTTCACCTCCCCACAGCGGAGCGACTGGGGGCGACCGGAGGGGAGCCCACACAAAGGGTCCGCGAGGAACCGAGTGGGTGGGCGACCGGAGGGGAGCCCACAGTTCACATCAAGCTTGGAAGAAGCGAGATCGTCATTGGTAGAAGCGATATCGTCAGCGGTATCGGAGGACAAGAAAACGGCGGAAAACTGTCGCATCCACACCGTCCATTCATGACTAATACACGGATTCGGTGGCGGATCATCGCCATCGAATGAAGTGTAAACAACCATTTTTCAGTACAGCAAGGCACAGCAAGGCACAGCAAGGCACAGCAAGGCACAGCACAGCACACTTCACAAACGAATGAGTTCATTTGACGAAATCAATGAAGATGTATTGGAGATCATTCTAGCCAATGCGATTTCGAACGAATCACACCTCAAACAAGTGCCTCTCGTCTGCGAAAAGTGGAGATGCGTCACACCCCGGTGTGTCACAAGGATCCACCTAAGACATTATAACAGTTTGGAATACGCAGTATCACGCATTTGCAGGCTCAAAGAGTTGAAAATAGGTGTCAATCGGGGGGAATACGTACCCTACCAATCAATGTCGGCTATCGAAGACAAGATCCAAGACATATCTCCGCTGTCCGTCCTCACTGAGTTGGTTGCACCTGGACATATCACAATCGAACACCTAAGTGACCGACATATCGCCACTGGAAGGACTCACTTATTGACGCACCTGGACATGTCGCACACAGTGACCCACCAGATCACCTTTTCGGACTCACTTCGTTGACGCACCTGAACATGTCGCACCACCTCTGTACAACATACAAGCTCTGTACGGACTCACTTCGTTGATTCACCTCAACATGGCGCACACACTTGTGACCGACTATCACCACGGAAGGACTCACTTCGTTGATCACCTAGACATTCGCTAATACAAGCAAAAATCAAAGACATATCACCGTGTCAGGTCTCACTTCGTGATTACCTAGATATTCGCACCTCAGTACGTGGACGAACACCCATTATCAGCGATTTCAGGGCTCAATGCGTTGGTTCACTCAACCATTCGACATACGGAACAAACTAGAAGACATATCACAGCTGTCCGGACTCACAGAGTGGTTCATCTGAACATGGCGTACACACGGGTGGGCGAACGGACCTATCAACGCTGGCAGGACATCACTTCGTTGATTCCCTCAACATGGAGGCACCGAAGTGGAATACCTATATCTCTGGCGCCTCAATCGTTGATTCACCTCGCACATTTCGCATCTCAAATACAAGCTCGAAGACATCTCACCGGTGTCGGCATCACTGCGTTGCTTACCTGAACATGGAGGGCACACGTGTACCCTCTATATCACTACTGTCCGGCCTCATGTTGGTTCATCTGAAAATGTCGTAAACATGTGTGGTCGAAGACCGAGTACCGATGTCCGGCTTCATTCCGTCTTGTCGCCGGAGCAAGGTGCTCGACATATCGCCGTGTCCGGCCTCACGAGTTGGTTCACTGGACATATCGAACACCTACGTGACCGACATATCGCCAATGGCAGGACTCACTTCATTGGTGCACCTGGACATTTCGAACACCGACGTGGAAGACCATATCACCGCGGCAGGACTCACTTCGTTGGTTCACCTGAACATGAAGGGCACCGCGTGGAAGAACTTATCACCAATGGCAGGACCACTTCATTGGTGCACTGGACATTCGAACACCGACGTGGACGACATATCACCTTGGCAGGACTCACTTCGTTGACGTACTTGAAAAATGGATGGAAGATGTGTAAAATTGTGTCCAACGGGTCATCCTTAGTAACATGTAGC
>JACBWV010000223.1:11486845-11536845 GCA_013435795.1 Chlamydomonas sp. ICE-L
TGTCCTGAGGGTCCACCACGCCCCCCCCTTGATCCCGATCAAGTGCTATTGCGCGTCCATGGCGCTTGCCTCGAAGTATCGTCCATGAGCAGTGGCCACGCGAGGCCTTTGGTTCGTCCATCCGACGGTAAGACATCACGTAATTGCTCAGCGTGGGCCATTTCTTCTTCTTCGCATCCAGCTCTGCTTTACTCCTGGAGTCTTCTCCTTCTCCTTCTTTGCCCACTCCGATGCACAACATCTGTGCGGCCTGGCTCGATATCCATAGTCGACGTCCCTTGAGTACCCCTTCCAAGACCTTGACCGCCACGTTCTTCACCACCCATATTACCACCTTGGCCCACCTGCCAGTGTCATATCAGAATATGTAGTAGTCGCTGTGACCAGTCTTCTTCACAGTCTCTTGTAGCAGAACGTGGCACAATCTCCCCAGGACGCGGTCTCCCTGTCCAACTGTCCCAGTATTATTTGGGAATCGAAGATGTTCGGATACCGCGCGTACCCTCGCGGTATCGTCCTCGCAGCCCATGACCACCGACTTCATTGTCAGCTTCGGTCGCATAGTCGGCCTTCCACGTCTCCCATGCTTTCTGCGTCGTCCTCATCGTAATCTTGGCGACACCTCGTGGACATTTTTTCCACTAGCGCCTTGATACGGCCTCTCCGTATCGTTCTTCAATTGCCGTCGCCACTCCTCTCACATGTGTCTCTGGAATCCCACCTGTTTTTCTGGAGCAGTAGGAGTTTATCTTACATGCGTTGCATCTCATTGAAGGCTTGTCGGCATCATATCCCCTGCCTACCTCCTTTGTTGTTGTGAGGTGTTGTCCACCTTTGCCTTTGAGTATCCCTCCGCTCCCTTACTCGTCCTTTTATTCTCTTCTTCGCCACCGCCCACCCTCTCCATCCAGCGCTTTGGAATGTACGGATCGACTCCAGACCCACGGAGCCCTTCCTCCTTCCATGCCTTCCCCTCAGTGGGCGCCAACAGACAGCAGACCCCTGGTCCCTGTCCGGCACAGGCTCTTCATATCCACCTTCCTTGCATATCATCGACTTGTCGTGCACACGTCATTGTACCCCTCCTCGACTGCCATTCGGGCGCAAGAACATGTAGTGGCGTCCCTTACTAGTCTCTGAATGGCACACCTCTGCCATGGCCTCACCCAACATCACCATCTTCATCTTCATCTCTCCAACCACTGCACTGTCTCTGCGTCGTCCGCGTCGATCACAAACCAATCCATCCAACAAATTCCCCATGCCTTGTGTGTTGGGTTGTTGTTCGCGTACGCGTCCGCTTCTGCCCATCCCCACTCGCTTTTCCTAAATGCTGTGGTTTAGGCGCCTTCAAAATCAGTCATGCGGCATGAATAATGTTTTTCCCAACACTCCACCTCAGATCTCTTCAGCCACGCGCGAGCTTCTGCAAACTCTTCGTAGGATGCCATGTCGTTTAATTGATGTTATGCATTCATGCCAGTACTTTCAAGCCACCCTAAGATGATTCTCGCGTGCGTGTCTGCACCATGAATGTGTGTGCGTTCATACTAAAAAGCTGTTGTCTTGCCGCCATTCTTCTCCTCTTTATTCCGTTGCCTCCACTTTCTGCAGCTCTCCCCAAGCGCTTCCCTGACTCTCTCGCTGTACCTTGAGACATTCGGGTCAAAATTCATGATCGCACGAATGCCTCATGACCCATACCCGCCTCTGCCTCGCAATCTATCCCCCAGTATGCTCTTCACTCTCTCTTCCAGCTCGAAGTATCGTTTCTTTGAAAAGTTGATATCCCCTTGTCTCCAGTTTTGTTTTTGGCGTGAAGAACCAGTCTCTTGACTCGATGACATCATTAATGTACGAGCTATTATTCGTTTCTTTTACATAAATTGTTTCATTCATTCATATTCATCTACTACTCTTCTCTCATATACATTTCCCTCTCCCTTATACACACGCTCAATCGCTTCTTAGACCACACAAACATTCGCCTTCACATTCTCTCTCTCAGACAGACAGAGAGACCCGACCCCCCACACTCTCAGGTGCATGATGATGGAACCCCTGTCCTCCCCCCCAAACGCTGGTGGCAAAACAGACCCACGCGGCACACGTGTGTCAGCCGCGCACACCACACGCACCCAAGCCACCCCAACAGCAGCTAAGCATCAGCTCTATGGCGCCCTGGATAATCTCTCTCAGACCGATGATTGATGGTCCTGTTTTTGTTGCATTGTTGCACCTGAAAAGTAAACCCTTTCATATTTTTTTCTCATATGTACTTTACTTTTTGTTGCAACATTTGCAACAAATATTTAATAATAAGTAAAGATAGGTCGAGCCTGGATAACAGGGGGTTTTGTATATGACTGAATCATAATAATATACCGTCTTTTGTTTTGTTGCGGTAATGTTGTGTGAGACCTCAGACCTAGCCTTCACGAATCCTTTGAATTGTTGGTGACATTCCATCACATCTATTCATGTTCCCCATCTGATGGTCCTGTTTTTGTTGCAATTGTTGCACCTGAAAAGTAAACCCTTTCATATTTTTTCTCTATATGTACTTTACTTTTTGTTGCCAACATTTGCAACAAATATAATATTAATAAGTAAAGATAGGTCGAGCTGGATAACAGGGGTTTGTATATGACTGAATCATAATAATATACCGTCTTTTGTTTGTTGCGTAATGTTGTGTGGACACTCAGACCTAGCCTTCACGAATCCTTTGAATTGTTGGTGACATTCCATCACATCTATTCATGTTCCCCATTCTGATGGTCCTGTTTTGTTGCAATTGTTGCACCTGAAAAGTAAACCTTTCATATTTTTCTCTAATGTACTTTACTTTTTGTTTGCAACATTGCAACCAATATAATATTAATAAGTAAAGATAGGTCGAGCTGGATAACAGGGGGTTTTGTATATGACTGAATCATAATAATATACCGTCTTTTGTTTTGTTGCGGTAATGTTGTGTGAGACTCAGACTAGCCTTCACGAATCCTTGAATTGTGGTGACATTCCATCACATCTATTCATGTTCCCCATTCTGATGGTCCTGTTTTTGTTGCAATTGTTGCACCTGAAAAGTAAACCCTTTATATTTTTTCTTATATGTACTTACTTTTTGTTGCAACCATTTGCAACAAATATTAATATTAATAAGTAAAGATAGGTCGAGCTGGATAACAGGGGGGTTTTGTATATGAAGAATCTAATAATATACCGTCTTTGTTTTGTTGCGGTAATGTTGTGTGAGACCTCGACCTAGCCTTCACGAATCCTTTGAATTTGTGGTGACATTCCATCACATCTATTCGTTCCCATTCTGATGGTCCTGTTTTTTTGCAATTGTTGCACCTGAAAAGTAAACCCTTTCATATTTTTTTCTATATGTACTTTACTTTTTGTTGCAACATTGCAACAAATATTAATATTAATAAGTAAAGATAGGTCGAGCTGGATAACAGGGGGTTTTGTATATGACTGAATCATAATAATATACCGTCTTTTGTTTTGTTGCGGTAATGTTGTGTGAGACCAGACCTAGCCTTCACGAATCCTTTGAATTTGTTGGTGACATTCCATCACATCTATTCATGTTCTGAAAAGTAAACCCTTTCATGACGCATTGCACATCAACAAGACCCCGTGTTCTTTTGCCACGGTACCGGGGAAGAGTCGATCGCTTAAGTGCGGCTGGTCCTTCAATGGACACTCTCGAAAGTACCGACAAAAGAACGATACGGAGTCGCAGGATGGAGAGCCGTGATCTAAAAAAGAACCACGATATTCTCGTTAACATCATGCAATTTGTTGATTCAAAATCGTATTCGTGTTCCACTGCCCCGTGGGTTGCTACACCATTTGGTTACACCGTAAGGTGTTCCGTAAACTCCAGAAAACGGTTTTCTTAGTATTCCGTCAAGTGTATAGGTAGTGATTAGAATACAAGTTTGAATCTTTCCCCGAGTCCTCAACTGAATTCCCGCCCACTCCGTGTGTCCGCGATCTCTTTCATACTCCCGACATGTTTTGTCAAGCAGAAGTCTGCTTGAGACGACACGTGTCCCCATGCGCCTCGACAAATACGAACCCTGTCCACGCCACACCAGGCCAAGCCACACACACCCCAGCCATGTCAATCTTAACCAAGTTCCAAAGTTCCGAAGTTCCGAAGTTCTCCAATTCTTCTCTCACGAACTCAGTGTGTATCCAGCGAAATCCGAAAGCTAATTCCTAGGGTGAACTCCGTGTGTTAGGGAGCATCCAGCGAACAACTCCGAAAGCTGATTCCGAGGGTGAGTTCAACAGTAGCAGTCATCGAGATCTATTCATGGTTACTTTCATTGCTGCTATTATTCTCGAGTCTTGTAGCTCTATGTCTCCACCTGCGAAAGCATTATCCAGTCATGGTTACTTTCATGGCTGCTAGTATTTGCGAAGTTCGGTTTGGATTGCGCTGGCTTGCTAGCTCTATGTCTCCACCTGCCGAAAGCCATTATGGTTACTTTCATGGATGCTAGTATTTGCGAAGTTCGAGTTTGGATTGCGCTGGTTGCTAGCTCTAGTCTCCACCTGCGAAAGCCATTCATGGTTACTTTCATGGATGCTAGTATTTGCGAAGTTCGCGTTCGGATTGGGCTGGTTGCTAGCTCTATGTCTCCACCTTCGAAAGCATTATCCAGTAATTGATTGCGAAGATTGTGCTGGCTGCGAAAGATGAGCTGACCAACCATCCACCATGTTCGCAGGCACTGAAGATGGCTATGATGAAGAAGGGGGCTATCAAGTATCAGCTCCGAACTTCCATGTGTAGCATTCCGAGTATGCAGGAAGTGTTCCGTACATCAAGAATGGCATCTTTTGCATCATCGACGAGGAGGATGTTGGCGAGGATGTTGTCGACCGGGCAGGGGTTCGACTGCGAGATTTGAAGCACTCTCGTCTCCTGATTTTAGTGTCATAATCATAAGATGTTTGGTATGCCTATCCCTATGCTTGTGAATTGCAGGGATTGCCCTGCGAATGCAGTGTGTACAGTCGATCACTCGACTACATTCGAATCATGTGACTGTGGTGTATGCCCACTTAGCATGGGGGCGGGTGGGTCTGGACGTTAGTTGATGAGGTTGTGGGAGATGGAGAGCTGTATGTATTGATTGAGATTGTCTATTGTAACCAGTTGAATCGCCCCATTCTCCCTGTCCCACTCCTTGTCCCGCTCTTGTCCATGTGACACTCCATATATTCAGACAGTGAGTCAGCAGCTCGATCCTTTGCACGCTCGCGGTGCCCGCGCTCCTCCCTACAGAAAATCACTAGGGTTGTCAAGCAGAAGATGCTTGATATACACCGCTTTCTTTTGAGTACCAGTCGTGTTCAAAACACAACTTACATGGATACTACCGGATTTCACAAGCAAACACTCGAGTTTGAAGGCAATGTGACCCCCAACGCGATAATTATTTTTTTATATTTGAATTATTACACAGAATAATCATGTCTTGCACAACTTCCACCGGGCCATTTTACTACGTTTTTGAATGCCAAAGCACCGGGTACAGAACTCAGGACTTTTCAAAAGTCATCCTTAATGAAAAAGGCCGGGAATTGGGTGCTAAGCAAAAGATTCACATTTTTCAAGTTTCGTGTAAGTCGAAGAAAGAAGTCTTCGTCTCAGAAGTCATTCGGGACAGGAATTCCCGTGCTTCCCCCTTAATAAAACCAAAAGGGGTGTCTAAGCAGAATTCTGCTTGATACCAGCATCTGAATTCCACTGCTCCGCTACGCGGTGCCCGCGACCCCCCTTCAGAATTCCCATAGTGTTGTCAAGCAGAAGCCTGCTTGAGACCATACTGTTTCTTTTGAGGACCGGGCCACATTGAATGCGGTTAAGTGATCATCCCAATACTGAGAATCTATGCAAAAGTTGGCTGTCCGCAAAAACATTTCTTGGGGTTGAATTTGTACGAGCAGATATCGCCAACAATCACCGTCTTCCCCATATCTTCAGGGAACTCCCTTTTATAAGTCATCCTACTCAGCTTCTTGATTGCAGATTTCATCCTAACAGGATCTGATGCATGCTTCCTGTATATTTCGAGTGAAATCTGGGCGTCAATCACAGGAGAATGTGCCGCATCTTGAATCGTCGTACCAAGAAGACCATACGCCATCTTTCGTAGTGAAAAAAAGTTGTAATTCTTGTAACGATCGTTCCATGCCTTGAGCATGTCAGACAAATCGACAATGGATGCAAAGTGAATCCCTTCTTCCAGCTGCATCCATTTGACATCTCCTTGTGGTCTGCATCCAACTATGATGCTTGTGCGAGGGCACAGAATCTGAATGACTGATTCCCGGACCTCCTCGAAAGTCTTTCCAGCAAGAATCTGCTCTCGCGTAACACCTGTCAGGGAGGTCATCGGATCGTAAATGTCATTAACACAAATGACCTCGTTTAGCAGAAGCGTCCCGTCATCGTCAACAACCGCTACTTGGCATGGAGAGCGATCGTTGTGACCTCTCCCGGTGGCACATGCTTCAACATCAATGGAAATGTACCTTGAGTGTGCCATCTGTAATCTGTAATGTCAGTTTCAGGTATCCATTTTGTTTACACTCGTTTTTCTACAGCCGCCTCCGCCAGCCTTAGTGCGGTGTGTCGTGTGGAGACAGATGTGAGTCTGCGCAATCCACCGTGTCATGTGTGTGCGGTCTGTTGTCTGTCTTATGGGTGGCGTGTGTGAGAATGAATGGACGAACGTGGGGTCTGCGAAATCCGCCGTGGCGTATGGACAACACCACTACCCCCTTTAATCAATCCCATCTGTTCACGTTGCGGGACAGCAGCTGAATTCCACTCCCCAATTCGACACCCGACGTGGTGAGATGACATTTTAGAAATTTGGGCCAAATTCCTTAATGAAAAAAGACAGGAATTCACATTTTCAAAAGATTCACATTTTTCAAGTTTCGTGTAAGTCGAAGAAAGAATAAGTCTTCATCGCAGAAGTCATTCGGGACAGGAATTCCAGCGATTCCCCCTTCATAAAACCAAAAAGAGTGTCCAAGCAGAAGTAGTAAAATCGCCTTCGCTTAGCGGATTCTTTCGCATCGCTTCGATATTGCGTCAAATGCTTTGGTCGCCTTGCCATATTTCACACCTTCCTTCGAGCAATTAACGGCACCGCACTCCGCGGAAAGTGCGTGTTTATCGAACGAGCTCATGGCGTTTTTGTCATTCTTATTAAACTTCGCCATGAGTTCATAACGACTAATACATTTGCTCTTGATACAAGATTCGAGGGGCTTTGAAGTTTTCTCAGCTACCTTACGCGCAGACGATAATTTATCGCTGCATTTTGTTACTTTTCTGCAACTCGATGCTTTCATGCGCAGCGCGTCTGCCCACTCGATCCATTCATCAAGCGTCCGTTCTTTTTTGTCAGAGAAACGGAGAGCCTCAATCTTCATAAACGCGACGAACTCTTCGGACGTGTAAGAGTCGTCCTTCTTTCCGCTCGGACGGGGACCTGTGTAGCAAATGACATCAGCTCGACTCTTCGTTTCTTTTTTCGCTTGAGGTAGTTTTGCCACTCGTGGCATTTAATGAATGAAAGTGTATATATTTGAAATTAAATCTATTCATTGAGATCGAGATCTATTGATTGATGGAGTGTCTTTTTGACGGAACCACCAAGGAAATTCTCCCACCCTGCACTAACTGAAGCCTGCTTGACAAAAGATTACAAAATCCTGAATAACAAAAAAATATTCAGGTTTTTGTAAAATCGTTGTTGTTTTCTGTTGTCGTTCGTAGTTCCTCTGGCAGCGGCACGCCCCTCTCCGAGAGGACCCTGATGCAGGTCCTGCTGTGCATGGCCATTCCCTGCATGGCCCTGAAGGTGACTGAGCCTGCGCCTCCCTGGAGGAATGCGGCGTCGTCCTTGTACTTGCTTGCTTCTGCAGGGTTCACTCTGCTCATTCTCTGCACGATGCTCCTGATCCCTATTTTAAACGTGTTCACATGAACACCTCTGAAAAGACTCTCCATCTTGGGAACAACAATTATTTCAACAAAAAATAAGAATCATCAATCAATCAATCCCTATTTTAAACGTGTTCACATGAACACCTCTGAAAAGACTCTCCATCTTGGGAACAACAATTATTTCAACAAAAAATAAGAATCATCAATCAATCAATCCCTATTTTAAACGTGTTCACATGAACACCTCTGAAAAGACTCTCCATCTTGGGAACAACAATTATTTCAACAAAAAATAAGAATCATCAATCAATCAATCCCTGTTTTAAACGTGTTCACATGAACACCTCTGAAAAGACTCTCCATCTTGGGAACAACAATTATTTCAACAAAAAATAAGAATCATCAATCAATCAATCCCTATTTTAAACGTGTTCACATGAACACCTCTGAAAAGACTCTCCATCTTGGGAACAACAATTATTTCAACAAAAAATAAGAATCATCAATCAATCAATCCCTATTTTAAACGTGTTCACATGAACACCTCTGAAAAGACTCTCCATCTTGGGAACAACAATTATTTCAACAAAAAATAAGAATCATCAATCAATCAATCCCTGTTTTAAACGTGTTCACATGAACACCTCTGAAAAGCTCTCCATCTTGGGAACAACAATTATTTCAACAAAAAATAAGAATCATCAATCAATCAATCCCTATTTTAAACGTGTTCACATGAACACCTCTGAAAAGACTCTCCATCTTGGGAACAACAATTATTTCAACAAAAAATAAGAATCATCAATCAATCAATCCCTATTTTAAACGTGTTCACATGAACACCTCTGAAAAGACTCTCCATCTTGGGAACAACAATTATTTCAACAAAAAATAAATACTGAAAAATTCTTCCCGGAGAATGTCTCACATGCCCCCCCCCTCCGTTTACACTCGTTTTTCGAAAGCCGCCGTGCGTGTGTGAAGATGACTGAATGGACTGACGGGGGGCTTCTAAAGCCGCCTTGGTTTGTGTGAGTATGAATGTACGAACGTGGGGGCTGCGCAAGCCGCCTTGGTGTGTGTGAGGATGAATGTACGAGACGGGGGTCTGCGAAAGCCGCCGTCGTGTGTGGACAACACCACTGCCCCCTTTAATCAATCCCATCTGTTCACGTTGCGAGTCAGCAGCTGAATTCCACTGCCCCACTCCGTGGGGCCCGCGATCCCCCTTCACAATCCCAATATAGTTACCGAGCAGAAGCCTGCTTGAGACATACCTTTGTTTTCAAACACGGTCATTGGTACTCTTCCTCATAGTTGAATTTGTATACGGAACCGCCAAGCCGCCGCTGGGTTGTTGCTTGGTTGATGGTGCCACATGGGATCAGAGAGTGAGTCAGCAGCTCAATTCCACTGTCCCGCTCTGCGGGACCCGCGATCCCCCCTTCAGAATTCCCCATAGTATGTTAAGCAGAAGCCTGCTCGAGACCATGCGCGGTTTCTTTGGATGACCGGACCACAGTTAATGAGGTTGCGAAAACCGCGACACAATGCGCGGCTTCAATCAATCGAATACAAGTGGTCCGAGTGAGACTCGAAAAACGAGTGTAAACCACGCAAAGTCTGTACATATTACGCATTACAAACTCGAATCTCTCTCTGTCGAACTGCGACTCATTCGATGCGCCGAACTAAAAACCAGAATTCGCCCCCGTACAGACAGTTTTAGGATAAATCAGAATTAGATTTTGTTAGATGTACATCGGATTTGTGTTAGATACGCGTCGGTATCACACCGTGCTCGACACCCGACGTGGTGAGATGACATTTTAAAAATTTGGGCCAAAAGTTTAGAGGTTGGTTGTGTGTGAAATGATTCTCTCTATCCATCAATCAAGCATGTGTGTGTGCGGTCAATGGGGCGTACGTCCAAGAAGAACAAAAATGTGCAGCTACAAGAAGCCCACACGCATTTCGCCATGCAACTATCTGGTGGGCAGATTGTGAAGGTGACATGCAACCGGGTACTGGACTACCCTCATGATGGCATCGTAAGCCGTTCTTACAACAAGGAGTACACAGCGCGCGATGCGTCTGACGTGCTGAACAGTGTGCATGTGATCCACTTCTGCCGCGGTGACCCTCAGCCTCTATTTGACGATGGTAGTGGTAAGGCGCCGTTGGACGAGCTACGGGTGCGTGAGACGTCCCTGTCGTGGTTTGTGGCACAGGGTCGAGATCCACGCATCGGGTCCGGCCCGCCATCGCCGTTCTCACCTGATGAAGTAGTGAAACGTGCTAGGGCGTGTTTGGGCGCTGCGGACTACAAGGCTCGCAAGCGTAACTGCCAGTCGTTTGCCACACACTGCTATTACGGGGTGGCCCACTCGGCTGCAGTGGTTAGGGCAGGCTACCTGATCGCAGGGGCAGTTATGGTGGGGGCAGTTGTGGTGGCTGGAGCGGTGGTAGCTTCAGTGACGCAGCTCGCCAGCACGCCTTGGGTGTAACCAGCGTTGATGATTTGTGCACAAGCGTTCATGATTTGAGGAGGTTGTTTGCCCATGCAGATCTAGGTCGCCCCATGCATGGGATCAGACAGTGAGTCAGAAGCTGAATTCCACTGTCCCGCTCCGCGGACCCGCGACCCCCCTTCAGGATTCCCCATAGTGTGTCAAGCAGAAGCCTGCTCGAGACCATGCGCAGATTCTTTTGAGGACCGGTTCATAGTGAATGAGGTTGCGAAAACCGCGACACAATGCGGCTTCAATCAATAGAAGAGAAGTGTTCCGAGTGAGACTCGAAAAACTAGTGTAAAGAACGCAAAATACATACAGATTACAGCCATACAAACTCGAATCCCTCTCTATCGAACTGCGACTCATTCGATGCGCCGAACGGAAAACCAGAATTCGCCCCCGTACAGACAGTTTTAGGATAAATCAGAATTAGATTTTGTTAGATGTACATCGGATTTGTGTTAGATACGCGTCGGTATCACACCGTGCTCGACACCCGACGTGGTGAGATGACCTTTTAAAAATTTGTGCCAAATTACGTGGGGTGATAACGTGGGCCGATAATTTTTCCAGATAGAACACGGGGTGATAAATACGAGAACGGGGTGATAAACTGGGCCAAGATAGATTGTGACATTAATCCAAATAAAAACCAAAAAATATTGTATCTAGGGATAAAAATAGAATTACATTAATCCGCGGATTAATGTAATTCTATTTTTATCCCTAGATACAATATTTTTTGGTTTTTATTTGGATTAATGTCACAATCTATCTTGGCCCAGTTTATCACCCCGTTCTCGTATTTATCACCCCGTGTTCTATCTGGAAAAATTATCGGCCCACGTTATCACCCCACGTCATGCTCAGGTGTGGCTCCTAGTCTGGTGGATTGCATCAACACCTGCTTTTCCCAGCCCATGATCGACAAGGAGCGCATGGCACAACTAGGATTTGGTGCATTTTCAGCATACGCCATAATTTCCAACGTTAACGCAACAAATTCAAATACAAATTCAAATTCAAATTGCACCCCGTAACTCATGCTCAGGTGTGGCTCCTAGTCTGGTGAACCGCATCAACAACTTCTTTTCCCAGCCCATGATCGACAAGGAACGCATGGCAAAACTAGGATTCGGTGCATTTTCAGCATATGTCATCATTTCCAACGTTAATGCAAGTAAGTTGCAATGGCATGTTTTTCTTCTTCGTGTGACCCCAGTGTGACGAGCTGCCCCTTGAACCCCGCGGAGCTCGGGAGGTTTGAGGGGGGGGGGGGGGGGGGGGGGGGGGGGGAGTATTTCTGACTATTTTAATTGGACCCATGCGTCGCCTTTCATACGACGGAATGGCGACGCGTCGCACAAAACAAACAGTAGGCGTGGGGGCTTAGGGTGCCTGTTAGGTACACATACTTGCCACATGAAGTACTCATGCATATGAACCTTCCATACCATGCATGGGTTCACATGCATGTCACATGAGGTACACATGCTTGCCACATGAGGTACCTATGCATGTCACATGAGGTACACATGCATGTGACATGAGGTACACATGCATGTGACATGAGGTACACATGCATGTGACATGAAGTACACATGCATGTCACATGAAGGACACATGCATGTCACATGAGGTACACATGCATGTCACATGAGGAACACATACATGTCATATGATGTACACATGCATGCCACATGAGGCACAATTGCATGTCAGAAGAGTTATACATGCTTTCTACATGCTTTCTACATGAGGTACACATGCATGCCACATCAGGTACACATGCATGTCACATGAGTTCCAGATGCATGTCACATGAGGTACAAATGTTTCCCACACGAGGTACACTTGCATGTCAGAAGAGTTATGCATGCTTTAAACATGCTTTCTACATGAAGTACACATGCATGCCACATCAGGTACACATGCATGTCACATGAGTTCCAGATGCATGTCACATGAGGTACAAATGTTTCCCACACGAGGTACACTTGCATGTCAGAAGAGTTATGCATGCTTTAAACATGCTTTCTACATGAAGTACACATGCATGCCACATCAGGTACACATGCATGTCACATGAGTTCCAGATGCATGTCACATGAGGTACAAATGTTTCCCACACGAGGTACACTTGCATGTCAGAAGAGTTATGCATGCTTTAAACATGCTTTCTACATGAAGTACACATGCATGCCACATGAGGTACACATGCTTGTCACATGAGTTACAGATGCATGTCACATGAGGTACAAATGTTTCCCACACGAGGTGCACATGCATGCCGCATGAAGACCACATCATTTTCAGCATTCTTATAAGAAGGGACCGGCATATCATATGATGTTGACCAAAGATGAGTATGACATTATGTGAAAATCATACAAACTGCATCATATGAAATTGCATATAAATTGTACCTTTAGCCTAGACCAACTACTGGGCATCATAGGATATCATATGATGACATCACAGCGCATTCCCGTTCCCTACGTGTATGCCTTTGGCATATGGCATATGACAGGCGGCATGCGGCAGCTGGCAGGTTGGATGTGGCATGGGGTAGGTTGGATGTGGTAGGTGGTAGGTTGGATGTGGCATGGGTTAGGTTGGATGTGGCATGGGGTAGGATAGGTTGGATGTGGTAGGTGGTAGGTTGGATGTGGTAGGTGGTAGGTTGGATGTGGTAGGTGGTAGGTTGGATGTGGTAGGTGGTAGGTTGGATGTGGTATGTGGTAGGTTGGATGTGGTAGGTGGTAGGTTGGATGTGGTAGGTGGTAGGTGTGATGTGGCATGGGGCAGTTTGCATGTGGCTGTGGGATATGGTACGTGGAATGTGGGACACGGAATGTGGGATATATCCAACAGGGCCAAGTTTCTAGCTGATAGACCATGCAATGAATCCAACCTGACCTACTACACCCTTGCAATGCAGTCATCTTGATAATCATCGCCTGGGTGTCAGTGGTGAATGCCACCGGGTGCAAGCCCCTGCTGGAGGCCAACAGGGCCAGGTTTGTGGCTGTCTATGCTGGCCTGTGGGTGAGCAGCCACCTTCTGAGCCCTATACGATTGAGTCTGGCCATTGCTTCCGCTCCCACTATGGACAAGGTGGGAACTGTTTGATTTTTTGAGTGTTTTGAAGTGTTGGATTGTTTATGAATTATGATTGTTTCAGTGTTTTTGAGTGATTCAGTGCTCCAGTGTTTTTCGGTGTTTTTCAGTATTTCAGTGCTTCAGTGTGGGTGAGCAGCCACTCTATGCGACCCATCCGATTGAGTCTGGCCATTGCTGCTGCCCCCACTATGGACAAGGTGGGACCTGTTTGAGTGTGAGGGGTGGAAAACATGAAAGGCAGGGAAACGTCTGCTACATATGGTTATTTGTTTACTACGTTGCTGGTATGTGGGTGAGCAGCCGCCACTTTATGAGCCCCATACAATTGAGTCTGGCTATTGCTACCACTCCAACTATAGACAAGGTGGGACCTGTTTGATTTTTTTTAGTGCTTTTTTGTGTTTGATTGTTTTTGAATGTTTTAGTGTTTTTTATTGTGTTTGAGTGTTTCAGTGTGGGTGAGCAGCAACGTAATGCGACCCATACGATTGAGGCTGGCCATTGCTGCCGCTCCCACTAAGGACGAGGTAGGGCCTGTTTGATTTTTGAGTGTTTTTACACTTTTGGTTGTTTTTGTATGTTGCATTGTTTTTGAGTGTTTCTGTGCCTCAGTGTGGGTGAGCAGCAGCTTTATGTGCCCCATACAATTGAGTCTGGCCATAGCTACCGCTCCCCCCATGGACAAGTTAGGGCCTGTTTGAGTGTGAGGGGTGGAAAACATGATGTAAGACAGGGAAACGTCTGCTACATATAGTTGTAGTTAGTTAGTTACATAGTTAACTACGTTGCTGGTATGTGGCTGAGCAGCCAACTTATGAGCCCCATACGACTGAGTCTGGCCTTTGCTGGTGCTCCCAATATGGTCAAGGTGGGACCTGTTTGAGTTTTTGAGTGTTTTTTAGTGTAGGATTGTTTTTTTATGTTCCAGTTTTTTATTGTTTTTGAGTGTTTCAGAGTTTCAGTGCGGGTGAGCAGCCACTTTATGCGACCCATCTGATTGAGTCTGGCCATTGCTACCGCTCCCGCTATGTACAAGGTAGGGCCTGTTTAAGTATCTGATTGTTTTGAGTGTTGGGTTATTTTTTAATGCTCAAGTGTTTTTGATTGTTTTTGGTGTTTTTTAGTGTTTCATTGCTTCAGTGTGGGTGAGCAGCCACTTTATGCGACCCATCCGATTGAGTCTGGCCATGGCTGTCACTTCCACTATGGTCAAGGGGGGACCTTTTTTAAGTGTTTTTTATGATTTTTGAGTGTACAATTGTTTTTTAATGTTTCAGAGTTTTAAAGTGTTTCAGTGCTTCAGTATGCATGAGCAGCCACTTAATGCGACCTATCCGATTGAGTCTGGCCATTGCTGCTGCTCCCCTCATGGACAAGGTGGGGCCTGCTTGATTTTTGTGTGTTTTGAGTGTTGGATTATTTTTGAATATTTCAGTTTTTTTCTTGTTTTTGAGTGTTTCAGTGCTTCAGAGTGGGTTAGTTGCCACTCTATGCGACTCATCTAATTAAGTATGGCCGTAGCTACCGCTCCCACTATGGACAAGGTAGGGCCTGTTTTATTTTTTATTTTTTAGTGTTTCAGTGTTTTTAGTGTTTTTAGTGTTTCTGATCGTTTCAGTGCTTAAGTGTGGGTGAGCAGCAACTTACTGCGACCCATACGATTGAATCTGGTCATTGCTACCGCTCCCACTATGGACTAGGGGGGACCAGTTTGATTTTTGAGTTTTTTTTTAGTGTAGTATTGTTTTTTTATGTTCCAGCGTTTTTGATTTTTTTTTAGTGTTTCAGAGTTTCAGTGTGGGTGAGTAGCCTTTTTATGCGACCCATCTGATTGAGTCTGGTCATTGCTGCCGTTCCCACTATGGACAAGGGGGGACCAGTTTGATTTTTTGAGTGTTAAGAGTGTTAAGAGTGTTGGATTTCGTGGATTTCGTGGATTTTAGTGTTGGATTTCGTGGATTTCGTGGATTTTAGTGTTTCAGTCTTTCAGTGTGGGTGAGCAGCCACTTTATGCGACCCATACGATTGAAGTGTTTTTGATTTTTATTGTTTTTTAGTGTTTCAGTCTTTCGGTGTGGGTGAGCAGCCACTTCATGTGACCCATCCGATTGATAATGATAACGCCTGGTGGGGCGTGGTGTTGAGGGAGCCCGTCGTACGCGGGTGGGGAGCGGTCTCCTACCTCAACTGGACAAGCTACCATCGCGGTTGATGACGACTTGCAACGCCAAGAGCGACCGAAGGGGGAGTCGAACCCCCGACTCTTCGTCCTCCAGCAATCTGGTCTACCACTAGACCATTGTGTATCACTGAGTGGGGCTTCCCATCCGATTGAGTCAGGCCATTGCTGCCGCTCCCACCATGGACAAGGAACGGCCTGTTTCAGTCTTTGAGTGTTTGAAGTATTGGCTTGTTTTTTTAATGTTCCAGTGTTTCAGTTTTTTTATTGTTTTTAGTGTTTCAGGGCTTCAGTGTGGGTGAGCAGCAACATATTGCGACCCATACGATTGAGGCTGACCATTGCTGCCGCTCCCACCATGGAAAAGGTAGGGCCTGTTTCAGTCTTTGAGTGTTTGAAGTATTGGATTTTTTTTTATGTTCAGTGTTTTTTTATTGTTTTTAGTGTTTCACTGCTTCAGTGTGGTTGAGCAGCCACTTAATGCGACCCATACGATTGAGGCTGGCCATTGCTGCCGCTCCCACTATGGACGAGGTAGTGTCTGTTTGATTTTTTGATTTTTTTTACACGTTTGGTTGTTTTTGTATGTTGCATTGTTTTTGAGTGTTTCCGTGCCTCAGTGTGGGTGAGCAGCCACTTTATGCGACCCATACGATTGAATCTGACCCTTGCTGCCGCTCATACTATGGACAAGGGGGGACCTGTTTGAGTGTGAGGGGTGGAAAACACGAAAGGCGGGGAAACGTCTGCTACGTATAGCTATTTGTTTACTACTGTTGCTGGTATAGTTATTTATACACATATAGTTATTTGTATGCATATAGTTATTTGTATACTACCTATACATATAGTTATTTGTATACATATAGTTATTTATATTCTACCTATACATATAGTTATTTGTATGCATATAGTTATTTGTATACATATAGTTATTTGTATACATATAGTTATTTGTATACATATAGTTATTTGTATACATATAGTTATTTGAATACATATAGTTATTTGTATACATATAGTTATTTGTATACATATAGTTATTTGTATGCATATAGTTATTTGTATACTACCTATACATATAGTTATTTGTATACATATAGTTATTTGTATACTACCTATACATATAGTTATTTGTATACATATAGTTATTTGTATACATATTGTTATTTGTATACATATAGTTATTTGTATACATATAGTTATTTGTATACATATAGTTATTTGTATACATATAGTTATTTGTATACATATAGTTACTTGTATACATATAGTTACTTGTATACATATAGTTATTTGTATACAAATAGTTATTTGTATACATATAGTTATTTGTATACATATAGTTATTTGTATACATATAGTTATTTGTATACATATAGTTATTTGTATACATATAGTTATTTGTATACATATAGTTATTTGTATACATATAGTTATTTGTATACATATAGTTATTTGTATACATATAGTTATTTGTATACATATAGTTATTTGTATACGTATAGTTATTTGTATACGTATAGTTATTTGTATACATATAGTTATTTGTATACATATAGTTATTTATATACATATAGTTATTTGTATACATATAGTTATTTGTATACATATAGTATTTGTATACATTTAGTTATTTGTATACATTTAGTTATTTGTTTACTACTGTTGCTGGTACGTGGGTGAACAGTCACTCTATGCGACCCATCTGATTGAGTCTGTCCATTGCTGCTGCTCCCACTATGGACAAGGAATAAACCTGTTTGATTTTGTTTTTTTGTTTTTTAGTGTTTGATTGTTTTGTATCTCCATAGGTGCCTAAGTCTTGGTGAGCATGAATCGCATGGTTTTAGCCTATGGCCTCCAGTCCAAAGACAAATATTTTTTGGCATAAAGTTGCTCAACCACATCGGTTCATTATATAAATACTCAAATTTGGGTTTGCTCAACCAGGTTAAGTGAAACATCATAATTTCTGAACTACGGGCTTCCCTAAGTTGAATCACCTTTTTCATAAAGATGATTCAAGGTCTATCTCGCTCAAAACAAATTCCATCAAAACAAAAAGTAGGTAGTCTTACAGCTCACACCTTCCTTTACATGTCATGGTGATGGCAGGTTGTGGGATGTATCGTACAGGCGGTACGGCAGTACACAGAGCCCCAAATCACTAATAATTTGCATTTCGTGGGTGTCCTAACTCATGTGCGTAGCTGCGTAGACTCAGTTGCATCATTCTAAGTTTCAGTTTTAACTTGATAGCATGTAGAATAACTGAAAACAAAAAAAAAGTTTTTCAAATTTCAATTTCCAAATCACACTTTTAAAATAAATTCAAAAAAAAGTTTTTTTTTTACTTTTCTTCAAACGTCCACATCTGAAGTTAGATTTGTAATTGGGGATGGGGGGTGAAATCTCAAGTTGGGAGGTGGAATTTGAACCAAGGGAGGTGAATTTTCGAGTTGTACTGCTATTCCAGTAAATTCCGAGGCCAAGGCTGAAGCGCAGCCTCCGACCTTGTGGTAGGGCTTCGATTTGCCTTTCATCACTCGGAAACTTCAGTCGCGGTAGCTCGCGCGATCCCGTACCGCGACCTCGTTGAAGTCGATTCAAGCTTTTTGTACATCTCCTGTACTGCCAGCGGCCTCCCGAGCTGGGCTGCTCGCGGCCAGATGCGAATGCGAGCAGAAATTAGCTGCGCGCCTAGCTGACACATTCGCGGACAATATGATCTACTCAGAATTCAATTCCGAGCAGTTGGGGTCGTGTAGGACCTTGAATCACAAAAGCGATTCAACTTAGGGCGTTTTAGGACTAATGCACTTATGGAGATAATGTTTCAGTTTTTTTTTTTTTACGGTTTCAGTGCTTCAGTATGGGTGAGAAGCCACTTCATGCATATGATTGACGGGTTTAATCTGGCCATTGCTACCGCCCCCACTATGGACATGGTAGGGCCTGTTTGATTTGTTTTATGTTTTTGAGTGTTTTTGTGTGTTGGATTGTTTTTTAATGTTTCAGTGTTTCAGTGTTTTTGAGTGTTTCAGTGCTTCAGGGTGGGTGAGCAGCCACTTTATGAGCCCTACAAGATTGAATCTGGCCATTGCTGCTGCTCCCACTATGGACAAGGGGGGGCCTGTTTGAGTGTGAGGGGTGGAAAACATGATGTAAGGCAGGGAAACGTCTGCTACATATAGTTATAGTTAGTAAGTTATATAGTCAACTACGTTGCTGGTATGTGGCTGAGCAGCCAACTTATGAGCCCCATACGACTGAGTCTGCCCTTTGCTGGTGCTCCCAATATGGTCAAGGTGGGACCTGTTTGAGTTTTGAGGAAATGTCTGCTACATATAGTTATTTGTTTTACTACATTGCTGGTATAGTTATTTATATACTACCTATACATATACTTATTTGTATACATATAGTTATTCATATGCTACCTATACATATAGTTATTTGTATACATATAGTTATTTATATACTACCTATACATATAGTTATTTGTATACATATAGTTATTTATATGCTACCTATACATATAGTTATTTGTATACATATAGTTATTTATATACTACCTATACATATAGTTATTTGTATACATATACTTATTTATATGCCACCTATACATATAGTTATTTGTATACATATAGTTATTTATATACTACCTATACATATAGTTATTTGTATACATATAGTTATTTATATGCTACCTATACATATAGTTATTTTTATACATATAGTTATTTGTATACATATAGTTATTTATATACTACCTATACATATAGTTATTTGTATACATACAGTTATTTATATACTACCTATACATATAGTTATTTGTCAAATAAGTATATATACACTATACATTATAGTTATTTATATACTACCTATACATATAGTTATTTGTATACATATAGTTATTTATAAACTACCTATACATATAGTTATTTAAAAACATATAGTTATTTATATACTACCTATACATATAGTTATTTGTATACATATAGTTATTTATATACTACCCATACATATAGTTATTTGTATCATATAGTTTTATTTATATACTACCTATACATATAGTTATGTGTATACATAGAGTTTTTATTTAATACTACCTGTACATATAGTTTTTTTGTATACATATACGTTAGTATAACTACCTATACATAAGTTATTTATAATACATATAGTTATTTATATACTACTATACATATAGTTATTCGTATGCATATATTTATTTATGTACTCCCCTACATATGTTATGTTGGTATACTATAGTTCTTATATACTACCGATACTATGTTATTGTATACCTATATTTTATTTATATACCCCCCTAAACCCTAAAAAAAAACATACATATATTATTGTATCACATATAGTTATTATATACTACTATACATCATAGTATTTGTACATTAAGTTTTATTTATATCGATCCTATACAAATAGTTATTTATATACTACCTATACATATAGTTATTTGTATACATATAGTTATTTATATACTACCTATACATATAGTTATTTGTATACATATAGTTATTTATATACTACCTATACATATAGTTATTTGTATACATATAGTTATTCATATACTACCTATGCATATAGTTATTTGTATACATATAGTTATTTGTATACATATAGTTATTCATATACTACCTATACATATAGTTATTTATATACTACCTATACAAATAGTTATTTGTATACATATAGTTATTTATATACTACCAATACATATAGTTGTTTGTATACATATAGTTATTTATATACTACCTGAACATATAGTTATTTGTATACATATAGTTATTTATATACTACATATCATATATTATTTGTATACAAAAAAAAATATAGTTATTTATATACTACCTTACATATAGTTATGTATACATTATAGTTATTTATATACAACCTTACATGGTTATTTATACTAACCTATCCAATATTATTTGTATACATATAGTTATTTATATACTACCTATACATATAGTTATTTGTATACATATAGTTATTTATATACTACCTATACATATAGTTATTTGTATACATATAGTTATTTATATACTACCTATACATATAGTTATTTGTATACATATAGTTATTTATATACTACCTATACATATAGTTATTTGTATACATATAGTTATTTATATACTACCTATACATATAGTTATTTGTATACATATAGTTATTCATATACTACCTATGCATATAGTTATTTGTATACATATAGTTATTTGTATACATATAGGTTATCTTACTACCTATACTATAGTTATTTATATACACCTATACAAATATTATTGTATACATATGTTTATTTTATATACTACCATACATATCGTTGTTTGTAACCTATGTTATTTATATTCTACCCGACATATAGTTATTTGTATACATATAGTTATTTATATACTACCTATACATATAGTTATTTGTATACATAAAGTTATTTATATACTACCTATACATATAGTTATTTGTATACTATAGTTATTTATTACTACTATACTATAGTATTTTTGTATAAATATGTTATTTTATATACTAACTCTACATATAGTTATTTGTATACATATATTATTATATACTACCTATACATTAGTTATTTTATACATATAGTTATCATATACTACCTATGCATATAGTTTTTGTATACATCTCGTATTTGTATACATATAGTTATTTCATATACTACCTATACTATAGTTTATTTATATACTACCTATACATATGTTATTTTAAACATATACGTTCTTTATATCTACCAATACATAAAGTTTTTGTATACATATATTGTTATATCCTCCTATCATATAGTTTATTTTTATCATATAGTTTATATTATTCTACCTATACTATAGTTATTTATATACATAGATTATTTATATACTACTATACATATAGTTAGTCGTATACATATAGGTTATTTATATAAATTAGTTATTTTATATACAACCGATACATATTTGTTATTTGTATCCATATTAGTTATTTTATATACTACCTATACTTATGATTTGTCTACTATAGTTATTTATATACTACCTATACATATAGTTATTTGGTATACATATTTATTTATACACTACCTATACATATCGTTATTTAGTATACATATAGTAGTTATAGACTACCTATCCATATAGTTTTTGATACATACAGTTATTTATATACTACCTTACATATAATTATTTACTCTACTACCTATCCATATAGTTATTTGTATACTATAGTTATTATATACGACTATACTATCGTTATTGTATACATATAGTTTATTATCTACTACCTATACATATAGTTATTTTGTCTACATTAGTTATTCGATACTACCTATACATATAGTTATTTGTATACATATAGTTATTTGTATACATATAGTTATTCATATACTACCTATACATATAGTTATTTAAATACTACCTATACATATAGTTATTTATATACTACCAATACATATAGTTGTTTGTATACATATAGTTATTTATATACTACCTATACATATAGTTATTTGTATACATATAGTTATTTATATGCTACCCATACATATAGTTATTTGTATACATATAGTTATTTATATACTACCTATACATATAGTTATTTGTATACATATAGTTATTTATATACTACCTATACATATAGTTATTTTTATACATATAGTTATTTATATACTACCTATACATATAGTTATTTGTATACATATAGTTATTTATATACTACCCGTACATATAGTTATTTGTATACATATATTATTTAATATACTAACCTAGACATATTAGTTGTTTGTATACATCTCAGTTATTTATGTACTACCTATACTATATTATTTGTATACTAAGTTTATTTATAACTACCTATACATATAGTTATTTGTATACATAAGTTATTCCATATACTACCATACATATAGTTATTTATATACTACCTATACTATAGTTTATGTGTATAATATAGTTATTTTACATATACACCCATACATATAGTTATTTGTATACAATAGTTTTTTATACTACCTAACATGTAGTTATTTGTATACATATAGTTATTTAAGCTATCCTTACATAAGTTATTTGTATACATATAGTTATTTAATACTACCTATCCTATAGTTATTTGTATACATACTAGTTATTATATACTACCTATACATATAGTTTATGTATATACTACTCTATACATATATAAGTTGTATACATATAGTTTATTTTATATACTACCTACATATTGTTATTTGTATCATCTAGTTATTTATACCTCCTATACATATAGTTATTTGTATACATATAGTTATTCATATACGACCTATGCATATAGTTATTTGTATACATATAGTTATTTGTATACATATAGTTATTCATATACTACCTATACATATAGTTATTTATATACTACCTATACATATAGTTATTTGTATACATATAGTTATTTATATACTACCAATACATATGTTGTTTGGTATACATTACTTATTTTATATACTACCTATACATATATTCTTTGGTATCCATATATTTTATTTATATACTACCTATACATATGTTATTTATATCATATATTATTTATATACTACCTATACATATAGGTATTCCTTTACATATATTATTTGATACATATAAGTTATTTATATCTACCTATACATTATAGTTATTTGTATACATATAGTTTTTATATCTACCTATACATATAAATTTTATACATATATTTATTATATACGACCTATCATATAATTATTTGTATACTTAGTTTTTTATATACTACCTATACATATAATATTTTATATACGACTATACTATGTTATTTGTACCATATAGTTATTTTAGAACTACCTATAACATCATTTATTTGTAATACATTGTTATTTATAACTATATACATATCGTTATTTGTATACATATAGTTATTCATATACTATCACCATGCAATATGTTTATTTTGGTATACATATAGTTATTTGTATACATATAGTTGATTCATACACTACCTAATACATATAGTTATTTTATATACTCCTATACTCTATTTATTTGTCTACATATGTTATGTATATACTACCCATACCTATAGTTATTTGTATACATATAGTTATTATAGACCCCCTACCTATACATTAGTTATTTGTATCTACAGTTTATTTATATACTACCCTACATATAGTTATTTGTATACATATAGTTCTTTAATATCGACCTATACATATAGTTATTGGTCATACATATATTATTTTATATCCGACCTATACATATAGTTTTTGTATACATATAGTTTTTATATACTACCGATACTATTTATTTTGTAACATATAGTTATTTATATACTACCTATACATATAGTTATTTGTATACATATAGTTATTTATATACTACCTATACATATAGTTGTTTTGTAGTACTATAGTTATTATATACACCTATACTCATAAGTTATTTGTATACATATAGTTATTTATATACTACCTATACATATAGTTATTTGTATACATATAGTTATTTATATACTACCTATACATATAGTTATTTGTATACATATAGTTATTTATATACTACCTATACATACAGTTATTTATTTTACTACGTTGCTGGTATGTGGGTGAGCATCAACATTATGCGACCCATCACATTGAGTCTGGCCATTGCTGCTGCTCCCACTATGGACAAGGTGGGACCTGTTTTTTCCCCTTATTATTTTAGTGTTAGGTCGTTTTTAAATGTTTCAGTGTTGTATTGTTTTTTAGTGTTGCATTGTTTTTTAGTGTTTCAATGCTTCAGTGTGGGTGAGCAGCCACTTTATGCGACCCATACGATCGACTCTGACCATTGCTGCCGCTTCCACTATGCTGCAGGCACTGACATAGCTTTACCACTGCCACCCTGTTTCAAGCACTGACGTTGATTCAAATGAAAACAGGGTTCAGCAAGGCTGGGGCATTTGCCTGTGTGCTTGTATGCATGGCCCTGGGCTTTACAAACAAATACAGCTACCATATCTGCCCTGACCATGCTGCATGTACTGACATGGCATTACCACTGCCACCCTGTTTCAAGCACTGACGTTGATTCAAATGAAAACAGGGTTCAGCAAGGCTGGGGCATTTGCCTGTGTGCTCGTATGCATGACCCTGGGCTTTACAAACAAATACAGCTACCATATCTGCCCTGACCATGCTGCATGTACTGACATGGCATTACCACTGCCACCCTGTTTCAGGCACTGACGTCGATTCAAGGGAAAACAGGTTTCAGCAAGGCTGGGGCATTTGCCTGTGTGCTCGTATGCTTGGCCCTGGGCTGTAAACAAATACAACTACCATATCTGCCCTGACTATGCTGCACAGCTACATGCACTGACATGGCATTACCGATCCCACCCTGTTCCAGACACTGACGTTGATTCAAGGGAAAACAGGTTTCAACAAGGCTGGGGCATTTGCCTGTGTGCTTGTTTGCATGGCCCTGGGAAGCTTGTCCCTCCTAGCTGTAGCTATCGTCATGGCAGGGGGAATTAGCGTGTTGATGAAAGACCTTCGTTGGAGCTAAACCGTACCTTTCCTTTTCAGCTACGAGCAACAGCTTCTAGGCAGCTTCCCTGACTGGCTAGTCGGCAAAAACTTTGTGATGAGAGACCTAAGTTGAAAAATTTAAAATAGAAACTAAGAGCTGCCACAGAACGTGAGATTAGCTATCGCCATGACAGGGGGCATTGGCGTGTTGATGGAAGACCTTTCTTGGAGTTAACCATACCTTTCCTTTTCAAGTACGAGCAGCAGCTTCTAGGCAGCTCCCCTGACTGGCTAGTCAGCAAAAAATTGGTGATGAGAGACCTTGGTTGAAAAAATGAAAACTTGTACGAGCTACCACAGGACGTGAGATGAGCTAGCGCCATGACAGGGGGCATTGGCGTGTTGATAAAAGACCTTCGTTGGAGGTAGGCCATAACTTTCCTTTTCAGCTACCAGCAGCAGCTTCTAGGCAGCTCCCCTGACTGGCTAGTCAGCAAAAACTTGGTGATGAGAGACCTTGGTTGAAAAATTGAAAACTAGTACGAGCTACCACAGGACGTGAGATGAGCTAACGTCATGACAGGGGTCATTGGCATGTTGATAAAAGACCTTGGTTGGAGTTAGACTATACCTTTCCTTTTTTACCTGGCTCAGAGAGCTGCTTAGAAGCTGCCACTTGCAGCTGAAAAGAAAAGCTATGTATATACCTTCAAGAGTTATCATTATCATCGAGGGTCGGTGGGTGGGTGGGTGAACTGTGGTGAGGGGTAGTGGTGGTGGTGGGGAGGGGTATGGTGGTGGTGTGTGGGGGGAGGGGGGTCGTGTGTGTGTGGGGGGGGGGGGGGGGGGGGAGGGGGGGGGGGGGGGGGGGGGGGGGCACCCATTATACAGCCCACACAACAAGCCAATGAGTACTGATTTTTCAATGAGCAGTGATATTTGACTTTGTGGTCTCTTATAGTTATGATGATGATGATAACGTGTTTCATGAATAGCTTGGGTATTATATTTTTCATGTTTATTTTTTTATTATATTATTGTATTATATTTTTTATGTTTATTTTTTTATTATATTATAATGTGTTTCATTGATAGCTTGGGTATTATATTTTTCATTAATGTTTACACCTTACCTTATTTTACCTTTTTATTTACAGCTTGCGTGGGACCTCCGTGGTGGCGCGGTGGATTATGAAAATAAAATAAATGTTGGGTTGGGTTGGGTAGGGTAGGGTACCGGAACGCTGCTGACATCATTCTCACCTGTGTACTGCCGATGACATCATCGCCACCTGTGTACTGCCGATAACATCATCGGCACCTGTGTACTGCCGATGACATCATTGCCGCCTGTGAACTGCCGATGATATCATTGCCACCTGTGTACTGCTGATGACATCATTGCCACCTGTGTACTGCCGATGACATCATCGCCACCTGTGTACTGCTGATGACATCATCTCCACCTGTGTACTGCCGATGACATCATCGCCACCTGTATACTGCCAATGACATCATCGCCACCTGTGTACTGCCGATGACATCATCGCCACCTGTGTACTGCTGATGACATCATTGCCATCTGTGTACTGTTGATGAGATCATTGCCACCTGCATACTGCTGATGACATCATCTCTACCTGTGTTCTGCTGATGACATCATCGCCACCATGTACTGCCGATGACATCATCGCCACCTGTGTACTGCTGATGATATCATTGCCACCTGTGTACTGGCAATGACATCATCTCCATCTGTGTACTGCCGATGACATCATCGCCACCTGTGCACTGCCAATAACATCATCTCCACCTGTGTACTGCCGATGACATCATTGCCACCTGTGTACCTTCGATGACATCATCGCCACCTGTGTACTGCCGATGACATCATTGCCACCTGTGTACTGCCGATGACATCATCGCCAACTGTGTACTGCCGATGACATCATCGCCACCTGTGTACTGCTGATGACATCATTGCCACCTGTGTACTGCTGATGACATCCTTGCCACCTGTGTACTGCCGATGACGCATCATCGCCACCTGTTTCCTGCCGATGAGATCATATCCACCTGTGTACTGCTGATGACATCATCTCCATCTGTGTACTGGCGATGACATCATCGCCACCTGTGTACTGCCAATGACATCATCGCCACCTGTGTACTGCCGATTACATCATCGCCACCTGTGTACTGCTGATGACATCATTGCCACCTGTGTACTGGCAATGACATCATCTCCATCTGTGTACTGCCGATGGCATCATCGTCACCTGTGCACTGCCAATAACATCATCTCCACCTGTGTACTGCCGATGACATCATTGCCACCTGTGTACCTTCGATGACATCATCGCCACCTGTGTACTGCCGATGACATCATTGCCACCTGTGTACTGCCGATGACATCATCGCCAACTGTGTACTGCCGATGACATCATCGCCACCTGTGTACTGCTGATGACATCATTGCCACCTGTGTACTGCTGATGACATCCTTGCCACCTGTGTACTGCCGATGACATCATCGCCACCTGTTTCCTGCCGATGAGATCATATCCACCTGTGTACTGCTGATGACATCATCTCCACCTGTGTACTGGCGATGACATCATCGCCACCTGTGTACTGCCAATGACATCATCGCCACCTGTGTACTGCCGATGACATCATCGCCACCTGTGTACTGCTGATGACATCATTGCCACCTGTGTACTGGCGATGACATCATTGCCACCTGTGTACTGCCGATGACATCATCGCCACCGGTGTGCTGCTGATGATATCATCTCCACCTGTGTACTGCCGATGACATCATCTCCACCTGTGCACTGCCGATAACATCATCTCCACCTGTGTACTGCCGATGACATCATTGCCACCTGTGTACCTTCGATGCCATCATCGCCACCTGTGTACTGCCGATGCCATCATTGCCACCTGTGCACTGCCGATGACATCATCGCCACCTGTGTACTGCCGATGACATCATTGCCACCTGTGTACTGCTGATGACATCATTGCCACCTGTGTACTGCTGATGACATCATTGCCACCTGTGTACTGCCGATGACAATATCGCCACCTGTTTCCTGCCGATGAGATCATATCCACCTGTGCACTGCTGATGACATCATCGCCACCTGTGTACTGCCGATGACATCATCGCCTCCTGTGTACTGCCAATGACATCATCGCCACCTGTGTACTGCCGATGATATCATCGCCACCTGTGTACTGCCGATGACATCATCGCCACCTGTGTACTGCTGATGACATCATTGCCACCTGTGTACTTCCGATGACATCATCGCCACCTGTGTACTGGCGATGACATCATCTCCACCTGTGTACTGCCGATGACATCATCGCCACCTGTGTACTGCCGATGACATCATCGCCACATGTGTACTACTGATGACATCATCGCCACCTGTGTACTGCTGATGATATCATCGCCACCTGTGTACCTTCGATGACATCATTGCCACCTGTGTACCGCCGATGACATCATTGCCATCTGTGTACTGTTGATGACATCATTGCCACCTGCATACTGCTGATGACATCATCTCTACCTGTGTACTGCTGATGACATCATCGCCACCATGTACTGCCGATGACATCATCGCCACCTGTGTACTGCTGATGATATCATTGCCACCTGTGTACTGGCGATGACACTGTCGCCACCTGTGTACTATTATATATGTATGAAAAGTGATATGGTGTGATATATGTGATTGTATATATATGGATAAATGGCCGGAAATGTATATGGTGTGATATGTATGTTGTTACAGTCCAGGAGTAGACCTAATAGGCTAGGTGGACTATAGTGTGGTATGGTGTGATATATAACCTCTTGACCTTCGACAAGAAGAGAAAACTCTAAGCAGTAACCCAAGCAGCTTAAAAGGTAATGAAACGCCTGGTGGGGCCTGGTGTTAAGGGAGCCTGTCGTACGCGGGTGGGAAGCGGTCTCCTACCTCAACTGGACAAGCTACCATAGCGGTTGACCACGACTTGCAACGCCAAGAGCGCCAAGAGAGAATGCTCTAAGCAGTAACCCAAGCAGCCTAACCTAAGCAGTGAGCTGGGACCTCGGTCACACTAAACCTACACTTGCCAGCGGTGCCAGCTGGCATGCCAGCCGGGCCATCCTTATGATAATCCCGCACTCCAGACCAAAAGCGAAATTGCCGGAGAAGAGAACGCTCTAAGCAGTACCCCAGCACCGACTCTCCTAAGCAGTAAGCTGGGACCTCGGTCACACTAAACCTACACTTGCCAGCAGTGCCAGCTGGCATGCCAGCGGGGCCATCCTTATGATGATCCTGCACTCCGGACCAAAAGCGAAATTGACGGAGAAGAGAACGCTCTAAGCAGTACCCCAGCACCGACTCTCCTAAGCAGTAAGCTGGGACCTCGGTCACACTAAACATACACTTGCCAGCAGTGCCAGCTGGCATGCCAGCGGGGCCATCCTTATGATGATCCTGCACTCCAGACCAAAAGCGAAATTGCCGGAAAAGAGAACGCTCTAAGCAGTACCCCAGAACCGACATTTTAAGTCAGAGTGGATTGTGGTGACGTGGCGTTCAAAGGAACGAACTCAGGGCCCCCGTCGGTTAACTGATTGTTTGGGTTTCAGTTCATCAGTGCTGTTTCTTTTTAAGCCCTTCCCATGCAAAAAAGTTGGGCAAGTCCCATGAGCCTATTCGGCCTACCCCTGGACTGTATCATACATACATGCAGTACCCCATCACGGACTCTCCTAAGTCAGTGTGGTTTGTGTTGATTTGGCTTTCAAAGGTGGTACGGAGTCTTAGGCCAGGCCCTCCTGCCTAGCCCTCCTGTTTGTATTTGAATTCAGAGCTGTTGTACTGCCGGCCAGGCCCCCCATTCTTGTAATATAATTTTTGCAGCTCCCTTTCCCCGTTCTGAGGCCAAACCTGAAGCTTGCTAGTGCTTCTGAAAGCTTGCATGGCAGGCATTACCGCGGCATCACATCTAATCCTTCCAGCCTACCTGAAGCTTGAACTTGAACTTGGTTACATAGATCCAGCCAGCAATTTGGCTGCTCGCTGTCTTTAGCAGTAAAAACATTAAGAACACGAAAATGTAAACGCGTACAAATCACTTGTTCCTTTTCCCTCATGTTTTCTACGGCAGTGCGAGTGGTGTAGACTACACTGTAGTTGCATGTGCCAGGTGTGTATCAGCGCAGTTTTTCAACCCCCTGTGAGCGCAGCGCGCAGTTTTTGCGCTTTTTGCACTACAAGGCGCTGACAAATTTGACAAAATGTAGTACCATGTATGTATGTTATGTTCCAGTTTCTATAGCCTATGTCAGTGCTCTTTGTCTTCAGTATTTTACATGTCGGGGCCGGGGTAGATTGCAGAGAAACATGTAATGAGATTTTTATTGTGCCTGGTTTTTTATTGTGCCAAAGATATGTGGTTATTGTGCCTGGATTTTTATTGTGCCTGGAAAGATATCAGGCACACAGATATGTGGTTATTGTGCCTGGAAAGATATCAGGCACAAAGTTGCAGCTGGGTGCATCTTTTATCTTTTTTGTCTTTTACATGTTTAAGTCTACTGGACACCACGAGGGTGTATGAGACTAGTTGCTTAAACAAAAAGAAAAAGCACCCATAAAGCAAAACAAAACCAGTGCTGTGTCCTTTCAAGGTCTTGAACTCCAGCATCAGCAGGCCCCTTAACTTTGCAAATACAAGTTACTGACAATGATGAAGCCTGCATTGCTTACTTCCTTAACCCTGTAAGGGTAATTTACATGGAAATATGAAAAGCAAAAATGTTAAGGTATCTGAGTCCCAAACACCTCCCTAATCAGTGCTGTTTCCTTTCAAGTTCTTGAACGGTTGAATCATGCAGGTCAGGTGGATGGGTGTGTGTGTGTGTGGTAGTGGTGGGGTTGGTGGACAGTGGTGGTGGTGGTGGTTGTGGGGGGGGGCTAGACAGTGGTGAAACAGTGGGGGGTGGGGGTCTGGGGGAGGGGGGGGGGAGGACAGTGGTCGGTGGTGGTGGTGGGTGGTGGTGTGGTGGGGGGGCTAGACAGTGGTGAACAGTGGGGGGATGGGGGGGGGGGTGGACAGTGGTGGACAGTGGTGGTGGTGGTTTTTGGGGGGGGCTAGACAGTGGTGAACAGTGGGGGGTGGGGGTGGGGGGGGCTAGACAGTGGTGAACAGTGGGGGGTGGGGGGTGGACTGTGGTGGGTGGTGGTGGTGGTGGTGGTGGTGGGGGGGGGGGGGACAGTGGTGGACAGTGGTGGTGGTGGTGGTGGTGGTGGGGGGGACAGGTCAGGGGATGTGTGTGTGTGTGTGTGTGTGGTGGTGGTGGTGGTGGGTGGGGTGTGTGTGGTGGGGGTGGTGGGGTGGGTGGTGGTGGGGGGGAAAGGTTAAATCATGCAGGTCAGACGGTTGGGCAAGTCCCTTTAGCCTATTTGGACTACCCCTGGACTGTAACATACATACATACATACATACATGCAGTTCAGATTATGTGCAACTGGTTTTTTCACATGTATCATGCATAGGGTTTAGGGTTTAGGGCCTCCTGTCATGGTTGGTCAAGTCCCTTTAGCCTATTTGGCCTACCCCTGGACTTTCACAACAACAACAACAACAACAACAACAACAACAACAGCAACAGCAACAACAACATCAACATCAACAGCAACATCAACAAGTACAAAAACAAAAACATGAACAGCACCAACTCAGGGTTTTCAAAATTGTTTTGGTGCCAAGATTATCGGGCGATACATCATACGATATCGTGCAATATATGGTACGAGATATTGACATGTCATACGATATTGTATGGTATGTTGTACAATATCGTATGATATACCGTACAATATATCATACATGTCCACAATATCTTACTTGCCAACCCTAGTCATGTATGTATGATAACGCCTGGTGGGGCGTGGAATTAAGGGAGCCCTGTCTTACGGCAATAGAGAACAGGCTGCTACTTTACCTGGACAGTGATACCATGGCAGTTGACAGTGACTAAAGCACACCTGTGGGGATTCGAACCCAGTACCTTCTTCAGTCCAGCGAAATAATCAATCGTTGAACCATTATTTGCCAAACTGGGATATCGTGTATGTATTGTGTATGATGATACAGTCCATTACTAGTCTAATCTGGGATATCGTGTATGTATTGTGTATGATATATGTATTGTGTATGTGTTATGTATGTATTGTATATGTATTGTACATGTATTATGTATGTATGATATATGTATTGTGTATGATATATGTATTGTGTATGATATATGTATTGTGTATGATATATGTATTGTGTATGATATATGTATTGTGTATGATACAGTCCATTACTAGTCTAAACTGGGATATCGTGTATGTATTGTGTATGATGATACAGTCCATTACCAGTCTAGTCTCACTCTTGGGCTACATTGTTGCGTAGGCGACTACCACCATCATCACCATAACCGTGCATTTGCTTGGTGGTAGTGGTGGTGTCTGCTATTATTTGTTCTGTAATGTTACCCTCTCTCTCTCTCTCTCTCTCTCTCTCTCTCTCTCTCTCTCTCTCTCCTTTTTTGCCAGAGCCCTCCCTTCTGGGGGGCGGGAGCCCCCAGGGTTACCCCGCAGTCCGTTTGTGCGATCGACCGAAAAATATAAGCCTGACACGTCAGCCAACTGTCTCATAACTAACTGGCTTCGGCCAGCTCCATTTCCGTTGCCACCGTTCCGCCAATTTTCCGTGTCACTTGCGACGTTGCGTAGGACTTGTCTCCGTGGGGTGCCTATGGTTTTAATCCTAGGCACTCTGGTCCATTTCCCTTTTTTTTTAAGTTGTGAAAGGACTTTCACCCCAGGAGGTGGGTCTCCCGACACAAACCAGCGACACGGATGATTCAGTTCGAATGGTGTTGCCTCTCCTACAATATGCAAAGTAGGCGCACTTAGGGTTGGTGAGAGAAACCAACCCTCGACCAAACGAACATTCACCACTACGCCTGTTGACCACGGCAGTTTTCTGAACTGATATGAACTCTGGATCAAACACCATTTTAGGAAGCTGTAAAGTACCGCAGCCACTGAAAGAGCTGAGCTGAGCTGCCTAGAAGCAGCTATGTGGAGCCAGAAATAAGTACAGTGACAAGCTCCCTGCCATGGTCATGTACAGTATCCTATGTACTGCATCTAGTACAGCTCCTCCGATATCACCACCAGCCTGTCGCCCTCATGCAGATCGACTGTACTGCAGTATGGTACCGCCAGCTGTACATTCTCCATCCTGTCCACATAGCCCACCAGCAAATCGCCATGCTGGCGCACTACCTCTTGAAGCTCCCCCCACTCCCACTTCTTGCCCTTGCCAGCCCCCACTCCAGTCACCAGGGCGCCATAGAACTCGGCCGGTTTGGCGTATACCTCTGTGTGGGGGGGTAGGATGGTGCGTGTGGGTGTGTGGGGTGTGTGATGGTGTGTGTGTGTTTGGGGGTGGGGTGTGTGTGGGGTGTGATGTGCTGAGGTGTTTGGGTGGTTGTGCGGTGGGTGACGTGTGTGTCGTGTGCGGGGGCGGGGGGGCGGGGGGAGGGGGGGATGGTGTGTGTGTGGTGTGTGTGTGTGTGTGGAGGCGGGGGGGGCGGGGGGATGGGGTGTGTCTGTGTTGGGCCCTGTGTGGGTGTTTTGGGGGTGTGTGTTGGTCTCCGAGTGGCAGGTGTGTGCGACCCCCATGTGTGATGGGGTTCCTGCTGGTGTGTGGGTGAGGCCCCTGGTGTGTGTGTGTGTGGTGTGCTGTGTGTGTGTGTGGGGGGGGGGGGGGGGTTTTGGTATTGGGACTGTGTGGTGTGGCTCCCTTACTACCATCACCACATGGCGCTCCTAGAATTCCATTTTATGCTAAACACAATCCTAGGCTGCCAATATACAAATACAAATATACATACCCACAAGTAACCTATATACACACATACTTGTTATTTATTTCCCAGTTGAGATGATGATTACATTGTATTGTATAATTAAATTAGCACTGTAGCACGAACTCAGGGCCCCCGTCAGTTGAACGATTGTTGGGGGGTTCAGTTCATCAGTGCTTTTTCTTTTTAAAGCCCTTCCTATACGGTTGGGCAAGTCCCTTTAGCCTATTTGGCCTACCCCTGGACTGTAACATACATACATGACAATACAACTTGACAACACTTTTGTTTTTCCCAATCTAGCTTCATTCAACCAACTTTGCTCTTGAAGCACACGATTAGTGATTCCGATTCCGATTCCGATTCCGATCACCAACAGCCTGAGGTTAGGGTTGTTTTGGTTTTGTCTAGGGTTGTTGTAGGGTTGGCTTCGGATCCAAAAAATGAAATTGCGTGGTTTTCTTGACCTAGCTTTATTAAACCAAGTTTGCTCTTGAAGCAGGGGAATGGTGGTGCCAACCACCAGCTGTATGGGGTTAGGCTTGTTCTAGGTTTTGCCTAGGGTTGTTGTTGGGTTGGCTTCTGTTCCGATTTTTCTTCTTCTTCTTTACTTAGCCTCATTACTAATACTAAGAAGCTTACTAAGAAGCACAGAGCGGTTCAAAAGCAATGCTAGCCCTGGCTGGCTGATGGTTAGTCCATTACTACAGATCATTCGGCCCATCATCAGCTCCATGTCTGCACTTCCGCCTAAAATCCATGTGGTGGTGTGTGTGTGTATGGGGGGGGGGGGGGGGGGGGGGGGGGGGGGGGCACACAGAATTGGTTTGGAAATATGGTTGACTGCCAATGCAGGATGTGTGATGAATGTGTGATGAGACTTGGGAGTCGGGAGAACGGTCAGTGCTAGTAAAACGTCTGGTGGGGTATATGTTCATCAGGTTATTCAGACCATCATCGCTCCATGGCATGTCTGCACTTCTGCCTCCAAACCAACCCAACCCGGAGAGGCACCTCGCCCAAGATTTTTTTTTCAAATCAAAAAGAGGAAATCTTATTCCTTTTTATTTCATTCCTCCCCATTTTCCACCCAAAACAGGATCCTTATTCCGATTTTGGTCGATTTTGGTAAATTTTAGTCAATTTCAGTAAAAAAAAAAAAACTTTTTTCATTTTAGGTTTCTTATTCCGGCAATTTCGGCCAAAACGGGGTCTCGTATTCCGATCGGAATGTATTCCGGAAAAAGAAATCCCTGCACCTCGCCTATCTGACAGAAATGCTCAAACGTTTCACGTTATTGCTACATCGTCACCGAGGCGTAGTGCGCCAGGCGACCAAGTGCATCGCCCTCTGCGTCTACCTCCCCCATCGCTCTTCCAGAGAAACTTAGATGTGGACACAGGCCCAAGCACACCAAGGGCACGTCAAAAAAATAAGGAGATACTGCACCCACCATTGCCACCAGCACCGAATAGATCTTGAAATACAATGTTTTCTTCAGATCGTCACTGAGGCGTCATTCGTAGTGAACGGCAACTAATATTAGTGTTTGAAAAACTAATATTAACTAATATTATTACAGTGTCACAGCCGGTCACAGTCATATTAGTTTTTCAAATAAATTCGAAATTCTGGTGAGACGGCTCGTCCGACTAATATTATATAATATTATTTATTCACTAATATTACATAACATAGCCGACCCCTAGTCATTCGCAATGAAACCATGTGCATCGGCCTCTGCATCTGCCTCCCCCATTGCTCTTCCACAGAAACTCAAATGTGAATACTTTGCTGGAGGCTGACTTCCTGATTGCTGCCTCTCATGCCATCTACCTGGGGATCAACGGCCCTACTAATGCCTAGGTAACGGCAACTAATATAAGTGTTTGAAAAACTAATATTATTTTTGTGTCACAATACTATTAGTTTTTCAAATGAATTCGAATTCCTGGTGAGACGGCTCGTCCGACTAAAATTATATAATATTATCTAACATTATTTATTCACTAATATTATATAACATAGCCGACCCATACTAATACCCCTCCTGAGTTCGACATAATCATGATCCAAGCGCACTAAGGGCACGCCCATAAAATTAGTAGATATTGCACCCCAATCGCTCTGCACCCCCCATCGCTCTTCCACAGAAACTCAGATGTGAATACTTTTCTGGAGGCTGACTTCGTGATCGCTGCCTCCCCGAGTGCAACGGCCCAACTAATACCCCTCCTGAGTTAAACATAATCATGATCCAAGCACACTTAAAAAAAAAATAAAAAAAATACTAAAATAAAATAAAAAAAATACTAAAATAAAATAAAATAAAATAAAATAAAATAAAATACTAAAATAAAATAAAATAAAATAAAATACTAAAATAAAATACTAAAATAAAATAAAATAAAATACTAAAATAAAATAAAATAAAATAAAATACTAAAATAAAATAAGTACATATTGCACCCCCCATCGCTCTTCTACAGAAACTCAGATGTGAATTCAGATCCAAGGACACTAAAGGCACGTCAAGAAAATAAGTAGATACTGCACCCACCATCGCTCTGCACCCCCCATTGCTCTTCCACAGAAACTCAGAAGAGAACACAGATCCAAGGACACTAAAGGCACGTCAAGAAAATAAGTAGATACTGCATCCACCATCCCTCTGCACCCCCAATGCTATTCCACAGAAACTCAGAAGAGAACACAGGTCCAAGCACACCAAGGGCACGTCAAGAAAATAAGTAGATACTGCACCCACCATTGCCACCAGCACCGAATAGATCTTGAAATACAATGCTTTCTTCAGATCGTCACTGAGGCGTCATTCCGCATGAAACCATTCCAAAAAAGAAATCCCTGCACCTCGCCTATCTGACAGAAATGCTCAAACGTTTTTGCCACATCGTCACCGAGGCGTAATGCACTAATGCGCCACGCGACCAAGTGCATCGGCCTCTGCATCTGCCTCCCCCATCGCTCTTCCACAGAAACTCAAATGTGAATACTTTGCTGGAGGCTGACTTCGTGATTGCTGCCCCTCGTGCCGTCGAAGTCCCGAGTCCCCAAAAGCAACGGCCCTACTGATACCCCTCCTGAGTTTGACATCATGGTGTTATAAGCACACTAAAAAAAGTAGACACTGCACTCTCCCATTGCTCTCCCAGTGAAACTCAGAAGTGAACACAGGTCTGAGCACACCAAGGGCACGTCCAGAAATAAGTAGATACTGAAACCACCCTTGCCATCAACATCAAATACATATTAAAAATAAAATGGGGCCCCAGCTGGGGCTAGCTGCCACCCCCTGGGTGGTGTTTTGTAATTGGGGGGGGTGCGTGTGTGTGTGTGGCGTGTGTGGTGCGTGGTGTGGGGTGGGGTGGGGGTGGGGGGGTTGTAATACTGCCACTACCATTGCCGCAACATCAAATACAATAAAATAAAATTTCAGCTGGGGGCTTGCTGCACCACCGCCGCGGGTGGGTTGGTGTGTGTGTGAGAGAGAAGGGGGAGGGGGGGGGGGGGGGGGGGGGGGGGGGGGGGGGGGGGGGGGGGGGGGGGGGTGGGGGGGGGGGGGGGTGGGGGGGGGGGGGGTTGGGGTGGGGGGGGGGTTTTTTTTTGTTCTTTTTTTTGTTGTTTTTTTCTTTTTTTTGTTTTTTTTGTTTTTTGTTTTTTTTTTTTTTTTCTTCCCTCTATCTTCTCTCCCTCCCCTCCCCCCTTTCCTATCCCCCCTCCCCCTCTTTCTTATCCCTCCTCTTATACCCTCTCGTACCTTCCTCCAAAACCAAAAACACAAATTCTTTCGCCTCCTCTTTCCCTTCCGGCTGGTCTTTTCTTCCCCCCTGCAAATTCGTGAGGGTGTAACTAACTAGGTGAGTGAGTGAGTGAGTGAGTGAGTGAGTGAGTGAGTGAGTGCTGAGTGGAGTGAGTGAGTGAGTGAGGTGAGTGAGTGGTGAGTGAGTGATGAGTGAGTGAGTGAGTGCATGAGTGAGTGAGTGAGTGAGTGAGTGAGTGAGTGAGTGAGTGAGTGAGTGAGTGAGTGAGTGAGTGAGTGAGTGCATGACTGAGTGAGTGAGTGAGTGAGTGAGTGAGTGCATGAGTGAGTGAGTGAGTGAGTGAGTGAGTGAGTGAGTGAGTGAGTGAGTATATCAGCCACTTTATCTCTCACACACAAACACACACGCATATACATACAAACACACAAACACACACAGCGGCCCGCACCACCTGCACCACTCACCTCCCGCAACCCACACTACCCGCACGCACACACCTGTGCCAGGATACCACCCAGCACCTTGTCGTGCTCAATGCAGACCACATGGAGTAAGCGGCCCCCTCCTGCTGCACCACCCTCACCACCTGCACCACCCGCACCCACCAACCTACACCACCACGCACCCTCACCACCCACACCTTCACCACCTGCACCACCCGCACCCACCAACCTACACCACCGCGCACCCTCACCACCCACACCCTCACCACCTGCACCACCCGCACCCACCAACCTACACCACCACGCACCCTCACCACCCACACCCTCACCACCTGCACCACCCGCGCACCCCACCCCCAACCTTTACACCACCGCTCCCCCTCACGGTACCCCCCCCCCCCCCTCGCCCCCCTCCTGCCCCCCCCCGCCCCCCCCACCTTCCCCCCCCCCCCACTCCCCCTCCCCCCCCACACCCTCCCCCCTCACCCCACCTCACCCCCCCCCCCCCCCCCACCACGCACCCTCCCCCCCCCCCACCTCCCCCCCTCCCCCCCCTCCCCCCCCCCTCCCCCCCCACCGCCCCTCCCCCCCACCCCCCTCCCTCCCCCCCCTCCACCCCCCCCCCCCTCCAACCCCCTCCCCCTCCCCACCCCACTCCCCTCCCCCCCTTCCCCCCCCTCCCGCCCCCCCCTCCCCCCCCCCGCCCCCCTCGCCCCCCCAACCCCCCCTCCCCCCCTTCCCCCCCCGCCCTCCCCCCCCCTACCCCCCCCCCATCCCCTCACCCCCCCCCCCGCCCTCCCCCCCCTTCCCCCCCAGCCATCTCCCGCCCCCCCCCTCCACGCCCCCCGCCCCCTCCCCACCCCCCCTCCCCCCCTTCCCCCCCGCCACCCCCCCCCTCCCCCCCCCCTCCTCCCGCCCCCCCTGCCCACCACACCACCCGACCCACCCCATGTTTCAGCATACACCCAGCATCTTTGTCGTGCTAATGCGACCACATGTCAGCAGCGTCCCACAACCTGCACCACCACCCGCGCCCGCACCACCTGCACCACCACCTGCACCACTCACCCCCCGCACCCCGCACCACCACCTGCACCACCGCGCACCCCCTGCACCACGCACCCCGCACCACCCACACCCACCTCGAGCTCAATGAAGCCCACTTGGAGTAAATGGCCCACTCCTGCCACACCACCCGCACCCGCACCATTATGCAACCTTCACACCCCGCACCACCCCGCACCCGTACCACCACGCACCACCCGCACCACCACCTACACCACCCCCACCACCCCGCACACCATACCACCTGCACCCACCTGTGTCAGCATACCACCCAGCAGCTTGTCGAGCTCAATGTAGCCCACATGCAGCAAGCGGCCCACTCCTGCCACACCACCCGCACCCGCACCATTATGCAACCTTCACACCCCGCACCACCCCGCACCCGTACCACCACGCACCACCCACACCACCACCTACACCACCCCGCACCACCCCGCACACCGTACCACCTGCACCCACCTGTGTCAGCATACCACCCAGCAGCTTGTCGTGCTCAATGCAGTCTACATGAAGAAAGCGGCCCACTCCTCCCACACCACCCGCACCCGCACCATTATGCAACCTTCACACCCCGCACCACCCCGCACCCGCACCACCCGCACCACCACCTACACCACCCCGCACACCGTACCACCTGCACCCACCTGTGTCAGCATACCACCCAGCAGCTTGTCGTGCTCAATGCAGTCTACATGAAGAAAGCGGCCCACTCCAGCCGCGCCCTGCTCCCCCTCCACATGCTCCAACACCTCCCGTACTTCTGGGGAGTTGATGCAGCAGATGACTGTGAGGCGCTTTGATCGATCTACCTTGGAGCTTGCAAGCAGGCCTTGCAGCTGGAGGACGGTAGACAGCACCTGCTTGTTCAGAGAGAAAGTAGGAGGAGGCGGTGAGGGACTTGTATGTTGGGTTCATGCATGGATAGCAGTTATAGATGTATCAGGCAGATGGCTGTGAGTCGCTTTGATCGATCTACCTTGGAGCTTGCTAGCAGGCCTTGCAGCTGGAGGACGGTTGACAGCACCTGCTTGTTCAGAGAGAAAGTAGGAGGAGGCGGTGAGGGACTTGCATGTTGGGTTCATGCATGGATAGCAGTTATAGTTGTATCAGGCAGATGGCTGTGAGTCGCTTTGATCGATCTACCTTGGAGCTTGCTAGCAGGCCTTGCAGCTGGAGGACGGTTGACAGCACCTGCTTGTTCAGAGAGAAAGTAGGAGGAGGCGGTGAGGGACTTGTATATTGGGTTCATGCATGGATAGCAGTTATAGTTGTATCAGGCAGATGGCTGTGAGTCGCTTTGATCGATCGACCTTGGAGCTTGCTAGCAGGCCTTGCAGCTGGAGGACGGTTGACAGCACCTGCTTGTTCAGAGAGAAAGTAGGAGGAGGCGGTGAGGGACTTGTATATTGGGTTCATGCATGGATAGCAGTTATAGTTGTATCAGGCAGATGGCTGTGAGTCGCTTTGATCGATCGACCTTGGAGCTTGCTAGCAGGCTTTGCTGCTTGAAGACGGTGGACAGCAACTGCAAAGTTTAGAGGGGAAGGAGGAGGCGGTGAGGGACTTGTACCTTGGGTTTTTGCATGGGATAGCAGTAACACAGTTAATCAGTGCTTGTTTTAGACAGAGCCTCCCCTTCTGATAGGGAGTTGATGACGCAGATGACTGTGAGTCGCTTTAATCGATCTACCTTGGAGCTTGCTAGCAGGCCTAGCAGCTGGAGGACGGTGGACAGTACCTGCAAGGTCAGAGAGGAAGGAGGAGGCGGTGAGGGACTTGTATGTTGGGTTCATGCATGGATAGCAGTTATAGTTGTATCAGGCAGATGGCTGTGAGTCGCTTTGATCGATCGATCATGGAGCTTGCTAGCACGCCTTGCAGCTGGAGGACGGTGGACAGTACCTGCAAGATTAGAGAGGAAGGAGGAGGCGGTGAGGGACTCGTCTATTGGGCGGTGAGGGACTCGTGTATTGGGTCGTATATCGGGTATAGCAGTTATAGTTGTATCAGGCAGATGGCTGTGAGTCGCTTTGATCAATCGACCTTGGAGCCTGCTAGCAGGCCTTGCAGCTGGAGGACGGTGGACAGTACCTGCAAGATTAGAGAGGAAGGAGGAGGCGGTGAGGGACTTGTACCTTGGGTTTTCGCATGGTATAGCAGTAACACAGTTAATCAGTGCTTGTTTTAGACAGAGCCTCCCCTTCTGATAGGGAGTTGATGACGCAGATGACTGTGAGTCGCTTTGATCGATCTACCTTGGAGCTTGCAAGCAGGCCTAGCAGCTGGAGGACGGTGGACAGTACCTGCAAGATTAGAGAGGAAGGAGGAGGCGGTGAGGGACTTGTACATTGGGCGTATGCATGGGATAGCAGTAATAGTTGTATCACGCAGATGACTGTGAGTCGCTTTGATCGATCGACCTTGGAGCTTGCTAGCACGCCTTGCAGCTGGAGGACGGTGGACAGTACCTGCAAGGTCATTGAGAAAGTAGACGGTTGACAGTAACTGCAAGATTAGAGGGAAGGAGGAGGTGGTGAGGGATTTGTTTTTTTAATTGTTTATATAATAATACTTGTATCTTGGCTTTACATTCATATGTAACAATAAAATACTTGTATTTGTTTTAATCTAACAACAAAATACTTGTATATCGGGTTTATATTTTGTATGAAATAATATTTGTATCTTAGGGTTATCTTTTTATATATAACAATAAAATACTTGTGTCTTGGGTTTATAGTTTGTATATGTAACAATCATATAGTTGTTTCTTGGGTATATGCATTTTTAGATATAACAATAAAATACTTGTTTCTTGGGTTTATAGTTTTTATATGTAACAATCCTATAGTTGTTTCTTGTGTATATGCATTTTTATATATAACAATAAAATACTTGTTTCGGTGGGTTATAGTTTTTATCGGTACAATCATATAGTTTTTCTTGGGTATATTATGCATTTTTTGGATATAACAATAAAATACTTGTTTCTTGGGTTTATAGTTTCTTTATGTTACCCACATATAGTTTGTTTCTGGGTACATGCCTTTTCTAGATATAACAATAAAAATCTTGTTTTTCTTTTCTTGGGTGTATAGTTTTTTATATTTAACAATCCGATAGTGTGTTTCTTCTTGGTATATGCATTTTTATATCTAACACTAAAATACTTGTTTTTCTTGGGTTTATATGTTTTTTTAAATATGTACACATCATATGGTTTGTTGTTTCTTGGTGTCTATGCTTTTTTATATAAACAAATAGAATACTACTTTGTTTCTTCTTGGGTTTATATTTTTATATGTAACAAATCCTAGGAGTGTTTCCCTGGGTACATGCATTTTTAGATATAACAATAAAATACTTGTTTCTTGGGTGTATAGTTTTTATATGTAACAATCATATAGTTGTTTCTTGGGTACATGCATTTTTATCTATACCAATAAAATACTTGTTTCTTGGGTGTATGCATGGGATAGCAGTAAAGCAGTTAATCAGTGCTTGTTTTGGGCGGAGCCCCCCCTTCTTGGGTGTATGCATGGGATAGCAGTAAAGCAGTTAATCAGTGCTTGTTTTGGGCGGAGCCCCCCCTTCTTGGGGTGTATGCATGGGATAGCAGTAAAACAGTTAATCAGTGCTTGTTTTGGGCGGAGCCCCCCCTTCTGGGGGGCAGGAGAGCCCAGGGTCACCCGGTATCTGTTTGTGGGACCGACAACTGTCGTTTGTTTGTGCGACCGGCACGAAGCCTGACACGTCAGCCAACTGTATGGTAACTAACTGGCTTTGGTCCGATCCATTATGTTGCCAGTCATTCCGATAGCCAACACTCTCCGCCAATTTTCCTCTTGCGACGCCAACTAGGACCAGAATAGTGCTCCGAAACCTAGGACCAGTATACGCCACCTAGGACGCCACCTAGGATAGTGTGACGCCACCTAGGACCAGAATAGAACTCCGAAACCTAGGACCAGTGCGACGCCACCTAGGACGCCACCTAGGATAGTGCGACGCCACCTAGGACCAGAATAGGGGTGCTCCGAAAATATACTTGCCCAACCTCCAACACACCTGAGCATCAGCCTCATCAGGAGTGAGGTCAAGCACTAAGTTAATGACACATGTTATTCGTTGTTTTTGTTGTATTTGCTGTTGCTGTTGTTGTTGTTGTTGTTGTTGTTGTTGTTGTTGTTGTTGTTGTTGTTGTGCCATGCTCAAGTAATCAAGACCATTATACAAGTACTTGCCCGACCTCCAACCCACCTGAGCATCAGCCTCGTCAGGAGTGAGGTCAGGCATTAAGTCAATTACCACGCTGTCGGCTTTTTCTACACCAGCCTCTAGCATGAGAGACGCTGAGTTGGCATCACCCTGTACGTATGTGACGGGAATACCTTCCTCCTCCTCCCCCTCGTCCTTTCCTTCACTGTATGTATCAGTGTGTTAGGGTTAGTGTCGGTAGGTTAGTGTTCGTGTCAGTGTGTCACTGTATGTATCAGTGTGTCAGTGTGTCACTGTATGTATCAGTGTGTTAGGGTTAGTGTCAGTAGGTTAGTGTTAGTGTCAGTGTATTTGTGGTAGTGTGTGTGTCAGTGTGTCAGTGTTAGTGTGTTAGTGTGCGTTGTCAATATTGTGTGTCAGTGTGTCAGTGTGTTAGTGGTTGTCAGTGTGCCAGTGTAAGTGTCAGTGTCTTAATGAGTGCTAGCAGGTTAGTGTGTTAGTGTGCGTGTTCAGAATTGTGTGTCAGTGTTAGTGTGTGTCAGTGTGCCAGTGTTAGTGTTAGTGTGTTAGTGTGCGTGTTCAGAATTGTGTGTCAGTGTTAGTGTGTGTCAGTGTGCCAGTGTTAGCGTTAGTGTGTTAGCATCCCCCTGAAGGTATGTGACGGGAATGCCCTCCTCCTCCTCCCCCTCGTCCTTTCCCTCACAGTGTGTATCAGTGTGTTAGGGTTAGTGTGTCAGTGTGCTAGTGTCAGTGTGTTAGTGTGTCAGTGTGTTAGTGTGTCAGTGTGTTAGTGTGTCAGTGTGTTAGTGTCAGTGTGCTAGTGTGTCAGTGTATCAGTGTCAGTGTGTTAGTGTGTCAGTGTGTTATTGTCAGTGTGTTATTGTCAGTGTGTTAGTGTGTCAGTGTGTTATTGTCAGTGTGTTAGTGTGTCAGTGTTAGTGTCTGTGTTAATGTGTGTTAGTAGGTTAGTGTGTTAGTGTGCGTGTTCAGAATTGTGTGTCAGTGTTAGTGTGTTAGCATCCCCCTGAAGGTATGTGACGGGAATGCCTCCCCCCTCCTCCCCCTCCTCCCCTCCTTTACTGTATGTGTTAGTGTTCGTGTGTTCGTGTGTTAGTGTTAATGTCAGTGTGTTAGTGTGTTACTGTTAGTGCCAGTGTGTTAGTCTGTTAGTGTGTGTCAGTGTGTTTGTGTTAGTGTCAGTAGATTAGTGTGTTAGTGTGTGTGTTCAATACTGTGTGCCAGTGAGTTAGCATTGTCCTGGAGGTATGTGACTGGAACGTCTCCCTCCGCCTCCACCTCCTCCTTTCCTTCATTGTGTGTTCCCTGTGTGTGTGTATATGTGTGTTAGTGTCTTATTGTGTCAGTGGGGCAGTGTTCAGTAATGCGTGCCAGGGAGTTCGCATTGCCCTGGAGGTGTGTGATAGGGAAGCCTCCCTCCTCCTCCACCTACTCCGTTTCTTCACTATGTGTTCCCTGTGTGTGTTAGTGTATGTGTGTGTGTGTATGTGTGTGTTAGTGTGTTAGTGTGTCAGTAAGGGAGTGTTCAGTAATGCGTGCCAGGGAGTTCGCATTGCCCTGGTGGTGTGTGGTAGGGAAGCCTCCCTCCTCCTCCACCTACTCCGTTTCTTCACTGTGTGTTCCCTGTGTGTGTTAGTGTATGTGTGTGTGTGTATGTGTGTGTTAGTGTGTTAGTGTGTCAGTGGGGCAGTGTTCAGTAATGCGTGCCAGGGAGTTTGCATTGCCCTGGAGGTCTGTGACGGGAAAGCCTCCCTTTACGTGTTAACGGGGCTGTTATGGGTTAGACTTAACCCTGTTACCACCCATTCGTAGTTACGGTATGTGCAGTCCATTAAAAGTGCTTTGGACCGTGTGCCATTTTGTTGATACCCCCTTCTGACCCTGAGGCAGGTAATTTGGGTTTTTGACGGGTAAAATGGGTGGGAAGGGGAGGGTGTATGGGCTAATCCATACTCACTTGCATATGACAGTAATCGTGAATGCGGTGCTGTTTTCCTGACCCAAATTTTCCTTCAACGATTTGATCAATCGTGTGGGCATGCCAACGTGCGAAACCACAATGTAGTGCCTCTTCCTCAGATCTCGAGTCACTTTCTTAGACGGCAGCAAAGGGAACTGCGTACATCGGTACATCAGTTGATAAGTACATTGGTACAGCACGCATATCAGTACATTGGTACAGCACGCATATCAGTACAATGGTACAGCACGCATATCAGTACATTGGTACAGCCATATATCAGTACATTGGTACAGCACGCATATCAGTACATTGGTACAGCCATATATCAGTACATTGGTACAGCACGCATATCAGTACATTGGTACAGCACGCATACCAGTACATTGGTACAGCACGCATATCAGTACATTGGTATAGCACGCATATCAGTACATTGGTACAGCACGCATATCAGTACATTGGTACAGCACACATATCAGTACATTGGTACAGTACACATATCAGTACATTGGTACAGCACGCATATCAGTACATTGGTACAGCACGCATATCAGTTATGGCAGCACATTGTGACATCAGTCCATCTTGCACATTTATCATATCAAGTATATCAGTACATTGGTACATCAGTGCATAAGTACATTTGTACATCAGTACATCGGCATATCAGTACATGTGCATATGGGTGCCGTACATGGGTGCAGTGGGATATGAGTACAGTGATACATATGTACATCCGTACATCAATGCTTTGGTTCAACAGTAAATCAGCTGATTAAGTGATCACTAAATTGATGTATCAGATCAAAAGTATGTCAGTACATCAGTTCATCGGAATGTTAGTACAAGCGCATATGGATGCCGTCCATGGGTGCGGCGGGGCAGGGGTACAATGGTACATCAGTACATCAGTACATCAGTGCTTTGGTTCAGCAGTAGACTTGCTGATTAGGCAATCAGTACATCATAACATCATTACATCATATCGAAATTACATCATTACATCACATCATCATTACACCATATCATAATTACATCAGTACATCAGATCATAAGTACATTAGTACATCAGATCATAAGTACATCAGTACATCAGATCATAAGTACATCAGTACATCATATCAAAATTACATCTGTACATCAGATCATAAGTACATCAGTACATCAGATCATAAGCACATCAGTACATCATATCAAAATTACATCTGTACATCAGATCATAAGTACATCAGATCAAAATTACATCTGTACATCAGATCATAAGTACATCAGATCATAAGTACATCAGTACATTAGATCATGAGTACATCAGTACATCATATCAAAATTACATCTGTACATCAGATCATAAGTACATCAGTACATCATATTAAAATTACATCTGTACATCAGATCATAAGTACATGAGAACATCAGATCATACGTACATCATATCAAAAGCACATCAGTACATCAGATCATAAGTACATTAGTAAATCAGTGCATCTTGAGAACGCAAACAAATCACTTCTTTGTCGAGAAAACAACATCACAGCATCACAGTTCACGTACATCAGCCCATCTGCACACCAGACCATGTGTACACCAGCCAAACTTCAGTTAGTATGTTAAGAAAAAAGTAGTAAAGCAGTACAGCATGACTGTGCAGGTATATCAGCCCATCGGTACATCATTCCATCTGTACATCAGCCATATGTACATCAGCCCATCGGTACACCAGCCCATCGGTACATCTGCCAAACATCAGTTTTTTTGTTGAGAAAACGGTAGTACCACAATATATCATCGCAACACCACTGTGACGGGACATTAGCTCACATCCCGTTTCGAATGGCTCAATGGTAGAGTGGTGGGTAGTGGTAGAAGTGGTGGTGGTGGTGGGTAGCGCCGGTGGTGGGTAGTGGTAGTAGTGGTAGTGGTAGTAGTGGTGGTGGTGGTGGGTAGCGCCGGTGGTGGGTAGTGGTAGTAGTGGTGGGGGTAGTGGTGGTGATGGTGGTGGTGGGTAGCGCCGGTGGTGGGTAGTGGTAGTAGTGGTAGTGGTAGTAGTGGTGGTGGTGGTGGGTAGCGCCGGTGGTGGGTAGTGGCAGTAGTGGTAGTAGTAGTGTTGGTAGTGGTAGTGGTAGTTGTGGTGGTGGTGGGTAGCGCCGGTGGTGGATAGTGGTAGTAGTGGTAGTAGTAGTGTTGGTAGTGGTGGTGGTGGTAGTAGTGGTAGTAGTGGTAGTAGTGGTAGTAGTGTTGGTAGTGGTGGTAGTGGTGGTGGTGGTGGTGGGTTGAAACTAGAAGGTGCGGGTTTCGAATCCCTATGGGTGCGCTTTAGTGTTCGCCGTCGCTGTAAATCGCCATGGTAGGTTTGTCCAGGTAAAGTAGCAGCCCATTATCTACCGTCGCAAGACGGGGCTCTCTTAATACCACGCCCCACCAGGCGTTATCATTACGTTTTACAAGTAAGAAGGGAACGCGACCAGTAGAGAAATGATAACGCCTGGTGGGGCGTGGTATTAAGGGAGCCCGTCGTACGTGGGCAGAGAACGGTCTACCACCTCAACTGGACAAGTTATCATTGCGTTTTACAAGTAAGAAGGGAACGCGACCAGTAGGGTAATGATAACGTCTGGTGGGGCGTGGTATTAAGGGAGCCCGTCGTACGCGGGCAGAGAACGGTCTACCACGTCAACTGGACAAGTTATCATTGCGTTTTACAAGTAAGAAGGGAACGCGACCAGTAGGGTAATGATAACGTCTGGTGGGGCGTGGTATTAAGGGTTTCCGTCGTACGCGGGCAGAGAACGGTCTACCACGTCAACTGGACAAGTTATCATTGCGGTTGACAACGAACTGCAACACTAAGGGCGACCGTAGGGGGAATCGAACCCCCAACCCTTCGTCGTTTTAGCGATTTGGTGTACCACAAGACCAATCAATATCACTGAAACGGGCTTTCTTACTTTTACAAAGAACTAAGTAGAGTTTGACACTCGACTCTTACCTTCTTCCAAGAAACTCTCATTAGCAGAGAGCTAGGCGGGATCTAAACCCTAAACCCTAACCCTAAACCCTAAATCCAAGAAACTCTCATTAGCAGAGAGCTAGGCGGGATCGAAACCCTAAACCCTAACCCTAAACCCTAAACCCAAGAAACTCTCATTAGCAGAGAGCTAGGCGGGATCTGAGTGCAGTAGCGCCCCATCCCTGCCAATTTTACAAGAGAGAAAAGAGGACGGCCTGAGAGACCGAGAGACTGATCGACTCAAGTGCTCGGATATTCTCCACAACCGCACACACCCGTACAAATCTGCATTAGCTCATCTGTGCTCCAGACAGCCTTCCGTTTGTACGTTGAGAAAACAGTTGTACTGCATCACAACATCACTGTGAAGGTACATCAGCCCATGTGTACATCAGCCAAACATTACTTGTTATATTGCTAAAACAGCGGTAAAACTGCAGTACAGAAGGACAGTGCAGGACAGGGTGATTCGTGGCATCTTACTGAGGCAAAGGGCTTGGGAGTTGGCTTGGCTTCAGTCCATTCACTTCCCTCCTCCTCCCCCCACACCACCACCACCACCACCACCACCACCACACCACCACCACACCACCACAGACACACACACACATACACACACACACACCGACCCCTACCCAGACATCTAACTGGGGCCAAGGGCTTGGGAGTTGGCTTCAGTCCATTCACCCACCCACCCACACCCAGTCCCGCACCGGCACCCACACCCACACATCTTACTAGGGCAAAGGGCTTGGGAGTTGTCTTCAGTCCATTCACCCACACACACACACCCAATCCTGCACCCGCACCCCCACCCACACATCTTACTGGGGCAAAGGGCTTGGGAGTTGGCTTCAGTCCATTCACCAACCCACACCCGCACCCGCACCCACACATCTTACTAGGGCAAAGGGCTTGGGAGATGGCTTCAGTCCATTCACCCACCTACCCCCACCCCCCCACCCCCCCACACCCAATCCCGCACCCACACCCACACATCTTACTAGGTCAAAGGGCTTGGGAGTTGGCTTCAGTCCATTCTTGGGATCCATGGTCAACACGATCATCACATCATCATCAACTGCATCGGAAGGAATGGGTGGCGGAGGTGCTATGTGTGTGTGTGTGTGTGTGGGGGGGGGGGGGGGGGGGGGGGGGGGGGGGGGGGGGGGGGGGGGGGGGGGGGTAGGGCTGCTCCTCAATTCTGGGTGTGCATAGCCTTATACAGTAATGG
>JACBWV010000223.1:11541845-11544636 GCA_013435795.1 Chlamydomonas sp. ICE-L
AATTCACAAAATGAATCTACGGCCACCTTATGATGCACCGGGGGGCTGTTGCGACTCCTGGATTTAAAAGCTGTCGGTGGGTGGGTGCGTGGGAGGGACTTGTTCGTTTGGTTGCCAGGGTACTACTCCGTGCCAAATGAGTCAGCGCTTAAAGCGCACACAGTCCAAATTGGGTCGCGCTTTTTAGTGCAAAAAGCGCAAAAACTGCACGCTGCGCCCACAGGGGGTTGAAAAAACTGTGCGAAATGCGCAGAGGGGCTCAAAAAGGCAGCGTGGCACTGTGCTGCCGCGCGCGCTTTGTAGTAACCTGGGTGTGGTGTGTTGTGTTGTGTTGTGTTGTGGTGTGTGTGGTGTGGTGTGGTGGGGTAGGGATCTTATACACAACATTAGGACTAAGCCAATTGCAGCTTGCTGTGAACTCTCAATGGGTGATGGCCTGATTAGGGGGGCTGGAACCTGATCCTGATTTGGATTCCATAGCTGTGGGTGTGGTGTGGTGTGGTGTGGTGTGGTGTGGTGCGTGTGGTGGGTGGGACTAAGTGGTGTGGTGGGGTGGGGTAGGGATCATATGCACAACATTAGGCTAAGCCAATGCAGCTTGCCTGTGAACTCTTGAATGGGTGACTGGCTGCACCTGGGGGCTGATCTGACTGGGTTACATAGTGTGGGGTGTGGTCGTGGGTGGTGTGGTGCGGTGGTGGTTGGGACTATGGGTGTGGTGTGGTGGGGGTGGTAGGGATATATGCACAAAAACATTCGGCTACGCCAGCAGCTGCCGTGAACTCTTGAATGGGTGACGGAGGCACGGGGGCCTGATATTAGACTCCTGGATAAAAAGCTGTGGGGGGGGGGGAGGGTTTGGGGTTGGGGTGAGGGGTGGACGGGGGGGTGGGGGTGGGGTGTAGGGTGAGGGGTGTGGGGTGAGGGGAGAAGGAATACTGATGTGGGGTGGGGGTGGGGGTGGGGTCAGATACACAAAATGAATCTACAGCCACCTATATGATGCACCTGGGGGCTGTTGCCTGACTCGGATACCTAGGGTGGGGGGGGTTTTATATTGGGTTGGGTGTTAGACAACGGGAAATGCGGCAGAGCACGTTAGCGTGGACTAAGATCTTGGCCGTGAACTCTTTGATGGCGATCGGATGCATCTGGGTGCTGATGCTGGCCCACTGGATAAATAGCTGTGGGTGTTGTTTTGTGTTGTGTGGTGTTGTGTTGTGTTGTTTTGTGTGTGTGGGTTGTGTTGTGTTGTGTTGTGCTGTGTTTGTGGGTGTTGGTTTTGTTGTGTTTGCGTGGTTGTGTGTGTTGTGTTGTGTTGGGTGTGTTGGGTTGTGTTGGGTGGGATGGGTGAGACTGGGCGGGTGGGGGGCGATGCAGGGTGGGGTGGGGTAGGGTGGTTGAGGGGAGAGAGGGGAGAATGCAGTGGGGTGGGGGATGGGGGGAGGATCGGAAACACGAAGCAAGTGCTGCCACCATCGGAATTTGCACCTGGGGGTTAAGCGGACTTCCCGGGATAAAGAGGCAGAAGGGGTGGGTTAGGTTGGGGGGGGGTGGGGTGCGGGGGCGAGGGGGGGGAGGGTGCGTGGTGGGGTGGTGAGGGGAGAGGTGGGGAGAATGATGTGTGGGGGGGGCTGGGGATAGGCTACACCAAGTCAAGCTTCAAGCTGCTGCTCAACCTATCGGATTCACCCGGGGGTGAAGCCTAACTCCTCAGCCTAAGGATATAAGAGCTGCAGAGGGCGGGCGTAAGTGGGTAGGTAGGGTGGGGAGTGGGGCGAGGGGCGAGGGGGGGATGGGGTGAGGGGTGGGGTGGGTGTGGAGGGGCGAAGGGAGAATGATGTGGGGTGGGATGGGGATAGGGCACAAACTCTAGTGCTGCCACCTATTGAATAACCGGGGGCTGTTGCTGTCTCCCGGTAAGGTGCAGACGGGGTGGGTTAGGGGTGGGGTGGGTGAGGGGGAGAGGGTGGGAGCTGTCGTGGTGATGAGTGTGTGTTGTGTGTGGTGTGTGTTTGTGTTGTTGGGGGGGGGGGAGCGGTGGGTGGGGGGGGAGGGGGGTCCAGGTACACAAAATCAAGATTGCTGCTTACCTAGTAGATGTGGGGTGGTGTTACGGCGGGTGCGGGGGTGAGGGTGAGGGGAAAAGTGGGGGGAGGGGAGAGGGAAGGGGGAGAGAGGGGGGAGAGGGGAGACACCATTTCGAACAACATCAGCCAGGCCAGGTGAGAAGCAAAAGGAGCCAAGGATCTACTGTCGCCACCCCCCCCCACCCCCACCCCCCCCCCCCCCCCCCCCTCAGACACCCCACCCACCACCCCAATACACACCCACTACCCCCGCCTCCCCCCCCCCCCCCCACCCACTCCACCCCCCCCACACACACCACACACACACAACCATCTACCCAACCCTTCCAACACACAACGCCAGGCCAGGATGGAAGCAACTCTGAGCCAGGATCTCTGTCAGACTCCCCAAACACCCCCCACCCCTCACCCCCACAACAAAAAGTACCCCCCCACACACACCACACACCCACCACCCACCCATCTACCACCACCCTTCGAAAATCAGCCAGGCCAGGATGAGAAGCACAGGAGAAGGAATCCTCTGTTAACCCGATGTCCGACAACGTGAGACTTTGTAATGCATGCCTGATGCCATTCTGCATCCTGCCAATCAGACGGATGGACGCCCGACGTAGTGTTCCATTCCTCATTGACACCCTGAGCGTGTGGGTGGGTGGGGTGGGATATATAATAATATTTATATATACGCAATCATGGCG
>JACBWV010000223.1:11552599-11599872 GCA_013435795.1 Chlamydomonas sp. ICE-L
ACAGCACAAAAAAAACAACACAAGAACAAAACAACAACAACAAAACCCAATCACCCACACCACAAACAAAAAAACCCGCACAAAACACACACCCACACACACACGTACACACGCACAACCACCCCCCACCCACACCAGCCCCCCCCCCCCACCCACCCCAAGCAACCCCCCCTCCCCCCCCCCCACCCCCCCCCAACAACCAACACACACAACACACAAAACCCACCCCACAACGAACACACCCTTTCCCTCAGATTCCCCATGCAACCCCATATTTGTCTACCAACGGTGTCCATCCATGTTTGAAGAGCCTCCACACACACACCACCCAACCCACCCTCCACCCCATATTCTTCTACGCACCCCCTATTTTCTACCAACTTATCCATTCCATGTTGAAGAGCTTCTCACACACAACACACCACAGTCCACCCGCCACCCCATTAATTCTCTACGTACCCCCTATTTGGTCTACCAAACTTATGCCATCCCCCATGTAAAGAAGCTTCTCACCACCAAACACAACACCACCAACCCACCTCCCACCCCCATAATTCTCAACGCACCCCGTTATTTGTCCACCAAACCAGGAACCATCCATGTTGAAAGGAGCTCTTCTTCACACACCCACACACCAACCCCACACTCCAACCCCATATTCTTCAACGCACCCCCCCCGTACTTGGTCCACCAAAACGTATCCATCCATGTGAAGAGCTCTCACACATACACACCACCACCCACCCTCACCCCCCCCCCCCCCCCCCCCATATTCTCTACGTACCCCTATTTGTCTACCAAACGCACCATCCAATTGAAGGAGGGCTCTCACACACACAACACAACAACCAACCACCCTCCACCCATATTCTCTGCGCACCCCCTATTTGTCTAACCAACGTAACCAATCCCATGTGAAGAGCTAGGAGCTCTCTCACACCACACCCACCCACCCAACCCACCTCCACCCCATAATTCTCTACGTTACCCCCTATTTGTCACCAACTTTATCATCCATGTGGAAGAGCTTCTCACACAACCACACACCACCAACCCCCACCTCACCCCATATCTCTTGCGCCACCCCCTAATTTGTCTTACCAAACGTTATCCATCACGTGAAGAGGCTCTCCACACACACACACCACCAAAACCACCCCTCCACCCCCCATATTCTCTGCGCCCCCCCTATTTGTCTACCAAACTTATCCATCCATAGGTGAAAGAGCTATCACACACAACACACAACAAACCCACCATCCCAAACCCCATATCTCTGGCGGCACCCCCCCTTATTTGTCTACCAACTTATCCATCCATGTGAAGAGCTCTCACACACACACACCACCAACCCACCCTCCACCCCATATTCGCTAATGCGCACCCCTACATTTTGGTCTACCCAACGTTATCCATCCATGTGAAAGAGCTTCTCACCACAACAAACACCACCAAACCCACATCCACCCCTTATTTCTTGCGCACCCCCTATTTGTCTACCAAACTTATCCATCCATGTGAAAGAGCTTCTCACACCACACACACCCACAACCCAACCCTCCACCCCCATATTTCTCTGCGCACCCCATATTTGCTACCAAACTTATCCATTCCATGTGAAGAGAGCTCTCCACACACACACCACCAACCCACCCTCCACCCCATATTCTCTGCGCACCCCCTATTTGTCTCCAAAACTTATCCATCCAGGGGAAAGGGCTCGCACCAACTGTCCCCACCACACACCAACCCAACCCTCCAAACCCATATGCTCTGAGCACCCCTATTTGTCTACCAAACGTACCATCCATGGAAGAGCTCTCACACCACACACACTCACAACCCACCCTCCACCCCATAGTCTCTGCGCACCCCTTATTTGTCTACAACTTATTCTCCATTGTGAAGAGAGCTTCTCACACACAAACACACCAACCAAACCCACCCTCCACCCATTATTTCTCTACGCACCCCTATTTGTCTACCAAACTATCCATCTCCATGTTTGCCCCAAGAGCTTTCAATACACCACACACCACCAACCCCACCACTCCACCCCATATTCTCTACGCACCCCCTATTTGTCTACCAACTTATCCATCCATGTGAAGAGCTCTCACACACCCACACCATCAACCCATCCTGCTACCCAGATTCTCAACGCACCCTGTATTTGTTCACCAACGTATCCATCCATGTGAAGAGCTCTCACACATACACACCACCAACCCACCCTCCACCCCATATTCTCTGCGCACCCCCTATTTGTCTACCAACGTACCATCCATGTGAAGAGCTCTCACACACACACACCACCAACCCACCCTCCACCCCATATTCTCTGCGCACCCCCTATTTGTCTACCAACTTATCCATCCCATGGAAGGAGGCTCTCACCACAACACACACCCCACCAAACCCACCCTCACCCCATATTCTTGCGCAACAACCCCCCCCTATTGGTCTACCAACGTAAACCATCATGTGAAGAGCTCTCACACACCACACAACTACCAAAAACACCCTCCACCCCAATTCGGCGGCACCCCCTATTTGTCTACCAACTTATCATCCATGTGAAGAGCTCTCACACACACACACCACCAACCCACCCTCCACCCCATATTCTCTACGCACCCCCTATTTGTCTACCAACTTATCCATCCATGTGAAGAGCTTTCATACACACACACCACCAACCCACCCTCCACCCCATATTCTCTAACGCAACCCCCCCTAATTTGTTACCAAACTTATCCCATCCATTGTGAAGAGCTCTCACACACCCCCACACCATCAAACCCATTCCTGCCTACCCAGCTTCTCAACGCACCCCCCTGTATTTGTTCACCAACGTAATCCATCCATTGTGAAGAGCTCTCACACATACACCACCACCAACCCACCCCTCCACCCATATTCTCTGCGCACCCCATATTTGTCTACACAAACGTACCATCAATGTGAAGAGGCCTCTCACACACCAACACACCAACACCAAACCAACCCTCCACCCCATATGCTCTGCGCACCCCCCTATTTGTCTTACCACCGTACCATCCATGTGAAAGAGGCTTCTCTCACACCACACACACCACCAACCACCCTCCACCCCAATTCTCTAACGTACCCCCTATTGTATCCAACTTATCCATCATGTGAAGAGGATCTCCACCACAACCCACACCCACCAAACCCCACCTCCACCCCATATTCTCTGGGCGGCACCCCCCTATTGTCTACCCAACGTAATCCATCCATGTGAAGAGCTCTCACACACACACACCACCAACCCACCCTCCACCCCATATTCTACTGGGCGCACCCCCTATTGTCTTACCAACTTAATCCATCCATTGTGAATGAGCTCTCACCAAACACACACACCACCAACCCACCCTCCACCCCCATATCTCTCTGCGCACCCCCCTATTTGTCTACCAACTTATCCATCCATGTGAAGAGCTCTCACACACACAACACCACCAACCCACCCTCCACCCCATATTCTCTGCGCACCCCCTATTTGTCTACCAAACTTATCATCCATGGTGAAGAAGCTTTCACAACACAACACCGCCAAACCCAAACCCTCACCCCATTATTATCTGCGCACCCCCATTTGTATACCAAAAGTACATCCATGTGAAGAGCTTCTCACACACACACACCACCAAAACCCACCCCTCCAACCCCATTATTCTCTGCGGCCCCCCTATTTGTCTACCAACTTATTCCATCCAGTGTGGAAGAAGCTCTCACACACACACAAACCACCAACCCACCTCCCACCCCATATTCTCTGGCGCAACCCCCTATTTGTCTTTACCCAACGTACCATTCCATGTGAAAGAGCTCTTCCACACACACAACTACTACCAACCCACCTCCACCAAATAATTCTCTGCGCACCCCCTATTTGTCTACCAACTTATCCATCCATGTGAAGAGCTCTCACACACACACACCACCAACCCACCCTCCACCCCATATTCTCTACGCACCCCCTATTTGTCTACCAACTTATCCATCCATGTGAAGAGCTCTCACACACACACACCACCAACCCACCCTCCACCCCATATTCTCTGCGCACCCCCTATTTGGCTACAACTTATCCATCCCATTTGGAAGAGGCTCTCTACAACACACACCCCAACCCACCCTCCACCCCATATTTCTCTACGCAACCCCCTATTTGTTCTACCAAACTTATATCCATCCATGTTGAAGAGCTTCTCACACACCCACACCATCAACCCATTTCCTGCTACCCGATTCAAACGCATGCCCTGGATTTGTTTCACCAAAGGATCCTTCCTTGGTGAAGAGCTCTCACACACACACACCACCAACCCACCCTCCACCCCATATTCTCTGCGCACCCCCTATTTGTCTACCAACGTACCATCCATGTGAAGAGCTCTCACCACACAACACACCACAAACCCACCTCCACCCATATTTTCTCTACGGCACCCCCTATTTTTTGTCTACCAAACTTATCCATCCATCCATGTTGAAGGGAGCTCTCACAACACAACACACCACCAAACCACCCTCACCCCATATCTCTGCGCACCCCCTATTTGTCTACCAACGTACCATCCATGTGAAGAGCTCTCACCACACAACACACCACCAAACCCCAAACCCTCCCACCCCCATATTCTCTACGGCACCCCCTATTTGTCTACCAAACGTACATCCATGTGAGAGCTCCACAACAAAACACACCCCAACCCACCCCTCCACCCCACCTATTCTCTACCGGCACCCCCTATTTTCTACCAAAACTTATCCATCCATTGTGAAAGAGCTCTCACACACACCACACAGCCCTCTCACCACCACACACCGTACACCAGTGAAGAGCCCTTCTCACCACACACACACACACACACACACATCACACATGAGAAGAGCCCCTCTCTCTCACACACACACACACACATACACACACAGACATACACCATTGTGAAGAGCCCTCTCACACACACACACACATACACCATGTGAAGAGCCCTCTACACACCACCCACACAATTACCCAATGTGAAGCGCCATCCACACCACACATACCACACACCATACACTCATTGTGAAGGGCCCTACACACACCACACACACACAACATGTGAAGTAGCCCCTCACACACACACACACCACACACATACACATGTGAAGCGCCCTCTCACACACCACACACACAACACATACACCCTGTGAGAGCCCTCTAACACCACACACACACACATACACATGGAAGAGCCTCTCCACACACACAACAACACACACAACACATGCGAAGAGCCCTCTACCACCCAACATACACACACAAACACCATGGTGCAGGGCCCTATCACACAAACACACACACATTACACCAGTGAAGAGCCCTCTCACACACACACACACACATACACCATGTGAAGAGCCCTCTCACACACACACACACACACACACACCATGTGAAGAGCCCTCTCACACACACACACATACACCATGTGAAGGGCCCTCTCACACACACACACACATACAGCATGTGAAGAGCCCTCTCACACACACACACACACATACACCATCAACCCATCCTGCTACCCAGATTCTCAACGCACCCCGTATTTGTCCACCAACGTATCCATCAATGTGAAGAGCTCTCACACACACACACCACCAACCCACCCTCCACCCCACATTCTCTATGCACCCTGTATTTGTCTACCAACGTATCCATCCATGGCATGTGAAGAGCCCTCACACACACACACACACACACATACACCATGAGAAGAGCCCTCTCTCACACACACACACATACACACACACACATACACCATGTGAAGATCCCTCTCTCACACACACACACACTCATACACCATCAACCCATCCTGCTACCCAGATTCGCAACGCACCCCGTATTTGTCCACCAACGTATCCATCCATGTGAAGAGCTCATTGAGGTAACCTGCAATCAGGAAACATAAAATTAGCATGAATCCGTGTGTAACGATGTGTAGCAATGTGTAACGATGTGTAACAATGTGCAAAAATGTGTAACGACGTGTGACGATGTGTAACAATGTGTAACGTTGTGTAGCAATGTGTAACTATGTACAAAATGTGTAACAATGTGTAGCAATGTGTAACGACGTGTGACGATGTGTAACAATGTGTAACCATGTGCATGAGCTAGCATGATATCATGGGCCTGGAATCATGGGCCTGGAAATGATTAATGGGCCTGGAAATCCTAGTGAAATACGAGTGGAAATCCTAGTGGAAATACTAGTGAAATACTAGTGGAAATGACTAATGGGCCTGGAAATGGCTAATGGGCCTGGAAATACTAGTGGAAATGGCTAATGGGCCTCGAATGGGCCTGGAAATACAGCTGGACCGGGGATGATGCCTAGTCACAGGGCTATCATTCGTTTGTAGGACCTGATAGGTTGGTGTGTGAGGGGGGGTGAAGATGAAGGTGTGGGTAAGGGCGTAAGTGTGGATGCAAGCCTGCTACAGAGCTATCATTTGCATCATCATCATCATCATCATCGGCATCATCATCATACCTCCAGCATCATCAGCAGCAGCGGCACCATCATCATGATCTCCGATTTTTTCATCACCACCACCTCCCATTATCATCATTGCCAGCACCACCACCATTATCACCATCATCACCACGCCCATCATCATCATCATCATCATCATCGTTATCACCATCACCACCTCCCCATCATCACCATTCTCATTACCATCATTGCAAGCAACTCCACCATTATCACCATGATCACCAGACCCATCATCATTATCATCATCGTTATCACCACCACCATCACAATCATTATCACCACCCCATCATTCTCATTATCATTATCATCCTTGCAAGCACCACCACCACCACCAAAATCACCATGATCACCACACCCATCATCATTATCATCATGATCACCACCACCACAATCATGATCACCACCCCATCATCCTCATTCTCATTAATATTACTGCCAGCACCACCACCATCTTAATCACCATCATCACCACACCCATCATCATTATTTCCAGCACCACCACCATTATCACCATCATCACCACACCCATAATTATTGTCACTGCCAGCACCACCCGCACCAGCATTAGCAACTCACCCATGACAGCCTGTGGGGACTGGATACAGAATTGCAGAACCCCTTCCACCCCATATAGTATTTTCTCTCCTTCAGCATTAGTTCAAATATACCAACTACAGCATTAGTTGCCAACATACCGACTACAGCATTAGTTGCGAATATACCAACTCACCCATGACAGCCTGTGGGGACAATATCCATAAACCTATCATCATCATCATCATCATCATTACCAGCACCACCCGTACCAGCACCAAGAACCCACCCATGACAGCCTGTGGGGACACTGCCTTGCACACAGCCGTGAATCCGACAATATCCATGAACCTGCACTCATCATCATCAGCACCATCGTTATTACCCGCACCAGCACCAAGAACCCACCCATGACAGCCTGTGGGGACACTGCCTTGCACATAGCCGTGAATCCGACAATATCCATGAACCTACACTCATCATCCTCAGCAGTACCATCGTTATTACCCGCACCAGCACCAAAAACTCACCCATGACAGCCTGTGGGGACACTGCCTTGCACACAGCCGTGAATCCGACAATGTCCATGAGCCTACACTCATCAGAAGAAGCATCATCATTACTACGAGTACCACCTGCAACAGCACCAACAACTCACCCATGACAGCCTGTGGGGACACTGCCTTGCACATGGCCGTGAATCCGACAATGTCCATGAACCTACACTCATCATCAGCAGCAGCACCATCATCATTACTACCAGTACCACCTGCAACAGCACCAACAACTCACCCATGACAGCCTGTGGGGACACTGCCTTGCACATGGCCGTGAATCCGACACTATCCATGAACCTACACTCATCATCATCAGCAGCAGCATCATCATTACTACCAGTACCACCTGCAACAGCACCAACAACTCACCCATGACAGCCTGTGGGGACACTGCCTTGCACATGGCCGTGAATCCGACACTATCCATGAACCTACACTCATCATCAGCAGCAGCAGCAGCAGCATTACTACCAGTACCACCTGCAACAGCACCAACAACTCACCCTTGACAGCCTGTGGGGACACTGCCTTACACATGGCCGTGAATCCGACAATGTCCATGAACCTACACTCATCATCATCATCAGCAGCAGCATCGTTATTACCCGCACCAGCACCAAGAACCCACCCATGACAGCCTGTGGGGACACTGCCTTGCACATGGCCGTGAATCCGACACTATCCATGAACCTACACTCATCATCATCAGCAGCAGCATCATCATTACTACCAGTACCACCTGCAACAGCACCAACAACTCACCCATGACAGCCTGTGGGGACACTGCCTTGCACATGGCCGTGAATCCGACAATGTCCATGAACCTACATGAGAATCAAATTAACAAATCATCAGAATTTCAGGGAAAATCTGGAATGTGGTAAAGGCACACTTTGTTCCAGAGTTCGGGCAAGGGAGTGGGGCAAGGGAGTGGGGCAAGGGGTATAAGGGGGGCAAGGGGTATAAGGGGGGCAAGGGAGCGGAGCAAGGGTGTGGGGCAAGGGAGTGGGGCAAGGGGTATAAGGGAGGCAAGGGAGTGGGGAAGGGAGTGGGGCAATAAGGGGGGTAGTGTGGGGCAATAAGGGGGGTAGTGTGGGGTATAAGGGGGGTAGTGTGGGGTATAAGGGGGGTAGTGTGGGGTATAAGGGGGGTAGTGTGGGGTATAAGGGGGGTAGTGTGGGGTATAAGGGGGGTAGTGTGGGGTATTAGGGGGGTAGTGTGGGGTATAAGGGGGGTAGTGTGGGGTATAAGGGGGGTAGTGTGGGGTATAAGGGGGGTAGTGTGGGGTATATATATATACACTCGTACATACACATGTATTAAGAAAAAGAAAATACACACCTACAACCACATTCAACTTACAGGGAAGCTCCCCAAAGAATCAGCGAAGCCCACAACATAAGCAGTGACTGCCATCACCCTCAACATTGGCCAACTCACATGATGGTTACATTAGAGTGAGAACGAGCTAGTTGAGTGCCAACTCACATGATGGTCACATTAGAGTGAGAACGAGCTACTTGAGTGCCAACACACATGATGGTCACATTAGAGTGAGAACGAGCTAGTTGAGTGCCAACTCACATGATGGTCACATTAGAGTGAGAACGAGCTACTTGAGTGCCAACACACATGATGGTCACATTAGAGTGAGAACGAGCCAGTTGAGTGCCAACACACATGATGGTCACATTAGAATGAGACAAGTTCTATTCAGCGTCGCATGCGACGCTAAAATTGGCGGAGAGTGATCGCGACGGAGCGACAGGTGGCAACGGAAGCGAGTTAGCTACGAGACTGTTGGCTGACGTGTCAGCCTTCATCACGGTCAGATGGATGGATGGTCGGTCGGTCCGTCGGTCAAACGGACAAATGGGTAACCCTGGGGACTCCCGCCCCCCAGAAGTGAAAGCTCCGCCAAAAATCTAGTTGAGTGCAAACTCACATGATGGTCACATTAGAGTGAGAACGCGCCATTTGAGTGAGGTCATAGGTTGACAATTGAGGGTTCACAACAGACTCCAACACATGGCGAGGCAGCATCTGCAGTACAAGAAGTTGGGCACATTCAGGACAATAAGTTGGGCACATGCAGTACAATAAGTTGGGCACATTCGGGTGGTGGGGGGTGGGGAGTGACACACAAGGCTTAGAGATGACCGACACACTAAGAATATTGAGGAGCAACACCCAATAATAGAAAAAGATGTATCTCTGAAACCCAAACCACATCCCCACCCCCCATCAAAACAATTAACGGGCTAACTCAATAAGGGGGGGGTAAAGCACACCCACCTCCTGGCTCTCTCCACACTGCCACCCAACGCACAGTCACGCTGATGATCCCTACTCGGAGAAACATGTCACATACCTTATGCATATTTGTTTCTATTCCCCCCAGTTTGTTTCATGACTGCGTGTTGCAGTCGTGAATTGGCCGGCCAAGTCCAACCTCCCCCTACCCCCACCCCCACCAACGCCTCCCCCTCTCCCCCCCCCCCCCCCCCCCCCCCCCAGGTCCAGTCTGAGCACACCTCCATCCGCACCGCCACCTCCCAACATCCCCCCCACCCCCTACCCCCACCCTCACCAACGTCTCCCCTATCAGATGACTTAAGCCTCCATCGCATTCCAATGCATTATACTGATGGTAGCTTTTTTCAGAAATGTTAACTATGGCGTAAACCAACTCTGTTTCCATTTCCTCCCTTTGTGTATCTTACCATGAGGCGATCGTGGGCAGGCTGGACAAGACGGACACCCCCACCTCACTACCACCCAACCTCACTACCACCCAACCTCCCCACCCCCCCCACACCCACCCCCCCACACACACGAGTCACGACACCCCTTCCTCACTACCACCCAACTCACACTCCCGAGCATGTCCATCTTAGCATCTGCATATCTGCAAGGCAAGGCAAATTCTGACACCACATCGACTACCCAACCACCCCCACCCCCACCCCTACTCCGATGTTACTCAGTAAGAGGAGCACAGCCCACCCACATCCTTTCCCCTCCTCACTACTACCAATATCTACCACCCAACTCACACTCCCGAGCATGTCCATCTGGGCTCCTGCATATCTGCAAGGCAAGGCAAATTCTGACACCACATCGACTACCTCCCCCGCCCCCCCCCCACCCCTACTCCGATGTAACTCAGTAAGAGGAGCACAGCCCACCCATATCCTTTCCCCTCCTCACTACTACCAATATCTACCACCCAACTCACACTTCCGAGCATGTCCATCTGGGCTCCTGCATATCTGCAAGGCAAGGCAAATTCTGACACCACATCGACTACCCAACCACCCCCACCCCTACTCCGATGTTACTCAGTAAGAGGAGCACAGCCCACCCACATCCTTTCCCCTCCTCACTACTACCAATATCTACCACCCAACTCACACTCCCGAGCATGTCCATCTGGGCTCCTGCATATTTGCAAGGCAAGGCAAATTCTGACCCCAAATCGACTACCCCCCCCCCCCCCCCCCCCCCCCCCCCCCACACACACCCACCCCCTACTCCGATGTAACTCAGTAAGTGGAACACAGCCCACCCACATCCCTTTCCCTCCTCACTACTACCACCCAACTCACACTCTCCAGCATATCCAGCTGGGCTTCTGTAACAGCCGTCAATCGCATCTCCAGCTCCGTTCTTCTAGAGACATCGGTTTGCAGCAGCAGCATTCCCTGTATGTACGTATGTATGTATGTATGTATGTATGTATGTATGTATGTATGTATGCATGTTATTGCCCTATTTATCAATTGAATGCTACGATGATTTATGTGTACGTTACAGTCCAGGGGTAGGCTAAATAGGCTAGAAGGACTTGAACCGTGATTGGAAGGGCTTAAAAAGAAAAAGCATTGATGAAAGATTTGTAGCATTTGGTGAGGTAGCGCTATCTTTGTATAATAGTTAGTTGACATTTGCATTTGAATCTGTAGCAGCAGCCTGCCCTGGTGAGGTAGCGTTATCTTTGTATAGTTAGTTGACATTTGCATTTGGATTTGAATTTGTAGCAGCAGCCTGCCCTGGTGAGGTAGCGTTATCTTTGTTTATTTAGTTGCATCCGAATTCGCATTTGTAGCAGCAACATGCCCTGTTGAGGTTCCTTTTTTATTTTGCGTTTGAATTTTTTTGTATACGTTTGTGTTTGTACTGCATTTGCATGTGTTTGAGTTCACATTTGCTATTTGAATTCACATTTGAATTTGTTTGTATACATCAGTGTGTGTACTGCATTTGCATGTATTTGTGTTCACACTTGCTATTTGAATTTGCATATGAATTTGCATTTGAATTTGCATAAGTAGCAGCAGCATGCCCTGCCCAGGTTCTGATCAATTTTTGTATCGTTTGATTCAATGCTTACCAAATTCAGAATATCTCTACATACCGTACTGACAGCAAAATTTAACGTTTTCAAAATTTGACGTTTTATTCAGGGTCAAAATGGGGTTCTGCGGGATCGAACCCGGGTCGCACGATGCGCAATTCCACCTATTCTTCAGTCCTGGGTTTGACGGATGCTTGGTTTGCGTCGCCGCCGAGTACTACTGTCAGATCTTTAAAACGTTAACTGTTGCTGCCAGCACATATACACGTAACACATAACATACCGAAAGAGCAAGAGCGCAACAGTAAAAAGCGGGAAAAATGACCCACCTGTTTACACATGCTGGGCATACACACTGGCAGGACAATTACGTCATGCCAGTCTGTGTCCTCGTAAGCCGGCCCCCCGAACTCATGCCCCCCAGAAGTCAAGAAAGAAGCATCTTGCTGAGTACCAGTGCTCCCTGCGCTTCTTGTCACAGGCTTTGGATAGACGATAGAGTGCCCTCTCTTGTCTGGCTGCACTGTGGGTGGTACTACATCACCGACCACCTGAATAGCTCTGCTCTCTGCCCTCCTAGTCAGTACCTTAGTAGAGACGGCAGAGAGCCTTCCCTCGTCTGGCTGCACTGTGGGTGATACTACATCATTGACCTCCTGATTACCAGTGCTCCCTGCGCTCCTTGTCAGTACCTTCGTAGAGACGGCAGAGGGCCTTCCCTCGTCTGGCTGCACTGTGGGTGATACTACATCATTGACCTCCTGATTACCAGTGCTCCCTGCGCTCCTTGTCAGTACCTTCGTAGAGACGGCAGAGGGCCTTCCCTCGTCTGGCTGCACTGTGGGTGATACATCATCGACCTCCTGAGTATCAGCGCTCCCTGCGCTTCTTGTCAGTGCCTTCGTAGAGACGGCAGAGAGCCTTCCCTCGTCTGGCATCATCAAGGGCGATGAAATGTCACCCACATTTGGAATGGCTTGGCTGTCAGCGCTCTTTGGCATAAGGTCCATTCTCCAGGCGGGAGGGAAGCACAGAGACTTTCTCCTGAGCGTGTTGTCAGCAACCTGGCTGAATGAGTGCAGGCGAGAGCTTGATGAAGGACAGTCCCCGCTGCCATTAGATTGCTGGTCGGAAGCAGGATGCATGATTGACAACAGGCGGCTGGAAAATCGGAAGCCCATGCTGGCGTCTGAAAAGGTATCCGTATTGCTGGACCTGTTGGCAAGGGGGCGGAGTGGATGTTACTAGAAGTGAGCCTTGACAGGGGTGCTAGGTAGAGTGGACACAGGGGTGTGTTTACAAGAGGGTATCTGCACGTGTGCCTAACAGTGCATTTCCATTGGACTGGACTTGACCTCTCAACAGATTCACCGCCAAATTTAGACAGAAGGGCGGCGAATATAGCCAGACAGCGAGCTCTTCATCACAGCGAGAGGCGACCTCAGCAGACCGACAAGGATAGGAGCGATGCAAACCAGCGACGACGTTTGGCATATGCTACAAGGCAGGCTGGACCTAATGCACGGGACAGGCAGGCTGCGCAGGCAGAAGCTCGTGCTGGTAATGCTGCAAGGCACCGCTCTCTTGCGACTTTCATGGTGATTCCGCTGCAACCTCTTACCCTTGCACCGATCATCACATCTCATCAGGACGTTTCCCTTGCATCGAGAACCCTGTCCCACAAGATGCTACAGCCAGTTCGCAACAGAGGAGGAGGAGGAGGGATGGGCGGTTTTCCAGTCAACGGCTTGCTTTAGTCAAGAAAGCAAGTCTTAGCACACCCAACAAATTATCTGTGCGCGAAGATCCGTTCAATCGCTGCAGAAAAGTGGCTGGCCCTGCGCGAGTCTGATGTTTTCAGAGGGGCGGGACTCTCCAACCTGTTATTTGCCACTATCGTTTTTCGATACGAGCACTTGCAACAGCTTGAGTGGCGCAGAATATAATGGAAGGGAAGCAGGGGGTATGGCAGGGGGGCATTTGGAGGGGGGCATGTGAATGTGGGTGGGTGTGGAGAGAAAGTTGAGGGAGGGTGGAGATGGCTGGGTGGTGTGGTGTGCAAGGGGAAGAAACAGAGTGTGTGTCAAGGGGATAGGGGGCCGGAATATTTAGGGAACAGTAGGGTATCATGTAGGTCATGTAGGTGGGTAGGGGAGGGGGGGGGGGGGTGGGGGGGGGGGATACAAGGGCGTTATCCGTTCTGTAACCCAGACCAGGGTCAATGACCTGGGTGGGAGGGGGGTGGCCTCCGGCCACACGGGCAATGTACTAGTACATTCATACATACATACATACATACATACATACATACATACATACATACGTACATACATAGTATCGCACCACCAGTGTAGATCACAACATACATAAATACATAAACTCAACCATCTCCATCACCAAATCACCATTCACCTGCTGGCTTGCTCCCCTATCTCTGAGGGGCCATACGACAAAAAACAAACCCAACCATCTCCACCACCATCAACAAGCCACCACCCACCTGCTGGCTTGCTCCCCTATCTCTAAGGGGCTATACGACAAAAAACAAACCCAACCATCTCCACCACCATCAACAAGTCACCACCCACCTTGCCCCCTTGGGATCCGCCAGACTTGCGGCATAGTCTGAGAACTCGTCAAATCCTGAGGCACTCAACATTGACCTCCTCCTCATGACCTCAGACATAGATTTTGGCAGCTTCAAGCTGTGGTTTTCTTTGAAGGAGCGATGTTGACAGGACTGTCTTTGAAGAGGATCTGTACTCAGGCCTTGTGGTGTGTGATTCCCCAAGAACTTAGTCGAGAATGATTTGCTGATCGTGGGCGGGATGTTGGAATGGAAGACGGAACTGCTGAAGGGCAGGGACAGCCGAGAACTGCTGTACGTGGGATCTGACTTCCGGATTTCCAAGGCTACGTCACCATCAGACTCTTCCTGCATGGGGAATAAGACTGGAGAACTTTGGACCTACATAAGGGTGTGGGGGTTGAGGTGCTGGATGAAGATAGGGTGTGGGGGTGGAGGTGCTGGATGAAGATAGGGTATGGGGGTGAAGGTGCTGGATGAAGATAGGGTGTGAGGATGGAGGGGCTGGAGGAAGATAGGGTGTGTGGAGAGTAAGACAGGGAAGGGGAGATCATTTTAGCCAGCGGCATTGTAACTTAGCTGAGATACACCCTCCCAACATTAACCCCAATTGGTACATGTAGGTCCTCACCATGTGGCCATGCCAGGCATGCATTCATGGGTCAGTTATGTAACAAAACATGTGGTGCATGATGTACACTTACTTGCTTCATTACATTAGTGTAGTGTTTAAGTAGAGGTACTTGGAACCAGCAGCATTGTGCCCAGAATCACGAACTCTGGGCCCTTGTTTGTAAAACGATTGTTTGGGGTTCAGTTCATCATTGTGTTCTCTTTGTAGCACTTCCTTGTACGGTTGGGCAAGTCCCTTTAGCCTACCCCTGGACTGTAACATAATTACAGCCTGGACAGAGTGAATGAGACACACCTGCAGGATACAACTGTCTTTCTTTTGCAACCGTACCACTGCCTCCTTCCAGTCCATTGCCACGTGCAGACAACATATGGAACAAGCCCAGAACTCCCTCAAGAGGGAAGACAGCCCCCCCACCCCCCTCAACCTTTTGGGCCTACCCCTGGACTTGAAGATACAACCTTACAACAGACAAGGGGCATCAGCAGGTCACCTGAATTTCACTCTCAAGAGAAGCCTCAGTCCTGCAGGTGGACATCCTCCTGGGTGGGATGGGTATGTCATCACTGGAATTGGACAATCGGCCAGACCCAATTGTGAGATTCTCTGCTGCAGACAAGGATACACTGTTGCAGGGTGGTGAACGAGGAACAGGCAAGAGACCTTTCCACTTCTGTCCTTTTGCAATGGCGTTGCACACGGTGCCTACTTCATCTTTGAATAGGAGGCTCATTATGACTTTGGCTGGGGTAGTGGATTCTTGGTTTTCCATACCAGCTGTTTGAGTGCGGCCCACATTATCCCAGTACTCCCTGGCCTCCTTGTTCTTGTAGAGCACTATTGTCCCAGAGGCATCCATCATGGTTGCCATCATCGGAAGCGCGTCTAGAATGGACGTAAGCCCGCAACAGGAGGTCATGGGTAAGGGGCGACCGAGGCGGGGGGTAGCTGGCGGGCGCTCTGTGTAGGGGCCATCAATGGAGGGGCCATCACCAAACCCCTCTGCAAAGCCGTGAAGCCTGGCAAAACAGTGGTCGTCGTCATCAGAGTTCTTGTTAACTGGCATGAGATCGGAATGTTCCTCTTTTTCTGTGAGGCTGCTCTCATCTCCCACATGTTGAGATGCCATATGGTGGGCCGCACTGGTTATGATGTGAGGAAGAGTGGCAAAAAGGTGGGAGTGCTCCTTTAAGTGCTGGGAAGATATTTCGACCACGATGGATGGCTGAAAGGAGCCTGTAGCCCTATCCCTGAAGTAGCAGGAGGAGACCAAGAATGAATGGCTGCCCTTGACCAGATGCTCACACTGCTCAAGTTCACCCACCGCAGGCCATTGGTGTTCAGTGGTGGCCCGACTGGCCATGTGCTTGGCTTGGATCTCGATCCCTTTCTTCAAGCTCGGGCTGAGCTCCATCAGAGCAAGCATAAGCTCACCCTCAGAGATCAGATGGTCTGAGCTTTTTGCCGTGGTCTTTGTCGAGTCATTTCCCTTGCAAAAGGAAGCTAAGCAAAGGCACAAACGAGTGCCAGAAGCGTTGTTGCCACCATGGCCGGCGGTACAGGCATCCCCGGTGGTCCTCCAGTCGGAGGGAACGTCTACACTAAGCTCCATCAGTGTAGCAAGCATGGGATCGTCCAGATGCCTCATGATTGACAGCATATGAGGGCTGAGAATTCGAAAGATGGCACAGGCAAGAGGAGGACAGCGGGAACCTTGGGATTCAGCATGGCCCACAGCTGATGTGAACAGAGAGGAGTTCCACACCGCCCTCTCTCTTGTCGAGTTCAAATCAGGAAAATAATGTTGCTTGCTATAGCTTGAGGGAGAGACCCTCTTAATGGTGTTATGCGTGCTGGCGGGATCTGTAGCCTGCGGGATAAGGAGGCACATGGGGAAGGCTTAGATAGTCACTTGGAGTAAGGAGAGCAGCTCAGATTTGGCTGAAAAACCATGTAACAATTCTTCTACTTCTACTGCTTAGATAATCATTGTTGTTGGCGGGCGGACAGACTAGACCACGCAGGAGTCACGAGCAGCGAGAATGTGAGAAAGAGGGACTGAAAGGGGAGGGGGGGAGGGAGGAGGGTATGTAGGTGGGGGTGGGGGGGGATAAAGATTGGGTGATGAAATAGGGGAACAACAGGAGGACGGGCGAAAGTATCAAGGGATGATCCGAAAGCGTTGAAGCTGGTGAGAGACAAAAGCTCCAGAGAAAGAGATAGCAGTGCAAGGACATGTGTGTCAAGCTGTGAGCTGCGCATCTGCCTCGTGCGCATCCGCTAAGCTCGTACCTGACGTACAATATTCCAGTTCTGCGCAGGTGTACACATGACAATATTTCCCCGCTCTTTCAGCCTCGCCGCTAATCTATTTGTTCTTTTCCCTACGTTCCTCAGCTTTCACCACAGCGCAGGTGGCCAATCGGCGGCAGGCTCTGCAGACGATACCTTGACAATTCTCCCAGCACAATTTATGCTTACTGCCAGTTGATCCAGCTCATAGACTCCGTCGCACGTGCAGGAGAAAGCCACCCAAACAGTCTACAGTCTACAAGAGCCATGAGCGCTATCTCGGCACACCTGAATCACGTAGCACTCTGGTGACTCTGCTTCCTTCACTTGGGGCGGCCGCACACACGGGAACCAATTTAAAAGCTTCATTAAATAACTAGTCGCTGGCTTATTTTGAAATGATAAGATATTTATCTGCTAGAAACCGAGCGTGGTACCCCATCAGATACAGAGACAGCTTGCCGGTTGTGGCCGAGGGATATTAGCTTCCAGGGGTTCGGTGGAGGGGGGAAGGGGGGGGGGGAGGGAGGGGGGAGGGGGGGGGGGCGGCTGTTTGGCGAAAAGCAGGAAGGGAGATATGCCACAAGCCAACTGACTGCCAACGACAATAGCCTCCTGTCAAGAGTGCCACGCGGCACGCGCTTGCAAGTGCCACGCGTTGAGTGGGTGGGGTTTAGGAGATGACGCTGGCAACGTCCGAAACCGGTGGACCGGCAGGAGCGAATCTATGATTAATATGAAGTCCTAGATGCCGCATGCTACCTGCTGGCGCAGGCCGGGGGCGCAGGCGCTTGGGAAGTGGGGGGTGATGGGGGAGATATTAGCAACCTCGGAAGTTGATTTTCTGTGCACAAGCATGCAAACACCTTCCTTCTGTCTTGCACAGTTCTGCTCCTGAAGCCTTCTTTATAATGATGGCGGAGTTGCTGGAGCCTCGGTCTTAGCCTTCTTCTGTCCATGAATTCATAGCTACCGCTTAGTGTTGGAGCACAGGGTTCCGTAGTCTGTCGGACTGCAGGGCCTCACCTTCCCGCGTCCTTCACTTGGACCTCTGATTGTGTGTACTAAGTTGTAGAGTTTCTTCCAGTCATGCTGACGTATTCCATATCTTATAGATGGGTATTAATATGCTCGTCTCTTCTCAGTAATTTACCTTCTCACCGCTTCTTCCGTTTCCCCATCTTCCGGATGAAATTTCGAGGCGCTGATGGACTGAGGGAGGATCATGGTTCCTTCGTGCTTGCTTCCCCCCGTGGAGCAGCTGCATGCTTCTCGCGTGGGGCGATTTCTTTGGTTGTGCTAGCCCTCCTTGTGCGAGGCCCCCCTGGGTTTTGTTTTCTCGTGGAGCTTTTCTGTGTGTGTGTAAGCCCTCCGTGAGCGAGGCCTCCCTGCCATCATCTGACTGGATAAGCACTCCTTGTGCGAGGCACCCCATGTCATCCTAGACGTGTGCGAGGCCCACTCTGTTATCACGTCTCTCTTGTCCGCTCTGGTCTGTCTACCGACCTGAAGTCGGAGGAGTGCTGATCTCTCTACCGACCTGAAGTCGGAGGAGTGCTGACGACGTCTAGGCCTGACTCATACCGCTGTTATGTAAGTCGTTTTGTCGAGTCTTGTTGTTGGCACAATAGAGGGGCTGTCTAGATGACAGGGGACTAAGTTTTATACTTAATCGTTACATACCGTTCGCGCCTTAAGTATTGGCAAGATTAAGTATTGGCCAAATTCGTTTTTTCTTATAACAGGGTCTCAGAAAAACATGGCAAAACTAACTTAGCAAAGGGGTCTATGGCTTTGACTGACTCGAGTTTAGACCTGAAATCAAGTTGGCAAATCGTATTTTTGCTTACATGTCACTGATACTTTTCCTTGTTACATGTTCACAAAGTAGTCTGCCCAAGCTTGCTGTAAAACCATGTAACAATTCAAATCAGGGGCATTAAACTTAATAGGGCCGGTACATGGCTCCTACCAATACCGGTACATGGCTCCAGCCAGCCAAATTGATGGCTGGAGCCATGTTACCAAGTTCAAGGTCAAGTACATGTTTACTAAGTAGTCTGCCCAAGCTTGCTGAAAATAAAACCATGTAGCAATTCAAATCAGGAACATTTAACTTGCCGGGGCTTAGTAGACAGAGTACCATGGTAACCGTAACTTGGCAAAGACCAACCACCTAGAGTGGTCTCAAGCTGGATCCCTAATCCGGTTTGGCAAAGGGTCGTTCGTCAAACTGTTTGCCAATACTTACGGCGCGTACGCATTCGTTGCGGAATCTGTACTTTGTTACCACTCTCAATAGAGCTGAGACCCCACGGATACACCGGTCACACTGCGGAAGGAGGAGAAACAATTTAACCTATCCTAAGGGTTCAAACTCAGAGCCCTGCACTACTTGACCATGAACTGCTTTCTTGCTTTGGTTTCTTTCGAGTTACTTTCCGTTTGGAATGTTCCCTAGCGACGTCATGTATTGTGAGTGTGTGATTGTGTTTGCATGTCATGTTTGCAGCCTTTTTTTGCAACCGTTCAACGAAAGGTGCCCGAGGTCGATAGATGTGTAGCAACGAATGAATAAGAGAAGACAACAAGCAGCCAAATTGCTGGCCGAAGCTATGCCATCAATTTCAAGTTCAAGCAGTAGAGACAGCGATATCCCTAACCACGATATATCGCGCACACGCGATATATAATGTTTATTCCCGTTTTGGTCCATCGCGCCGTCATGTGTGGGTAATGTTTCCAGGTTCCCAAAAGCTACACCTGGGCATCGGGCGCCTTGATAAGTAATGTTTCCACCTCCCTCAAAGCTAAACCTGGGCATCGGGTGCTGTTATTATCCGACATACGTCGGTCGCTGAGCTGGCATAATGCATACCGGTACGTGGTCCTTCCATGTCCCGAATTGCCTGCCGCCATGCCGCAGGCTAGCTGTGGCCGGCACGTGACTGATGGATCCTGCAGTACACTTCCATCTTCTATATGATCGCACTCGTTGCGTCAATTAGCTATCTTCTCTTCAGTCCCTATTGTGTAATACATCTACGATTGAAAGGTTATCGGCCCTGACTGCTCCCCGAAGAACGTTCCTACGTTCCTACGTGAGGAATCTATCTCCTGCGCTGCCAACATCCCCTCTCCACTACCCCACAACTCATCCACCACTCCGAACTACACCCCCAAGACTGAAGATCTACGGCCTTCACATCCGAATTACCCACAGGCCGGTTTATTAACTCGGTGTGAAGGCGAACAAGACTCCAAGACCCAAGCGCCGCGACAGACATCATGCAAAACGACGAATCTTCGATGGCGGACCTGCGTACCCATGGTACAAGTTCTCGACAGCTTTCATCCGCCACCTCAAATCCACCCCAGGATGCATGGGCGTCGCCCAAGACGCCATCCTGCCTGCCCCCCTCCACGGGGAACCGGCTACAGGGGATGAGTACTCTAATGAAGAACTTACTAACCCAAACCATGGAAATGCTGATGCATGTGCTGCGAATCGTTCTATTCCCACACGGATTACCATCTACAAGAACGCCATAGCTTACTCAGAGCTCTTGTCCTTTCTTTTAGAACCCATCCAACAAGTAGTAATTGCCCACACTGACATGGCCACTGTTGCTTACAGATTCCTGAAGGCCACCTATGGAGAGAGACACTCAGACCTTGAGACAAGATTAGTCAGAGCCCTTTACAATCTCAGCATGACAACAACTGAACCCTTGCAGGTCTATCTGTTTAGATGCTCTGACCTCTACTGTCAGCTCCCTCTTGTCAATGGAGTCAACAACACAACCATCCTTGCTTTCCTCAATCTTGTTGTGCAGGGACTCAAGTCTCGCCCAGAGTATGATGGATGCAGAACATCTTTCCACAATGCAGTATGCCCTAACTTTGCTTCCTTCCAAGCTCATATCACTAGATACCAAGTATCTAACCAGATCTCTGAGGACACCCAATCCTCTGAAGAGATGAGCACCTGGCAGCTGCAGCCTACAAAGGGGGCAACTACTATGGGAAACCTAGGAAGGAGCGCCTGTCAGCCAAGATGATGACCTCCTAGAACTGTGGAGGATTTGGACACAACTCCCTCCAGTGCCCAAGTGATGACACTGACCTAGCACATAGACCACCTGCATCCACCACTGCTGACCGTGGTTCTCCATCACCCCCGAGTCAACGTGAGGACAACAAGAGGTCCACCAGCAAGTCCAAGTCCAGGTCTCCCAAGATAGAAGACCACAAGGTTAAGACTGCGTCAAAGCAGGAGCAGACATGCACATGTGGCTGATGGTGATGGCTCCACTTCAAGGTCCACAGACGATGAGGATGAACACAACTTCATGGCCCTAGCAATGATTTTCAATCGATAGAGTCGTTACACAGTGAAGACTGAAGAGTAAATCGCTTAACATCGCAACTCGTGCGGCTATATAGAATAGGAAGTCTCCAGGAAGATTCTGAAGACACGTGCAGGCCATAGCTAGCCTATGGCCTGGCGGCAGGCAACCCGGGTCCTGGAGCACCAGGACCACGCGTGCACTATGCCAACTCTGTGTCCGACGCAACGGACAATAACATCCCCCCCAATTCAAGGTATTCTTGGATACAAGAATCCCTGGAATTAACTGAGGGGCATAAAGAAATTATAGAAGTATAAAGGCTGACAAGGCTATTTAGATATGCTAATGGCTGGCAGGAGATGCTGTAAATAATAAATTATTTGGAACAGGACCCAAGGGGACACGGCACATTAAGAGCAGGGATCTTCAAATCAATGTCAATCTGCTAGGGTAGCAGGTGGCAGGGAGGCTGCCTTGGGGGAGCTTAGGGGAAGCATAAAAGAACTAACTGTATGGTAACTTTATGGTAAACAACTTCAAGGTAGACGTCCCCCGCTAGCTCATGATTATCAATCCAGATGGAAGGATATGGTGAGGTACTTCCAAAGTATCATAAGTAAGGATCTTAAGATTAATGCGAGGGGTCACTATGGGGCCACAGTGATGTACCAGGGATGGCTTGCATAGGAGATAAGCTGCAGGCTAGGTTGCAGAGAAGCTACCAGGAAGCTGCCAGGAGGCTTGGCATGATTCACAATGGGAGGATAAGTTTAGGCAGGATGTCTGTGCTAGTCCCCCCATAATTTGGGTTCATCCTAAATTAAAGTATTGCAGATACGGCAGTAACTAGATGAGGGACACTAAAACAAAGGGGCATCAGTACATGAGACAGTACAAAGCACCAGATTAATCTTAGAGTGTTCATGGCTAAAACAATAATGAGCAATAGACTATAGGTGCATATTTAGGTGCCATATGCTGGGCATCCATCAAGGTCCAGCTGGCTGTGGATTTTCTGCAGGAGGGTGGGAAAGATTTCCTAGACATCCTTGGGGTGTCCAGCATGTTGATGAATGTGAAATCCATTGGGTTCCAGTGCATGTTGAGGTTGTTGACACAAATAACTTTGCCTCCAGGATTCACACAGCTGATGGGGTGCATGAGCATCTTGGGCCAGGAGACCAGGACCCTGGCATGTGCCTGAACCACAGCTGCTTGTAGGCAGATGGCCCACTGAAGGGTGGGCCTGTCAGCTGTAGAGACAGTGGGGTAGATGTGGACCATGTGCTGCTTGAGAAGGGGTCCACAGACTGAGGAGGGGCTGTTGTGCATCTGTCTGTTGGGGAACTTAGTCTGCTCAGAAGCTAGTAGGTCAGGGAGCTTGTTGGCTAGCTGGTCAATGAGGGTGGGGACAGGCTGTCTAGGTCTGATGCTAAAGGCTCTAAGGGAAGAAGGGGAGTTGTGGAGGGTGGTCAGCAGGATTCCAAACATGTTTCTGGAGAGACCAGAGTTGTTAAGGAAATGGACTGGGAAGGTGTTCAAGTTGACATGAGTTAGGGGCTGATCAGGGGAAGGGGAGGTAGCTGAGGGAATCCACTGGTCAAATCTAAGGGCTTGGGAGAGCTCATGCTGAGTGCAGGACCCCTGTCCATCAACAGGGAAAACATTCTCATATGTGGTTCAAGCTTGATCTAGCACGAGGTCCATTTCTCTTCTGGCTTGTTCTTTTGTCAGGTTACAGAGCTCATCATGGGGAACAGTGGGAAGCTGCTGGATAGGGGCGGTGGAGTAGTCGGGACCTAGGATGAAGTCATGGGAAGAGGTGGTGTACAAATCATCTTGGTGTGGTGAGAATTCCCCCCCATTGTCTGATTGGAGCAAGGATGGTGGGCTGGCTTGGACAAGGTTAGGCAGGTCATCATCACCAATGACAGGGATCAGATCTGGTAGACTGCTGGAGCTGCTGGCAGTCTCCTGTGGGTTGGAGCAGCTGCCAGCAAAGTCATCATTGTAGTGGGCAGCTGGGTTGATCAGTTCTGGTTGGGTGACCATCATGATTATCAGAGGGGATGGGTTACTGGGATAGGGGAAAGGGTAGGGTTCTTAGAGGTGCTAGTGAAGTAGAGGCCATGCCTTTTGGGGCATAAGAGGATAGTCTTTGTACCCTTGGCTGTGGGTAAGGAAAGAGTAGCAGTAGCATTGGACATGTGAACTTGAAGCTTGGGAGAGAGCCTGTGTGCTGCATGCAAGCTGATGATGTTGGTTGTAGTCAGGGGTGGAGCAAGGAGCACATCGTGGAGGGTGATCAGGGATCCATGGTGTCCCCTGATATGAGCTTTCCCTTTCTGGAGGCAGAGGAATGGGGCTGCTCCAAGGTCAGCAAGTTGGAGGCTAATAGGCTGGGGGAGATCCTGAATGTCATGCAAGTTGGAGGGGTTACTGGTGCAGTACTGCGTGGGTGTGGGCTGCAAAGTCTAAAAGCCATCCTGTCTGGAGGGCTGTCTGGTAGTGATCAAGGGGTGTACTGACAGTATGATCCACATTAGCATTCCCCTCATCATCATCATCAGTGCCATCACTTGAGACTAGTTTTGGCATGGACTCTTCCCTTTCTATAAGACAGGCATCATTCATGGGTTCCAAACAAGTACTGTCATCCAGGGGGGTATGTGGGAGGGACAGGGGTGTGGACTTGCCTCGTGTTGACTCAGCATATTGGAGAGGCTGGGGTCCATCAGTAGTCAATGCCATGAAGTTGTGCTCATCCTCATTGTCTGTGCTGGACTAGGAGGTAGAACAGTCATCATCTGCCACATGGGCATGCCTGCTTTTGTCACGGCGGCTGTATGTTTTGGGGTCCCTGTTGGAGTTCCTGTGGTCTCTCCTAGGTGACTTGGATTTGCTGGAGGACCTCCTGGCTGCATCCTTGGGGGGTGATGGAGATCCCCTATTGCCAGATGTAGATGAAAATGGTGGAGGTCTGTACTTCAGGTCAGTGGAGGAACTGGGGCAAGTGAGGGAGTTGTGTCCAAAACCATTACAGTTTCAGCAGGTCATCTGGGTTGATGGGACACGATCCTTCCTTGGTCGTCCCTGGAAGGGAGCAGCTGCCATGTGCTCATTTTCTTCGGGAGAGATGGTGGAGTCAGATATCTGGTTGGAGACCTGGTACCTAATGATCTGTGTCTGGAATGAGGCAAAGTCAGGGCAGACAGAGTTGTGGAAGGAGGACCTGAAACCATTGTACTCTGGGCGAGGTGTGAGTCCCTAGACAATGATGCTTAGAAAAGCAGGGGTGGAGGTGTTGCTGACTCCATTGACTTGGGGAAGCAAGGTATACAGCTCATAGCTTCGAGAGAGGTAAACCTGCAGTGGTTTAGTAGTAGTCATGCTGAGGTTGTACATGGATCGCACAGCACCTGTTTCCAGGTCAGAGTTCCGTTCTCCATACGTGAGCTTGAGGAACCTGTAGGCTTTGGCAGCGACGTCATTGCAATTATGGCCTGCTGGATTGGTTGTGAACACTGCTTGAGGATCTCATTAAAGGCGACAGCATTCTTTACCATTTTGATTGGATGGGGAACAGCACGAGCTGCAATAGTTGCATTAGCATGTTCCAAATTCGGGTAATGAGAGTCCTCCAATGGGTATCCATCAGCTGCGGCTAGCTCACCGTCGGGGGGTAGGTTCTTCGCCGCGTCGATGGCGACGGAGATGCATCTAGGGTGGGATCTGAGGTGACGAAGGAGGAAGGGTCCAAACTTGTGCCAGGGAATAGTAGGTGTGCCGTCGCAGATGAGTGCAGGGGGCTTGGCTGGTGTTGCCATGATGTCTGTCGCGGCGCTGGGGCCTTGGGGTCTTGGACTTCTCACCCGGTTAATAAACCGGCCTGTGGGTAATCCGGGTGTGAAGCTTGTCGGGCTTCAGTCTTGGGTGTGCAGTTCGGAGGTAGTGGTGAGGGAGTGTTGACAACAAAGGGGGAACCAAATGGGTCCTGTAGGTCTGAAATGGTGGTTACAGTGTCAGGGAGAGGGGGTAAGGGGTGACGGAATGAGAGGGTGGGAGGGGAGGGGTGGGGGGGGTACGAGGGTGTGCAGGGCTGAATCTCCGTGGCACAAGCAATCTCAGAGGATTGCGCAACGCTGTGTGTGATCTGATGAGTGTACAACTCACGTCGTAGATCTACTGAGACTTCTGGTCTGCGTCTACGGGGCGTCAATGACGGAAAGTAGAGACAACAGCTGTTGTGTGGGCAGTAGGCGAGGCAGCGCAGGTTAGATTCCTCACGTGAAAACGTAGGCAATCCAGGGCCAAAAGCAGTACTCAAGCCGTCGAGCAAGTCAGAGGGAAAACTGTCACCTTGTGCAGGGCTGAAGATCCACTTGGCACGGGCGCAGGGGCGTTGTCTGCGGGCAGCGGTCGGGCTGATAACCTTTCAATCGATAGAGTCGTTACACAGTGAAGTCTGAAGAGCAGACCGCTTAACATCGCAACTCGTGCGGCTATATAGAATAGGAAGTCTCCAGGAAGATTCTGAAGACACGTGCAGGCCATAGCTAGCCTATGGCCTGGCGGCAGGCAACCCGGGTCCCGGAGCACCAGGACCACGCGTGCACTATGCCAACTCAGTGTCCGACGCAACGGACAATAACAATGATTGATGGTGCTCAACCCATGAAGTATGCAAATTCACCAAGAGGCAAGTCCAAACAACTGTCCCACCCACATGTCCCTTCAGATGACAATGCTTTCCTTGGTCATATGAGTGATGACAATGCCTGCCTGATAGAGGATGACCTACCAGAACTAGTAGGAGACTCAAGTTACAGTGATGGTGACAGTGATGATGACAGTGATCCTTTCCAAACAGCCCTCCAGACAGAATGGCTTTTAGACAATGCAGCCCACTCCCACGCCACAAGTAACCCCTCCAATTTGCATGATGTTCAGGATCTCACACAGCCTATTAGCCTGCAGCTGGCTGACCTAGGAGGAGCATCTCTCCTCTGCCATCAGAAGGGAAAAGCACACATCAGAGGCCATGGAGGATCTCTGATCATCCTTAATGATGTGTTGCTAGCTCCACCCAGGACCACAGCCAACATCATTAGCACCAATGCAGCCCACAAGCTCTAACCCAACCTCCAAGTCAACATGACCAGGTTTGCTGCCACCATCCCATCTCTATTCCCAGCCCATTGGGAATCAAGAAGCTCCTCATCCGTACCAAGAGGCATGGCCTCTCCTTCACTAGATCTCCGAAGATCCCTTCCCATTCTCACTCCCTCTCCTCCTCTTCCCTTCCCTCCCCTCCCCTCCCCTCCCCTCCAATCCCCTCCCCTCCACTCCACTCCCTCTCCTCCCCTTCATCAGTCCACATCATGATGGTCACACACTCTGCCTTGACCTACAGTGATGACTTCTCTGCCACCATCTCCCTACCCTAGCATGACCAATTCAACCTGGCCGCAGTGATGATTCTGAAGAACCTCCAGCCCTGGTACGTGTCAGTGATGATGAAGAACTACCTAATATGATGCCTGTCTGTCTCCCATCCCTGCTCATGACAGATCGTGGGGGGGTAATTTTCATCACGACAACAACCACACCTCATAGAAGATCCCTGCTCCATTTCCTCCATGCCAGATGACATCAGCACAGCACCATATGTTCAGCAGCTCCCCACTGTCCCCTTTGATGAACTCCATAAACTGACCCCAGAAGAAGCCAGGTCAGAGATGGAGCTCCTCCTGGACCAGGCCAGAAGATGCTATAAAGATACCCACAGCCCCATAGATGGGAAAGGATCCTGCACACAATCAGAACTCTCCCCACCAAAACCTTTTGACAAGTGCGTTCCCTTAGCCACCTCACTGTCCCCCCAGGACCCCCTTTCCCAGGTTTACATGAACCTGACCCTAGTCCACTTCCTCAACAACTCTGGCATGCCCATGACAAGACTTGGGTCCATGCTGACCAATCTCAGCAACTCCCCATCATCCAGAGCCTTCACCATCAGGCCAAGGCTCCCTCTTCCCCGGATTCTCAGTAACTTTGAACCCAAATTCCCCAGCCTACTGGTGTCTGAAAAACACAAATTCCCTAGCATAGTCATGCACACCAGTCCATCATCAGTCTGTGGTCCTCTCCTCAAGCACATCAGCATACTGCAGTACATGGTCTACTCCTATCCCACAGTCTCCAACACTGACAGGCCCACCATCCAATGGGGCATCTGTCTACAAGCAGCTCTAGTCCAAGCACATGCACTAGCCCTGACAGCCTGGCCCAAACTGCTCATGGACCCCATCAGCTGTGTGTACCCTGGGGGGAGAGTAATCTGTGTTAACAACCTAAGCATGCATTGGAACCCCATGGACTTCCTTTTCATGAACATGCTGGACACCCCAAAGATGTCCAAGAGATCTTTCACAACTCTCCTAGCCACTCTCAGACAGCAACTGGACCTAGATGGATACTCAGCAGATGGCACTTAGTGATGTGCCCCTAGTTCCTTGTTTTCTTTTAACTGAATTGGCAATGAACACTCTAGGAATATTTTTTCTTATATACCCCAGTATTAATTCCCCAGCATTAAAATTATATTTTCCCTGACCAAAGTTTTTTCTCTTAAGAACAGCCAGTGAACTCAATGTCTTCTCTCTGATTTTCGTTTTCAGTCTGAAGACCTCACTCTCAAATCATGGGGGGCCCTAGTACCGACATCCTGTTTGCAACTTAGACTCCTTAAGTTTCTCGTATGACCCCTTTTGTCACCGACTTTGAGTCTAGCTTCCCTGCAGCTTCCCCTTTAAGTCTCTCTGCAGAATACCCCTTAGCTCCCCTGCAGCTTTCCTGCAACTTAGCCTGCAGCCTCTCTGCAGTTTCCTTATAGCTTCCCTGCAGCCTCCATGCAACCTAGCATGCAGCCTCTATGTACGTAGCTTCCTTTAAATCCCTGTGCAGCTTCCTTGCACTCTGGCCTGCAGCCTCTCAGCAGCTTAATCAAAGCTATCAGATTGAACTGTACATTGACTTTGAGACCTCTCTAGTGCACCATGCCACACATAGTTATGACCTGAATAATTTATTATCCTCAAGTCATTTACTTGCACTATCCCAAGATTATAGTTTACATCTCCTTATCATTTCTTATGCCCCTCAGTTAATTCCAGGAATTCTTGATTTCAAGAATACCTTGAATTGGGGGGGATGTTATTATCCGACATACGTCGGTCGCTGAGTCGGCATAATGCATACCGGTACTTGGTCCTTCCAGGTCCCGAGTTGATTGCCGCCAGGCCGCAGGCTAGCTGTGGCCTGCACGTGGCTGCTGGATCTTGCAGTACACTTCCATCTTCTATATGATCGCACTCGTTGCGTCTGTTATCTATCTTCTCTTTAGTCCCCACTGTGTAAAAACATCAATGGTTGAAACTTTTGGGGCATGAGAGGAGTAGCTTAGTGCCAGACTTGCTGGGTATGGTATGGAGAGGGTGGCATCAGTCTTGGAGAGGTGTACTTGGAGATCTGGGTATAGGTTGGTAGCTCCATGGATGCCAATGATGTTGGCTATTTTGCAGGGTGCAAGGAGTACATCATTAAGAGTGATAAGTGCTCTGTCATGGCCCCTGATGCGGGCCTTTCCTATTTGGTGGCAGATGACACGTGGAGCTCCCTGGTCTGCCAGCTGTAGCCTAACGGGCCGGTGAAGATCCTGAATGTCATGCAGGTTGGAGGGGTTACTTGTGGCATATAAGTGGGCTGCAATGTCTATGACCCATTCTTTCTGCAGGGCTGATTGGAAAGGGTCATCATCATCACTGTCATCTAAGTCTGAGGCAAGGGGTGGCATTTTGTCTTCTATAATGCAAGCATCATCACCAGTCATATCCCCAAAGAAAGCATTGTCAGCTAAGGAGTCAGGTCGCAGGGAAAATGATACAGACTTGCCTCTAGTGGAAGCAGCAAATCTTGTTGGTTGTGGGGTGTCCTCCGGCACTGTCAGGGCTAGGAAGTTGTGCTCATCTTCCTCACTCTGGATGTTAGAGTTGGAGGTGGAGTAGTCCCCATCAGCAACATGAGCATGGCGTCCTCTGCTGTGGTCTCTCTTGGGACGGGTACTTGTGTAGCCTCTGTACCGTCTTGGAGATTTAGACTTTCTGCCAGATCTCTTGTCATCACTGGCTCTCTCCTTAGGTGGGGACTTGGATCCGTTGTCCGCATCATCAGAGTCGGGTAGTTTGTGAGCCAGTTCTGTGTCAGAGCTGGAACATCCCCTTGATCTGTGTCCATGACCTCCACAGTTCTAGCAGGTCATCTGCATGTTGAGTTGCCTTGTTTGCCTTGGTGGTCTTGGTCCAGAGGTCAACTTGTAGGTTGGAGAGTATCTTCTGTATGCTGCGGCAGCCATCTCAGCTTCCTCAGGGGATGGGGCGGTGTCAATGTTCTTGACCAAGCACCAGTGGGTAATCTTTCTTTGGAGGGTCGCAAAATCAGGGCCTTCAATGGAAGGAGTTTTGGAAACCATCATATTCAGGCCGGGAGTTGAGTCCCCTAACAATGATGTTCAGGTATGTGGCCATGGATGTGTTGCTCTCTCCTTGGATCTGGGGAAGTTGGGAGTATAGATAGGTCAGCAGCTCTGGAGAGGTACATCTGCAGGGATTCAGTAGTGCTCATGTTGAGTGCATAGAGGTTTGTGACGGATGCCATCTCCAGATTGCCAGTGTTCTCAGAGTACGTGGCATCCAGGTACCTGAATGCTCTTGTGGCCATGTCAGTTTGAGTCGGGATAGCCTCTTGAATTGGATCTGACAGTGTGTCAAGGAGCATCTTGAATGCTTTGTTGTTCTTCCAGATGGAAATCCTGTTGGGAACAGGACGAATCGGAGGAGATGGATCAGCGCCCGCAACAACAGGATAAGCGAGGTCATCAAAAGGGTAATGTAACAGCTCAGGATGCACTTAGCAGCCTGGGGGGTTAATCTAGTGGAACAGTCTACGTGAAGTATGTTTATGTGTAGTCGATATGCGTAAGCTAGCAGAACAGTAGGGTGTTACCTAAGTAGGGGATGTGGAGTTGCTCGGGAAGAACGTCTTCGTGGAAGGAGTAGAAGGGTTCGTTCCGAGTAGCTCGTGTCTATGTACGCAACGTGTGTGTTGTGAGAGATGAGGCAGTACATGGGTATGGTACTGTATCATGTGCGTTCGTCACGTGGCTTACGGGTAAGGTGTACCCGTATGCCTTGCTGGAAGGCCAGAGTACCCGTGAAGGGTTCTGTACCGTTACACTCCCCCCCCTCCAGAAGAGATGCGGACCCCGCATCTGATCGTAAGAAAGGTGGGATGTGAATACCAGTCGTAGTCGTATGTGCCGTGCTCAAAATATACTTGATGAATCAAGTTGGTTTCGGAGAGAACCATTTAACATCCCTTTTGAGTACTCCGGGAAAGATAGCTTAACGAATAAAGCAATCTGACCGCCGAGTCGTATGCGTCGAGTGCGATGGGTTGGTGATGGGCCCGTTTTTTCGACGTACGTCGGGACATAACGGGCGTAACACGTGATTTCCATGCATCGACGATGTGAGGGGCACTTTTCTTGACCGCCTTGGCGAGTTCCCAAGTGTCTTGCTCAATACCGAAGTCTTGCCATCGGACCAAGTATTCGAGACGTCGTTTGCTGGATGTGCCTATGACACGCGATTTCTCGCGCATGATGCATTGGATATTCCAAATTGGAGCGCCGTCGGAGTCGAACTCAAGCGGTTGTCCAACATGGACAACGCCATCGGAGCGCCAATGCTTGATCAAACCCACGTGAAACACGGGGTGGATACGCATCATCTTGGGCAAAGCCAAGCGGCACGCCGTGACTTGCCGGACGACTCCGGTGACCTCGTCGCGTGGACCAATGCATTCCGTAATCGTATAGGGGCCAACAAAACGAGGCGTAAATTTTAGTTTACCCGTTGCTTTGAACTTCATATTGCGGGTGGACAAGAGAACTTTATCACCAAGGGTGAAGAAAACCTCCGTTCGTCGCTTATCGTAATGGGCTTTCTGCCGATCTTGAGCGGCTTGCATGCATGCCTTGCATTGATCTTGTCGTTCAATGTGATCGGCCCACCAATTGTTGGCAGCCGGACATTTCGATTCGACCTCAGCCTTTAGCGGCGTCGTAGGGTCGTAACCAAGGTACGCCCGAAATGGGGTGTTTTGAATGGACTCTTGGTAGGAATTGTTGATTGCAAATTCCACCAGCGCCAAGGACTTATCCCAATCGTCGTGGTACGGCCCCACGTAGTGGCGAATCATGTCCTCGATGACTCGGTTCATGCGTTCCGTCTGACCGTCAGTTTGAGGATGAAACGCAGTCGAAAACGCTTGTCGCGTGCCCACTAATCGATGGAGAGCCACGCCGAAATGCCCTGTGAATCGCGCATCGCGATCACTGAGGAGTTTCTTTGGGATACCATGATAGCGGATGACACGATTCAGGTATAGGGAAGCGAATTCCTCTGCGTTTATTGTAGTATGACAAGGTTCGACATGAACCATCTTTGACAGTTTGTCGACGAATACCGCGATGGCATCATGGCCAGAAGACATTGGCGGAAGCGCCGTGATGAGGTCCGTGGAGACACACTCCCAGAATTTCTCAGGAATTTCCACGGGAACCATGGCACCGTTAGGCTTTGCGTTTCAGGGCTTGTTCGTTTGGCACTTATGGCATTGTTGGACGAAGGCAGTAACATCTGCCGTGACTTTGGCCCAAGTAAAAGTGCGGGTGACCAGCTCCAATGTCTTGGTGCGACCGCAATGGCCCATGTAAATAGGGTCGTGAGCTTCGCTGATAATATCCAGGCGAAGGGCTGCGTCGAGGGGGACACACAAAAACTCGCGTCCGTACTTGTTCTTCTTGAACCAGTAACCGTTTCTGGAAAACTTATCGCGGAGGCGCTTGCAGCCCGGCGTGAAGTTCGAGTCCTGCTTGTATCCAGCCAAAATTCGATCCATGATGGACGAAGAGGAGGGAGTCGACGCAGCGGGCGTATGCTGACTGCGTCGTCGCGTTTCCTTGACCGGAACCGAAGGTACGGGGAGGACAGTCGGTGGGCGAGGAAGGATATCCACGACCGCGGCACCGACTGCAATAGGGCGTTGTTTTTTCGATCGAGGCCGGCATTCGCTGACCAAGAGAGAGAAGACTAACAGCTGGTGCGCAACCGCGACGTTGGCGGGGGCAGAGAGGTTGGGATTGCGACTGACCGGGTCTGCCATATTATTGCGACCCGCGCGATACTCCCAAGTATAGCTAAAGGGCGCCAGGTCCTCCTGCCATCGGACCATGCGTCGTGAAAGGACCGCCTTGGTGTCAAAATACGTGAGCGGATTGTGGTTAGTGACCAATGTCATGTGGGAACCTTCGAGGTAGCATCGCCACTCGGTTAACGCATGGACGATCGCTAGCATCTCCTGTTCCGTCGTTGTATAATTCAGCTCCGCTGGGATATACTTCTTGCTGGCGAAGGCGATTGGGTGTTTATCTTGTAAGAGCACCGCGCCCGTACCAAGCAAAGATGCGTCGGTAATGACTTCGAAAGGTTTGCTGAAATCCGGCAGCGCGAGGACTGGAGCAGATAGCAAAGCTGCTTTGAGGCCTTCGAATGAGACGAGATGTTCTTGTTTGAACAAGGTGCCTAGTTCACCCTTGATGTTAGACAGGGTTTGAAGAGGGGCAGCGAGAGACGAATAGCCTTGGATAAATTTGCGAAAATAATTGCACAAACCGAGGAATGAGCCGATGTCTTTCGCCGTTTTCGGAGTAGGCCAGTCACGGACTGTGCTAACCTTTCTCGGATCAACTTTAATTCCGTCGCGTCCAATGTAATGACCCAGGAATTTAACCTCTGTTTTATTGAAGGAACATTTGGAGAGTTTCGCGTAGAATTCGTTGTCCTGGAGGACCAGGAGAACCGTGGCCAAGTTGGCCAAGTGCTCAGCCGGAGTGCGTCCGTAAACCAAGATATCGTCTAAGTAGACCACGACGAACTTGTGCAAGTATGGCGCAAATATTTGGTTCATGACCGCTTGGAATGTGGCCGGCGCGTTCGCCAAACCCATCCCAAGGACTTTAAATTCGAACTGACCCATCGGGGTAGTGAACGCAGTCTTCGGCGCGTCCTCGTCCGAAATTCGTATTTGGTAATAACCCGACGTGAGGTCTAGGGAACTGAGCAAAGTAGCTCCACCTAGACGATCAATGGTTTCGTCAATACGGGGAAGGGGATACCTATTTTTAATCGTGATGTTGTTGAGTGCTCGCCAATCGCAAACAACTCGGTATCCCGTTCCACCCGGTTTCGCTATGATCATTATCGGCGCACCGTACGGGGACGAGCTTGGGGCGATGAATCCTTGCTGCAACAGGTCGGAGACGTATTCCTCACATAGTAAGGTCTCGGCTGGACTCATGCGACGATTTCTGCGATATGGCGCGTAAGCATTGTCTTGCGTTTTGATGACGTGAGGTATAACTCGATGGGTAGGAGTCCCCATAGGCAAATTGTTGAAGACCTTGCAATACTTCCATAGGAGAGCGCGCAGGTCGCTGGCCGAGATGAGCGTCTTATCGTCGTGGTCAAGGATGTTGTCGCGGATCCAATTTTCGAAATCCATGCTTGCCACCGGGGGACCAGGTAAAGGCCCGTCGGACGGCAGTAATTTCGTCAGCAATTTTGCCCGTTCATCGGCAGTGACGTTAGACGCCGGTAAATCCGCTCGGAATTCGCGGACATTGACCATGACATGGTTAGCGCCAGCTTTTTAAAGCTTTGCTGCCTTGCGACCAGTAATGACTGGGTCATCAGTTGACTTGCCCGAAAGCGCCATAGTGAAGAAGGAATGAGCCGTTTCGTCCCGCTGCCTGTTTACAGGTGATAAACAGCAGCCGTACCGTTTGAGCGACAATGTCATGCGATCGTAGTCTAGGACGGCCTTTTCGTCGCGCATCCAGTCGGATCCGAGGATTAGGTCTAATCCTCCAGGAAGTTTGTCGACGACATGGACGAACACTTTGCCAACATATCGTTGTATGTGGATAGGGAGCGTGACCGTCCCGCGGATTTTGATCATCCCGTCGTTAGCGCAAGTGAATCCGTCGCGTTCGTTTTCCCAAGGGCGGATGTGCAAACCGAGATCTTCAGCCGTTTGCTTTTCCATAAGACAACCTGTCGCGCCTGAGTCTGCCAATGTGAGCAATTGCTTCGCTCCTGATCGGGCGTTGAATAGCATATCGGGGGCAGCAGCGGAGTTGACTTTGTATACCCGATTGGCTCGCGTCATGAGCACGGGGGAAGTATTCGTATTTCGTTGTGCGTGATTGCGACCACTATGAATAAAACAGCATTTTACGAACTTGCTAATTCTCGGACAGGTTTCGTAAAGTGAAAATCTACGACCCCCCCTCGTAAAATGTCATGAGGACCCTTAGTAAAGTTTTGTCTATCATCTAAAGCATTTTACGAAGCCCAAATAGAAAATTACGAGGGGGGGTTCGTAGATCGAGAATCCCCATAGCCTGTTACGAAGCCTATGATCAATTTACGAACTGGATTCATCCCCAAAGCATTTTACGAAGCCTATGTAGCAAATTACGAACTGGATTCATCCCAAATTGGTACGAATTCTCCCGAAATCACGGAGAATTCGGAACTTAGCTTAGTAAACCATAGTACCCTGTACCCAAAACCCATTAATTCCAAGTCAAGACTCACTGACTCACTGACTCACTAACTGATTGACTCACTGACTTACTAACTCAATGACTCACTGACTCACTTGCTCACTAGCTCACTAGCTCACTAGCTCCCTAAATGATTGACTCACTGTCTCACTGGCTCACTGACTGATTGACTCACTGACTCATTGACTCACTGATGACTCTCTAACTCACTGACTCACTGACCCACTAACTCTCTGACTCAATGACTCACTGACTCACTGGCTCACTGAATCACTGACTCACTGACTGATTGACTCACTGACTCTCTAACTCACTAACTCACTGACTGATTGACTCACTGACTCTCTAACTCACTTACTCACTGACTGATTGACTCACCGACTCACTGACTCACTGGCTCACTGACTCACTAAATGACTCATCGACTCACTAACTCACTGACTCACTGATTAGTTAGTCATGACTCACTGACTCACTGACTCACTAACTTACAGACTCACAGACTCATAGGCTCACTGAATCACTGACTGATTGAGTCACTCACTCACTGACTGATTAAGGGCGCCTGGTGGCGCGTCCCAAATGAAATGAATTGAATCCTCAATTCAATTTATTTTAATTAATTTTATTTTAATTGTATTGAATGTTGTTTTATTTTAATTCGATTTCATTCATTTCATTCATTTCATTTTAATTTAATTCACGTGATTTGGATGCATGCAATTGCTTTATTTTTTGTCAATTCGAATAGGATTAAATTAAATTAAATTTGATGTAATTGAATTTCATTGAATCGATGGATGTTGCAGCTTTGTTGGCTAAAAAGTGACGAAAATGAGAGTTTTTGAAGGGTTGTTGAATTTTTAGCAGTGCTGAACGTTCATGCAATGCACATTTATAGATTGGCTTTATTTCTAAGAATTTGATACAAGAAAAATGAGACTAATCAGGAGTCTGGTTGATTTTAAGGAATTTTACAAGGTATTTCACGTTTGGGCCCATCCCAGACGTGAACGGTACGTCCCGTCCTACTGAACGGGTTTTTGGCCAGCGGCAGGTGGCGTGGCTTGCTCCTACCCCCGCCCGGTGTGCCCCCGCCCCTGCCCCTGCCCCCGCCCCTGCCACACGCACACGCACACGCACACGCACACGCACACGCACACGCACACGCACACGCACACGCACACGCACACGCAGTCACGCACACGCAGTCACGCACACGCACGGCCCTGGGGTGGGGTCCGTGGGCTTATTATAGGAACTGACTCACAGAATCACTGAATCACTGAATCAATGTCTCACTGACTGATTGACTGATTAACTGATTGACTCACTGCCTCACTGACTGATTGACTCACTAACTCACTGACTCACTGACGCAATGACGCATTGACACATTGAATCACTGATTCACTGACTCACAAACTCACTGACTCACTGCCTCACTAACTCACATACTCACTGACTCACTGACTCACAGACTCACTTACTCACAGACTTACTGAATCACTGACTGATTAAGTCACTCACTCACTGGCTCACTGACTCACTGGATCACTGAATCACTGTCTCACTGACACACTGACTCATTGTCTCACTGACTCACTGATTGATTGACTCACTGACTCATTGAGTCACTGACTCACCGACTGATTGACTCATTGACTCACTGACTCAATGACTCAATGACACATTGACTCACTGACTCACTGATTCACTGACTCACTGACTCACTGACTCACTAACTTACAGGCTCACAGACTCACTAACTCACAGACTCACTGAATCACTGACTGATTGAGTCACTCACTCACTGACCCACTGAATCATTGTCTCACTTACTCACTGACTCATTGTCTCACTGACTCACTGATTGATTGACTCACTGACTCATTGAGTCACTGACTCACTAACTGATTGACTCACTGACTCATTGACTCACTGACTCAAAGACTCAATGACACACTAACACACTGAATCACTGACTCGTTGACTCACTGACTCACTGACTCACTAACTCACAGACTCACAGACTCACTGTCTCACTGAATAATTGAAGCACTGTCTCACAGACTCACTGACTGATTGTCTCACAGACTTACTGACTGATTGTCTCACGGACTCACTGATGATTGATTGACTCACTAACGCATTGAGTCACTGACTCACTTACTTACTGATTGACTCATTGACTCACTGACTCACTGACTCAATGACACAATGACACACGGATTCACTGACTCACTAACTCACTGACTCACTAACTTACAGGCTCACAGACTGACTAACTCACAGACTCACTGAATCACTGACTGATTGAGTCACTCACTCACTGACCCACTGAATCATTGTCTCACTTACTCACTGACTCATCATTGTCTCACTGACTCACTGATTGATTGACTCACTGACTCATTGAGTCACTGACTCACTAACTGATTGACTCACTGACTCATTGACTCACTGACTCAATGACTCAATGACACACTAACACACTGAATCACTGACTCATTGACTCACTGACTCACTGACTCACTAACTCACAGACTCACAGACTCACTGGCTCACTGAATAATTGAAGCACTGTCTCACAGACTCACTGACTGATTGTCTCACAGACTCACTGACTGATTGTCTCACGGACTCACTGATGATTGATTGACTCACTAACGCATTGAGTCACTGACTCACTTACTTACTGATTGACTCACTGACTCACTGACTCACTGACTCAATGACACAATGACACACTGAGTCAATGACTCACTAACTCACTGACTTGCTGACTTCCCCTCCACACTACAGCTCTATATACGCTACAGCTAACTCCAGTCAAGCGAAGAAGCACATCCCCTAAACTCCGGTAACCAAGCCTAATATATAACTGCCCTCTTGTTATCTTTTTTTAGATAGCTATGCCTCTCTTTCTTGTAACTAACCGAACCCCCAAGCCCATCTTCCTTCCCATCTCTCTCCGCCTCCTGCACAATCACAATCATGGAAAGAGTTCAACACGGTCGGCCGACAGGATTGGCGTGGGTTACACCCCTAGGCAGGCACCAGGACATAATATTGGGTTATGACTTCCCAAGGCCTCAATGGTTCGATCACAGACTGTGCATGTGGTTAAATAACAATTATTCTGGACTATGGCCAAGAGGAAAAGAGAAGAGAAAGAGTTTGGACAGAATTCGACACCGTCGAATGACATGATTATTTAGCGTGGGTTACACCCCTGCTGGGCAGGCACCAGGACATAATATTGGGTTATGACTTCCCAAGGCCTCAATGGTTTGATCATAGACTGTGCATGTAGTTGAATAATAATTATTGTGAGCTATGGCCAAGAGGAAAAGAGAAGAGAAAGAGTTTAGAAAGAATTTGACACCGTCAGATGACAGGATTAACGTGGGTTACACTCCTGCTGGGCAGGCACTAGGACATAATCTTGGGTTTTGACTTCCCAAGGCCTCAATGGTTTGATCCCAGACTGTGCATGTGGTTAAATAATAATTATTCTGGACTATGGCCAAGAAGAAAAGAGAAGAGAAAGAGTTTGGAAAGAATTTGACACCGTCCAATGACAGGATTATTTAGCGTGGGTTACATTCCTGCTGGGCAGGCACCAGGACATAATATTGGGTTATGACTTCCCAAAGCCTCAATGGTTTGACCTCAGACTGTGCATGGTATGTGGTTAAATAATAATTATTATGAGCTATGGACAAGAGTGCGGAGGTGCCCGGTATTGTTCAAACCCAGGACACTGGGGGTCAGAGGGGGCGAAAGCGAAAAGAATAGAGAAAGAGTTTGGAAAGAGTCCGACACAGTAGGATGATAGGATTACCGTGCCCCCCCCCCCGCCCCCAACCCTCCTGCGTCCTAGCTGTCAACTTAGATCGGCTATTCAATTTGTCGCGGCAAAACCCTCCGCCCCCCCTCCTCCCCCCCCCCCCCCCCCCCCCCCACACACACACCCCGCCCCCCCCCCACCCCCAACCCCCAACCCTCCTCATCGTTCAAATTTCCAAGAAGACACCATCTAGATCTGCGAAATGGCAGACGATTGCGTGCGCCTTCTAAACAATGCTTCGCATCACTGAACCAAACCACTACTGCTGTACTCCTGCACAGAGCCGCTGTCTTCAACCATGCTACCTGCTGGACCATATTCAATTCGTCGATTAGTACACAGCTTTACTTGGGCGAATGTCATGCATTCAGGCAAGCCGATTGAGTGTTGCAATTGAGTGTTGCGGATGGAGAGGGAGGATTCGAATGCCGCAGGTAGTTGCACAGGTTTGAAAGTCGAAGGTTTGAATCGCTGCTGGTCCTTTCTTGCCTGATTTCCTTGACTCAGACGCCGAACCTGCGGCTCAGCCGCTTGCTCGGTTGCTGCAACCTGATCCACCTCCACACGCAGTGGCCGTACCTCCTCCTGGCCAACCTCCTGCACTCACACCTGCTGCTGTTGCCCTACCTCAACTTCCTGCTGCTGTTGCCCTACCTCAACTTCCTGCCCTACCTCACACCTCCTGCTGTTGCCCTACCTCAACTTCCTGTTTGCCCTACCTCAACTTCCTTCCCCTCCCCCAACTGCCTGCACTCCCACCTGTTGCTGTCCATGATGAGCCCACCTGATGTGTTCAGGGCACCAGTACATCCTAGCTGATTACTTCCAGCTGTTGCATCAGAGGTACAAGGTGCCTCCTTGTTTGTCAATTAAATGCCTGCTTGCCTGCATGCTTGCCCGCTTAGTTACCTGCTCGCCTGCTTGAATTCTCTCTGCTGCCTGCCTGCTTCACACCTGCATGCATGCCTATGTACCTCCATGATTGACAAATGCCTGCCTGCTGTCTGATTATTGACACCTGCCTGTTAACTAGGTTCCTGCTCCTGACGCAAGCGACGACAAGAGGTGTATGTACCTTGAAGACAATGGGAGAACAACACGAAGAAGTCTCCCCTGACTAGGCTACACAGTGGCAATATGTTGTTATAGAACCAACACATGTGAGTAGATCTGAATCATCTGTCTTGTATGCTGTACCATATGTCATGTACGCTGCACCATTTGTCTTGTAAGTTGAACCATCTGTCTTGTACGCTGCACCATTTGTCGTGTATGCTGAACCATTTGTCTTGTACGTTGCACCATATGTCTTGTATGCTGCACCAATGTGTCTTGTATGCTGCACCATGTGTCTTGTATGCTGCACCATTTGGCTTGTATGCAGCATGATTTGCCTTGCTGCACCATGTGTCTTGTATGCTGCGCCATGTGTCGTATATGATGCACCATCTATCTTGTATGCTACACCATGTGTCTTGTACGCTGCACCATTTATCTTGTACGTTGCACCGTATGTCTTGTATGCTGCACCATCTGTCTTGTATGCTGCACCATGTGTCATGTATGCTGCACCATCTGTCTTGTACGCTGCACCATGTGTCTTGTACGCTGCACCATTTGTCTTGTACATTGCACCATATGTCTTGTATGCTGCACAATCTGTCTTGTATGTTGCACCATGTGTCTTATATGCTGCACCATCTATCTGTCTCATCATCGTAATTGCTACCACGTGAACGCTTTCTTGCTTGCTGATTCGTTGATTATTCAAGTGGCTTGTGCTTGGTCAAGCAACTAAAAATCTTCTAACTCCACCTCCTTCCTTTCATGCTGCTGCAGCTCCGGCAGGCAGTGACTTCCACATATTGCAGCATGGTGGACAAGGAGCAAGTCATCAGCATGCTCGGATGAGTAGAGGGACAAGATCAAGATAGAAGCCTGATGATGACACTGCACCTGATGCTATCACTCATCATATAATAGTAGCTATAGCTAGACTAGCCAGTGGGGGTGGCGGGGGGGGGGGGGGGGGGGGGGGGAGCATATACTATATATACTAGTCAGAGCTCATCAGGGTACCCTTGTACTTATTATTTTAGTAGTCAGAGCAGAGGGTACTCATACTTCTGATGAGTACCATTTTCTAGGCCCAATTCATGGTACATGTACAATTTCTCCTACAAACGAGGAGAATTTGTAAATGGCCAAATTATAATAGCTATTGTTCAATATTACTTTTTTGAATTCGAATTTTTCAGTCTTAAAAATGTCTGTAAATAAAACATTGCAAATCCATCGATACATCTCGTATGATCCAAAGTCTCCAGTGCAAGCACTGCCTGGAAAAAAAACCGGGACCCAATCCCTGAAATACCCGGAACCTAACCTAGCCCGGAGCCCAGGTCCCGAATTTACATAATAAGAAAAGGGTCGGTCCAGTATTAAATACTGCAATCCGGGACCAAATTCCCTGTACAATCCGGGACCAACCCCGGATTGTACAGGGAATTTCCCGGTATTCAAGGAGGGTTATTCCACGAAGGGTGCCCGGTATTTTACGAACCAGCACCATTTAGTTTACGAATTATCAAATCCTAGTTCGTAATAAAAGGGTGCCGGAATTTTACGAACCAGCTCCATTCAGTTTACGAACCATCAAATCCTAGTTCGTAAACCTAAAATTACGAGGGGGTGTCCGCTTTTTACGAAGTAGAGCCACATTTTACGAGGGGGGTTCGTAGAATTTTCCAAGCCAAATTCTAGTTCGTAAAATGCTGTTTTATTCATAGTGGACGGATGCACTTCGTTGACCGTCTGGCAGCGATTTGTTTTTCGCGAACTTTGGGATCCAATGCCTCCGACCACCAGTGTTTTTTTCGACGGTTTTCAACCGGACTGGGGATGCCCTCCTCAGGTGCGGGGCCAAAGTACACTGCCTTGGTCACGTCGTTGATCGCATGCCAATCCTTTTTGATTTGGACGGCCCGTTCGGAGTCGGGGGGGTCATACCATACTTGGATGGCGACTTTATTCGAAGGTGACCCTTTGGGGCGGGGTTTCATATGGTGATCGGACGATTGATACTCCTTAAATAACTCCATACCTTGGAGGAGACTGGAGACATGTTTATCGTTACTTGCGTTTTTCGGGAGGATGAACATACCGGATGTGTCGAAGGGTGCATCGTTTTTGCATTCCCAATAGTGTTCTAACACCGACACGACGTCTTCCGGAATGGGGTGAGCGTATATGAACTCGTTTGCGATGGAGACACGCATGCCAAACTCCGTAGAGAACTTCAATGGACAAGGGGACGACAAGGCATTAGTAGAAGTTACATCAATAGTTGGGGTTGAGCCCAAGTTAGAAAATAGTTCCTCTTGAACTTGTAACAAGAGCTCAAGTGGCTCGACTACTACAACTTTAACTACTTTATTGTCGCTAATTACACGATCCAGGCTTGTCAATACCTGACCAGCCGGTTCCTATTCCCAAATCGGGATGGGACCGTTGCCGTCAAGGGCCCAGTCAGGACACGTAGTCTCATTGAGGGCAGGCCAGTTAGGCAAGTCCCGCGTGCGGCAGCGTCCGTCAGCATTCAGCGACCGCACACATGTCCTCATGTAGCGGAAGCAGAAGAAGCAGCGAGCTCCATTCTGAAGCCAGATGGTCTGCCCGACGCTGACTGATTTGTTCATATGCATGGCGTTTTGGGGGTCTTGACCCGAAAAGTCGGGGGTCCGCGGCCCGCTGGGCTGTGAACGGCCCCGACCAGCACCCTGTCCGTATCCTCCTCGACCACCACGGCCCGCGCCGCGGCTAATAGAGCCTTTCCCGAACGTGCGATCAGCACCTTGCAAACTGAGGACCTGCGGCCTTGGCGATCCACCCAGCTTGCCGTTGTGCGCCGGTTGCGTCGCACTACGTCCTCCACCACCTCGGCCACCGGCCGGGTTGCGACTACTGTTTGCCGCCAGTTTGGGGCTCTTGGCTGGGCGAGAGTTCATCTCCCCGCCGTCGTCGGTGGTCTCTAGTCCCTGCGAAGAGAAAGAATCAGTGTCAGAATCGGAGGGGGGTGAGTTGGTAAATTGGACGCGATTGAATGCAAGGTCCTTACCCGGGTATTTAGTATGAATGGATACCTCGACTTCTGGTTAGCGTAACCTCCCTTCTGATGGCGATCGTGTTTGTCCGTCAAGGACTTGCCACGAGCGGCGACAACTTTCCTTGCCTCGTCCAATTGCAGATAGCGGAACAAATCCTCCATCGTTTCGAACGTAGTACCAGACTCGCGCCGAGAGTGTGCACCGGCGCGGAGTTCATCGGAGAGTCCCGTGCGAAACAAGTTTAACTTTTCGCGATCGGTGAGATCGGGGACTTTGCGAAATTCCGACTTGATGGCGTGGTAATAATTCTGCAAGGATCGGGTATCTTGGCGGAAACCACCTAGTCTGGTGAGAGCGACGTGTGATTCCGTTAATAGCTCGGGCAGGAGGAGCGATTCCGCCCATGCGACGATTCCCATGAAATCCAACCCGTCCAACTCATCGCTAGCCCATGCCTCGTCGTAAGTGATGCGGAGTTGGCCAGTGAATGCGCCCGACAGATGTGGAACAATGCGCTCGAACGGACCAAGGTAACCGTCGGCGAACTGGAGCTCCATGATCGTGGCCACATTGAATACCCATCGGCGCAACTTAGCCCTAGTGCATTTGTCCGACAGTTTGTGTTCAATGAGACGTAATTCCTTTCTCATTTCAGTAACACGCTTGGCGAACCCATTGTCGTGATCAGAGTGACGAGTAGCGCGGTTAGCCGGAGGAGGGGTGATTGGCGGGAGCGAGCCGGGCTCACCTGGCGGGCCTTCCGGGGCCAGGTGTGTGCCTGCGCGAACCTGTCGCGTCGGAGAAGGGGTGTCTGCGGGCAGCGTAGCTGTGCGCTTTGCACGAGGTCGAATAGCGGCCGGGGAAACCACCGTAGGTACTGCGGGCGTCGTTGGGTGCTCGGGCTGAGTAGCCCGAGGAGCGCGATTAGAGGTCGGGTCGACAGGTGGAACCTGGAGGGGCGAACCTGGGGAATCGGCTAAGTCGTGGTCCGATGACTAGTAGTCGGAGACCGAAAAGGGGCCGTCGGGTGGTAAGGGAGCGGCGGTAGGTGCTGTCGGCGGGGAAGGGGTAGCGCCCCCCCGCGGGATCGAACCACGTTGCATTTTGCCAGTAAGGCCACCCGAAGGGGCATAGACGTCGGGGAGTCGAAAGGGTTCTGGATCAAACGCCGGGGCTACCTGAGCGACAGCTAGTTTATCAAACAACCCTGAATTCCCCGCAACCCGCACCTGCCTGTCAGGTGCACGAGGCAACGTCTCGTCCATCTTGTTGTCATTGGCCTTCGCCGCCGGGTAGTGGGGCTTCAGCTTAGTGCCCTTGAGGGCGGCGTCCTTGTCGGCGATGTCTTTGATGTTCAAAGGCATCCATTCCATCCACTTTTGCTTTCGCATCTTGGACGCCGTGTACAAACGGGTCATGCTGTCGCGGAGATCATCAACCGCCTGCAGCGATTCCACGATGTTCTCGGGATCGCAGTCCAGGAGGAGCCCGTCAGCGTAAGCGTTCATATGCGCCGCCAACTTGGCGTCGGCATAAGGTGCGACAGGGTGGTCCGCGGAGTGGTAATAGAGAAGACCATCCGACTTCGCCGCCTTGGCATAGGTCGGCGACGCCTTGATCTCGCGACCGCGTGTCAGAATAACACCGGATGGTGGATAGACGGATGAGGCTATGGATTCTCAAGGCAATATTTAAAGCGTGGGCTGGACTTAAGTCCAGCCTCCGGTCACCTAGGAGTTGAGGTTACGGGTTTAGGATTGCGGCTAAGTCCACGTACACATGTCCGTGGACACGCCACTGTCTGTGAGACTGACCTACCAGTCATCTAACTCTGACACTCCACCTGGTCAGGTGAACAGTAGCAAAACGAACCGGAACCGAAACAAAAATAAAAGCAAGAGCTGAAATCTCCACCTGTGAGGTAAAGGGGAAGATAAAAGAGAAACAATGTAGACTCCACCTCAAAAGTAAGGAAAGAATACACAAGGTAACCAAAGCTATGCTTTATTAAAGAACCAGAAAAATATCATGTGATGGGTATCGCACCGAAGGATATATCGTAACACCAATCCCAAAGAGTCCAGAAAAATCACAGAATGCCCAGATGGGCCTAAGCAGATGGGCAAGGCAAAACCCAAGTTGTCCAGCATGGTTAAGGATGGCTGGCTCACTCCCAGGAGGGGAAAACTCCACTTACTCAAATGTACACCTATAAGCCCAAAAGGGATAGGCGGAACAAATCGTTGACACCTTAAAGCATGTGGCAAAAAGGACCCACCAAACCAGAAAAGGAGCAAAATGTAACAAACCAAAAAGCACTGAATGCCATGGTAGAGTCAAGAAAACCGCACTAAAGAAAGCAAACACAGCCAGTAGTCAGATCTGCCACTAACGGCACCTCCCACGGTGGGACTAGCTGCAGCCTAAAAGAGCTCAAACAAAAGCTACCTCGGGGGGCGCTTGTACGTGGGGGGTACGCCCCACGCTTGCAGTCCACACATGCCCAGCAAACCATTCAAAAACCAGAACTGCTCCCTCCAAAGCCTTGGTGAAGGAGTCGCCAACTGCAGGGTGGTATCAACCTTCGCAATCCCAATCCGCCCGACATGCCAAATCACGCCCATAGTGATGCATGAATCGATGTGCCTCGTGACGTGGTACCAAAGCCACCTCAGCACACCAGGAATTTGCCACCGGAGTCACACTGAATGGTGACTAGTGAGCATGGGAGGCCCAGGTCTACCCTCAAGTAGTTGCTTAAACCACTGGACATCACGGGCTGTCGCTGCTAGAGCCTGGTACTCAGCTTCCCCAGTGCTAACGGATGGGTAATCTGCCGCTTAAGGCAGTCCAGTGAAGCACCCAACCAGATGCCAAATAGAGCCATAACCAGTTGCGACCTCGCTACCCTCAGGGTCACATCACCAAAGGGCATCTGAGTATGCATGGACAGCAAAATAGCGAGCTATGGCATACAATGCCAGGTTGGATACTTCCGTAGGAGCCAGAACACGCTGAGCAGCACGCCAGTGTGCACTGAGTAGGTTTGGAGGTGAAACGTGAGAGGCAGACACAGAATTGCAATGCTCCGGCTCGTGACATGTGGGGAACTAGATGATACAATGATCCAATCAGTGAGGCCATATATGGGTTGTTAGCAAAGCAGGGCTACCGGCGCTGAGCTTGGTAAACAGCCCCACTCCGATCATGGGAAACGTGAGTGGGACTGCTTGGTCTATATCACCAAGAAGATTGGATATCCTCCTTAGATACCAAAATCTGGTGTTGCTGGCTTGATGGACAAGAGAAACACACCGCCAGCCCGTGTCAAAGGGTGAGTTGGTCACAGTCAATAGACAGGAAAACTTAGGAGACCCACCCATCTCGAGTGACTGTCCCATATTCGACTTCGCATGCATCGCCAACGATCTTGGCGTACAAAATGAGACAGTGTGTAGCGCAAAGCCGAAGAGTCATCCAACCATAGGTAGAACCCACAGAACAGTTCCATCAGGTTCAAGGCGGCGAATGACAAAGAGGGTCAGCCTGCGCAGCAGTGATACAACCTGCAATCCGGAACGAACTCTACGCACCTCCTCGACCACTTGCGGGAGATTGCTTCAGCCCATACGACTCTTGACCGCTTAAGACCCAAACCCCGGAAACAACAAATCCA
>JACBWV010000223.1:11607832-11767016 GCA_013435795.1 Chlamydomonas sp. ICE-L
TGCATCATTGATGCCATAGCAGGCTGCCCCCCCGCCCCCCACCACCCATACACCCAAAGTTGGCTCAGGAAGCTGCCCGGAAGCTGCTGCTAGTGGCCCAAATAAAACACAACGGGTGGATGGCCTACCTGCACCATTGAGGCTATGTTAAGCTGCCCCCCCCTCCCCCCCCCACACACACCACCCATACCCCTGAAGTTGGCTCAGAAAGCTGCCCGGAAGCTGCTGCCAGTTGCCGAAATAGAACACAACGGGTTCATGGCCTACCTGCATCATTGATGCCATATCAGGCCCCACCCCCCCCCCCCCCCCCCCCCCCCCCCCCCCCCCCCCCCCCCCCCCCCCCCCCCAAGTTGCTCAGAAAGCTGCCCGGAAGCTGCTGCTAGTGGCCAAATAAACAAAACGGGGTGGATGGCCTACCTGCATCATTGACGCCATATCAGGCTGCCCCCCTGCCCCGCCCATCATTCCACCCAACCCCCCAAAGCCCCCCATATCCATGCCCGGTGGCATGCCTGTGGGCGCAGCCCCACCTCCTGCCGGGGTGGCTGGGGCCCAGGGGTTAGGCAGGGGCTCGGCATTGGGGGTCTGTTGGGGGGAGGTGGAGGTGGGGTTGGCAGTGGCACCAGTGGAGGCATCTCCTGGGGCACCCGTGTTGCCAAACAGTGCAGCCATGGGGTTTGCGTTGGCGCCTGTGCTAGGGTTAGTGGCGGCATTCATCAGGGGCTCCTGCAGCACAGTTAGCAAGTAAATTAGTCAGTCAGCAATGGGGTTTGTGTGGCGCCTGTGCTAGGGTAAGTGGCGGCGTTCATCAGGGGCTCCTGCAGCACACTTAGCAAGTACATCAGTCAGTCAGTCGGTCGGTTGGTCTGTCTGTCAGTCATTCAGACAGTCGGTCGGTCAGTCGGTCGGTTGGTCAGTCTGTCAGTCAATCAGACAATCCGTTGGTCAGTCTGTCTCTGTCAGTCTCATCCAGTCAGTCGGTCGGTCAGTCAGTCAGTCGGTCAGTCGGTGGGTCGGTCAGTCAGTCAGTCAGTAAATCAGCCAGTCAGTCTGTAAATCAGTCAGTCAGTCAGTCAGTCAGTCAGTCAGTCAGTCAGTCAGTCAGTCAGTCTGTCGGTCATTCAGACAGTCATTCAGACGGTCTGCCTGTCTGTCAGTCAGCGTCTCCAGCAGTGCAGCAAGCCAGCAAGCCAGCAAGCCAGCAAGCCAGCCAGCCAGCAAGCAAGCAAGCATATCAGTCGGCTACTTGCAGCGGACTGAAGACAGGGTTTACGACAGAGCCAGGGGCCAGTAAGGGCAAGGGTAATGTGCCAACAGACGAACAGACAACGAGGTGACTCTGATGGCTCCCGCTCTCCAGAAGGGGTGGCTCTGCCACAAATACCATAAGTTTCACAGGCGCAGTTAGTTAGTTAGTTACCACTGTAATAAATTAGTGTAAAACCTCAAAAGTCACTAACCACAACTGCATACCGTACTGACAGCAAAATTTACCGTTTTTCTTCGGGGGAAACGCGATGGGGCCGAAATGGGGATCCGCGGGATTGAACCAGGGTCGCACGGTACGCAAGGCCCAGCGAAACCATTCCGCTGATTCGTCAGTCCTGGGTTCAACGGATGCTCAGTTTGCCACCGAATTAAACCGTCAAAATTTTAAACCGTCAAATTTTTACAACGTCCAATTTTGCTGTCAGTACGGTATTCAACTAGTTGCATTGCTCATAGCTTGCACCTATACAGACTCAGAGCTCAAGTATCGCACCTGAATAGTTTCATAGCTCATGGGATGGCTTATTGCATAGCACCAGCTGTTACTCAGGTGCTCATTACTTGCATCAAATTGGTCACAGTGCTCAAGTATCGCACCTGAAGAGTTTCATAGCTCATGGGATGGCTTATAGCATAGCACCATCTGTTACTCAGGTGCTCATTACTTGCATCAAATTGGTCACAGTGCTCAAGTATCGCACCTGAATAGTTTCATAGATACGGCGGAGGGCATTGAAGCCCTCAGGCATGCCTTCGATGTTGGACAAGGCACGGTCTGCGTTGCGCATTTGTTCTCGCATCAGGCTCTGCAAAGATAGGAGGAGTGCGTGGTTGCAGGTGGTGGTGGCAGTGGTGATGGTGGGTGGTGGTGGCGGGTGATGGCGATGGTGGGTGATGATGTTGAGTGATGGTGATGGTGGGTGATTGTGGTGGTGGTGGTGGGTGATGATGATGGTGGTGGTGGGTGGGTGCTTTTTTTTGTGTGCGCGAGTGTGTGTGTGTGATGGGGTGAGTGTGAGTGTAATAAGCCCTCAGGCATGTCTTCGTTGTTGAACAAGGCGCAGTCTGCGTTGCGCATTTGTGCCCGCATCAGGCTACGCACAAACAGGAGGAGTGCGTGGTTACAGGTGGTGGTGGTGGTGATGATGGTGGATGCTGATGGTGGGTGATGGTGGTGGGTGATGGTGATGGTGGGTGATGGTGATGGTGGGTGATGGTGGGTGATGGTGAGTGGTGGCAGTGGTGTGTGTGTGTGTGTCATGGGCTGCGTGGTTTTAGGTGGTGATGGTGGGTGGTGGTGGGTTACATTGTTATTTTACTCCACCCCATCACACTCCTGTCTACCCCACCCACCCCACCCACCCTACTAACAAGTCTCGCCCCCTCCTCCATACGCTGCAAACTTACCGGGATGGTTGCAACTTGCATTGTTATCCCACTCCACCCCTCATCACTCCTGTCTTCCCCAGTCCACCCACCCCACTCCACCCACCCACCCTACCACTACCAACCAGTCTAGCCCCCTTCTCCATGCACCACGCTCTCAGCAGGTTGGTTGCAACTTGCATTGTTATCCCACTCCACCCATCCCACTCCTGTCTACCCAACCTGCCAACTCAACCAATACTACCAACCAGTCTCACTCCCATCTCCACACCGCAAACTCAGCGGGTTGGTTGCAACTTGCATTGTTATCCCACTCCACCCCGCCCCACTCCTGTCTACCCCACCCACCCCACCCCACCAACCCTACCAACCAGTCTCACCCCCTTCTCCATGCACCGCAAACTCAGCAGGTTGGTTGCAACTTGCATTGTTATCCCACTACCACCGCCCCACTCCTGTCTACCCCAGACCACCACCCCACCCACCCTAACAACACCAGTCTTGCCCCATATTCCAAACACCGCAAACTCAGCGGGTTGGTTGCAACTTCCATCGTTATCCCACTCCACCCCGCCCCACTCCTGTCTACCCCACCCACCCCCACCCACCCTACCAACCAGTCTTGCCCCCTCCTCCATGCACCGCAAACTCAGCGGGTTGGTTGCAACTTGCATTGTTATTCCAATCAACCCCGCCCCACTCCTGTCAACCCTACCCACCCCACCCACCCTACCCACCAGTCTTGCCCCCTTCTCCATACACCGCAACCTTGCCAGGTTGGTTGCAACTTGCATCGTTATCCCACTCCACCCCACCCACTCCTGCTACCCCACCCACCCCAACCATCACACCCACCCACCCTACCAACCAGTCTCGCCCCCTTCTCCATACACCGCAACCTTACCGGGTTGGTTGCAACTTGCATCGTTTGCCGGAGAGTAGCTGGATCATTCAAGATTTGGCCTAGCTCTGGGTTCTCTCAATCAGTGAATTAAGGGAAGGGGGGAGGGGAGGGGAGGGGAGGGGGGGGGGGGGGGGGGGGGGGGGGGGATGATGGCAGTGGTTGGTGGTGAGGTCAGCCATGGTGGTGAACGGTGGGAGTGGTGGTGGTGGTGGTGGTGGGGAGGGGGGAGGGGAGGAGGCTAGTTATTAATAAATAAATAAACAAATTAATACATAAATTCAGGCTAATCGCATAAATTAATTAGTATGCCCTATTAAGGCGTGAGGTTAAGGGGGCCATCCTGTTTGCTTGCACTGAGGCCAACCACCAAAGGTCGTCAATTATGATCATTCGTTCATCAATTATCAGGGGTGGGGAGGGGAGGGGTGAGGTTGATTGTGATGCTGATCAATCATTCGCTCATCAATTATCAGGGGGTGGGGTGAGGTTAGGTTGATCGTGATGGTGATCAATCATTCGTTCATCAATTCAGTAGAGAAGGGCGGGGGGGTTGGGAGCCTTACGAGGTTAATTGTGATATTGATTGCATTTCATTCTTGCATTCATTCATTCAGTAGAGAAGGGCGGGGGGGGGGGTTGGGGGCTTAAGAGGTTAATTGTGACATAAATTGTAATTCATTCATGCGTTCATCAATTCAGTAGAGAAGGGCAGGGGGGATGGGGGTGTGGTAAATTGTGATATTGATCGAAATTCATACATGAATGAATCAGCTAATACTCATACCCCAGGCCCGCCCCACCCCACCCATGCACCCCCTCCCTACCATCCAGACCTAGGCCATCCCATCTGCCAACCATGGATAACCTGCTACAAAATTGGTTTGCTCCCCCCCCCCCCCCCCCCACACACACACACACATATGTATGTACGTATGTTACAGCCCAGGAGTAGGCCCAATAGGCTAAAGGGACTTAGCATAACTTATGTCATCCAATACCCTGCACACTTGCTTACACTTCCACCTGCACACTGTCAGCGTTAGCTGTTCTGTGGTTCGGATTGATGAATTCTCGTGTCTGTCAACTCCCGTTTTCCCTAACTCTTCGACGAGGTCATCATCAGGAAGTTGCTCCCGTGTCACCCACCACCCCCGCCCCTTGTAGACAACCTGCTGCAGCACAGGGTTGCTCTGCAACATGCCCCCCCCCCACCCCCCCCACCACCACCATTCAACCCACCCAGGCACCCACCTGCCAACATAATCTAAATTCTCAAATATCCTGCACACTTGCTAACACCTGCCCCCCCCCCCCCCCCCCACACACACACACACACACACACACACACACACACACACACACACAAACACACACTGGTTCATCTGCTGCAACACAGGGTTGCTCTGCAACCCCCCATCCAACCCACCCAGGCACCCACTCACCAACATAATCTATGTCTTCCAATATCCTGCACACTTGCGTACACCTCCCCCCCCCCCCCCCATCCAACCCACCCAGGCGCCCACACACCAAAATAATCTATGTCTTCCAATATCCTGCACACTGGCTTACCCCTGCCCCCCCCCCCATCTTACACACCCAGGCACCCACCTGCCGACATAATCTCTGTTTTCCAATATCCTGCACACCTGCCCCCCCACTCCCCACCCACCCACCCACACATACACACTGGCTCACCTGCTGCAGCACAGGGTTGCTCTGCAACATGCTCCTCATAAACTCAGGGTTATTCAGAAACTGCTGGAAGGCAGGGTCGTTCATCATGTTCATAGTTGAGCCCTGGAAATGGTGGCAGTGGTAGGTGGTGGTGGTGATGGCAGTGGTAGGTGGTGATGGGTGGCAGTGGTGGTGGTGATGGCAGTGGCAGGTGATGAGGTCAGCTATGGTGGTGATGGGTGGCAGTGGTAGGTGGTGATGGTGGTGGTGGTGATGGCAGTGACAGGTGATGAGGTCAGCTATGGTAGTGATGGGTGGCAGTGGTGGTGGTGGTGGTGGTGATGGCAGTGGCAGGTGATGAGGTCAGCGATGGTAGTGATGGGTGGCAGTGGTGGTGGTGGTGGTGATGGCAGTGGCAGGTGATGAGGTCAGCTATGGTGGTGATGGGTGGCAGTGGTGGTGGTGGTGGTGGTGATGGCAGTGGCAGGTGATGAGGTCAGCTTGGTGGTTGTGTATGGGTGGCAGTGGTGGTGGTGTGGTGGTGATGGCAAGTGGCAAGTGATGAGGTAAAGATATGGTGGTGAGGGTGGCCAGTGGTGGTGGTGGTGGGTGATGGCGGAGTGGGCAGGTGATGAGGTAAGCTATGGTGGTGGTGGTGGTGTGGTGGTGGTGATGGCAAGTGGCAGCGTGATGAGGTCAGCTATGGTGGGTGGTTATGCGGGGGCAGTGGTGGTGGGTGGTGGTGGTGATGGCCAGTGGCAGGTATGAGGTCAGCTATGGTAGTGTGATGGGTGGCAGCGGTGGGGTGAGGCAGGGGCAGGTTGATCGAGGTCAGTATGGTGGTGATGGGTGGCAGTGGTGGTGTGGTGTGGTGGGTGATGGCAGTGGAAGGTGATGAGTCAGCTTTTTATGGTGGGTGGTGATGGGTGGCAGTGGTGGTGTGGTGGTTGGTGATGGCAGTGGCAGGTGATGAGGGCAGCTATGGTGGTGATGGGTGGCAGTGGTGGTGGTGGTGGTGGTGGTGATGGCAGTGACAGGTGATGAGGTCAGCTATGGTGGTGATGGGTGGCAGTGGTGGTGGTGGTGGTGGTGGTGATGGCAGTGGCAGGTGATGAGGTCAGCTATGGTGGTGATGGACGGCAGTGGTGGTGGTGGTGGTGGTGATGGCAGTGGCAGGTGATGAGGTCAGCTATGGTGGTGATGGGTGGCAGTGGTAGGTGGTGATGGTGATGGCAGAGGTAGGTGGTGATGTCAGCCATGGTGGTGGTGGTGGTGGCAGTGGTGGTGGTGAGGTCAGTCATGGTGGTGATGGGTGGCTGTGGTGGTAATGAGGTCAGCCATGGTGGTTGCGTGGTCTGTCATGGTAGTGGTGTGTAAAGGAAACAGTGGTTGGGGGTAATGTCAGATATGGTGGTGGTGTGACAAGATCAGCCTTGGTGGTGGAACGGTTAAAGCAAAGGTGGGTTTGGGTCGGGTAAGCATTGTCATTATCATTATTATTGTTATTATTATAGTTATTGTCATTAATATTATTATTATTATTATTATTATTATTATTATTGCTGAAGCCATGGTTGAGGTAGTCTTACACAACCTAGCAGAGAGGGAGAGGGAGAGAGAGAGGGGGGGAGGGAGAGAGAGAGAGAGAGAGAGAGAGAGAGAGAGAGAGAGAGAGAGAGAGAGAGAGAGAGAGAGAGAGAGAGAGAGAGAGAGAGAGAGAGAGGGGGCTGGACTGCAACTTAGCTGTGTAACACCTTGAACTAGAGAAAATGATCCAACACTTACAAATGGGTCGTTAGCACTGGCAACTGAGGGGGTGGCAGCAGAGGGGGCGGCAGTGCTTGGGCTTGATTGACTGCACACATAGGGTGGGGGTGTCGTGACGTTGGTAGTTGGGTGTATGGTGGTGGTGGTGGTAATGGTAGTGTGCCGTGGAAGTACAGGTGAGAGTGGAAGTGCTTGGGCTTGATTGACTGCATACATAGGGTGGGGCTGTCGCGACGTTGGTAGTTGGGTGTATGGTGGTGGTGGCGGTGGTGGTGGTGGTGGTAATGGTAGTGTGCCGTGGAAGTACAGGTGAGTGTGTAAGTGCTTGGGCTTGATTGACTGCATACATAGGGTGGGGCTGTCGCGACGTTGGTAGTTGGGTGTATGGTGGTGGTGGCGGTGGTGGTGGTGGTAATGGTAGTGTGCCGTGGAAGTACAGGTGAGTGTGTAAGTGCTTGGGCTTGATTGACTGCATACATAGGGTGGGGGTGTGAGGTCGTTGGCAGTTGGGTGTGTGTTGTGGTTATAATGTGTGTGGTTGTGTGCTGGTGGTGTGCCTTGGGAGTACAGGTGGGTGTGTAAGTGCTTGATTGACTGCACACATAGGGTGGGGTGACGATGGTAGTTGGGTGTGTTGTGTTGTGGTGTGTTTGTGTGCTGGTGGTGTGCTGTGGTAGTTGAGGTGGGTGTGTAAGTGCTTAGGCTTGATTGACTGCACACATAGGGTGGGGGGGTGTAAGTGCCTGATTGCCACACTAGAGGTTGGGCCGTGAGGACGTTGGTAGTTGGGTGTGAGTGTTTGTGTGCTGGTGGTGTGCTGTGGTAGTTGAGGTGGGTGCGTCAAGTGCTTGATTGAATGAATGCACACATAGGGTGGGGGGGGTGTAAGTGCTTGATTGACAAACATAAGGTGGGGCTGTGAGGACGTTGGTAGTTATGTGTGTGTGGTCGTGGTGGTGGTGTATGTGTGTGTGCTGGTGGTGCGCTGTGGTAGTAGAGGTGGGTGCGTAATTGCTTGAGTGACTGCACACTTAGGGTGGGGGTGGGGCGACATTGGTAGTTGTGTGCGGTGGTGTGTGTGTGTGTGTGTGTGTGTGTGTGTGTGTGATGATGGGTGTGCAAGTGCTTGGGCTTGATGGACAGCACACAGAGGTTGGGGGTGTGGCAACGTGGGTAGTTGTGTGTGGTGGTGTGTGTGTGTGATGTGGGTGTGTAAGTGCTTGGGCTTGATCGACAGCACGCAGAGGGTGCGAGTGTGGCGACGTTGGTAGTTGTTTGTGTGGTGGTGGTGGTGGTGGTGGTGGTGGTGGTGTGATGGTGTGCGAGGTGTTTGTGGTGGTGGTGTTTTGAGGTGGTGTGGTGGTGTGTGTGGTGATGGTGATATACGGTGTGGTGGTGGTGACATATGTGTTTATCACTATACAGTACTATAACACTCCAAAAAAAGACGCTTGACGTCAACGAGTTTACGTTTTCCCGATTTTTTCAAGAAAAAGAAGGTAATCCTCTCCCACATCCCATCTCACAAAATCTCCCAGATGAAGACGCATAACGACGGAAAGGCGCAAATGGTGGGGGGGTTGGGGCTCGATTTCAACCTGGGCAGTTAATTAAAATCTTCAGCTCATTAAATTATACATATTACCGGTATTTAGTAGCACTATCAGCAGGGCTTAAAGCCTTAAACCCCAAAGAAATTAAATGTTGGCAAAAAGCCCGGCAAAAAGGTACAGCAAAAGAGGAAATATTTGACGGCCTCGAAGGGGTGGGGGTGGGGGGCTCAAATCCGTCCTATTCCAATTTGTCGTGACTGGAAGAATTCGACATGAAATGGGCTCCCCTTTCACATTCGAGCTTTGTTATCACGAGCCCTGAGTGCCGGAAAGGGTTGGGGTTGGGACAGCGTAGCTGTCACTAACCCTTTTTAAAATGTACTATTTCTGAGACTCGACTATTTCCCCCCATTTCCCCTCGACTCGGCCCTTTTGTTGGCCGTAGCTGTCGCTAGTCTCCAGCGCTTCAGTAACGTACATGCTGACTTTGCTTTGTCGCTAGCCTTCGATGTTCGAGAAGCTTCGTGTTCAAGGATTAGAGTCCCAAGGTCCAGTGTTTAAGATCCAGAGGTCCAAGGTCCCAAGTCGTAATTCCACGTGACAAGTGTAGAAGACGCATTCATTTCCGTGCAGCAGTTTTGCCTGACTACTACTACCTGACGGGAAGATAACCATGATCACCGTGCATTCTACAGTTTGCAGTTTTGCAATAGCAACACAGCCCAATGAGACTGAGCTAGAAACGCGCCCCGTTAAATTCAAAGCAACGCTCTGCAGTCTGAAGTCCACAAACACGTATTGATCTTCCTTTTTTCATTTCCGTTCAGCAGTGCGGTACCGGCTCGCTGATGTGATAGCACCCGGGGTTGGTGAAAATAAGGGCATTTTGCACGCTATCAACGACTAAGGTAATTATCCAGGAGGTTTTAAGTGGATTCTAAAGAAGGCGAACGACTCTTATAGCACAGTGGACTAACTTAATTGGAACGGCCAATCGGATCGGCCAATCGGTCTTGGACACGACTAGTCTGTGACATGACTAGCCTGGGAGAAGACAATGAATTCTAGGGTTCTTCAATGGGGTTCGAAGACAGGTATAAAGGCTGAGAGGCGCACAACTGAACGTAGTCCAATCCATTATATCTTATGTTATCGGTCGAACCCACGTCTTCTGACCGTAGTGACAGTTGCGACAACGAGAGCGAGACAGAGACACGGAGTGAGAGCGAGGTAGAACCCCAGCCGAGGGCGTCAGCTGCACTTCGAGCAAGATCCGAGGGCGACAGCGAGACCGAGATGACTCGAATCCACGCGGAGGGGTACCAGGATTAAGGTTGCAGCCACAAACATTTTTTGGTTTCGCTGCCCATACTCAAACAGAAGAAAAAGCTCCAACTCCAACTTTGCATGTTCCAATGAATAACACAGGTCCAGCCCAATGTGACGGCATCGCCATACTAAAGGCCCAGAATAGGCCCCTTCCAATGGCAACAGGTGTGTGTTTATGGCATTATCTTCTGTTTTTTTGGGGGGGGGGGGGGGGGGGGGGGGGAGGGTTACAATGCTGCACATGAATCGTTATACAACTGCCGTCCTTAGTGAACATTACTTATTAAAGGACACATACACAAGGGAGGTGGGTGCGTGGGTGAGTGGGAACAAGACTAGGGTCCCAGCCTCGAAATTCTGTACATCAGCTCCCCATAGTAAGGCAGAAGACAAATTAATTTCAACCAGTTATTATTTTTGCCCCCTCCTCTCGCAGGTCATGCATTATGCGCTACCTGCGTGATGCATTCTCACGGGCTACACTTCTTCGAGTGAACGAATTCGACTTAGGAATCCTGGACCGAGTGACCATGGAACTGTAGGGGCAATCCTCCTCTGGACATGCCTTCCCACAACAGCCTGTCACAAATCGTTGTACTCGTTAATGATATATTATGCGCTAGTAAGTAAGGAATGCTGCAGAACTGCCGATTAGAATGTACTGCTGATTAACAAGACATACTGGTTAACACTGTAAATGTTACCTGATGGCAAATTGTTAGCGGAATGTTACCAGAATAATAGCGGAGTGCGATGGAATTTTAGCCTTAAGGGTCCATGGGCATCCTGTTTTTACATAGCATTTAAAATCACAGTTTGCTTGGGGATACTTACTGAAACCTGTTTGGCAACACATGCCTGCATTGGTCAAAACGGTACGGGGGGATGATGTTAACTAACAGTCTAGAAGCGACTTCTAGGTAGCTGCCGAATATACTAATGGGACTTGTACATTTCTGCTGTAAGCAGCAACTTCTAGGCAGCTTCCAATTGTTATACGTACTCACACACCTATAGTAACCGTCCTTCGCAGCACCTTGTAGCCAGCTTCCAATATAGTACTCACACTCGATGCGATCATGCATTTTGTTACCCCCTCCAAGACCGAGGCACGGAACACCACCGCTTAGTGACACATGCATGGTGTGACAAACCAGCATCTTCTTGACGGCATCGAGGAGTACACTATCTAAGGTGCAGAACCACTAAAGAAAAAGAAAATTATTGGGCCTACAAGCACTCTGGACCAGCTTTGCCATATTTTGGTAATTCCGCCAGCCAAAAATATTTCCGCCCTGGTTTGGCTGAAAACCAGTCAGAGGAGCTGCCTAGAAGCTCCCCTGGAGGCATTGGAAAATGCTCCAGATTCAGCCTCGATTGACTGAAAAGCCAGTCTAGGGAGCTGCCTAGAAGCTGCTACCTGAAGCTAGAACATACAAACATGTACTGTTTGCCCATGTTTCTGAACTGCTGTATTGTGACCAGAGTGGTACCCGGGAATATCATTTTAGACAATTCCGCCAGCCACAATATCTTTTGGCATGGTTTGGCTGAAAAGCCAGTTAGGGGAGCTGCCTAGAAGCTCCCCTAGAGGCATTGGAAAATGCTCAAAAGTCAGCCTTATTTGGTGGCTTTGGAAAGTGCTCCAAATTGAGCCTTATTTGCCTTAAAAGCCAGTCTGGGGACTGGCCTAGAAATTGCTGCCCAACCCCAAAACATGTACTTTTTGCCCCCAATCTGAACTGCTGTATTTTCACTAGGCTATCCCGGGAATTTCATTCTCGGTAATTCCGCCAGCTAGAACTTCTTCCTGCCTGGTTTGCCTGAAAAGCCAGTCAGAGGACCTGCATATAAGCTGATGCTGAATAACACACATGTACTTTTTCCCCCATGTTTATGAGACCATCTCATATGCAAGTACATAGGTCCATATAATTTCTCCATACTTTTAGGACTGCCGTATAGAAACCAGGGTGGTACCCAGGAATATCATTTTTTGGTAATCTGTAAGCCACAAAATCTTCCTACCTAATAAAGACGGAGGTGTCTATAAAGCAGCAATAATATAGGTTTGATCCCCTGTTGATTTGAGTTGATTTGAGATGTAGAATATGAGAAGTTGATCCATGAATCCAATAGCTACATAAAAACGTAAAAACGTCAAGACGGAGGTGTCTATAAAGCAGCAATAATATATGTTTATCACTATACAGTACTATTAGTATCGTTGTACATCACTATATATTATTAATAATGTTGTACATCACTATATCTTATGATTGTTATTGCTGTGCATACTATATATTATTATTATTGCATACCACTATTTATTATTCATGCTGTATATCACTACATATTATTATTGACGTATATCACTCTATATTATTATTGTTGTGTACCACTATATTTTATTATTATTGCATATCACTATATATTTGTATTGTTATTATTATTATGGTTGTACATCATTTTGGTATGAGCCTCACCTTGCACCCTGTGACTTGCCAGCCACCATGTGGACCACATGCTCTGACTTTATCCCTGCAACAGTAAGTGAATGAATAGGGTGGTGGTTGGCCACAGTGCAAGCTAACGGGCTGCCCCCCGAAACCTTGCGCCTCGTAATACTTATTGTATTTTAGGAATAGGTTGGACGGGTTGGGGGTTGGGGGGGGGGGGGGATGAATAGGGTGGGCAGGTTGGTGAGTGGATGGGTGAAGGGGGCGGTGGGGCGTGTGTGGTGGTGGTGGGGTGTGTGGGTATGTGTGGGTGTGGTGGTGAGTGTGCGTGTGTGGGTGTGTGTGGGTGGGGGGGGTGGGGGGGGGAGATGGGTGCATGTGTTGGTGGGGGGAGGGGATGAGTGGGCGGGGAGGGGAGGGGAGGGGAGGTGTGGGATGGGCGGTGGGGTGGGTGGGTGGGAATGAATGGGTGCATGTGCATGTGCTGGTGGGGAGGGGGAGGGGGGAGATGAATGGGTGTAAGTGTTGGTGGGCGGGTGGACAGGTGTGTGTGTGGGGGGGGGGGAGGGGGGGGGAGGGGGGTGAGATTGAATGGGTTCATGTGTTGGTGGTGGGGTGGGCGGGTGGGCGGCGGGTGGCGGTAGTGGTGGTGGTGAGTTGTGGTGGTGTGTGTGTGGGGGGGGGGGGGGGGGGGGGGGGGGGATGAATGGGTGCATGTGATGGTGGGCGGGTGGATGAGTGGGTGGGGCGTGGCGTGGCGTGGTGGGGATTGGGATGGATGGGATGGGATGGGCGGTGGGATGGGCGGTGGGGGGAATGAATGGGTGCATGTTTGGTGGGTGGGTGGATGAGTGGGCGGGGCAGGGGTTGCATGTCTTGGTGGGCGGGTGGGTGGGTGAGGCGGTGGTGGTGGTTGTGTGGTTGTGTGTGTGTGTGTGGATGTGTGTGGTGGTGGTGGTGGTGGTGGTGGGTGGGGTGGGGTGGGGTGGGGGGTGAATGGGTGCATGTGTTGGTGGGTGGGTGGGTGTGGGCGGATGAACGGTTGCATGTGTCATTGGGCAGGTGGGTGGGTGGCTGCATGGAGGATTGGGTGGGTGGGTGCAGGTGCCGATGGGTGCACGGGTAGGTGGGTTGGTGGATGGGCGGTTGGACTGGAAAAGGCGGGGAATTGGGAGAGTCTAAAATTGGGGGAGTATATGGCGCACACACTGTTAGTAGGGAGATAACCCCTTCTGTTCTAGTAGGGGAGGCTTACATATCCATCTTGCGCCAGCCCAGTTCAGTTCAGTTCCACTTGTAGTTAACCCATGTGGTGGATGCGCGTGGTATATTCACATTCGAACCGCCATAGACAGGCCATGGATGACAATCCCGCTCCACAACATCCAGGGATTCTTCACATATATAAATGGTCTCCACATCCCAGTCATAGGTTCGAATCTGTTCGGTATGAACCCTGGTTTCCGTGAATATAACACAGGGGGAAAGGCATCGGAAGACTGTGAGCGGCCCAGAATTGGTTGAAATCCATGTGATACTTCCACTCACCATACTCGCTAATCTTCTTTTCATCTTTCAAGATCTGTCCCTTGTAAATCAGGCGCTGTTCACTAGCCGGTGGCATACCACTGGTCTTAGCAACCTTGGAACACAGGGGGGTGGGCAGGGGAGGTTGAAGTAACAGATTGAGGGGGCATGGATTGTGAACACAGGAGCAACGTTAGGGGGGTATTGGCAATGAGGCACACAGGCACAAGTAAAGGTACAGGGGCATACCACTAGTCTTAGCAACCTTGGAACACAGGGGGGTAGGCAGGGGAGGTTGAAGCAACAGATTGAGGGGGCATGGATTGTGAACACAGGAGCAACGTTAGGGGGATATTGGCAATCAGACGCACAGGCACAAGTAAAGGTACAGGGGCATACCACTAGTCTTAGCAACCTTGGAACACAGGGGGGTGGGCAGGGGAGGTTGAAGCGACAGATTGAGGGGGGATGGATTGTGAACTCGGGAGCAACGTTAGGGGGGTATTGGCAATGAGGCGCACAGGCACAAGTAAAAGTACAGGGGCATACCACTAGTCTTAGCAACCTTGGAACACAGGGGGGTGGACAGGGGAGGTTGAAGCAACAGATTGGGGGGGCATGGATTGTGAACACAGGAGCAACGTTAGGGGGGTATTGGCAATGAGGCGCACAGGCACAAGTAAAGGTACAGGGGCATACCACTAGTCTTAGCAACCTTGGAACACAGGGGGGTGGGCAGGAAAGGTTGAAGCAACAGATTGAGGGGGCATGGATTGTGAACACAGGAGCAAGGTGATGGAGGCATTGGCAATGAGGCGCACAGGCACAAGTAAAGGTACAGGGGTATGCCACTTGTCTTAGCAACCTTGGGACACAGGGGGGTAGGTGGGCAGGGGAGGTTGAAGCGACAGATTGAGGGGGCATGGATTGGTTAACACAGGAGCAAAGGTTGGAGCAATCTTGCAGTTGCAGAGCAGATGCACTTTTGCAGGTGCAACTGCCCAGCCGTGCAAGGGCAGGTGAATTCTGAGAAGATGCACTTTTGCAGGTGCAGTTGCAGGTGAATGCTGCAATGTACACTATCTAGCAGTACGGATTAAGAAGTGAGCACTAGTTGGTGGGGAATAGTGTTTAATAAGATGCAGTGCTACACAGAACTGACTTCGAGTTGATTGGATCGCATTTCTACGGCACTTTTAAGACAGTGGTCGATAGGAACGTATCGGAAAACAAGGGGGGGTGACTTGGGCCGATGTTATGATCCGACAAGGCTGAGAGGCTCGAGGAGTGAGCAGATCTCATATCGGCTGCCGCCCTCTGAGCGATCTGCTGCCTGCCTCGCCACCCTATCAACTGCGAGGAGACCTAGGACGTCTTGGGTACACAGTTCTGGTGGGTATTGTCCCTGGTTTCCGTGGGTATCGCACTGGGGGACAAAATGTGCGCTTCAGACGCTTGAAGACTCCTTAAGACTTACAGAGCACGAGGCAATTATTCTTCTAGGAGACTTAGCCAACCCAAACTGCCAGGGGTCTGACAAGGGCATTGCGCTTCTGCGCTCGGTTTCTTGCATCCCCTTTCGTGCCTGTAAGCTAAATAGGGGATGGAAGACCCTTCCTTCCCCCACCCCCTATGTGAGGAGCTCGCTTGTCTAGGTTCAACAATTGCCCGTCTGTGAAGACATTGTAATGCAATGCAATTGACCGAGTCAGCCTTTTCGCTTGACCTTGGGCTCAACACGGCTCGGTAAGACATCTGCTACATCTGTCCGGCAAGGTTGCGAAAAACTCGGAGCTGAGAAGTCGTTGGAACTATGGCATCAGTGACGAGAAGGTTCTTCTGCTGGTTAGATGGATTCGCCCAAGCTGCTTTACGCGCAGCAATAGTGGATTATCCATCCGGCATTTCACTACAATGGGAATTGACTCTGGCCGAGGATGCGCAATTTTCCGCCAAATAACATGGCAGGCAGGTCCAGGGAGATCCCCTGAGTCCCAAGCTTTCGTGCAAGGATCCAGTGCCACATGCCACAAATTAAGCGCTCACTAGCTTGCCACTATGCGCACCTCAGCCTTCATATCCAAAACCGAAATTTCGGGATCCACCTCGATCTGGAACTTCCCTCCAGAGGCTGTGGGCTTCACCATTACTACTATTTTAGCAGCAGAGCCATCTTCCGCCATGTTATTACTGCTGAAGCCTAGATGCTAGTTATTCAAGATCGCCGAGAACTTGGACGAGAGCTACCCAATGACGTTGAACAACTTAAGGCGTCAGATAAGCTTACAGTGAAATATTTACAGTGAGATACGAGATGAGAAGAAAAATAAAGGAAACTGAGACAAGGAGCTGGAAGGGCGGTACAGGAACCGACCCCTAGGACCCGACTGCAGTACAGCGAATAGTCCGAGTAAGCCGTGGGCCTGCATCGGAGGCGAGGTGTGCCGTTGGTGACTGCACAGCAACTTTCGGGTACCGGGTTTCAGGCAAATCCAGGGGGGGCGGTTGGCTCTTCAGATTGGCTGCCTCCAAGAAGAAGCCTTTGAACATGCAGCATCAGCGTCCGCATTCAAGAATTATTATTCACGCGTTTTGTCAACAGATGCTCCTGGAGTCAGAAAATTTGACCATCGAATCCAGGAGCATCTGTTGACCAAACGCGCGGATAATAAATAATTGAATTCGGACGCTGATGCTGCATGTTCAAAGGCTTCTTCTTGGAGGCAGCCAATTCGGAGAACTGGCGCCCCACGTGCGCTGCCTTGTTGCAAACTATCAGGTCAGGGTAGGTTCCGAGAGTGTCGAAATGCTCGGTTTCAGTACTCTGAAATTTCCTGTGTGACTGCCAAGGTGACTGCCTTTGCTAGTTGAGTGAGCTGCCTGCCATATCCAAACGTCAGCTGGTGCGAGGCGCAGGTTATTTTGCAGGCCGACCTGAACATGGTTCTCTCCATACTTCTGGTACAAGCATTCCAACCAGGCTCCAATTAGTCAAGAATTAATCACAGGGAACAAGCATTCCAATCAGACTCCAACAACCAATCACAGGGTACAAGCAAAAATAAGTTAAGTTATAGAAAAAAGAACCCGGAAGAGTAAATCATGATGTCCTCAACATTTCCTCAAGATAAGTCTTCCAACAGGTTACAAACATTTCCACAAAATAAGGTCTTCCAACTTCTCCTCAAAATAAGGTACTAAGTTACTACGGTATAGGTCACAATGTTATTATGTTACTTACATTACATTACATGTTAAAGTCTACTTGACACCGCGAGGGTGTATGAGACTCTGTGCTTTAAACAAAAAGAAAAAGCACCCACAAAGCAAAAAAACCCATTACATCAGGGGTGTGTCGAGGACAAACAAACCAAGCTCCCAACCACCGTTTTGGTGGCGTAGGTATTAAACCCCCTAGAGCCGGACCCAGATCTCAACCACTTACAGTGGCGGAGGTAAGAAGCTAACAAATGAGAAGTCACAAGAAGAAAAGAAAAAAAAAGGGATAATAAATTACGGTGCCACTAAGCAGTCCAGGGCTTCCTGTCTTGCTCTTCTACAAGTAGAAAGATAGTCGGCTAGGTTGCTCCAGAAAGTCTTAGTGCCATTTCCATTCATAAAGGTTCTGAATGTGGAATCGCAGAATTCCACATTCCATACGGTTAAGTCGGTATCCTCATGGACATGCCTATAAATATCTGTAAACAGCTTCTGGTAGCGGAGGCGAATATCATTATAAAAAGGGCACTCAAACATATGCATTTCTTCCTCAGTTTTTTGGAACCCACACATTTGACAGTGTCTCATCGAACGAGGGATGTGTGCTCTATCCACCACCCTCATTCTTTCTGTGTTCAGCCAATGGGAACCCATTCTAAACTGTGCTATAGAACGAATCTGATCCTGCTTATGTAAGGCAGATGTAAATGGAATCAAGCCATTCTCATCATTACTGTTGGCTGCGAACCATTTCTGGTATCGGAGGCGTTTAAAGCCAACCCTTCTCTCATCAGGGATGTCTCTGACTGCATTGGTGTCACTTGGGTACTTGAACCTCCATGACTCAAAAACTTCAGACAAAATACCTTCGACATCGACAGCCTCCAAAATGTTGAGGTTTTTACTGGATCCTAGTTTGTGGAGAGCACAACGTAAGTCATGAACCCAGCCAGTGTTGGAATCAAAAGATTCCTCAAGAGCCATTCTAATGAGATCCTCAGGTTCTTTATCTATGGTCTTGTTCCAGAAGCGCAAAGCTTGTTTAAGCCAAGCAAAACACAACGGGGTTCTACCCAGCTCTTCCATGATAATATTAGATGTAGTAGATTGGCAAACACCCAACATTTGTTTAACTATACCTCTATGCCATTTCTCACAAGCATGGTCATTTGAGATAAGTGTGTTGTTCAGAATAGAAGGAGCCCACACCTCACATCCAAAATTCAGGATAGGTTGTACAAGAGAATCAAACAGGTGGGTGAGAATATCAATATTGTATATCTCCATAGTATGGCATCGCCTACGGAGCATGTGGTGAGCCTTTTGGGCCTTAGCGAGCATCCTAGAAAAAAAGCAGCTTTTGCACGATTGCTTGAGTCACCATCCACAAAGAGGGATCCCAGGTAGAATAAAAGATAACTTTGTAGAAAGCTGTGCTCCATCATTGACAAATTTGTAATCAGGATCCATACGGGCCTCATCACAGAATTGCTTGTTGAAAACGACAATCTCAGTTTTCTTTATATTCACAGCCATCTTAGTAGCCTCGCAGAAATCTCTCAGGCAGTCAAGCATCGCTTGCATATCTGCCGGGGATTCTGCCATTATAGCTAGGTCATCAGCATAAAGTAACAATGGCAGAATCTTTCCCCTAAGCTCAGCCCCTACATTTGGGAGCTTGGATTGGAGGAACGATTCAATTCTATCAATGAACAGACCGAATAGGAGTGGGGATAGGGGGTCTCCTTGTTTAACTCCTACAAGGGATGGAAAGGAGGATCCAATGTCCCCAAGTAGGCGAACTTGGAAAACGACATGATTATACATGGACTTCAGAATACTAAGATAGGGGTCTTTTACTCCTAGCCTTGCTAAGCAATCCCATAGCAAGTCTCTGTTGACCCAATCATAAGCCTTCTTAAAATCGATAAAAGACACAAAGAGTGGTTTTTTCTTCTCTCTATATTTATCTACAATATGGTTAAGAATGAATGATGCATCCGCAGTACCCCTACCACTTCTAAATCCATTTTCCAAATCCAGTTACTATGTGTACTATAGGTGACTATGTTGCAGCAATAGAGTCAACATTAATTCCATTTCTCCATGTCATTAAACCTGCCAAATTTCGTGTTGCCGGTCTTCACCGCGTCATCTTTCAACAAAGTATGGGCATAGGGCTGTTCCTTAACTACTTATGCATGGAGTGAATTGTCAAGAGTAATCAGCAATATTAAGCAATAATAAGCAGTCATAAGCAATCATAAGACGTGCCAAAGGTACTCGCTTATGTTTTTTAGTGCCCCCCTGATAGTGCTTGCTAATGATTGCTGACTGCTGCTGAGTTCATTGCTCATTGATTGCTCATTGATTGCTTATTGATTGCTTATTGATTGCTCATTCCTTCGGTGGTCTTCTCTTGAATTAGTTGTCAAAGTAAAAATTCGTATGATCCAAGGCAAACTTTATATGATCCAAGGCAAATTTTATATGAGCCAAGGCAAACACTAAATTCATGTGGGCCCTCCCCTCCCCTAGGGTCCAGGGAATAAAGCTGGTTATAATCCAATAAATGACGAGCGAGCAAAATTTGCCATACGATTTTTCTTTGCGCATTTTTTCTGTGCGACCGGTCGCACATTGTGCAACGCGGTTTGACCCCCTTCACTTGCGACCTCATGTGTGCGAGTTTAGATAAATAAAAACTGACCACTCCCTGGCTACCATGCAGCCCTCGTCCTTTCCGTATTTTCGCCAGATCCTTGCGTTCGAACGCCTCAACAACTCCGGAGCCGCTGTCCCAAGCTCTCGCTATGTCTTCGAAGCACCGGAATCAGAAACTCACCAGAACGCCCCCTACCTCAGTTTGAAAGAAAGACAGAAAAACGCCGGTAGGCGCAGATAGGCGGGACGAATATTTGAATGGGAATGGGAATGGGGGGTCTGTACTGCTGTACTTTCTAGGTATCGCACAGGGTCTCGAGTGTCAGATCTAAGAGCCGCAGCTTGATTTCACGAATTTCGAAAAACTGCGATTTGTTCTGCCGATTGCCCACCGATTTTCTGTCGCTTCCAACCATCAAAGCTCTGGCGACCACCACCACCTACCTTGCACCGCACCCCAAGTCTCTGTGCATTCGAACAAACTTCGCATTTAGATCCTCAGTCTCTCCCTTCCTTCCCCACCCTCCTAATTAGTCGTGCCACAAGCGCGGCAGCTGCGAGCTCAAATTAAGCAACAGATTCGCCTAGGTGAGAAGCAGCGCATCGGGTGGTCTGTTCATCGTGACAGATGTGAGCGGCGCCAAAAACAAATTGAATCCAACACCCTCAAGTCAGTCCCCCATCCCGACCCAACCCAACCCCAACACAAAGAAAGACACGAATATGCTAAGAAATTCCGTAGGCATTGCTCATGGCGCCAAGCAGAAACAATGCAGAATTTGAAATCCCTATCATCTTCCCTCCCCCACCCAATAAAAGGTATGAATGAGCAGAAAGGATGCAGAATTTGAAATGCCCCCCCTAATCTTCCTCCCCTCCCTCCCCCACACCCCCGCGCCCCACAATCCCCGTACTCCTACTCCACCTCCCACCCCTATCAGGAGAAAAAATAAGGCACAGGGCGGGAAGGTGCAGCATTTGAAATCCTCATGTTTCCCCTCTCCTCCCCCTCCCCCTCCCCCTCCCCCTCCCCCTCCCCCTCCCCCTCCCCCTCTCCCTCCCCCTCCCCCCTCCCCCTCCCCCTCCCCCTCTCCCTCCCCCTCCCCCCCTCCCCCTCTCCCTCCCCCTACCCCCCTCCCCTCCCCCTCCCCTCCCTCCTCCCGCCCTCCTCCCCTCCCCTCCCCTCCCCTCCCCTCCCCTCCATTCCCTTCCCTTCCCTCTCCCTCCTCACCCCACCCCACCGCCACCCACCCAACTCAACCCCAGCCCAACCCCAACCCAACCCACCCAACCCACCCAACCCAACCCAACCCAACCCAACCCAACCCAACCCAACCCAACCCAACCCACCCCAACCCAACCCCCAACCCAACCCAACCCGACCCAACCCAACCCAACCACCTTGCTCGTACCCAGTCAACAATGTCTGAGGCAGAGCTGAGGTCATACAAGGGGGCAAAGGTGGAGAAGAAGTTTCCACGCCACGGAACATTTAAAGGTAGGGCGTGGACATACATATGTATTGTGTTTATGTGTATTGTGGGAGACTTTGTGTTGTGTACTGTGTACCGTGTGTGTGCTGTGTGAGAGTTATTGTGTTGTGTTCCGTGTGAGAGTTATTGTATTGTGTACCATGTGTGTTATCCCGTGTACCGTGTGTGTGCCGTGTGGGAGTTATTGTTTTGTGAACTGTGTGTTGTTTACCGTGTACCGTGTGAGAGTTATTGTGTTGTGTACCATGTGTGATATACCGTGCACCGTGTGTGTACCGTGTGATAGTTTTGTTTTGTGTACCGTGTACTGTGTGAGAGTTATTGAGTTGTGTACCATGTGTGATATACCGTGTACCGTGTGTGTACCGTGTGATAGTTTTGTTTTGTGTACCGTGTACCGTGTGAGAGTTATTGTGTTGTGTACCATGTGTGATATACCGTGTACCGTGTGTGTACCGTGTGGGAGTTATTGTGTTGTGAACTGTGTGTTGTGTACCGTGTACCGTGTGAGAGTTATTGTGTTATGTATCGTGTGCTGTGTACTGTGTAGGGGAATTGCAGGCATGAAAAGGATCGCAGGCATGCATAGTAATTATGTGTGTGTGTACTGTGCAACTGGACTGCAACTTTGTCGTGTACCAACGTAGACCAGGCAGACGGACAGACAATACTATGAATTGTGTACTTTGCGAGAGAATCGCAACTTCATTTTTGACAAACATTCACCCAGACCAACAGGCAGACAGACAGTATTGTGTACATGTGTCCTGTGTGAGAGAATCGCAACTTCGTTGTGTGACAAACATTCACGCAGACAAATAGATAGACAAACAGACAAACAGGTGAACGGGTAGACAGGCAAACAGATAGGTAGAGAGAAAAACAGACAGAAAGGCAGACAGAGAGTCAAACAAACAAACAAACAGGAAGACGGACAATCATATGTATTGTGTGTATGTGTCCTGTGTAAGAGAATCGCAACTTCGTTGTGTGACAAACATTCACGCAGACAAATAGATAGACAAACAGACAAACAGGTGAACGGGTAGACAGGCAAACAGATAGGTACAGAGAAAAACAGACAGAAAGGCAGACAGAAAGTCAAACAAACAAACAAACAGGAAGACGGACAATCATATGTATTGTGTGTATGTGTCCTGTGTGAGAGAATCGAAACTTCGTTGTGTGACAAACAATCATCCAGACAAACAGATAGGCAGACAGACAGACAAACAGACAAACAGGTAGACAGACAAACAGGTAGACAGACAAACAGATAGACAGACAGACAGGCAAACAGGTACACAGACAAACAGGTAGACAGACAAACAGATAGACAGACAGACAGGCAAACAGGTACACAGACAAACAGGTAGACAGACAAACAGGTAGACAGACAGACAGGCAAACAGGTACACAGACAAACATGTAGACAGACAAACAGATAGACAGACAGATAGGCAAACAGGTACACAGACAAACAGGTAGACAGACAAACAGATAGACAGACAGACAGGCAAACAGATACACAGACAAACAGGTAGACAGACAAACAGATAGACAGACACACAGGCAAACAGGTACACAGACAAACAGGTAGACAGACAAACAGACAGACAGGCAAACAGGTACACAGACAAACAGGTAGACAGACAAACAGGTAGACAGACAGACCGGCAAACAGGTACACAGACAGACAGACAAACAGACAAACAGATAGACAGACAGACAGGCAAACAGGTACACAGACAAACAGATAGACAGACAAACAGATAGACAGGTAGACAGATAGACAGACAGACAGGCAAACAAGTAGACAAACAGATACACAGACAGACAGGCAAACATGTAGACAGACAAACAGATACACAGACAGACAGGCAAACATGTAGACAGACAAACAGATACACAGACAGACAGGCAAACATGTAGGCAGACAAACAGATACACAGACAGACAGGCAAACATGTAGACAGACAAACAGATACACAGACAGACAGGCAAACATGTAGACAGACAAACAGATACACAGACAGACAGGCAAACATGTAGACAGACAAACAGGTAGACAGATAGACAGAGTAATTGTGTGTGTATTTACTGTGCGACTGAGCCGTAACTCACGCAGGCAGATAGATCGACAGAAAGTTACACAAACTCACAGGCAGACAGATAGATTGACAGGAAGACACACAAAAAAACAGGCAGATACATTGACAGAATGATACTCAAACACACAGGCAGGCAGACAGATTGACAGAAAGAATCGCATAAAGGACACACAGGCAGATAGATAGACAGAAAGTTACACAAACACACAGGCAGGCACACAGATTGACAGAAAGACACACAAAAACGCAAGCAGGCAGGCAGATTGACAAAAAGATACACAAACACTCAGGCAGACAGATAGATTGACAGAAAGACTAAAAATGCAGACACAACCAGACAGACAGGTCGACAGAAAGATACACAAACACACAGGCAGGCACACAGATTGACAGAAAGACACACTAAAACGCAAGCAGGCAGACAGATTGACAGAAAGATGCACAAACACTCAGGCAGACTGATAGATTGACAGAAAGACTAAAAACGCTCACACAACCAGACAGGCAGGTCGACAGAAAGATACGCAAACACACAGGCAGACACATAAATTGACAGAAAGACACACAAAAACACAGGCAGGCAGATAGATTGACAGAAAGACACACCAAAAAGACACAGGCAGACAGATAGATTGACAAAAAGACACACAAACACAGGCAGGCAGACAGATTGGCAGAAAGACACACAAAAACACAGACAGGCAGATAGATTGACAGAAAGAAAAAAACAAACGCAGACGGATAGATTGATATAAAGACACACAAAAGCATAGGCGGGCAGATAGATTGACAGAAAGACACACAAAAACGTAGGCAGGCAGATAGATTGACAGAAACATGTAGGCAGGCAGATAGATTGACAGAAAGACACACACACAGGCAAGCTGACAGGCAGATTGGCAGAAGGACACACAGGCACGCACTCACAGCTAGACAGATTGACTGAATGACACACTAATACACAGGCAGGCAGACAGACAGACAGGTTGACCGATGGACACACTTGCACACTTACACAAAGGCCGGCAGATTGGCAGAAGGACAGACAGGCACACACAGAAAGACAGATCGACTGAAAGATACACAGGCCGGCAGATTGGCAGAAGGACAGACAGGCACACACAGACAGACAGATCGACTGAAAGACACACAGGCCTGCAGATTGGCAGAAGGACAGACAGACACACACAGACAGGGAGATTGATAGAAGGACACACTTAAACCCAGACACACAGACACACACAGGCAGCCAGATTGGCAGAAGGACACACAGACACAGATAGGCACACCCAGACAGATCGACTGAAAGACGCGCAGACATACAGATTGGCAGAAGGACGCGCAGACATGCAGACACACGGACAGGCACACCCAGACAGATCGACTGAAAGACACACAGACATATAGATTGACTGAATGACACAGACACAGGCACAGATTCACTGAATGACACACTTGCACATAGACAGGTATACAGGCATACAGACAGACAGATTGGCAGAAGGACACACAGACACAGACATACAGATTGACTGAATGGCACACTTGCACACACAGGCAGCCAAATTGACAGAATGACACACTTGAACACAGACAGACAGGCAGATTGACAGAGGGGCACACTTACACACAGACACAGACACACACAGGCAGCCAGATTGACAGAGGGACACACAGGCAGACAGAATGTCTAGAAGACACACAGACATACAGATTGACAGGACACACAGACAGGTGCACGCATGCAGACAGATCAACTAAAAGACACACAGGCATACAGATTGACAGAAGGGCACACAGACTCACAGACACACGTAGACAGCCAGATTGAAGGAATGACACGTACACACAGACAGTTAGGCAGCCAGATTGACAGAAGGACACACAGACACAGACAGACAGATTGATAGAAGGATACACAGGCACACAGACACACACCGACCGTCTGATTGACAGAATGACGCACTTGCACACAGACAGACAGATTGACAGAAAGAAACACTTACACACAGACAGGCATGCAGGCAGACAGCTAGATTGACAAACACACACAGGCATACAGATTGGCAGAAGTACAAATAGACACACTTAGACAGACAGATTGACAGAAAGACACACAGACACACACAGATTGACAGAATGGCACACTTGCACACAGACAGGCATACAGACAGATTGGCAGAAGGACACAGACACACATAGACAGACAGATTGGCAGAAGGACAAACTCACGCAAACACACAGGCAGCCAGATTGACAGAAGGACACACAGACAGGCAGATAAACACACAGACAGATTGGCAGACGGACACACAGGCATACAGATTGGCAGAAGGACACAAAGAGACACACACAGATTGACAGAATGGCACACTTGCACACAGACAGGCTTACAGACGGACAGCCAGATTGACAGGAGGACACACAGACAGACAGATTGACAGAAGGACACACAGACACACACACAGATTGACAGATTGGTACACTTGCACACAGACAGGCATACAGACAGGCAGCCAGATTGACAGACCGACACACAGGCATACTGATTGGCAGGACACACAGACACACACAGACAGATTGACAGAAGGACACACAGACACACGCACATATTGACAGAATGGCACACTTGCACACAGGCAGGCATACCGACAGACAGACAGATTGACAGAAGGACACACAGACGCACGCACAAATTGACAGAATGGCATACTTGCACACAGGCATACCGACAGACAGCCAGAGTGACAAAAGGACATACAGGCACACGCACAGATTGACAGAAGGGCACACTTGATCACAGGCAGGCATACAGACAGACAGACAGACAGACAGACAGACAGACAGACAGACAGACACAGTGACTGAAGGACACACAGACACACACAGACAAACAGATTGACAGAAGGACTCACAGACGCACACACAAACACAGATTGACAGAATGGCACACTTGCACACAGGCAGACAGATTGGCAGAAGGACACACAGACACACACAGCCTATGTCTATCACCCGACCAACCCCTTTCTCCTCGGATGCAGGTACTGTGCATGAACGTTACAGCCCAGGGGTAGGCCAGATAGGCTTTAGGGTCTGGCCCAACCGTGTAGAAAGGGCTTACAAATAGAACTTAAAGATGAACTGAACCCCAAACAATCGTTTTCTGACGGGGGGGGGGGGGGGGGGGGGGGGGGGGGGGGGGGGGGGGGCTGAGTTCGTGCTACAGAGATCATTTAATTCTACAATATAATTGAATCATCATCCCATGCAGGTACTGTGACAACGGTGAAGCCTTTTGACAAATTCCCATTCTTAATAAAGTATGAGGACGGGGACAAGGAGTGGTCTGACCTGAAGGAGTTGAAGGTGAGTCAGGCTTTGTGTGTGTGGATGTGTATGCGTGTGGGTGGGTGGGTGGGGGGGGGGTCCTACACTGTGACAACAGTGGAGCCCAAGGACCCTTTCCCCTTCTTAATTAAGTATGAGGACGGGGACAAGGAGTGGTCTGACCTGAAGGAGTTGAAGGTGAGTCAGGCTTTGTGTGTGTGGATGTGTATGCGTGTGTGTGTGAGGGGGTGGGGTGGGGTGGGGTGGGGGGGGGGGGGGGGGGGGGCTCCAACACTGTGACAACAGTGGAGCCTAATGATGAATTCCCATTCTTAATTAAGTATGAGGACGGGGACAAGGAGTGGTCTGACCTGAAGGAGTTGAAGGTGAGTCAGGCTTTGTGTGTGTGTGTGTGTGTGGGGGGGTGGGTGGGTGGGTGGGGTGGGGGGGTCCTACACTGTGACAGCATTGGAGCCCAAGGACCCTTTCCCCTTCTTAATTAAGTATGAGGATGGGGACAAGGAGTGGTCTGACCTGAAGGAGTTGAACGTGAGTCAGGCTTTGTGTGTGTGGATGTGTATGGGTGTGGCTGTGTGTGTGTGTGTGTGTGTGTGTGTGGGGGGGGGGGGGGGGGGGCTCCAACACTGTGACAACAGTGGAGCCCAATGACGAATACCCTGTCTTAATTAAGTATGAGGACGGGGACAAGGAGTGGTCTGATCTTATGGAGTTGAAGGTTAGTTAGGCTTTGCGTGCATGTGTGTGTGTGTGTGTGTGTGTGTGGGGGGGGGGGGGGGGCTCCAACACTGTGACAACAGTGGAGCCCAAGGACCCTTTCCCCTTCTTAATTAAGTATGAGGACAGGGACAAAGAGTGGTCTGATGTTATGGAGTTGAAGGTAAGTTAGGCTTTGCGTGTGTGGCTGTGTATGTGGGTGGGGGGATGGGGGGGGCTTCTAAACTGTGACGACAGTCAAGCTCAATGACCAATCCCCTGTTATAAGTAAAAATGAGGACAGGGGTGGACAGTGTATGTGTGTTGGGGGTGGACGGTGTATGCGTGTTGGGGGGGTGAGGGTGGGGGTGGACAGTTTCGGGGGGGTGGGGGAGGGGGTGGACAGTGTATGTGTGTTGGGGGTGGACAGTGTATGTGTGTCGGGGGGGTGAGGGTGGGGACAAGGAGTGGTCTGATCTTACGGAGTTGAAGGTAAGTTAGGCTGCGTGTCGCGTGTTTGGCTGTGGCTGCAGATTTGTGTGTGTTGGGGGGTGTTGGTGGGGCTCCTACACTGGGACAACAGTGGAGCCCACTGACCAATTCCCTGCCTTAATTAAGTATGAGGACGGGGACAAAGAGTGGTCTGATGTTATGGAGTTGAAGGTAAGGTAGGCTTTGCGTGTTTGGCTGTGTGTGTGTGTGTGTGTGGTGGTGGTGGTGTGTGTGGGGGGGGGGGGCTCCTACACTGTGAATGCGCAGGAGCCCAAGGACCCTTTCCCCTTCTTAATTAAGTATGAGGACGGGGACAAGGAGTGGTCTGATCTTATGGAGTGTTGAAGGTGTGTTAGGCTTTGCGAGTGTGGATGTGGCTGTGTGTGTGGATGTGGATGTGTGTGTGGATGTGTGTGTGGCTGTGGATGTGTGTGTGGATGTGGCTGTGTGTGTGGCTGTGTGTGTGGATGAGGCTGTGTGTGTGGATGTGGCTGTGTGTGTGGATGTGGCTGTGTGTTTGGATGTGTGTGTGGATGTGGCTGTGTGTGTGGATGTGGATGTGTGTGTGGATGTGTGTGTGGATGTGGCTGTGTGTGTGTGGATGTGGCTGTGTGTGTGGATTTGGCTGTGTGTGTGGATGTGGCTGTGTGTGTGTGGATGTGGCTGTGTGTGTGGATGTGGATGTGGCTATGTGTGTGGATGTGGCTGTGTGTGTGGATGTGTGTGTGTGGCTGTGTGTGTGGAGTGTTGAAGGTGTGTTAGGCTTTGCGAGTGTGGATGTGGCTGTGTGTGTTGATGTGGCTGTGTGCGTGTGGATGTGGCTGTGTGTGTGGATGTGGGCGGGGCTCCTACACAGTGATGGCGGCTAATCTTAAGGAGTTGAAGGTGTGTTAGGCTTTTTAAGTGTCTATCTATCAAACCATCCACCTACCTACGCAACCAACCAGCCCATTGTCAAACCATCCACCACGCAACCAACCAACCAACCAAGCAGCCCACTGTCAAACCAACCAACCGTCCAACCAACCGACCAGTCCACTGTCAAACCAACCAACCGTACAACCAACCAAGCAGCCCACTGTCAAACCAACCAACCGTACAACCAACCAAGCAGCCCACTGTCAAACCAACCAACCGTACAACCAACCAAGCAGCCCACTGTCAAACCAACCAACCGTACAACCAACCAAGCAGCCCACTGTCAATTTAACCCACCGTACAACCAACCAACCAGCCCACTTTAAAACCAACCAACCAGCCCACTGTCAAACCAACCAACGGTGTAAGCAACCAACCAGCCCACTGTCAAACCAACCAACTGTGCAACCAACCAACCTACCAACCGTGCAACGCGCAGAGTATCCTGCTAACAGAAGCACCACCATCGAAGGAGAAGAAAGGAAAGAGGGACCTCACAGGTTGGTTGTTGTTGGTTGTTGATCGCCGTCAAGTATAGGGTCACCAGGATTGGTTACTATTGGTTACTGTTGGTTGCTGATTGCAGGGCGTTTTTTCTGCTTCATTAAGCGATCGCTAGTTTTTACCCTGTTTGTGCGAAATTATCGCTATAAAAATATACATAAAAACAGGTGGTTTTGTTATTGCCCTCAATGGCCCTAAAAGGTCACAACAGGATGGCCCTAAAAGGCTATAAAAAGCTATGTAAAGCACTAAAAAGCTATGTAATGCACTACAAAGCTATGTGAAGCACTACAAAGCTATGTAAAGCACTACAACACTATGTAAAGCACTACAACGCTATGTAAAGCACTACAACGCTATGTGAAGAACTACAACGCTATATAAAGCACTACAAAGCTATGACAAGCACTACAACGCTGTGTAAAGCACTACAACGCTATGTAAAGCACTACAACGCTATGTAAGGCACGAAAACGCTATGTAAAGCACTACAAAGCTATGTAAAGCACTACAACGCTATGTAAATCACTACAACGCTATGTAAAGCACTACAACGCAATGTAAAGCACTACAACGCTGTGTAAAGCACTACAATGCTATGTAAAGCACTACAACGCTGTTTCTGGAGAAGGCCTAAAACCATCAAGCTAGAAAAAAACCCACTTTCAGATTTGAAAAAAGCCCTGCCGGATCCCAGTCAAGTAATGATAACGCCTGGTGGGGCATGGTATTAAGGGAACCCGTCGTACGCGGGCAGAGAAATGTCCACTACCTCGACTGGACAAGCTACCATCTCAGTTGACAACGACCTGGAACGCTCGGGGTGACCGTAGGGGGAATCGAACCCCGACCCCGCTTCGTTTAAGCGATTTGGTGTACCATTAGACCAATAGTATCACTTAAATGGGCTATCCCAGTCAAGTGTTGGGTCATATAGATTTGTTACTGGTTGGTTGAGTAAACAAAACTTATCACTATACACATACTACTAAAGAAAACACACACTGATTATTATTCACACAATGCAGTAAAAAACAAACACTGATTATTATGCACACAAACACACTGACCGTTCAGACCAGAGCACTTCCAATTGTGTTATAGCCATTCAGCGGATGATTTGGGTTCAAGATTTCTGAAGAACCCGGACTTCGTACACGAAATCGAGAATTTGGCCTGGAAATCTAAGAATTCTCACAAGAATTCTCGATAATTGGCCTGAGATTCTGAGAACCAAGTCCAAAGTACTAAGTATGCTTCCCAAATCATCCCCTGAATTGCTAGAACCGTTTCTTGGGAAAATGTGAAGATGTGACGATTTGACGATTTCGCTCAAGTATCGCTTAGGTCTGTCCCCCATAAGGGGCCGACCAACGAGACCGTTGTCCGAGGTGTCAGGTGCCGGTCGCACGGTCGTTGGTCAGTTGTCGGCCAAATTCCCCATTACCCCTATAATTAAGACCACCAGTAAAATAACAGCAAGAGAGACATTCAATGCGGACACTGATACACTTTTGAGCCTAGTCTCAGTCCACGTTTTGGTGGGGGGGTGACCAGGGATTGTTTTTTCAAATCTGCAAGTGGGTTTTACTAGCTTTTTGGTTATAGGCCTCCTCCAAGAACAGCTTCCATATAGCTTTTTCTGGGCGGCTAGAAAACACAAACCATGCCCACAAGTGAATTGTACATGACCCAAAACACAGCAAAACGTATCTCAGAAGTCCTAGGCAGCGTCGCAAGCGACGCAGAAAATTGGTGGAGAGTGTTGGAAAAGGAGCAGACCGACGCCACTTAGTTAGAGATGGTTAGCTGACGTGTCAGGCTTCGCCTCAGTCGTCGGTCGGACGGATGGATTTGCAACGGGGTGAATCTGGGGGCTCCTGCCCCCCAGAATGGTGGGGGGCTCTACAAACAAGTTTGATGCAGCGTCGCCTGCGACGCTAAAAGATGGCGGAGAGTGATCGCGACGGAGCAACAGGTGGCAAGGGAAGCGAGTTAGTTCCGAGACCGTTGGCTGGCGTGTCGGGCTTCATTATGGTCAGACTGTCGGTAGGTCGGTCGACCGGACAAATGGGTAACACTGGGGGCTCCCGCCTCCCAGAATGGGGGGGAGGGCTCCACAAAAAACAGCTAACACACTCACTCCCACAGATTCCAAAGGCACAAGGAGGACAACACACTAAGGCACTCATTATTACGGAACGGCAGTATGATATCATATGATATCATATGATGCTGGCAGTCTGACTAGGCTAAGGTTACCATTTATATACAAAATCATATGATATCATACTCGCTTTGTGTCAGCACCACAATGATATGCCGGTCCCTCATTATGCACACAAGCACACTCACTGTACACACAAGCACACTCCTGGGTGGATCATTTTGGCGCACACACTCACTGACACAGATTCCAAAGGACTCAAAGAGGACTATGCACACACACAAACACACTCACTGTACACACAAGCACATTCATGGTTGAATCATTTTGGCACACACACACAATGCCACAGATTCCAAAGGGCCCAAAGAGGACTATGCACACACAAACACACTCACTGCACACACAAGCACACTCATTATACACACAAGCGCACTCACTGTACACACAAGCACACTCAGTATACACACTCACTGGCGCAGATTCAGATGGGCCCAAGGAGAACCAAAAGGGCCCCAAAGTGGCTAAGGTTGCAGAGGGAAGCAAAGGGGAGAAAGCGGTGCCTAAGTCGGGATCGCTGGCGCCGCTATCACTCTCTGCAAAGAAGACAGCCACCAAGGACTCTAGTGAGGCTGCCAAGGGTGGCTCTAGCAAGAAGGTGGCCCTGAAGGAAGTTGGTGGCAGTGGGAACAATGTTAGTAAGGAGGGAGCTGAGAAGAAGGTGGGCAAGGACGAGGTGGCCAAGGAGGGAGAAGCTGAGAAGAAGGTGGGCAAAGAGGAGGTGGCCAAGGAGGGAGTAGCTGATAAGAATGTGGGCAAGGAGGAGGTGGCCAAGGAGGGAGGAGCTGAGAAGAAGGTGGCCAAGGAGGGGGTAGCTGAGAAGAAGGTGGGCAAGGAGGAAGTGGCCAAGGAGGGAGGAGCTGAGAAGAAGGTGCCCAAGGAAGGGGTAGCTGAGAAGAAGGTGGGCAAGGACGAGGTGGCCAAGGAGGGAGGAGCTGAAAAGAAGGTGGACAAAGACGAGGTGGCCAAGAAGGGAGGAGCTGAAAAGAAGGTGACCAAGGAGGTAGCGGAAGCTGAGGAGAAGGTGTCGGCTGGCAAGGTGGTAGCGGAAGCGAAGGAGGTAGCAGAAGCTGAAGAGAAGGTGGCAGCTCCCAAGGAGGTAGTGGTAGCTGAGGAGAAGGTGGAAGGGGCGAATGCCAGGGTAGAGGAAGCGGCAGAGGATGAGGCGGAGGCGTCGGAGGGACCTTTGTGTCCCGCCAATGTAGTGGTGAGTTTTGCTGCATCAATATTGCTGACACGTGTTTGGGGGTTGGCTGGGATTGGTTGGTTGTTTGGGAGTTGGCTGTGATTGGCTAAGGCAGGGGGGGGAAGCGGCAGAGGATGAGGTGGAGGCGTCGGAGGGACCTTTGTGTCCCGCCAATGTTGTGGTGAGTATTGCTGCATCAATATTGCTGACACGTGTTTGGGGGTTGGCTGGGATTGGTTGGTTGGTTGGTATTGGCTGTGGAAGGGGGGGGAAGCGGCAGAGGATGAGGCGGAGGCGTCGGAGGGACCTTTGTGTCCCGCCAATGTAGTGGTAAGTATTGCTGCATCAATATTGCTGACACGTGTTAGGGGGTTGGCTGGGATTGGTTGTTTGGTTGGGTTGTATTGGGCTGTGGAAGGGGTGGGGGAACGGCAAGAGGAATGAGGCGGAGGCCGTCGAGTGGGACCCTTTGTGTCCCGCCAATGTAGTGGTAAGTATTGCCTGTACATCAATATTGCTGACACGTGTTAGGGGGGTTGGCTGGGGATTGGTTGTATTATGGTGGTTGGTATTGGCTGTGGAAGGGGGGGAACGCGCAAGAGGATAGGCGGAGGCGGAGGCGTCGGAGGGACCTTTGTGTCCCGCCAATGTAGTTGGTGAGTTTTGCTGCAGCAATATTGCTACGAACGTGTTAGGGGGTTGGCTTTGGGAATTGGTTTGTTTGGTTGTTTGGTAATTGGCTTGTGGAAGGGGGGGGAAGCGGCAGAGGCATGATGCGGATGCGTCGGAGGGACCTTTGTGCCCCGCCAATTGTAAGTGGTGAGTTTTGCTGTCCATCAAGATTGCTGACAACGTGTTAGGGGGTTGGCCGGGGATTGGTTGGTTGGTTGGTATTGGCTGTGGAAGGGGGGAACGGCAGAGGATGAGGCGGAGGCGTCGGAGGGACCTTTGTGTCCCGCCAATGTAGTGGTGAGTTTTGCTGCATCAATATTGCTGACACGTGTTAGGGGGTTGGCTGGGATTGGTTGTTTGGTTGGTTGGTATTGGCTGTGGAAGGGGGGGGAAGCGGCAGAGGATGAGGCGGAGGCGTCGGAGGGACCTTTGTGTCCCGCCAATGTAGTGGTGAGTTTTGCTGCATCAATATTGCTGACACGTGTTAGGGGGTTGGCTGGGATTGGTTGTTTGGTTGGTTTGTATTGGCTGTGGAAGGGGGGGGAAGCGGCAGAGGATGAGGCGGAGGCGTCGGAGGGACCTTTGTGGTCCCGCGAGATGTTGTGGTGACTTGCTGGCATCAATATATTGGCTACCACGTGTTGAGGGTTGGCGGGTATTGGTTGGTTGGTTTGGTATTGTGCTTTGGAAGGGGGGGGAAGCGGCAGAGGATGAGGCGGAGGCGTCGGAGGGACCTTTGTGTCCCGCCAATGTAGTGGTGAGTTTTGCTGCATCAATATTGCTGACACGTGTTAGGAGGGGGGTTGCTGGATTGGTTGTTTGGTTGTTTTTATTGGCTGGTGGAAGGGGGGGGAAGCGGCAGGGAGGATGGAGGCTGAGGAGTCGGAGGGACCTTGGTGTCCCGCCAATGTAGTGGTGAGTTTGCTGCATCAATATGCTGACACGTGTTTTGGGGGTTGGGCGGGATTGGTTGGTTGTGGTTTGTATTGGTGTGGAAGGGGGGGGAAGCGGCAGAGGATGAGGCGGAGGCGTCGGAGGGACCTTTGTGTCCCGCCAATGTAGTGGTGAGTTTTGCTGCATCAATATTGCTGACACGTGTTTGGGGTTGGCGGGGATTGGTTGGTTGGTTGGTTGGTTGGGATTGGCTAAGGCAGGGGGGTGAAGCGGCAGAGGATGATGTGGAGGCGTCGGAGGGACCTTTGTTTCCCGCTTATGTAGTGGTGAGCGTTGATGCGTTCATACTGCTGACATGTGTTTGGGGGTTGGCTGGGGTTGTTTGGTTGGTTGGGAGTTGGCTGGGATTGGCTAAGGCAGGGGGGGGAAGCGGCAGAGGATGAGGTGGAGGCGTCGGAGGGACCTTCCTATGCTGCTAATGTTGTGGTGGGTCTTGCTGCATCAATATTGCTGACACGTGTTTGGGGGTTGGCTGGGTTCGTTTGGTTGTTGGCTGGGATTGTTTGTTTGGTTGGCTGGGATTGGCTGAGGCAGGGGGGGAAAGCAGCAGAGGATGAGGCGGAGGCGTCGGAGGGACCTTTGTGTCTGCTAATGTAGTCGTGAGTTTTGCTGCATCAATATTTCTGACACGTGTTTGGGGGTTGGCGGGGATTGGTTGGTTGGGATTGGCTAAGGCAGGGGGGGGGAAGCGGCAGAGGATGAGGTGGAGGCGTCGGAGGGATCTTCGTATTCTGCTAATGTAGTGGTGAGTTTTGCTGCAGCAATATTGCTGACACGTGTTTGGGGGTTGGCTGGGATTGTTTGTTTGGGAGTTGGCTGGGATTGGCTGAGGAGGGGCAGAGGAGGAGGCGGAAGCGTGTGTGTGTGGGGGGGGGACAGGGTTTCTCTATTGAGCGGTACATCACTATAAGTGATCAAACGCATCGCTTTCGAGTTGACATTGCGATATAAGCGAACGCAGCGATGAAGCTAGATCAGGCCCTAGAGTCCCAACTGGCTTGGCCCAGGCCGCTTATGAACTGACCTGGCCTGAAACTCCCCGAATCGTCCGGCAAGGCTTACCCCCGCCCCCGCTGCAGTGGCGCCCACGCGTGGTAACTGTCCCCAGGTTATAGCCCGTTTCAGTGATACGATTGGTCTAGTGGTACACCAAATTGCTGAAACGAAGCAGGGTCCGGGGTTCGATCCCCCCAACGGTCGCCCTGAGCGTTGCAGGTCGCTGTCAACCGCGATGGTAGCTTGTCCAGCCGAGGTGGTAGACCGCTCTCTGCCCGTGTACAACGGGTTCCCTTAATACCACGTCCCACCAGGCGTTATCATTACCATTTACATCGGATGACAGGATATCGGTTGGTTTCACTGACTATAGCTAGCGGACACTAGTATATCACAGCAGTACATGAGTACAGTACAGCAGTACATAACTCACTTTAGTAATCACAAAAGAAGACAATTTTTTCTCCCCCGGTTATAGTAGACCTCGAACCCTGTCAGGCAGATACAGAAGAGGGGTCAAGCACGCACTGCAGCGTAGTCGCTGTCCCATTATATATAAGGACCGGCATATCATATGATGCTGACCAAAGTTGAGTATGATATCATATCAACTGCAGCATATGATATGGTATATAAATGGTACCTTAAGCCTAGTCAGACTGCCGGCATCATAAGGTATCATATTTTCGTTCCAAAATTTTATATAATATCACATTTTCATCTGTCGAATATGCCAAGGATGCTCCCTGATAAGAGAAAGACTGCCCCTCCTAAGGGTCACGGCTAGGGGTCGGCTATGTTATATAATATTAGTGAATAAATCATATTATATAATACATCTAAATAACTAATAAATCATATTATATAATACTAAATAATAATAGTCGGATGAGTCGTCTCACCAGAATTTAAAATTTATTTGAAAAACTAAACTTGTTGTGACCGGATTGTGACCCTGTAATAATATTTCTATATAAGTTAATATTAGTTTTTCAAACACTAATATTAGTTGCCGCTCCCTAGTCATGGCCAAACAGATGTATAGAAGAGCATGCATGGAGTTGACTCAGTGCATTGGCTATTCGAGTCGATTGGAAAGCTTGAAAGCCCAGCTGAGTGGGTAATTGCGCGCAGAGCAGAAGCTCTAGGCGTTTAGCTTGGTGATTGCGCAGTTCCGGTACACTACGTGGAGTTAGAATCATAAGTTTGTAACTTGGCTCTATCGTAGAGCGATCACGGGTTTGATTAATTTGACTTCATTATTCGGATAAATGTTATTACAGGTGGGCACGCTGTTTCTGTGAGTCAATGCTGCAATGCCACGCTACCAGCCTAAGTAGCATATGTATTTGATTTTTAATTTAATGCCGCTCTGCCTGACGAGCTACATAATTTATATGTTTGATTGATTTGACTTAAATTTCGAATTACTGTTTTGCAGGGGGGCACGCTCTTTCTAGGAATCCATGCTGCAACACCAGGCGAGCTACATAATTTGAACGTTTGACTTATTTGACTTAATATTTAAATTCATGTTGTGCAGGTGGACGCGCTGTTTCTTCAAGTCGATGCTGCACATCCTGGCTAACCAGCCATAGAAGCAAATCAATTCAGTTGCCAATTAAGCAAATTAATTCATGTTTTGCAGGTGGACGCGCTGTTTCCTCAAGTCAATGCTAAACATCCAGGCTAACCAGCCATAAAAGCAAATTAATTCATTTGCAAATTAAGCAAATTAATTCATGTTTTGCAGGTGGACGCGCTGTTTCCTTAAGTCAATGCTAAACATCCTGGCTAACTAGCCATGAAAGCAAATTAATTCAATTGCAAATTAAGCAAATTAATTCATGTTTTGCAGGTGGACGCGCTGTTTTCTTAAGTCAATGCTAAACATCCTGGCTAACTAGCCATGAAAGCAAATTAATTCATTTGCAAATTTAGCAAATTAATTAAGCAAATGTATTAAATTGATTCATGTTTTGCAGGTGGACACGCTGTTTCTTCGAGTCAATGCTGCACAGCCTTGCGAGACAGCTGATGGCCAAGAATCAGCTGAAAGCAAGGGGCAATGCCCCCTCCTTACAACAGATGCAGTATGCTATGACAAGGTAAGACTGAACCCCTCCTCCCCCCCCCCCCTCCTAACAACAGATGCAGTATGCTATGACAGGTGGCGTCTGACCCCCCCCCCCCCCCCCCCCCCCTCCTAACAACAGATGCAGTGTGCTATGACAAGGTGCGTCTTCTGAACCCCTCCGCCCTCCCCTCCTGCCCACCCCCCCCCCCCCCCCCACCCCCCCCCCTCCTCCCTTCGCCTCCTTCCCCCTCCCCCCCCCCCCTTCCCTCACCCTCCTGCCCCCCTGCCCCCTCCCCCCCCCCCTCCTCCCCCCCTCCTCCCCCTCCTCCCCCTCACCCCCCCTCTCCTCCCCTCCTGCCGACCTCCCCCTCCTCCCCACCCCCTCCCTCCCTCACCCTCCCCCCCCCCATCCTCCCGTCCCCTCCCCCCCCCCTCCTCCCTCCCACTCTCCCCCCCCCCCTGTCCTCCCTCCCCTCCCCTCCCCCCCCCGTCCTCCCTCGCGCCTCCCCCTCCCCCACCCCCCCTCCTGTGCCCCCCCCCTCCTCCCTCCCCATCCTCCATCGCTTTGTCATGTTGCCCTATGCTAGCATCTTCTATATAGCTCCTGGTAGCCTCACCCCCTCACCCCCTCACAGCTCCCCTCCCCTCAACCTCAAGAATTGCCCCCCCCTCCAACCCCACCTAACTCCCTCCCCCCGCCACCACCCACCTAATACCCACGTCCCCTTATCACAACCTTCACCCACACCTCTCGACCCCCTCTTCCTCCTCCCACCCCCAGACCTTCCCTCCTTTCCAGAACATCCCCTTCAACCCTCACCCCCAAACACCCCCCCCAGCAACACCATCACCCCCAACACCCCCCCATCACCCTCCCAGCCCCAGCTCACACACTACCACAACACCCTCCCACCTCTCCCCCCCGAGCCCCCCCCAGCACCCGAGCTCACACACTCCCCAATCAACACCCGTCCAACCTTTCTCCCCCCCATCAACCCTCAACCAGCCCCCTATCTCACACACGAACCAACCCCTCCCACCTTCCTCCCCCACAGCACCTTCCCATCCCGTGCTCACACAGCACTTTCCAGCACCCTCCAACCTTCTTCACCCCCAGCCATCCTCCCACCCTCCCAGTCCCCAGCAGCACCCCCCAGACCCCTCCCAGCCCCAGCACCGCCACCCCCCCCCTCCCAGCCCCCCAGCCGCACACACCCCAGCACCTCCTCACCCCCCCCATCCCCATCACCAACCCCCAGCCCCCTCCTTCTCCCCCCTCCCCTTCCAGCCCCCAGCACACACACCCCCTCACCCTCCCCCCTCCCACCCCATCCACACCCATACGACCCCCCAGCACCTCCTCGCACCCCCCTCGCGGCCCTTCCCTCCCCATCACACCCACACCCCCATCCCCCCTCCTCACCCCCATCCCCCTCACAGCCCCAGCAACACCACCCCCGCACCCTCCTCTACACCACCCCCTCCCCCTCACAGCCCCCTCCCACCCCCCCCCCCCCTCCCTCCTCTGCCCCGCGCCCCAATCCCCCTCCATCCCCCAGCACCACCCCCAGGCGACCCCTCCCCTCCCCCCCCCCCCTCCCATCCCCAGCCCCCCCCTGCCCCCCCCCCCACTCCTCCGCACCCCTCCCCCCCCTCCCTCCCCCCCAAGCCCCCCAACACCCACACACCCCCATCGCCCCCTCCCGCCCCAGCCCCCCTCCCAGCCCCCCAGCACACCCCCCCCTCCTAGCCACCCTCCTCCCACCCCCCCTCCCCCTCCCCTCCCCACGCCCCCGCCAGAGACCACCATCCACCCTCCTCCCCCCCCTCCCCCTCCCCTCCCCCTCCCACCCCAACCCGATCTGCCCCGCAAAACCCTCCCTCCTCCCGCACCCCCCTCCCAGCCCAGCACAAACACCCCAGCAACTCTCCTCACCCCCTCCTCCTCCCAGCCCCACACACACACCCCGGAACCCTCCCAGCCCCACAACCCCCTCCCATCCCCAGCACAACACCCCCAGCACCCCTCCTCAACCCCCCTCCTCCTCCCAGCCCCAGCACACCACCCCCAGCCCCCTCTTACCCACCAACCACCCCTCCCCCTCACAGCCCCACACACACACCCCCCCGCCCCCTCCCGCCCCAATCACCCCCTCCCAGCCCCAGCACACACAACAACACCCCCGGCACCCTCTTCACCGCCCTCCTCCCTCCCAGCCCCAGCACAAACGTCACCACCCCGAACCCTCCCCCCCCCCGCACCCCCTCCCCCCGCCCCAGCACCCAGTCCCCCCATCGACCCCCGCAACCCCTCCTCACCCCCTCCTCCTCCAGCCGCCCCAGGCCACACCCCCCCCCTCCCCCGTCCTCACCCCCTCCCCCTCACAAAATCCCATCCCCCCCACCACCCGCAAACCCCCTCACCCCCAGCACCCTCCCCACCCAACAGAAAATGATGATGTCGAGAATCCTCATGCCATCTATCTTGCCAAGTCGCATTCCCAAGGGGATTTCGGAGATAACGTGCTGTTTACGAAACCAGTCTCAATCAGGTTGTGTGGGTGTCATGAGGGGGGGGGGCAAGGGGATTTCAGAGATAACGGAGCTGAACGAAAGCCAGGCTCAACATTTGGGTGGGCGTGTATGGTGGTGTGTGTGTGTGTGTGTGGGGGGGGGGTGGGGCTACTCGGGGTTTAGGGTTTTAGGGGCAACCGGTACCCCCTGGCTGGCAAACCCCTGGCTAGCGTCCTCCCCTCCGGGGGGGAGGGAGGTGATATCCAAGGGGATTTCAGAGATGACGGAGCTGCAGGAAAACGAGGCATATCAGATGGGGGGGGGGGGGGGGGGGGGGGGGGGGGGGGGAAAACCCAAGGGGATTTTAGAGATAACGGAGCTGTACGAAAGCTAAGCTCATCAGGTGCGTGGGTGTGTATGATGGGGGGGCGGGGGTGGGGGGGCAAGGGGATTTCAGACATGACAGCTGCACAAAAAACAGGCACCATGTGTGTGGGGAGTGGGGGGGAGATCTTTGTGAGATTATGGTGGTGGGGGGGGATGGGGGTGGGGGGGAGATATTTGTTAGACTTATGGTGGTGGGGGGGGTGGGTGTGGGGGGGAGATATTTGTGAGATCCAAAGGGATTTCAAAGATGACGGAGCTGCACGAAAACCAGGCTCATCAGGTGGGTGTGTATGGAAGGGGGGGATATTAATGAGACTTAGGTGGTGGGGTGGGGGTGGTGCATTCATCCTGCCAATTCTCCTTCTAAAGGGAGTTCAGAGCTGTTGCAGCGTGCAAAGTGCAGCGTGCAAGAGCAAGAGCAAGTTTGCTGTTGCAGCGTGCGAACAGAGGCCACGGGGAGGTCGTGTTGGTCCATATGTTTGTGCACATCCCGGTGATTACGAGCGCTGCTGGCGTCGTAGTGCTCGGAAGTACAATTCAATAGCCGGCTGAATTCCTGTCAGCAGGCTGGTTTTATTCTCATGTCAGATAGATATCGCATGCCCCACCCTCCTCACCCTGCCTCCTTAAGTGTCGTCGTTGTTTGCAGGTGTTTGCCATTGCTGGCATTCTGTTGCAGCGAGCATAGTCATGAAAATCAAAATTTAAATTTAATTTAAATTCCCTTCATAATGTGACGTGCAGGTGTTAGCCATTGCTGGCATTCTGTTGCAGCGTGCATAGTCATGAAAATCCATACTTAATTTAAATTGAATTAAATCGTCCTTCAAATTGTGACGTGCAGGTGTTTGCCATTGCTGGCATTCTGTTGCAGCGTGCAAAGTAATGGAAATCCAAATTTAAATTAAATTTAAATTCCCTTCATAATGTGACGAGCAGGTGTTAGCCATTGCTGGCATTCTGTTGCAGCGTGCATAGTCATGAAAATCCACATTTAAATTAAATGTTAATCTCCCTAAATTAGACATTGCTGGCATTCTGTTGCAGCGTGCATAGTCATGAAAATCCATACTTAATTTAAATTGAATTAAAACGTCCTTCAAATTGTGACGTGCAGGTGTTTGCCATTGCTGGCACTCCGTTGCAGCGTGCATACTAGTGAAAATCCACATTTAAATTAAATGTAAATCTCTTTAAATTGTGATGTGCAGGTGTTTGCCATTGCTGGCATTCTGTTGCAGCGTGTGAAGTAATGAAATTCCAAATTACATTTTCCTTCAAATTGTGACGTGCAGGTGTTTTCCTTTGCTGGCATTCTGTCGCAGCGAGCATAGTCATGAAAATCCACGATTAAATATTAAATTAAAATCCCCTTCGAATTGTGACGTGCAGGTGTTTACCATTGCTGGCACTCCGTTGCAGCATGCAAATTAATGACAATCCACATTTAAATTAAATTTAAATCTCCTTCAAATGGTGGCCTGCAGGTGTTTTCCATTGCTGGCACTCCGTTGCAGCGAGCATATTCATGAAAATCCACATTTAAATATTAAATTAAAATCCCCTTCGAATTGTGACGTGCAGGTGTTTGCCATTGCTGGCACTCCGTTGCAGCATGCAAATTAATGACAATCCACATTTAAATTAAATTTAAATCCTTTAAATTAACTTGACACTTCAAATTAAATTAACTTAACACTTTAAATTAAATTAAAATCAAATGGTGGCCTGCAGGTGTTTGCCATTTCCGACATTTTGCTGCAGCATGCCAAGTCGTGTAAGGAGAAGATTATGTTGGTCAAGATGTTTGTGCATGACATAGATATCGCCTACAACATTGTAGTGCCGATGTACAACAAGTGGGCTTCGGATGATGACCCAGAGGCATCCTCTGGTGACGTGGCAGTCCCTGCTGCTAGTGTGGTTGAAATGAAGTTGGTCAAAGGAGCGCTATTTGGAATGGAGTTCTCTGCCTCTTTGTAGCTACTTGTAGCTAGCAGCTGATCAAGAAGCAGCCTCCTCCAAAGGCTAGCTACTAGAACCCTCCGTTGCGTTCTCGCGATTGTTCAGGGGCCGAGTTATATGTTTTGTTTAGTGTTTTTTGTAGTCCCTCCATAGCAGTCTAAAATTATCTTGATTATTTAAGGCTGGGCAAATCCCTTCGGCCTAATAGAAGAAGAAGAGGAGGAGGAGGAAGAATTGATACAAGTTCTATAGGCCGGCAATCCGGCGTCTAACTGGCTACCCGGTAATCCGGCGTCTAACTGGCTACCCGGTTGATACAACTTCTATAGGCCGGCAATCCGGCGTCTAACTGGCTACCCGGTAATCCGGCGTCTAACTGGCTACCCGGTTGATACAAGTTCTATAGGCCGGCAATCCGGCGTCTAACTGGCTACCCCCTGGACTGTATCATACAGACAGACAGGCCAAAGTGAACTTTAACTTGGTCCAATATACTTAAACCAATCTCAAAGTTACCCTGGGACAATTCCGATCCACAGCACCCGGGGGGGTTCTTCCAACCATCACCGCACCACCCTCTCGACTATAGCATGCTAATGTGTTATCACGTGTTCGTGTATTTTTACAATCCTTGGATTGGATTGTTACATGTTTTTCAGCCAACTCCGGGCTGCTCACTGTCCTCCAATGCTAAGTCCCCCTGTTCACGATTATATTTGAATTTGAATTTTAAGACAACTCTGGGCTGCTCCCTGTCTTCCAATTCCAAGCCCTCCCGTGCAATATTGGATTTGAATTTGAATTCGGATTTTTGGCGGAGCCACCCCTTCTGGGGGGCGGGAGCCCCCAGTGTTACCCATTGTCCGTTCATCCATCCATCCATCCATCCGTCTGACACGTCAGCCAACGATCTCGTAACTAACTCACTTCCGTTGCCACCTGTCGCTCCCTCGCGATCACTCTCCGCCATTTTTAGCGTCGCAGGCGACGCTGCATATAACTTGTCAGCCAACTCCGGGCTGCTCACCGTCTTCCAATGCCAAGCCCCCCAGTGTGATACCCACGGAAACCAGGGAGCCAACTATTCAGATGAAGTCCTTGTCCAGGCACCCATGGTCAAGTTCTTGAAAGCTCGTTGAACGGATGAAGGTGCGGGGTTTGAATCCCTTTGGGTACTCTATAGTGTTCGCGGTCGCTGCCAACCGCCATGGTAGCTTTGTTCAGGTAAATTAGCAGCCCGTTTTATATCGAAAGACAGTGATCCCTGAATACCACGCCCCACCAAGCGTACTCTTTACTTTTTTGCAGTCCAGGGGAGCCCATAGGCCTGAGGACTTGCCCCAACCTTAAAAAACCCCAGAATCACGTTAACAAAACAGGGGGGGGGGGCTTGAAGTGCTCAGCCTAGCAGATTATGCTTCCTTGGTGTACCACCCGTACCCTACACCCAGGCCCAACACCCAGGCCCTACACCCAGGCCCTACACCTGTTGTAGACCGGATTATATACCGGCTACTGAGTTGCTCAGAGAAGCCAGTGTGTAGTCACTGACTGGCTCTGCACTGTGCACGTGTCCCTGTGAGACGTGCACCCGCCGTTCATACGACTGTACTGCCACCGGCTAGTATACCATGCTCGCTCATGGCGACACTGTTATCATCAATACTACTGTAAAAGCATTCGGTAGCTACAATCCTCTCCCTCTATCTCTCGGCCACGCAGTCTCACTCGCTACGAGTTTTCATAACACCCAGGCCCTACGCCCAGGCCCTACACCTGCTTTCCCCTTGCTCCCAATCCTGCTCCATCTCAGACCCACCCCTCCCTTAGTCCAACATTCCCCATTCACCTTGTCTGTATCTGTTAGCGTGAACTACTAGGACTACTCCACGTTTGGCAGCCCCCCCTTCTCCCCCCTCCACTCTCTATCTCTCCTTCCCCCCTCCCTTCCCACACGCCCTTTCTCATCCACCACATTCCCGACATGGGGCCCTCCCTCGTCATTCGCCCGCCTCCCATGGCCCGGTGTCCTTGTATGCAAGAGGCCCGGCCAGGTCCGTGACATGGGGCCCTCCCTCGTCATTCGCCCGCCTCCCATGGCCCGGTGTCCTTGTATGCAAGAGGCCCGGCCAGGTCCGTGACATGGGGCCCTCCCTCGTCATTCGCCCGCCTCCCATGGCCCGGTGTCCTTGTATGCAAGAGGCCCGGCCAGGTCTGTGACTCAGGACCGCAGGCCAGCTAGTGGCTGATACCTTCACCCAGATATGGCCCTGATATAGTAGCACAGGCAGGCCCTATGGCCGCCTCCTCTAGTGTCTACTTAGTGATGACAAGCTCAGCTTGCATCTATCTTATCACAACGTCGTAACGACTTTGTAGCATCTATCGTGTCCCTGCCCCATCGAGAAGTAGTAACAACAAAAAGGGGGTGGGGGGGGGTGGGGGGGGGCCTGACAACTGACTGTGTGTGCGTGTATGTGTGTGTGGTGGGGGACAAAAAGGGGGGGGGGGGGGGGGGGGGGGGGGGGGGGGGGGGGGGGGGGGGGGGGGGCGACAACCGACTGTGTGTGCGTGTATGTGGTGTGTGGTGGGGGACAAAAAGGGTGGTGGTGGTGGTGGTGGTGGGCTGACAACCGACTGTGTGGGCGTGTATGTGTGTGTGGTGGGGGACAAAAAGGATTCTTGCCTCATGGGGTGGGTCTCCCTGCACTAGTCCTAGACTGGAAGGATTATATATGATTAATACCATGATGCCCCGTGATGATGTGATGCCCCATGATGCCCCATGATGATTTAAGTCTTCGGGGTGCTACTCGGCGCTGATAGTCAAAGAATTGTTACAATGAGAAGAACCATGAGAAGAGCCTGTACACAGCAGCAGTACACAGCACTACACAAGCGTGCTTCCCACCTACAGGTACACTAGTGGTGTGAATAAACAAGAGACGGTACTTAGCGATACATCGGCGAAACTGCCCGATAGAGCAGTGGAGTCGAGGGCCGCCCTGGGCTGGTACCAAAAAACAGACTCAGAGGAGGTATCCTGGCAGTACATCGGCGAGCTGCCCGATATAGCAGTGGGGTCGAGGGCTGCCTAGATACCCCCCAAAACAGGACTCTGAGATGGTACTTGGCCGTATATCGGCGAGCTACCCGATAGAGCAGTGAAGCCAACGGCCACTAAGATACCAATAGAGGAACAAGAGGTTGTTACTCGACGCTGCTAGTATAATCTTCGCATAGAATTGAAAAGAAGGAACGCCGGTAGGATGGTGCTCCTAGCCAGAGAGTCTCTGCTCCTAGCAGCTTTGGGGTTGGTACTAGACCCGGTCGGAAGATATCGGTACGTTCATCGAGTACTGCTGTACATCACGCCACTCACATCAAATGCCCAAATTTGTACCACCATTTGTCTCTCATTTCAGCAAAAAAGCTCACCAGATCAGTGCTAAGCGTGCCTTTCAGCTTTGTCTTGTGCAGCCAGTTAACTGAGATTCCCTGTTCTATCTTACGAGCCGAGGTGATACTCATAATAATATCCGGAGGCAGTTGCTCTCGGCCTTCGAAGACTTGCGAGAAACTCTAGCACCATGGCGCACTATAAGGTCGGTTAGCTGAAATACGCAGCAGAGGCAGCGAGTAAAACCACTTATCTGAATCAAGTGCAAACTATCCCCTTTATCTTTCCCGCGCAGCATGCAATGATGGCAGGGGGTGCGTCGGATCATACAGGGAAGACATTCGTCAAGGAAATCGCGTCGAAGAAGGTCATCGACATGCTGTTTGATAAAGTAAGTTCACTGGTGCCCCCAGCAGTGCCTCGGACGACGTTTTTCTCTCTCCTTGTTTTTCGCCCTTCACCAACTCACTCACCAATCCTTGACCATTGCCAGCTTCCCTTGAAAACCAATCACTGCTTGCATTCAGCTAACCGCTCCCCAGTCCCCCGGCCACCCCAGGAGCCAACTCCCCTGCACCCTATGCCAGCATTCGGAAATCTGTCCGTCCCCATCCTATGTCTGCGCTTTCGATTCTCATTGATGCATCATCCCTTTTTCTTCTTGTGGCCATCTCAGCTTCTTTGGGCCTTCTCCCATCTTACTCCTGCGCATCACCCCCCTCTCCCACGAACCCCGACAGTTGATTCCAACAAATACGGTCCCAGCTACCGAACTCTTTCCCACCTCTTGGACTTTTGACTCCCTACACAACCCTTTCTCGGTAGCGCGTTCAGAAAGGCACTTTTGCATAACCCGCTTAAATTGCCCACAATATACGCTGCCCCTAGTCCTCGTCATCGACATGGATGAAGCAGAAGGAGAAGCATTGTTGCATCACTGCATCGTTTGGTATCTAACCCTCTGCATAAGACAATTCTTCCCCCATGCGATACCGCGGGGGATTACCACCACCAGGGATCGCCCCCCCGCCTCCTTCGCCATTCTAGTGAATTGTGTGTTCGTCTTCTGTGTCAACGGCGCCCTTTACGCCACCCTCCCTCCGGACTGTCTACACAATTCAGGAGATTCCTATTCAATGCGAATAACTTCCTGTACGTGCGAATCGCAAAAGGACACGGCACACACACCGTGGCCCCGGGTGGTTGGCCGATTTCCGGCATGACGAGGCAAGGCTGTGGCTCGTAGCCATGCACGTATCGAAGCAAATGCATTTGCCTTACATGCACTGCACCATAAGTTCATACAGTGGACGGTGTTCGGAAGCACTGAACCTCATCGGGATCTCACGGGGTGCTTGTTGGGGTGTTACTTCTGATGAATGTCGTTACCTTGTCCTGGTGCCACACTGGATGCCTTCCATGCACTGCACCATTGCTGTAATTGCCTATAACCATGTTCAAAAGCCCCCCTGTGGTTCTTATTAAGATTATTAAGATGAAGGTGGTGGTTACATTATTCTGGTGCCCTTTTCGACGCATATGGCTTGACGGTGTCAAAGGGGTCTTAAGGTTAACCCCCCCCCCCCCCCCCCCCCCCCCCCCCCCCCCCCCCCCCCCCACACACACACACACACCACACACACACACACCACACCACACACCCCCCCCCCACACACACACACCACACACACCACACACCAACAACAACACCACACACCACAACAACATTGTACGTATGATGACGGTGGCTGTTGCACTATCCGGTGCCCCACTGGGCTCAAAAGGCATCCTCATATGACCCTAGCAAGACATCAACCTCTGCAGCTAGCCAGCCATTGAACTAGTGAACTACCTACCTTTCTATCCGACTGACCTCCGCATACCCACCTAGAAACAACCATGCAACGAACAAACATACATGCACAAATTCAGCTAGCTAGCCAGCAAACTAGCAAACAACCTAGCTATCTATTAAGATAGCATACTCACCCCCAGGTACCCACCCATGCAACTAACTAGCAGACTAGTTGACTAAGTTTCTATCCAACTAATCCACAAACCCCCAGCTGCCCATCAAGAAATCAAACCATGCAACTAACTAGCAGACTAACTGACTAAGGATCTATCCAACTAACCCCCACACCCCCAGCTGCCCATCAAGACATCGAACCATGCAACTAACTAACAGACTAACTGACTAAGTATCTATCTACCTAACCCACAAACCCCTAGCTACCCTGCAAGAAATCAAGCCATGCAAATAACTAACAGGCTGACTGACTAACTAACTAACTGACTAACTGACTAACTGACTAAGTATCTATTCAACTATCTCACAACCTCCCAGCTACCCACCAAGACATCAAACCTTGTAAGTGACTAACGTACATACTAAGTAACTAATTAGCTGATTGACCAACCAACTAACCGACCAACCAACAAACTAGCCAACTAAATGAACAAATTCTATCCTGAATGCAGATCCTCGCAGACGTCGAGCTAGCATACTTTTTTGAAGGGGTAGACATGGAGTATTTGAAAAAGAAGCAGGAGGTGATGATGGACGTCATGTTTGGAGGTCTCCAGGTAAACTCAGGGATTTGTTTCCCCGCGACACAAAGCGATCGCTAGTTTTACCCCGTTTTAGAAAAAATGTCGATGTATAGAACTATTTAAGAGAATATTAGTTTTGTTTTTGCCCCAAATGCACTGTGAAAGCTATATATACCTAGAAAAGGCTATAAAAACACTGAAACGCTGTCCCTGGAGGAGGCCTATTACCATGAAGCTAGTAAAAACCCACCTCCGGATTTGAAAAAAATCACTGGGTAAACCCAGAAAGAAGCTGAATCACTGGGTAAACCCAGAAAATCACTGGGTAAACCCAGAAAGAAGACCTGGTTAGCTGCAATGTAAGGATGTACGCACAGGGTTTGGTAGTCATTGTTAGACATGGAGTATTTAAAAATGAAGGAGGAGGTGATGAATTACATCATGTTTGGAGGTCTCCTGATCAACCCAGAAAGCTTGTTTGTTATTATTACATGGTCTGTCAGCCTTCAGGCTGCTCACCGTCTGCTGTCAGAGTAAAATTTGTGTAGCATAAACACTACTGCACCACACTCCAGAGTACAGAATGTAAGCACATGGCTGCAGACAGTTTTAAGACATGTCAAAGTCAGAAAGAAGCTGTAGCAGCCTTAAGGATTGCAGCCTTGTTTTGCTTGCAAGCAGCCTTGTTTTGTAGCAGCCTTGTTTTGTTTACAAGGAAGACTTTTGAGAACAGCGTTTTTATTTGTAATTTATTTATTTATTTTTATAAATTTATTCATTTATAAATTTATTCATTTATTTATTTATTTATATTTATCTCAGTTACTGTAGCAGCCTAAAGGATGGATGCACAGGGTTTGGTAGTCATTTGTAGACATAGAATATTTGAAACAGAAGCAGGGGTTGTTAATGGATGTCATGTTTTGATGCCCCCAGTGGGCGAACGCGGTGGGCAGCGCGTTGCACTGGGGTCGCACGGAGTTGTGAGGTGCTCAATTTGCGACGCGTCGCACGAAGACTAACACAGTGTGAAAAGGCTGCTAAAGTAACTGTCCTCCGAATAGTAAACAAAGATCCTACAAATGTAAGGCTCGTAATATCTACGGCAAAATGATTTGTGTCTCTGAGCATTTGTCAGTGCACACGAGTTTTTCACCCCTGACCCCCCCCCCCCCCCCCCCCCCCCCCCCATATTGAAAACTCTTATGGGCTTTGCCCATACAAAGAGAAAAATACAGAAGTACACCCGAGGACACTCCGGGGTGGGTGGGTGGGGGGTACTGCACGTTTTTCTTCTTCGTGCGTTGGCTGCAAATTGAGCAACTCAGTGCAACGCGCTGCCCCCCTGAGCACTGCGAAGCACAAAGCACGGAGCCCAGGTTGGTTCAAGGGGGCATTTCTGACTATTTCAGCCTGAACCATTCGACGCCATGCAGCGACGGAATGGCGACGCGTCGCACACAACAGAAACAGTGGGGGTGCTGGCGTAGTCCATCGATCTGTTGTTGTTTGCGCAGATGAAAATGTAGAGGACCAGGGAAGATGTTGGAGAACAAAGGAGCAGCACAACAATGCAATTGGTACCGGAGGATACGGATGAATAGCACCCCTAGCTGCACTTCTGTCCACACATGAGAAACAGTTGGGGTAGTCCACGGGTCAGGTTCCGATATAGAAAACACTATTCAACCGTATGCGTTTTGGCCTATGTTAATAGTTAGCCTAGTTGGCTACTCCTGGACTGTAACATATACCGACCTCCCCACACACAAGGTCAACCCAGCAAACCCCCCACCCCCTACACTGACCCCTAACCCCACCGTGCTCAGACTCCGTCCAGAAGTTTCTCCTTCACAGCCAGCCTGATGATATCGCCATCCTCCACAAGGTTGACCCCGCAAAACCCCTCACCCCTCACCCCACCGTGATCAGACTCCGCCCAGAAGCTTCTCCTTCACAGCCAGCCTTTTGCATTAGGCTAACTATAGTTTCGACGATAACCATGGTTTTCATATTCTTCGTCATCGCCAGCATCACTGTCATCACCACCGCCACCATCACCATCATTGTCGCCAGCAGCAGCGCCACCCCCACCCCCACGAGTGCAATCAGTTATTCACAAACATCACCATCCTCAACCCCACCATGAGCAGCAGCACTTCCACCTCCACCATCACCACCTTCCTACGCACACCCTACAGCAGCCTGCAACCTGTTCAGGTTGCCAAACAGGTGTACATGGTGTTAAGCACCTGCTCAACAACTATATGCCTAGCCCCTGGTTTAACCAATGATGAACATAAACTGGTTTTAAACACCCTGAGCACCTCTTTAACAACCTGAGTAGGGTGCAGGCTACTGTAGGGTGTGCCTGGGAAGGTGCTGATGGTGGTGCTGCTGCAGCTGCTACTTATGTTGGCGGTGAGGATGGTGATGTTCATGAATAACCTCTTGCACCTGGACAGGGTGCAGGTCACCATAAGGACACACACACTGTCTGTCCGTCACACCCACTCACCTTCCCACTCATGCACTCACCCACGCACCCATCCACCTTCCCATTCACCTGCTTACCTACTCCCCTTCAACTCAACACACCTTCCAGATACCCAACCCACCCTCTCTCTACCAGGCTCTGTAAACTGTGTACTTGTGGGAGGCCTGTCTGGAGGCAATTAATCACACGCCCTTTCATATGCCACTCACTCACTCATCCACTCACCCACCCTCCTTCCCACCCACACCACCCTCTCACCCACCCTCTCTCTACCAGGCTCTGTAAACTGTGTACTTGTGGGAGGCCTGTCTGGAGGCAATTAATCACACGCCCTTTCATATGCCACTCACTCACTCATCCACTCACCCACCCTCCTTCCCACCCACCCACCCTCTCACCCACCCTCTCTCTACCAGGCTCTGTAAACTGTGTACTTGTGGGAGGCCTGTCTGGAGGCAATTAATCACACGCCCTTTCATATGCCAATTACTCACTCATCCACTCACCCACCCTCCTTCCCACCCACCCACCCTCTCACCCACCCTCTCTCTACCAGGCTCTGTAAACTGTGTACTTGTGGGAGGCCTGTCTGGAGGCAATTAATCACAACGCCCTTTCATATGCCACTCACTCACTCACCCACTCACCCACCCTCCTTCCCACCCACCCACCCTCTCTCTACCAGGCTCTGTAAACTGTGTACTTGTGGGAGGCCTGTCTGGAGGCAATTAATCACACGCCCTTTCATATGCCACTCACTCACTCACCCACTCATCCTCTCACCCACCCTCCTTCCCACCCACCCACCCTCTCACCCACTCATTCTCTCACCCACCCTCCTTCCCACCCACCCACCCACTCACCCACTCATCCACTCACCCACCCTCCTTCCCACCCACCCACCCTCTCACCCACCCTCCCTCTACCAGGCTTTGGAGACTGTGTACTTGCGGGAGGCCCATCTGGAGGCAATCAAGCACCGTGGGCTAACAGAGCGTCACTGGGAGCGCTTTGTGAAACACTTCGAAGTTACCCTTCGTGAACTGTCACAACAGATCCCAGAAGAGAAGCGAAAGTCAGCTGTGGCCAACATCCGTGCTACCCGAATGTACTTCGCCCCAGCACGGCCTGGGGAATAAGCCAGCTGCCGCCCACACAGATCCCAGAAGAGATGAGGAATTCAGCCGTGGCCAACATCCATGCTACCCTAATGTACTTTGGGGCAGCACAACCAGAGAAATAAGCCAGCTGCTGCCCGCTCGGCCGTACAGATCCCTGGGGAGAAGCAATAGCCAACCGTGGCCAACATCTGAGCCACCTGTATGGACTTTGCAGCAGCATGACTGGGGGAATTAGCCAGCTGAGGCCAACACACACACCCAACCAACGCATACGGAGTACATCAAATGCGCTGGTGACAGTTTCTGTACCGTTGTAGCAGTTGATGGTGTACCGCACATCTGTCTGGCATCCGCACAAATCATGTTTCCTGTTTAGCACGTGTGCGAGGATACAGCAGGATCTGTACAACAGCCAGATCTGATCTGGCATGGCCTGGACAGGACAGGACGAGCAGGGCCAGAATAACTACTGAAATGCGGTGTGTAAGATTAATTGGATTGGATTGGATTGTTATATGGTTTCTCAGCCAACTCTGGGCTGCTCACCGTCTTCCAATTCCAAGACCCCCCGTGCGAGTCCCGAGGAAAACAGGGAGCGTACAAAGCGGATTTTGTGCAAGGCTAATAGGATGTGTTGGGCGCAACTCAAATATGGGATGGCTTGGCATGGCTTACACGTTTTTTTAGCCAACTCTGGGCTGCTTACTGTCTTCCAATTTCCCAAGACCCCCTGTGCGAGACCCATGGAAACCAGGGAACATCCTAAGCAGATTATGTGCAAGGCTTAAAGGATGTGTTGGGCGGAATATGGTCCTGAGATGGCTTAACCGACGAACTGATGACACAAGCTGCTCTGCTCATATCTGATCTGGCCTGATCTGATCAGAATCTGGACAGAAGTACAAGAACGATCTGGTCTGATCTGATCAGAATCTGGACAGAAATACAAGATCGATCTGGTCTGATCTGATCAGAATCTGGACAGAAGTACAAGAACAGCACGCACACAAGGCTAGCAAGCTTTGTCCGACCTAGCAGGTTGTCTTTAATTCAAAATATCTTTCATTCTTATTATTTTTCATTCTACTGGTATATAACTTCCATTATAAATAGTGAGCTCAACTCGACACCCATGCGTTTCATGCGTTCCATCCTGAGGGAGGTGAGAGAGAGACAGGGGCAGCACTGCATATGTGCTGTATTCAATTTGGCATATATGGGATTAAAGCTGTATGCATAGCGTATCTATATACCAGAGACTGGTCTTCACTTGAGAGGCCCTTCAATAAATTCCAAATTTCAAATCTGGAGTTTCAGGTTTCAAAAATGGGTCTCTGGACTTGCTTTGGAGTGAAATTTACAATTGTTGAGGAGACGAGTGTGAAGATCGAGGCGGCTAGTTAATTGTACCGCCCTTGCTCCTTCCGTGCCTCGATCCTGTACTTTGTGCTGAACGACTCGGGCCATCAGGGTTGTTCAGGATGCTGCGTCCTCCGTTGCATCGCAGGACGCAGCGCGGGGAGCGTCCGCTGACCATGAGGAAGGGTCCTTCGCGGTGCAGGACGCAGGCTATACAATTGGTTGAGTCTCAGGCAGCAGAGCTGGGGGACTTCCTGAAGTACCCTTCCATGTACCGACTTCGATTCAAATTCAAATTCGACCAGCATTGACTGGATTGGTTGCATGGTCTATCAACCGTCTCGCTTCTCACCGTTTGTAACTTGAACCTGGTTACATAGCTTCAGCTAGCAGCCGTTTGTAAATGGAGTAAACAAGCACCAAACCTGAGATCGGAATTTGTTACATGGCTCCTGCTAGCAATTCGACTACTTATGATAAATAATTTGAACTTGGTTACATGGCTTCAGCCAGCAAGTTGGCTGCTCGCCGTCTTCGGAAAATTTATTACTAGGCAGGAAAAACAAAGGAAAATTATGTATGCCTTCCAGATCTCTACTCAGTGATATACATAAGGATTTGGGCATAAACATTAAAAATCATGGCACCGATGCCCAGGTGTAGCATTTTACAAGATGGAAACATTAAAAATCGTGGCACCCGATGCCCAGGTGTAGCTTTTTACGAGATGGAAACATAAAACATCGGGCGCCCTTCTTGGCTTGCCCGATTCCCAGGTGTAGCATTTGGGATTCCAGCCGTTCCAGCCATGCTACCTGCAAGAGTTAGCGCAGGTATAGACGTGCTCCCGCGTATGTAGGGGCGTGGGGGCAGCCAAAACCAGGCCGAAACCGGATGTTATTCACCGGTTCGTTCCAGCCATGCTACCTGCAAGAGTTAGCGCAGGTATAGACGTGCTCCCGCGTATGTAGGGGCGTGGGGGCAGCCGAAACCAGGCCGAAACCGGATGTTACTCACCCGTTCCTCTAGAGTAACTTAGAGCGCACAGGTCTCCCGCACTGTGATGCTAACTGTAGTGCCGCTGCCAGCTATGGCACGCACTCTGGGCGCCAGTACCCTAAAGGTACTGTGCCATCTTCCTTCTTTTAAGTAGCGCATCCTCAGTGATGCTTATCCAAAGTAAGCTCGTATCTACATCTTGTCCCTTCTCTGTCACTGCGTCGTATACGCATCTCCGAAAGCAAAAGTGGAAGACAGGGGAAAGAAGTTGAGAATGAAGTAATCCTGGTGGTCCCATGGCATGATGATGTCATCAATGTAAATGAGGAAGGGACTGGGCTCATTGTCAATCCTGATTTGGTGGGATTGGACCAGGACTCCAGGTTGCCTGTGAGCTGCAGTGCAGTATGCACTGACTAGGGCTGCTCGTAGACATAGGGTCCATTTCAGTCTATCTTTCATGTTGGGTGCAATCGTCTCATTCGTGTACACCAGTGTGGCCAGGTCCCTAGTGTGGATGTGGATGGGACTGATGACATGGGCAGGGTGTGTAGGCATATCTGAAGCTGTCCATGGTGCATTGGGAAGGGATCTGAGGTGCCTGTATCTGGCAAATAAATCTATGATTAGGGTGTACAGGGGAACTCTGAGCATGTTAACTATGCATGGGGAGTAGGGAGAGTGGCCATGTGCTCCATGATTTCTATCAGTTCCCCAAGGGATAGTATCTCTCTTGGGTTTCGTCATTGGTGAAGCTCACCGCAGGCATATGGTTGCTGTTCTCCATTTCATTGTCTGTGGATGGTTCAGAAGTGGGAGGGGAGGGACCTGGGGAAAACTCGGTGATGCTGGGGTCGTGACTGCTGCCTGGGGGTCTTCTATGTAGAGGAGATTTTCTGGGGGCATTGCTACTGGTGGCACTTCTACAGGTGGCACCGCTACTGGTGGCAGTACTACAGGTAGCATTGCTACTGGTAGCACTTCTACAAGTGGCACTACTACGGGTGGCATTACTACAGGTGGCACTACTGGGGTCACTGCTGGTTGGGTAGGATGTATGCGTGTAGTGGTCATCACTGTAATTACTTGTACTATTGGCATCATGTTAGTGGGCACTGCAGGTGGCACTTCTACAGGTGGCACTGGTACCGGTGGAGCCACAGGTTGGACAGAGTGTCTACGTGAGTAAGCCTGAAGCATGGAGGCTTTCATGAGGGCCAGTTGTGCTCTAAAGTCTATGTCCTCTTCATGACCTGCACTCATACTGCTGGTGGACTGCCCTACCTCGGTGTAGCCTGCTTCTTGATGGCAGTCTGACCAATACAGGTATTTGGGGGCAGGCTGGATGGGAACTGTGCTTTGGGGAGGGGAATGGTCATGGGCAGATGGGGAAGGAGGAGAAGGAGGGGAAGGGGGGGTATTATCAGGAGGAAGTGTCTAGTTGCTGTGGGGGGTCTTGCTAATGGCGATCCTTTGACTCTTGGAAACGTTGTCTCCATTTGGACCTTTCTGTAGGGGACAGGCGGTGGATCATGGTGTTGGGTTGGAGATACCACTGATCCTCTGGGCTGTCATTGTCTGGATGGTCTGAATGGCTGGGGTAGAAAACGTCTGTGGTGTATAGCTCACCTCGGCCACTGTTGAAGCAGGCTAGTAATGAGTGGTAAACTGGTAATCCGGTCCAGCTTCATCTTCGTCTTGGTGGGGGAGGTAGAGCTTGGCCTGGTAGTCATTCACATTGATTCTTGGTTCATCGTCATGTCCCACCATTGCTGGGATGCTGATGAGGTTCATGACGTGGGGAAGAGGGAAGATGTGGACATTCAGGAGGGTCATGACTACGCCATGTCTGACTATGCCATCTTCGACTATGCCATCTTCGATCGCATCAATGACTGCTGTGCCAGTATGGGTGCATATGGCAGGTTCAGATAGATGTGGACTAGGTGTTCTAGGGGAGTGACTCTGATGAGAGAGTATCTGTTGTAGTTCATGTGTTTGATTGAGTCAGTGCTTCGGATCCAGTCATTTGCCAGAGGTTCCCCAGGATAGTAGCATAGGACTGTCCTATTAGAGTCATCTTGGAGAGTGGGAGGTGTGTCTGTATCAGAGGATGTAGTAGGAGGAGGTTTTATGTTGGCTGGAGGGTCTTCTTGGTCATCACTACTGTGGGTGTTCTCAAGAGTGGGGGAGTTTCCTGGCTCTGAGACAGTGTGATGCACATGTTCATGAGGAGTGTTGGGGATAAGGGAACTGAGTACTGGGGTCTCACCCTTGTCTCTCCCTTCACGAAGCTTGATCAATTCTTCTTTCCATGGAGGATACCTGTTGACGTCAGGAGGTTGGGGAGAAGTCACAGATGGTACAGGGGGTCCATGGATCTGGGACTGGACATCTTCTTGTTATTGACTGACTTATACGTCAGTCACTGAGTTGGCAAAGTACAAATCGGTACCTGTTCCCTCATGGTCCCGTGTTGCCTGCCGCCAGCCCACAGGCTAGCTCTGGCCTACACGTGACTGCAGTACCTTGCAGTACACATCCTTATTCTATATGATTCCGCCTGTTGCGCGTTATAGCATCTTCTCCGCTACCGTGTGTATGCCGTTGTAAAGAACTTACATTAAAAGGTTACGCGCTCCATCAATATACGCTAAACGAAGACAGCCGCTGCGCACCAACCCTCAGGTGCCAGTTATCCTCTGACTAGCTCGAAGGCCCGAGTCCGAGCATGTGGATCCCTGACTACGGATTCCATTTACACCGCTGCTCCGCCTTCCGCTTCCATCAAGACCTACTTGGATCTGCTGCCGCGTCCGACCTACTGAAGCCAGCAAGAGCAATTGCTAGTCACCGTAATCAAAGAATTGAGTTGAGTCGTCCTCGCTGAGATATCATACAGAGCTGAAGTGATCGCCGAAGATCATTGTGCTTGCAACCACACGCCCCAACAGAGGTGTACCTGTTGCCGAATTCTGCCACCATCGGCAACGTTCACCATTCCCAATCCACTGGATCCATTTGGATCGCCGATTCCTACAAGCATCCCCCCCCCCCCCCCCCCCCCCCCCCCCCCCCATTTCCCCTGCCCCGTGATCCCACTCAATGCATCACTCCGAACAACGACATCAAGACCCAAGACAAGAAGACCTCAAGCCATCGATCATCATGCAAGCCAACAAGATCTTTAGTGGCTCGTCAGGATACACCTGGCGTAAGGCCAAGGTGCATATTCTCCTCATCCTCAAGTCCGACAGGGATTGCGTCGCCATCGCCCATGATTGCATTCAACTAGCCCCCCTCCAAGGGGAGCCTGCGACATCAGATGGTTACCTGTAACGGTACAGAACCCTTCACGGGTACTCTGGCCTTCCAGCAAGGCATACGGGTACACCTTACCCGTAAGCCACGTGACGAACGCACATGATACAGTACCATACCCATGTACTGCCTCATCTCTCACAACGCACACGTTGCGTGCATAGACACGAGCTACTCGGAACGAACCCTTCTACTCCTTCCACAAAGACGTTCTTCCCGAGCAACTCCACATCCCCTACTTAGGTAACACCCTACTGTTCTGCTAGCTTACGCATATCGACTACACATAAACATACTTCACGTAGACTGTTCCACTACATTAACCCCCCAGGCTGCTAAGTGCATCCTGAGCTGTTACACTGGTAGCGGAGCTGGTTTCGTTCCTTAGGGACCTCACGCATACACATACGCACGCATACGAATTTTTCTTCGAATTAATCGCACCCGCCAGGACATCCTGTCGGCTTTCTGGCATTTGCTGCTCGCTGTTCCTGCTCTTCCCTGTAGGCTTCGAGTCGACGTAGCGCCTGTTAGGCTCTCGCAGTGAACTGTCCTGTTAGGCTCGACACGCCCTAGGCCGCCTGCGACCTGTCTTGCATGGGCATCTTTCCCTAGCCTGCCTACCCCTGTATGGCCTACGCTCTCGTTTCTTGCATTCACGCCCTGTCCTTTTGGTCATAGCTTCTGAAGCTCCATTCCCGAGCATCTTGAGCGGGGTTTGATCAATTGGGCAGCATCGGCTCCATTTGCCACCTAGGCCGTACTTGCTTTAATTAGCGTACTTCACGAGCCTGTCCTGCGACTCTTCCTGCTTCCTGCATCATCTTTTGTTGCTTTCCACCTGCACGTTTGCTCATCCTGTCGCGCAATTCGGTTCGTCGTTGTCCTTCCTGGTCGCCCTGTGATTCGTGCCTTTGCAGTGCTTTTATCCCTCATCGTAATCTGGACGAACGCGTCATATACAGTTACGCTTGAGGCATTATCAGCTCGTTACGCTCGCAAAATTTACTAGTCCCTGTGGCAGGTGAATGACCAAGATAAAACAGGTAGCCTAGGATATGCTGATGACACCAGTGTGGTCACTAACACAGCAGACAATGCCTTAAAGTGCAACAATTCAGTACTTGGTCTGGGATTCCTCTTAACGGGGGTAAATGCATGATCACTGGCATATTGCATGGCTCCCACCCCAAGGATCCCACCAACCACAAGGCCCTAACCAAACTTCTCCACAACACCATCCTCATTAACGACACATGGGCTACATACCTTCCGCCAAATGAACCATACAAGTATCTAGGGGTGCCGGTTAGCCTCACCCTAAACTGGAGACCCCTCATGAAACAAGCCTTGGCCCTCATACATAGTAAAGGACACCAAATCCTCACCACTGCCAAACCAAAAGGCGCCACCCCTCTCCAATGTCTCAGACTCATCACCACGTGTATTAAGCCTGCCATCACCTACCCTATGACCGTAGCACCCTACAGCTACTCGGATATAGGCATCTTAGACAAGGCCTTATGGACCCTGGCTAAAAAATGCTGTGACCTACACCCCTCATTCCCAACTGCTAGTGTCTGCCTCCCCTTGGGACAGGCAGGATTGGGTATCCCCTCCCTAATGGTGGACTATGCTCAAATTACAGCAGCCCACCTCACTAGGTCCCTCAACGACACGGGGAAACTAGGCAGGCTCACTACAGCCCTTCTCCACAAAGAAGCTGCTATGCTCCAGGGTATGGATCCTCTTACCTTGCCCAGCCACACACTTCAATACTTTACCTTGGCCAGGCAAATGCACATCCTCAAAAGAGCCTCCATCCAAATCCATATGGAGGATGAAACCCTACTCAACCCCCTTCAAGACTCCCTCCCGGACTTACCCCAACACACCATTCCCCCCAACCTTCTCAAAACCCTCATCCCCTTGGGCATTACTTCCCTAGCTGACTTTGTGAGCCCTGATGGGACCACAATCATCCCATCCAATACCCTCTCGCACACCTATGGCACCAGAGTCTCCACTAGGCATAAAGTTGCCCTCAACAGACTCAGCCTACACCTGTGCTCTCCACCCCCACCTGGAAGCCCACCTCAACCCTACTCCTGCCACAGCCCCCTGCCCTTGGCATCGAGGACCCTCCCCATACACCTACGCATTCCCCAACGGCACATTACCAAGTTCTCCACATATACTATCAGCCACCACCTTAACAACTGGGACACCGCCCCCATACTGCCCCGACCCTTGACCCCCAGTGCCGGCATCCTTACCCCAACCACAACACAGCCCCCCACGCATAATATGGAGGAGATCCCTGCCTCCAATGCTCACATGTGGTGGGCCAGAGAGTCCTATCTTCACCCCACCAAGTATGCTCAAGCCTGGAGCACTGACCCCAAGATTGCTTGGACTGCCAGAATGCAATTCATCAGAAATGACACCCACAAATGTACTGACGCCTCAAACTACAAACACCACACCATCCGTAAGAACAGCTCCCCCGACGACCTGGTGCATGCTGTCTCTACCCCAGACCTTCTTGCTCCCCCAACCCCAGCCAAGCTCCTCCACCTCCTATATGGAAACCAACACAGCCTGACCCACCTCCTGGGCTTCAGAGCCCAAAAGAGGAAGGCTAACGAACCTCGAGAAACCCCCCATCACAGATATTGGAGGGTCCAGAAAGCCCCATGCACCATTCTCTGCCACCATCTCCCTTGTTACATATCTGCTGGCCTCCCCGTGCATTCCCACACCTACTCGTCTGGCACCTCCATTGCGGTCACTTGGTCCCCCGTCCATCTCACAGAGGAACAAATCACCCTGCTGGTTGGCCCCACCAGATTTCAGGAACTCCTCTATGCCTACAACACTGAAACTACCCCCAGAGCCCCCTCCCCCTCCATTCCACCCAGACAAGACCTCCACCTCACTAACCTCCAACAACAAGGACAGTGGGCGGAGGGAGGAGAGTTTGATGCCAAATGGTATAGCGAACTCAGGCAAAACCTCATCATTAACACGGCAGACCACCACCCAGACTGGGATATCCCCCCCCCCGGCAAATACCACATACAGGCTGGTACACTGAATAACAGGTACCACCACCTCCCTCCCCAACTCAACAACGGAGACACCACCTACATCTACTCACCAACAGGCCAATGTGTCGGTCATATACCCCTCTCCCAACTCCACCTCCTCCACCACAGATACCATACCACCAAGGCACACTCTCCCCACCTCTGGACCCTCCACAGCACAGGAACCTTCGCTGGAGACGTAGCCACCCTCCTATCACAGCACAAAGACACTACCATCTCCAATGTCTCCCCTGCCATACACAAAGCTATGTCCACCCTGGGGATGACAACGGACCTTGACACATCACCTCTCCTAATGAGTCCCCACCTCCCCATGGGCAACACCCCCACCCCCATTGGCCGACTGTTTGGCTTAGGACCCCACTGCTACACCCAACCTTGGTACGGGGGAAACACACACCTCACCAGCCAGAACCCTGAAGAGGCCCACAAGGCTGTTCGATGGGCACTAGGCAGTGCCATACATGCTCACACCCTTGATATTCCCGCGTGCACCATTCTCTTGGTCCCACACAAACCCACATATGCCCATAACGCCCTCCTAAATCACCCATGGGCTATGGAACTAGCCACTCTGCCTCCCAAGGCCAAACCCCTCACCCCTTCCCTAATCTGGACGGGGGGAAAACTCAACCCTGCCAAGAGACACAGAGGAACCTACAAACTCATTGCCATCTCAAACCCAGCTGGCCATGCCAAGTACCTCCACAACCCACCCACCACATGGGCCCAAACCATGAGGGACATGGGGGCCACTTCCATCCCACGACCAGGTCCCCCCCCCTCCCAACTGGGCCTTCCTACCACCCACCTACCCAAGGCACTTAGCTCCCTCCTAAAGACCTGGACACAACAACCCACCCCCATGCAGATAGACCCCACACCCATAACACCCCCCGTGCTCCCGTGCACACATGCTATCCTACAAGCACCAGGCCTCGCTCTATACACAGATGGAAGTGCCATCATAGACAAAGACGGCGTCCTACGCCTAGGGGCAGGCGTATACTCCCCCAGGGCCGCTTCACGTTGCCTCCGCATAGACCCTGGCGGACAGGGCATCACTGCCGACATCAATCGCGCCGAACTCGTGGCAATCCAACAAGCACTCATACACTCCGAAATAGATGAAGAACTCACCATCTACTCCGACAGCTTATGTTCCTTGCAGCTTATTAACCTGCACATTTACCATCCCAGCAGGACCCGGGAAAACAAACACCGCGACCTCCTGCAAGACATCGCCATCCACATTATCAACAGACACAACGTTGCTGCTACCACATGCCTGCTTAAGGTCCGATCTCACTCAGGAATCATAGGGAATGACGAGGCAGACACGCTCGCGAAAGAAGCGACGACAGGATACAATGTAATTGGGCCAGTTAAAACAGGGGAACATGCGCACCTCAATATGCATTGGCCGTCTGTCCAGCCCCCCAAATCTTTTAATGGGGACCAGCCCCCCCGGCACCCGGCCAACAATCTCACCAAGGGTATCAAAGCTAACCTCCCCACCCCCCTGCACACCGGGCATGCCAACACCACGGGCATATACTCCTCCATGTGGGAGCAAGCCAACCCCTTCCTCCTCCCTCAGGCTAGTAATCGTTTCTGGCAATCCACCGACATGAAATGGTGGCAAAAAATACAAATCCACAAGGCTCGGTGGGGATGCTTATGGACTAGGAAATTGGCGTACAGATACAAACGCCCCTATGGTACTAGCACTAGCCCCCCCTCTGATGATAACTGCCCTCTTTGTCGCAAAGCACAGGACGGAGCTGGCCATATTCTTGCTGGGTGCAGCCACCCTGTCTTCAAAGGAATGTATATTAACAGACATAATAAGGCGGTCCAACTCATCCAAAAGGCAGTAGCCAAAGGAGCTCTGGGGGCTCTCCCCATGTACATGGATGCAGGCACTTGTGAAGCGTCCTCCGACATTCCCACAAGACCCCCAGCCACCCTCAACCCCCCTGATCTTCCCCAAGCCACATGGGATAAATACAGGCCTGACCTCCTCCTCATTGACGACGAATCCAAACCAAGAAAAGCCTACCTAGTTGAACTGGGCTACTGCTCAGACACTAACCACCAAATCAAATTCCAGGAAAAGAGCGTTCAGCATAAGGAGCTCCAACGTATCCTTCAACAACAAGGATTCCTTGTACTCTACCTAGTCTTCACCATAGGTACCACTGGTACCATACCAATCCCAACTATTACCAATCTCTCCACCTTAGGGATCAGTCGCGAACACGTAGACAAACTCATCTCTAAGCTGCACAGAGAATCTACCGCCTCCTGTACCAGCATTCTTGCCACACGTCGCATGAAGGAGTCCCTCCCCCCTGGAGGGTGACACTTACTATGTCTGCCATGGTGACTTTCCCCAGCTGCGGCGTACGGGAGGGTCCCCTTAACACCACGCCCCTCCAGGCGTTATCTTTTTTTTCCCCACTAGATTAACCCCCCAGGCTGCTAAGTGCATCCTGAGCTGTTACACTGGTAGCGGAGCTGGTTTCGTTCCTTAGGGACCTCACGCATACACATACGCACGCATACGAATTTTTCTTCGAATTAATCGCACCCGCCAGGACATCCTGTCGGCTTTCTGGCATTTGCTGCTCGCTGTTCCTGCTCTTCCCTGTAGGCTTCGAGTTGACGTAGCGCCTGTTAGGCTCTCGCAGTGAACTGTCCTGTTAGGCTCGACACGCCCTAGGCCGCCTGCACCCTGTCTTGCATGGGCATCTTTCCCTAGCCTGCCTACCCCTGTATGGCCTACGCTCTCGTTTCTTGCATTCACGCCCTGTCCTTTTGGTCATAGCTTCTGAAGCTCCATTCCCGAGCATCTTGAGCGGGGTTTGATCAATTGGGCAGCATCGGCTCCATTTGCCACCTAGGCCGTACTTGCTTTAATTAGCGTACTTCACGAGCCTGTCCTGCGACTCTTCCTGCTTGCTGCATCATCTTTTGTTGCTTTTCACCTGCACGTTTGCTCATCCTGTCGCGCAATTCGGTTTGTCGTTGTCCTTCCTGGTCGCCCTGTGATTCGTGCCTTTGCAGTGCTTTTATCCCTCATCGTAATCTGGACGAACGCGTCATATACAGTTACGCTTGAGGCATTATCAGCTCGTTACGCTCGCAAAATTTACTAGTCCCTGTGGCAGGTGAATTTTTTGGCCTCTTGAAGTTGCGAGTAATTCTCCCTCTCTCGCCCACCACTCATTCCTGTCCAGCCTACAGACTTGTTCTGTTGCCTGTGCAGAATGGCATCTCACAAAACAACCAAGGTAAACGACGACGCGGCTGACCAGCCTACGATGTCGGTGGTTGACACCAATCCTGAAGGGATGGCGTCTTCTGACACTGAGCCCGACACTGAGCTCGGTGCTACGCTGGATGAGTCCGCATCCGCCGAAGCGCGGCCCTCTGTCTCAGTGGGTACGCTGCAGCCTCTGGTTGCCGGCTTCGATGGTCTGGCGGCACCCTCGGGTGCGCAGCCCGCTGCCCCGCCTATGCGCGCGGGCATGGCCCCGACGACGCAGACGACGCCGCTGGCTAAGCCTTGCCTCGATGAGCTCAGCGCTCGCTTTGAAGCGGGCGCGGAGCGCAGGCGGCATCAGCATATGTCTGACCACCTGATCGCGGCGGAGCAAATTGGGCAACTCCGCGCGCAGCTCGAGCAGGCCTCCATCGCCAACTCGGCCCTTACCGAGCAGTTTATGACGAAGGTATCCGCTAAGGACGCCGAAATCGCTGACCTGGTGCAGCGCCTCGCCGTCTCCAGCGCGGCTACCGAAGCCGCATTGGCCAATGGCGATCCTACTGAGAGGCAAGAGCTGTTAAACAGCCACTACTTCCTCGGCAAGGATCTTGCTAAGAGTCGCAAGGCATTGTCCGACCTCCAGGCCGCTTTCACTGGGGCCGCGGCGATCGCCAAGTCCGCCATGGATGTGTTGTGCACAGAGCTAGCGGCTAAGGAGACCGCGCTCGAGGCTACACAGGCCAACCTTGCTCAATCTCAAGCAGGTGAGCGCAGTCTGACGCCTGACAAATATAGAACAAACCTGCCTTTCTCGGTTTGCAATCCATTTGATCACATTGAGGACACACCTTCCCGCTTGGGTACGCCTCCCAATGTTTTGCCCGTGAATCGCACTCTGTTTCCCACTATGCCGACGCCATTGTCTTACTCGCCACGTCTTTCCCCCCATGCAGAGATCGCCCCCGTTCTCGCTGAGAACGCTCGCTTGACTGAGGTCGTCGCGCAGCTGACTCGCGAGAACATCGCCTACGGTAAGCGCCCAATGGCTGCTCCCGCGGCTGCCTCTACCGCCGTCATTACCCAAGCGGATGTCATGGCCATGATCGCGGCGCACCAATCTACTTTGGCGCGCAACGAGACGTTGCCGATGGACACCGAGGACCCTGGCGGTTCTTCCAGCGGCGCCGCCTTCCATGGGGTTGGGAACGGCAGGACTGTCGGGCGCAAGCATGCGCTTCCTCAGGCCGCTCGTGAGAACGACGCCGCCGCTCAGGACGCCATCGCTGCGCGCAAGCAGGCGTTTTTGCGCGGTGTCAGAGTTAGATGACTGGTAGGTCAGTCTCACAGACAGTGGCGTGTCCACGGACATGTGTACGTGGACTTAGCCGCAATCCTAAACCCGTAACCTCAACTCCTAGGTGACCGGAGGCTGGACTTAAGTCCAGCCCACGCTTTAAATATTGCCTTGAAAATCCATAGCCTCATCCGTCTATCCACCATCCGGTGTTATTCCGACAGGTCGTGAGCCCTCTTCGACGCTTAACCACTGCTTCGTCACCTCCGCGATGGCACCTATTGGATTGGACTATCCCCCAACCAAGTTCGATTGACGGCTACAACTGTCGATCGATGGAACTTCGGGATGAAGAACGGCCTGCGCCTTCATGGCCTGAGTGCTGCACTGCGCACTATCAAGCCGGCGCCAGGCGCAGAATGGACGATTGGATGCGGGCTCTCAGGCCCCTCTCAGCATCAGGGAGGCAACTTTGGAGACTCTCATCAAGCTGGAGTATCATCTGCTCACTCTGGTCAACGGTCTGGAGAACCGCCGGCAGTGCCGCAGGGTTCCTCAGCTCCGACGCAACGGCAACCGACCACGTCTAGAACCTCTGGAGGCGGCGAGGAGACGGGGGGTAAGGCCAGCACATCCAAGGATGCTGCGCCCTCTACCCCCTAAGGCGGTGAGTCGAGCGATGTAGGGGGGGTGAGCGAACAGGAGCGTGCGCGTGCGCGGGAAGATGATGGGATTTCCTGCGTACTCTGGAGGAATCGCGGTTGCATGAAATTGTGTAGGACAAGGCGCTTGGTTATGTCCTATTGACGATTGATCAATCCCTGCAATTCCACTTTGAAAACCACCCATCTGCCCAATCTATCTATGACGAGGCGATGGGGTGGCTCGCAGCTGACAATAAACAGCACATCCACTTGCTTGCTATTGAGTTTCGCGCCTTGTACATGGCGGATACTGAAACTGTTACCCAATAGTTTGACAGGCTACGTAGGCTGGCGGCTAAGTTGATTGAGGGGGGACAGCCAGTCACCGAACAGGATGGAGTAGAACTTGCCATTCTGGGGGCTAGGCATGCTCGGTTCCAAGCCCTCCAGCAGACCGTTATGACCGATGTGTTTGATGTTCTTGCTGTTCTTAGCCCTGATCGTGTTATTGTGCACATTGATTCTGGGGCGGGTCGCTGTATCACTGGCTCTCAAGCCCTATTTTCAACCTTCCAGTTGGGGTCGAATGGACCATCTGTCAAGTTTGGGGATGGGGTGGTTCAGCAGGCAACAGGCATAGGGACCATTGTATTAAGTAGTAGGTGGCTAGATGCCCCTATCACCTTAACACAGTGCCTCTATGTGCCTGATTGTCCTGTGAATCTTTTGAGCGTTAGTGCCACTGCTAGAGACCTTGCCTGCGTAATCTCTTTCACTTCTGACACCTGCCATGCTACCATTGGGCCTAGGACCCTTTGGCAGATCCCTGTTTCCCCTCTCGGGGTTTATCAGTTTGATGCTGTTGTGGGTGAGATTCCTTCCTTGCTTTGTGTTGACCTAGATGTCAGCATACCACCCATGTCCCCCATTGAATTGTGGCATAAACGGTTCGGCCACCCAGGCTTTCCCGCTATGTCACAACTCATTCAGGGAACATTGGTCACTGGTATGCCGATCATCTCAAATCAGCAACTTCGCAAATTCAAGGAAAGTCCTTGTGACGCCTGTGCTCGTGGTAAGGCCAAACTTGTCCCATACCATGAGCCCAGGAGGAAGACTCACTCACCCCTTGAGATTGTCCATGTGGATCTCATGGGACCATTCAGCCAAGGCCTTAGAGGTGAGTACTACCTCTTGGTCATGGTCGATGATTACAGTAATTGGCAGGCCGTCGTTGCGATGGTTACTAAGGGCGACAGCGCGTTTTGGATAGTCAACACTCTCAAAGCCTGGATGGCTTTGCTAGTCGGGGTAGTTCTAGGGTGTCTGCGATCTGATCAGGCAAAAGAGTTTTGCACAGCCGAGGTAGAAGACTTCCTTAAGTCGGTCAAAGCTCGACTCGAGCTTAGTAGTGTGTACTGCCCACAGCAGAACGGCAACGCGGAGCGGATGAATGGGGTGGTGGCTGCTACGGCCCGCACAATGCTCCTAGACAGTAAAATGACTCATGGCTTCTGGCCCTATGCCTTTCGCTGTGCTTCATACGTTCGCAATCGCACTCCGACCCTCGACGGTAGGACTCCTTATGAGCGGTTTTTTGGTGTAGTCCCTGATGTCTCTCTCCTTCGGATCTTTGGTGCAACTGGGTATGTTAAGCTACTCGACAAAGACTCGCGCAAGGGGAAGCTAAATGGTCGCGCTCTTAGAGGGAAAATGATTGGGTATGCGCCTGTGAGTAAGACTTGGCAGTTGTGGCTGCCAGATTCGCATAGGATCATAGAGTCACGTGACGTTGACTGGTATGAGGGGGCTGGCCCGGCCCCCGTTCCTGGGCAGGACCCCTTAGATGGTGATTTCTCTCTTGACGGTCCCAACACCGCTGTCAACGGTTTGGGGCCCGAGGTGGTGACGTCACCAACTCCATCTGACTCGCCTGTGGGGACTGCGGCAGGGTCTGACTCAGGGTTTCGCAATTCGGACTCTGAGTCTGGTCCTGGTTTCCATATGCAACTTCGCAGCCGAAACCAGGCACCTGCCGTGTTCCCCACAGTAGTGAGTCGTGGGGGGGGGTCTGATTTGGTAGTTTCTCCTCCTTTATGGACCTCCTGTGGACATCCGGTCCTTTCCCCTAGTTCACGTCCTTTAGGAGATGGTGGTGGTATTGGGGACTATCCGAGTCGGGGTCCGCAGGTACAATCCAGATGGCATCCTGAGCCTACCGCGGACCCGCACGATGTGCCTCCTTACATGACTACCCCACGTGCTCACGATAGTCGCGCTTCGGAGCAAGGGGGGGTAGCCGAGGACACGGCCGCAGCGACTGAGATTTTGTCACCCACGAGCACGGTTGCCCCCGGTTGGGGTGGGGTAACTGGTGTAGGAGTATGTGTGACTCCCTTAGGGACTGGACAATCAGGAGGCCTAGGCCCTGTTGTCCCAGACTCCCCGGTTTGGAATAGGGTGGCCTTGGCTGCACCTATCAAGCCTGTTTCATCTCAGTAAAGATTCTTTGACCCCCCTGTATCTAGGGTTACTCGCAGTCGCAGGCAAGCAGGCCAGGCTCCTGAGATGACTGGGCTGGTTACACCCCCCCGGTCACGCACGAGTAATGTCCCTGATTTGCCTGTACTGCCTGTTTCACCTGTCGGAGAGCTGGTGCGATCCCCACCCTCTCTCCTGATCCTGCAGTGTTATCCTCGTCCCCTACTTCCGACCTTGTCGACAACCCCCTATTTCTTGATGCAACCTCAGCTTCTGGCTCGGTTTCAGGTGGAGATACCCCTGAACCTGTGTCAGAAGCTCCAGGACTCACCTTGCCTGCATACATTTCTACCTCCTCCGATATTTCTTACACACAGGCCATGGATCAGTCCAATCCCCACAGGGATGGCTGGCTCCTTGCCATGAGAGATGAGATGGAGAGTCTGCATGCGCACGGGACTTGGCAGCTCGTCAAGCTTCCACTTGGAGTGGTTCCGATCAAGAATCGGTGGTGTTTTTCCTTCAAGCACGGTGATAGCATGGGGTAGTAGTGAGGCAGAAAGCTCGGGTAGTTGCTAAGGGGTTCTTGCAGCGGGCTGGGCTCGATTATGATCTGACCTTTGCCCCTGTGACTTCAAAGTCTACCTTGAGGACCTTGCTTGCTGGCATGGTCCACAACAAGATGTTTGCTAGGCAGCTTGATATCAAGACTGCGTTTCTGAATGGGGTTTTGGAGGAAGAGCTTTATATGGAGCAACCACATGGATTTGTTGTTCCTGGGGGTTGGGTCTGTAAGCTGATCAAGAGTCTGTATGGGCTGAAGCAATCTCCTCGCAAGTGGTGCGAGGAGGTGCGTAGAGTTCTTCGGATTGCAGGTTTCACTCTGCGCAGGCTGACCCTGCTTTGTTCATCCGCCTTGAACCTGATGGAACTGTCTAGTGGGTTCTTACCTATGTTGATGACTTCTGGCTTGCGCTACACTGTCTCATTTTGTACGCCAAGATCGTTGCGATCATGCGGAAGGCGAAGTGGACAGTCACTGAGATGGGGGTTCCTAAGGTTTTCCTGTCTATTGACTGTGACCTCACCCTTGACAGTGCTGGGCGGTGTGTTTCTCTTGTCATCAGCCAGCACAACCAGATCTTTGGTATGCTAGAGAGATATCCCATCGCTCTTGGGGATGAGACCAAGCAGTCCCCTCACGTTCCCATGATCAGTGGGGCTGTTACCAAGCATGCGGCCGGTAGCCCTGCTTTGCCTAACAACCTCATATATGCCTCACTGATTGGATCATTGATCTATCTATCCACATGCACGAGACCGGACATTGCATATTCTGTGTCTGCTCTCTCACGTTTCACCTCCAAACCTACTCAGGCACACTGGCGTGCTGCTCAGCGTGTTCTGGTCTACCTACGGAAGTATCCCAACCTTGGCATTAGGTATAGCCATAGCTCTGATTTTGCTGTCCATGCATACTCAGATGCCTCGTTTGGTGATGACCCTGAGGGTAGGAGGTCGCAAACTGGTATGGCTATTTTGGCATCTGGTGGGGTGCTTCACTGGGCCTCTAAGCGGCAGATTACCCATGCCGTTAGCACTGGGGAAGCTGAGTACCAGGCTCTAGCAGCGACAGCCCGTGATGTCCAGTGGTTTAAGCACTACTTGAGGGTAGACCTGGGCCTCCCATGCTCACTAGTCACCATTCAGTGTGACTCCACGGTGGCAAATTCCTGGTGTGCTGAGGTGGCTTTGGTACCACGTGCCAAGCACATCGATATCATGCATCACTATGTGCGTGATTTGGGCATGTCTGGGCGGATTGGGATTGCGAAGGTTGATACCACCCTGCAGTTGGCTGACGCCTTCACCAAGGCTTTGGAGGCTGAGCAGTTCTGGTTTTTGAATGGTTTGCTGGGCATGGTGGACTGCAAGCGTGGGGCGATACCCCCCACGTACAAGCGCCCCCCGAGGTAGCTTTTGGTTTTGAGCTCTTTTAGGTCTGCAGCTAGTCCCACCGTGGGAGGTGCCGTTAGTGGCAGATCTTGACTACTGGCTGTGTTTGCTTTCGTGCGGTTTCTTGACTCTACCATGGCATTCAGTGCTTTTTGGTTTGTTACATTTTGCTCCTTTTCTGGTTTGGTGGGTCCTTTTTGCCACATGCTTTAAGGTGGTCAACGATTTGTTCCGCCTATCCCTTTTTGGGCTTATAGGTGTACATTTGAGTAAGTGGAGTTTTCCCCTCCTGGGAGTGAGCCAGCCATCCTTAACCATGCTGGACAACTTGGGTTTTGCCTTGCCCATCTGCTTAGGCCCATCTGGGCATTCTGTGATTTTTTCTGGACTCTTTGGGATTGGTGTTACGATATATCCTTCGGTGCGATACCCATCACATGATATTTTTTCTGGTTCTTTAATAAAGCATAGCTTTGGTTACCTTGTGTATTCTTTCCTTACTTTTTGAGGTGGAGTCTACATTGTTTCTCTTTTATCTTCCCCTTTACCTCAACAGGTGGAGATTTCAGCTCTTGCTTTTATTTTTGTTTCGGTTCCGGTTCGTTTTTGCTACTGTTCACCTGACCAGGTGGAGTGTCAGAGTTAGATGACTGGTAGGTCAGTCTCACAGACAGTGGCGTGTCCACGGACATGTGTACGTGGACTTAGCCGCAATCCTAAACCCGTAACCTCAACTCCTAGGTGACCGGAGGCTGGACTTAAGTCCAGCCCACGCTTTAAATATTGCCTTGAGAATCCATAGCCTCATCCGTCTATCCACCATCCGGTGTTATTCTGACACGCGGTCGCGAGATCAAGGCGTCGCCGACCTATGCCAAGGCGGCGAAGTCGGATGGTCTTCTCTATTACCACTCCGCGGACCACCCTGTCGCACCTTATGCCGACGCCAAGTTGGCGGCGCATATGAACGCTTACGCTGACGGGCTCCTCCTGGACTGCGATCCCGAGAACATCGTGGAATCGCTGCAGGCGGTTGATGATCTCCGCGACAGCATGACCCGTTTGTACACGGCGTCCAAGATGCGAAAGCAAAAGTGGATGGAATGGATGCCTTTGAACATCAAAGACATCGCCGACAAGGACGCCGCCCTCAAGGGCACTAAGCTGAAGCCCCACTACCCGGCGGCGAAGGCCAATGACAACAAGATGGACGAGACGTTGCCTCGTGCACCTGACAGGCAGGTGCGGGTTGCGGGGAATTCAGGGTTGTTTGATAAACTAGCTGTCGCTCAGGTAGCCCCGGCGTTTGATCCAGAACCCTTTCGACTCCCCGACGTCTATGCCCCTTCGGGTGGCCTTACTGGCAAAATGCAACGTGGTTCGATCCCGCGGGGGGGCGCTACCCCTTCCCCGCCGACAGCACCTACCGCCGCTCCCTTACCACCCGACGGCCCCTTTTCGGTCTCCGACTACTAGTCATCGGACCACGACTTAGCCGATTCCCCAGGTTCGCCCCTCCAGGTTCCACCTGTCGACCCGACCTCTAATCGCGCTCCTCGGGCTACTCAGCCCGAGCACCCAACGACGCCCGCAGTACCTACGGTGGTTTCCCCGGCCGCTATTCGACCTCGTGCAAAGCGCACAGCTACGCTGCCCGCAGACACCCCTTCTCCGACGCGACAGGTTCGCGCAGGCACACACCTGGCCCCGGAAGGCCCGCCAGGTGAGCCCGGCTCGCTCCCGCCAATCACCCCTCCTCCGGCTAACCGCGCTACTCGTCACTCTGATCACGACAATGGGTTCGCCAAGCGTGTTACTGAAATGAGAAAGGAATTACGTCTCATTGAACACAAACTGTCGGACAAATGCACTAGGGCTAAGTTGCGCCGATGGGTATTCAATGTGGCCACGATCATGGAGCTCCAGTTCGCCGACGGTTACCTTGGTCCGTTCGAGCGCATTGTTCCACATCTGTCGGGCGCATTCACTGGCCAACTCCGCATCACTTACGACGAGGCATGGGCTAGCGATGAGTTGGACGGGTTGGATTTCATGGGAATCGTCGCATGGGCGGAATCGCTCCTCCTGCCCGAGCTATTAACGGAATCACACGTCGCTCTCACCAGACTAGGTGGTTTCCGCCAAGATACCCGATCCTTGCAGAATTATTACCACGCCATCAAGTCGGAATTTCGCAAAGTCCCCGATCTCACCGATCGCGAAAAGTTAAACTTGTTTCGCACGGGACTCTCCGATGAACTCCGCGCCGGTGCACACTCTCGGCGCGAGTCTGGTACTACGTTCGAAACGATGGAGGATTTGTTCCGCTATCTGCAATTGGACGAGGCAAGGAAAGTTGTCGCCGCTCGTGGCAAGTCCTTGACGGACAAACACGATCGCCATCAGAAGGGAGGTTACGCTAACCAGAAGTCGAGGTATCCATTCATACTAAATACCCGGGTAAGGACCTTGCATTCAATCGCGTCCAATTTACCAACTCACCCCCCTCCGATTCTGACACTGATTCTTTCTCTTCGCAGGGACTAGAGACCACCGACGACGGCGGGGAGATGAACTCTCGCCCAGCCAAGAGCCCCAAACTGGCGGCAAACAGTAGTCGCAACCCGGCCGGTGGCCGAGGTGGTGGAGGACGTAGTGCGACGCAACCGGCGCACAACGGCAAGCTGGGTGGATCGCCAAGGCCGCAGGTCCTCAGTTTGCAAGGTGCTGATCGCACGTTCGGGAAAGGCTCTATTAGCCGCGGCGCGGGCCGTGGTGGTCGAGGAGGATACGGACAGGGTGCTGGTCGGGGCCGTTCACAGCCCAGCGGGCCGCGGACCCCCGACTTTTCGGGTCAAGACCCCCAAAACGCCATGCATATGAACAAATCAGTCAGCGTCGGGCAGACCATCTGGCTTCAGAATGGAGCTCGCTGCTTCTTCTGCTTCCGCTACATGAGGACATGTGTGCGGTCGCTGAATGCTGACGGACGCTGCCGCACGCGGGACTTGCCTAACTGGCCTGCCCTCAATGAGACTACGTGTCCTGACTGGGCCCTTGACGGCAACGGTCCCATCCCGATTTGGGAATAGGAACCGGCTGGTCAGGTATTGACAAGCCTGGATCGTGTAATTAGCGACAATAAAGTAGTTAAAGTTGTAGTAGTCGAGCCACTTGAGCTCTTGTTACAAGTTCAAGAGGAACTATTTTCTAACTTGGGCTCAACCCCAACTATTGATGTAACTTCTACTAATGCCTTGTCGTCCCCTTGTCCATTGAAGTTCTCTACGGAGTTTGGCATGCGTGTCTCCATCGCAAACGAGTTCATATACGCTCACCCCATTCCGGAAGACGTCGTGTCGGTGTTAGAACACTATTGGGAATGCAAAAACGATGCACCCTTCGACACATCCGGTATGTTCATCCTCCCGAAAAACGCAAGTAACGATAAACATGTCTCCAGTCTCCTCCAAGGTATGGAGTTATTTAAGGAGTATCAATCGTCCGATCACCATATGAAACCCCGCCCCAAAGGGTCACCTTCGAATAAAGTCGCCATCCAAGTATGGTATGACCCCCCCGACTCCGAACGGGCCGTCCAAATCAAAAAGGATTGGCATGCGATCAACGACGTGACCAAGGCAGTGTACTTTGGCCCCGCACCTGAGGAGGGCATCCCCAGTCCGGTTGAAAACCGTCGAAAAAAACACTGGTGGTCGGAGGCATTGGATCCCAAAGTTCGCGAAAAACAAATCGCTGCCAGACGGTCAACGAAGTGCATCCGTCCACTATGAATAAAACAGCATTTTACGAACTAGAATTTGGCTTGGAAAATTCTACGAACCCCCCTCGTAAAATGTGGCTCTACTTCGTAAAAAGCGGACACCCCCTCGTAATTTTAGGTTTACGAACTAGGATTTGATGGTTCGTAAACTGAATGGAGCTGGTTCGTAAAATTCCGGCACCCTTTTATTACGAACTAGGATTTGATAATTCGTAAACTAAATGGTGCTGGTTCGTAAAATACCGGGCACCCTTCGTGGAATAACCCTCCTTGAATACCGGGAAATTCCCTGTACAATCCGGGGTTGGTCCCGGATTGTACAGGGAATTTGGTCCCGGATTGCAGTATTTAATACTGGACCGACCCTTTTCTTATTATGTAAATTCGGGACCTGGGCTCCGGGCTAGGTTAGGTTCCGGGTATTTCAGGGATTGGGTCCCGGTTTTTTTTTCCAGGCAGTGCTTGCACTGGAGACTTTGGATCATACGAGATGTATCGATGGATTTGCAATGTTTTATTTACAGACATTTTTAAGACTGAAAAATTCGAATTCAAAAAAGTAATATTGAACAATAGCTATTATAATTTGGCCATTTACAAATTCTCCTCGTTTGTAGGAGAAATTGTACATGTACCATGAATTGGGCCTAGAAAATGGTACTCATCAGAAGTATGAGTACCCTCTGCTCTGACTACTAAAATAATAAGTACAAGGGTACCCTGATGAGCTCTGACTAGTATATATAGTATATGCTCCCCCCCCCCCCCCCCCCCCCCCCCCGCCACCCCCACTGGCTAGTCTAGCTATAGCTACTATTATATGATGAGTGATAGCATCAGGTGCAGTGTCATCATCAGGCTTCTATCTTGATCTTGTCCCTCTACTCATCCGAGCATGCTGATGACTTGCTCCTTGTCCACCATGCTGCAATATGTGGAAGTCACTGCCTGCCGGAGCTGCAGCAGCATGAAAGGAAGGAGGTGGAGTTAGAAGATTTTTAGTTGCTTGACCAAGCACAAGCCACTTGAATAATCAACGAATCAGCAAGCAAGAAAGCGTTCACGTGGTAGCAATTACGATGATGAGACAGATAGATGGTGCAGCATATAAGACACATGGTGCAACATACAAGACAGATTGTGCAGCATACAAGACATATGGTGCAATGTACAAGACAAATGGTGCAGCGTACAAGACACATGGTGCAGCGTACAAGACAGATGGTGCAGCATACATGACACATGGTGCAGCATACAAGACAGATGGTGCAGCATACAAGACATACGGTGCAACGTACAAGATAAATGGTGCAGCGTACAAGACACATGGTGTAGCATACAAGATAGATGGTGCATCATATACGACACATGGCGCAGCATACAAGACACATGGTGCAGCAAGGCAAATCATGCTGCATACAAGCCAAATGGTGCAGCATACAAGACACATGGTGCAGCATACAAGACACATTGGTGCAGCATACAAGACATATGGTGCAACGTACAAGACAAATGGTTCAGCATACACGACAAATGGTGCAGCGTACAAGACAGATGGTTCAACTTACAAGACAAATGGTGCAGCGTACATGACATATGGTACAGCATACAAGACAGATGATTCAGATCTACTCACATGTGTTGGTTCTATAACAACATATTGCCACTGTGTAGCCTAGTCAGGGGAGACTTCTTCGTGTTGTTCTCCCATTGTCTTCAAGGTACATACACCTCTTGTCGTCGCTTGCGTCAGGAGCAGGAACCTAGTTAACAGGCAGGTGTCAATAATCAGACAGCAGGCAGGCATTTGTCAATCATGGAGGTACATAGGCATGCATGCAGGTGTGAAGCAGGCAGGCAGCAGAGAGAATTCAAGCAGGCGAGCAGGTAACTAAGCGGGCAAGCATGCAGGCAAGCAGGCATTTAATTGACAAACAAGGAGGCACCTTGTACCTCTGATGCAACAGCTGGAAGTAATCAGCTAGGATGTACTGGTGCCCTGAACACATCAGGTGGGCTCATCATGGACAGCAACAGGTGGGAGTGCAGGCAGTTGGGGGAGGGGAAGGAAGTTGAGGTAGGGCAAACAGGAAGTTGAGGTAGGGCAACAGCAGGAGGTGTGAGGTAGGGCAGGAAGTTGAGGTAGGGCAACAGCAGCAGGAAGTTGAGGTAGGGCAACAGCAGCAGGTGTGAGTGCAGGAGGTTGGCCAGGAGGAGGTACGGCCACTGCGTGTGGAGGTGGATCAGGTTGCAGCAACCGAGCAAGCGGCTGAGCCGCAGGTTCGGCGTCTGAGTCAAGGAAATCAGGCAAGAAAGGACCAGCAGCGATTCAAACCTTCGACTTTCAAACCTGTGCAACTACCTGCGGCATTCGAATCCTCCCTCTCCATCCGCAACACTCAATTGCAACACTCAATCGGCTTGCCTGAATGCATGACATTCGCCCAAGTAAAGCTGTGTACTAATCGACGAATTGAATATGGTCCAGCAGGTAGCATGGTTGAAGACAGCGGCTCTGTGCAGGAGTAAAGCAGTAGTGGTTTGGTTCAGTGATGCGAAGCATTGTTTAGAAGGCGCACGCAATCGTCTGCCATTTCGCAGATCTAGATGGTGTCTTCTTGGAAATTTGAACGACGAGGAGGGTTGGGGGTTGGGGGTGGGGGGGGGGGGGGGGGTGTGTGGGGGGGGGGGGGGGGGGGGGGGGGGGGGGGGGGGGGGAGGGGGGGGGGGCGGAGGGTTTTGCCGCGACAAATTGAATAGCCGATCTAAGTTGACAGCTAGGACGCAGGAGGGTTGGGGGCGGGGGGGGGGGCACGGTAATCCTATCATCCTACTGTGTCGGACTCTTTCCAAACTCTTTCTCTATTCTTTTCGCTTTCGCCCCCTCTGACCCCCAGTGTCCTGGGTTTGAACAATACCGGGCACCTCCGCACTCTTGTCCATAGCTCATAATAATTATTATTTAACCACATACCATGCACAGTCTGAGGTCAAACCATTGAGGCTTTGGGAAGTCATAACCCAATATTATGTCCTGGTGCCTGCCCAGCAGGAATGTAACCCACGCTAAATAATCCTGTCATTGGACGGTGTCAAATTCTTTCCAAACTCTTTCTCTTCTCTTTTCTTCTTGGCCATAGTCCAGAATAATTATTATTTAACCACATGCACAGTCTGGGATCAAACCATTGAGGCCTTGGGAAGTCAAAACCCAAGATTATGTCCTAGTGCCTGCCCAGCAGGAGTGTAACCCACGTTAATCCTGTCATCTGACGGTGTCAAATTCTTTCTAAACTCTTTCTCTTCTCTTTTCCTCTTGGCCATAGCTCACAATAATTATTATTCAACTACATGCACAGTCTATGATCAAACCATTGAGGCCTTGGGAAGTCATAACCCAATATTATGTCCTGGTGCCTGCCCAGCAGGGGTGTAACCCACGCTAAATAATCATGTCATTCGACGGTGTCGAATTCTGTCCAAACTCTTTCTCTTCTCTTTTCCTCTTGGCTATAGTCCAGAATAATTAGTTATTTAACCACATGCACAGTCTGTGATCGAACCATTGAGGCCTTGGGAAGTCATAACCCAATATTATGTCCTGGTGCCTGCCTAGGGGTGTAACCCACGCCAATCCTGTCGGCCGACCGTGTTGAACTCTTTCCATGATTGTGATTGTGCAGGAGGCGGAGAGAGATGGGAAGGAAGATGGGCTTGGGGGTTCGGTTAGTTACAAGAAAGAGAGGCATAGCTATCTAAAAAAAGATAACAAGAGGGCAGTTATATATTAGGCTTGGTTACCGGAGTTTAGGGGATGTGCTTCTTCGCTTGACTGGAGTTAGCTGTAGCGTATATAGAGCTGTAGTGTGGAGGGGAAGTCAGCAAGTCAGTGAGTTAGTGAGTCATTGACTCAGTGTGTCATTGTGTCATTGAGTCAGTGAGTCAGTGAGTCAGTGAGTCAATCAGTAAGTAAGTGAGTCAGTGACTCAATGCGTTAGTGAGTCAATCAATCATCAGTGAGTCCGTGAGACAATCAGTCAGTGAGTCTGTGAGACAATCAGTCAGTGAGTCTGTGAGACAGTGCTTCAATTATTCAGTGAGCCAGTGAGTCTGTGAGTCTGTGAGTTAGTGAGTCAGTGAGTCAGTGAGTCAATGAGTCAGTGATTCAGTGTGTTAGTGTGTCATTGAGTCATTGAGTCAGTGAGTCAATGAGTCAGTGAGTCAATCAGTTAGTGAGTCAGTGACTCAATGAGTCAGTGAGTCAATCAATCAGTGAGTCAGTGAGACAATGATGAGTCAGTGAGTAAGTGAGACAATGATTCAGTGGGTCAGTGAGTCAGTGACTCAATCAGTCAGTGATTCAGTGAGTCTGTGAGTTAGTCAGTCTGTGAGCCTGTAAGTTAGTGAGTCAGTGAGTTAGTGAGTCAGTGAATCCGTGTGTCATTGTGTCATTGAGTCAGTGAGTCAGTGAGTCAATGAGTCAATCAGTAAGTAAGTGAGTCAGTGACTCAATGCGTTAGTGAGTCAATCAATCATCAGTGAGTCCGTGAGACAATCAGTCAGTAGTCTGTGAGACAATCAGTCAGTGAGTCTGTGAGACAGTGCTTCAATTATTCAGTGAGACAGTGAGTCTGTGAGTCTGTGAGTTAGTGAGTCAGTGAGTCAGTGAGTCAACTGAGTCAGTGATTCAGTGTGTTAGTGTGTCATTGAGTCATTGAGTCAGTGAGTCAATGAGTCAGTGAGTCAATCAGTTAGTGAGTCAGTGACTCAATGAGTCAGTGAGTCAATCAATCAGTGAGTCAGTGAGACAATGAGTCAGTGAGTAAGTGAGACAATGATTCAGTGGGTCAGTGAGTGAGTGAACTCAATCAGTCAGTGATTCAGTGAGTCTGTGAGTTAGTGAGTCTGTGAGCCTGTAAGTTAGTGAGTCAGTGAGTCAGTGAGTCAGTGAATCAGTGAGTCAGTGAGTCAATGTGTCATTGAGTCATTGAGTCAGTGAGTCAATGAGTCAATCAGTCGGTGAGTCAGTGACTCAATGAGTCAGTGAGTCAATCAATCAGTGAGTCAGTGAGACAATGAGTCAGTGTGTCAGTCGAGACAGTGATTCAGTGATCCAGTGAGTCAGTGAATGAGCCAGTGAGTGAGTGACTCAATCAGTCAGTGATTCAGTAAGTCTGTGAGTAAGTGAGTCTGTGAGTCAGTGAGTCAGTGAGTATGTGAGTTAGTGAGGCAGTGAGTCAGTGAGTTTGTGAGTCAGTGAATCAGTGATTCAATGTGTCAATGCGTCATTGCGTCAGTGAGTCAGTGAGTTAGTGAGTCAATCAGTCAGTGAGGCAGTGAGTCAATCAGTTAATCAGTCAATCAGTCAATCAGTCAGTGAGACATTGATTCAGTGATTCAGTGATTCTGTGAGTCAGTTCCTATAATAAGCCCACGGACCCCACCCCAGGGCCGTGCGTGTGCGTGACTGCGTGTGCGTGTGCGTGTGCGTGTGCGTGTGCGTGTGCGGGGGCAGGGGCGGGGGCGGGGGCGTGTGCGGGGGCAGGGGCGGGGGCAGGGGCAGGGGCGGGGGCACACCGGGCGGGGGTAGGAGCAAGCCACGCCACCTGCCGCTGGCCAAAAACCCCGTTCAGTAGGACGGGACGTACCGTTCACGTCTGGGATGGGCCCAAACGTGAAATACCTTGTAAAATTCCTTAAAATCAACCAGACTCCTGATTGGTCTCATTTTTCTTGTATCAAATTCTTAGAATTAAAGCCAATCTATAAATGTGCATTGCATGAACGTTCAGCACTGCTAAAAATCCAACAACCCTTCAAAAACTCTCATTTTCGTCACTTTTTAGCCAACAAAGCTGCAACATCCATCGATTCAATGAAATTCAATTACATCAAATTTAATTTAATTTAATCCTATTCGAATTGAAAAAAAAATAAAGCAATTGCATGCATCCAAATCACGTGAATTAAATTAAAATGAAATGAATAAAATCGAATTAAAATAAAACAACATTCAATACAATTAAAATAAAATTAATTAAAATAAACTGAATTGAGGATTCAATTCATTTCATTCGGGACGCGCCACCAGGCGCCCTTAATCAGTCAGTGAGTGAGTGACTCAATCAGTCAGTGATTCAGTGAGCCTATGAGTCTGCGAGTCTGTGAGTTATTGAGTCAGTGAGTCAGTGAGTCATGACTAACTAATCAGTGAGTCAGTGAGTCAGTGAGTCGATGAGTCATTTAGTGAGTCAGTGAGCCAGTGAGTCAGTGAGTCGGTGAGTCAATCAGTCAGTGAGTCAGTGAGTTAGAGAGTCAGTGAGTCAATCAGTCATTGAGTTAGTGAGTTAGAGAGTCAGTGAGTCAATCAGTCAGTGAGTCAGTGATTCAGTGAGCCAGTGAGTCAGTGAGTCATTGAGTCAGAGAGTTAGTGGGTCAGTGAGTCAGTGAGTTAGAGAGTCAGTGAGTCAATGAGTCAGTGAGTCAATCAGTCAGTGAGCCAGTGAGACAATGAGTCAATCATTTAGTGAGCTAGTGAGCTAGTGAGCAAGTGAGTCAGTGAGTCATTGAGTTAGTACGTCAGTGAGTCAATCAGTTAGTGAGTCAGTGTGTCAGTGAGTCTTGACTTGGAATTAATGGGTTTTGGGTACAGGGTACTATGGTTTACTAAGCTAAGTTCCGAATTCTCCGTGATTTCGGGAGAATTCGTACCAATTTGGGATGAATCCAGTTCGTAATTTGCTACATAGGCTTCGTAAAATGCTTTGGGGATGAATCCAGTTCGTAAATTGATCATAGGCTTCGTAACAGGCTATGGGGATTCTCGATCTACGAACCCCCCCCTCGTAATTTGCTATTTGGGCTTCGTAAAATGCTTTAGATGATAGACAAAACTTTACGAAGGGTCCTCATGACAGTTTACGAGGGGGGTTCGTAGATTTTCACTTTACGAAACCTGTCCGAGAATTAGCAAGTTCGTAAAATGCTGTTTTATTCATAGTGTTCCCTATACCTCAATTGTGTCATCCGATATCATGGTATCCCGAAGAAACTCCTCAGTGATCGCGACGCGCGATTCACAGGTCATTTCGGAGTGGCTCTCCATCGTTTGATGGGCATCGTTTTCGACAGCGTTCCATCCACAAACTGACGGTCAGACAGAACGCATGAACCGAGTCATCGAGGACATGATTCGCCACTACGTGGGGCCATACCATGACGATTAGGATCAATCTTTGGCATTGGTGGAGTTTGCGATCAACAATTCCTACCAAGAGTCCATTCCGAACACCCCCTTTCGGGCGTACCTTGACCCTACGACGCCTCTCAAGGCGGAAGTCTAATCGAAATGTCCGGCTGCCAACGATTGGTGGGCTGATCACATTGAACGTCAGTATCAATGCAAGGCATGCATGCAAGCCGCTCAAGATCGGCAGAAAGCCCATTACGATAAACGACGAACGGAGGTTTTCTTCAACCTTGGTGATAAAGTTCTCTTGTCCACCCGCAATATGAAGTTCAAAGCAACAGGTAAACCAAAATTTACACCTCGTTTTGTTGGTCCTTATACGATTACTGAATGCATTGGTCCACGCGACGAGCAGACTGGAGTCGTCCAGCAAGTCACGGCGTGCCGCTTAGCCTTGCCTAAGATGATGCGCATCCACCCCGTGTTTCACGTGGGTTTGATCAAGCATTGGCGCTCTGATGGCGTTGTCCATGATTGGACAACCGCTTGAGTTCGACTCCGACGGCGCTCCGATTTGGAATATCCAATGCATCATGCGCGAAAAGTCGCGTGTCATCGGCACATCCAGCAAACGACGTCTCGAATACTTGGTCCGATGGCTAGACTTCGGTATTGAGCAAGACACTTGGGGACTCGCCAAGGCGGTCAAGAAAAGTGCCCCTCACGTCGTCGATGCATGGCAATCACGTGTTACGCCCGTTATGTCCCGACGTACGTCGAAAAAACGGGCCCATCACCCAACCATCGCACTCGACGCATACGACACGGCGGTCAGATTGCTTTATTTATAAAGCTATCTTTCCCGGAGTACTCAATAGGGATGTTAAATGGTTCTCTCCGAAACCAACTTGTTTCATCAAGTATATTTTGAGCACGGCACATACGGCGACGACTGGTATTCTCATCCCACCTCTATTACGATCAGATGCGGGGTCCGCATCTCTTCTTGAGGGGGGGGGAGTGTAACGGTACAGAACCCTTCACGGGTACTCTGGCCGCCCAGCAAGGCATACGGGTACACCTACCGTACCCGTAAGCCACGTGACGAACGCACATGATACAGTACCATACCCATGTACTGCCTCATCGCTCTCAACGCGTACGTTGAATACATAGACACTACTCGGAACGAACCCTTCTACTCCTACCACGAAGACGTTCTTTCCAAGCAACTCTACATCCCCTACCTAGGTAACCCCCTTACTGTTCTGCTAGCTTACGCATATCGACTTACACATAAACATACATCACGTAGCCTGTTACACTAGACTAACCCCTCAAGCTGCTAAGTGCATCCTGAGCTGTTACACTAAGTTACTAGATCTTGTACTCCTTCCATGTCACTATCACTGTCTGCAAGCTCTGGTTCAGACTCTTGTGAAGCCTCTAAAGCAGGAGTGAGGTGATGAATATCAGTTCTACTGTGGGCGTTCTCATGAGTGGGGGAGTTTCCTGTCTCAGAGTCAGTGGGAGGTGCAAAGGCATCAGGAGCATGAGATGATTCTTGGTCAGTCCTACTGTGGGCATTCTCATGAGTGGGGGCAGTTCCTGTCTTAGCGTTAGTGTGGCAATCTATATATACTACTAAAGTTTCGTTATCCGTCCGTCCGTGCGTGCGGGGCTCAGGGCTTATTGATAACTGGCAGTGGTTCCGCTTATCTGGTATCAGCATCAATTGCGGTTCACTCAATCGTTTTATGTCTTGGTGACTACTTATGTACTTTCTTAGAACTATCGGTACAGACAGTAACTCCTTTTCTGTCTGTACTGTGTCAGCTTCCCGTAGACTGTGTCATCCTTCATGACACAGTGACAGCTTCATGTAGGCTGCGTCACCGGTTCCCCTGACACGCGCTGTATAGCCTGTACGTACCCTGATTAGGTTCCAGGCTTCCGCCCCTTTCCTCCGCTGGTGCCCTTTGGTGGTTCCCCCGTCATTGTAAAGTATTCTCATCTCCGTGTATAGATTGGCGCGTCTGACCGTGCAAGCATCTGTCCACTCTTTGAAGTGTTTAAGCTGATAGGTTATAAGGTCCATCAACTATCCCCTGCTTTGTACCATGCAACTTCCGCGTGGACCTCCCGCCGGCTTCAAGAAGCTCCATCGTCAAAATGGTCCTTCTTGGTCGCGGGGTATGCGCCATGTCATTGGATTGTGAGCAATGGCTGCGACCCCGTCCTTCCTGAGGAGCCGAAGGTCCCTAATTATTGGCTTGATCTGCGCACACCTACGGCCTCTGCTTCCGGAGAAGAGTTTCCTTCCGCCATCGTGGAAGCCACCCCCCCTCACCATTCCTCCAACTTTCCTGCTCCTTCTCCTAATGTCCGCTTCCTCTCTCCGGAGGTTGAGGACGTTCTTATGACCCTCTGTGATGTTCAGACCCAAATCATTGAGTATTCTTCGGGTCCGGCGCCTCCTACCGCTCGCTTCTGGGGTGGCCACATCTCTGATGCCGATCTGACTGCTGAGGACGACATGGAGGATGAAGATGACGATGATGACGACTTGAAGAGTGCTACGAGCGCGGACAACGGTGGAGGCACTCCGTCTACGTCTACTCGAGTCTTTGCTGCTGCTCCTGTCTCGCCTGTGTTTGAGCCTGCGCCTGAGAAGACGGCCGCGTTCTCCAGGCCGTCAAAGCTGTCTTCTACTGCTTTCGTCACTGCTGCTCTTCCCCTCGAGCGCTCTGCCACTGGCTATAATCTGCGCTCTGGACCTGGGACTTCAGCTTCGCAGGAGCCACCGCCTCCGCCTGTGGAGACGCCACCTCCTGCCCCTCCCCCTCCCATGGGACTGCCCCTGTCTTGTCAAGCTTGGGAGCATCTGCTCACTGGAGGACCTGCTCCGGACCTGACATTGAGGAACTATCGCCTTGTCCGTCGGGCTCAAGTGGATGCTGGATCCCTGGATCGCATCCTGTTTGGTAGGCTCAGTGTTCCGCTCTCCTAGGCTAACAAAGATAGCAAGGGTCGTGCTTCTCGTGTGATGGTTCTCAGTGAGCTAGGACAGCAATGTCGCCTTTTTCTAGGGCCTGTTCCTGTAGGAATTAAGTACCCCTCTGATACTGGTGTTACTTTTGGAGCTGGGTGGCGCGCTGCTGCCAAGAAGGTAGGCTACCAGTTTGTGAAACAGCCTTTCCCTCGCTGTCCTGTTGAGCCTGACTTTGAGCTATTAGTGTGCTATGCCAGGTCCCTGAGTGAGATCAGGAACATAGATGACCAGTGCGCGTATGATGCTGGTCTAGCCGCAGAGTACTTTCTGGCAGTTAGGAATTATTATGATTCCCTGTCTGCTGCTGCTGCTGCTGCTGCTGCTTCTGGGCGCCCTGCTGCCACTTTGGCCTCTCGTGGTGAGTCCTCTGTTGATCCTGCTCTGTTAAGACTGAGTGCACTGCCCCTGCCCCCGTCAGGAATTCATGGTCCTGTCCATGATGCTCGCCCACATGACAGATGACCTTGCTTTGTCAAGGTGTATCAGGATTTTTCAACACCTCGGGAGATCTTTTTGGATATCCGGATGTGGAATTCCGATACACTCTCTGCCGAGGTGCCTCTGTTGGTGGGTGAGCTTCGTGATGCGGTGATGCGCCCTGATGATGAGCGCGTCGATGATTTATTTTGCAGGGTTCGGGGTTACTGCTCTGATCTCCGCAGTGCTGGGTCTCCAGTTACTCAGCATTACGCCATGGGTGTCATCATTCGAGGTATCCGGATGGCGCGCTTCGACTCTCTGCGATCAAGTACGGTATGATGCGCCACCTGGGGGTTCCTCTAGATTACTGGATCTGTCTGAATGAGTATAGGAACATAGATATCCTAAACATAGCGCTCCCCAGGTCGGACTCCAGGCATCCTGGGTGGTAACGGGACTCTCCCCACTCTCCTGCCAAAGCTGCTTTTAAGCATGGGCAGGGATCTGGTGCTCAGGGTTCCGGCTCCGCCAAGCGATTCCTGGAGTGCACTTGGGGACCCTGCCCCAACAAGCGGACCCACAAGGAGGAGAACTGTTGGGCGAAGCATCCGCATCTATCTGCGAAGGGGCAAGGATGGTGCAATGGGTAAAGCACCCGCGCCCATCAACTTGGCCCTTCCAGCTACGCTGACTTCGAAGCAGTTGTTCTCCCTGCAGGCCCAGATTGATGGGTATGCTTTGTCCAAGAAGTAGGAGGTAAGCCCTGTCCTATTCTCTTGCCACACGAAGTTTTCAAACGTGTGTAGCCCGAACCTTTCTGAGGGTGTCTGGCATGTAGATTCTGGAGCTGGATTGTCTATCACTGGTGACCTGTCCCTGTTCACAGTGTATAATGCTTCTCTTAATGGGCCAGCAGTTCGATTTGGTGATGGAGTGGTTCAACGGTCAGAGGGTAGTGGATCCATTGTGTTATGCAGTGATTGGTTACCAACACCAATCACTCTATCCAATGTTCTCTACATCCCTCACTGTCCGGTGAACCTCCTGTCAGTAAATGCTGTGGCTCACTCTCATCACTGCCAGATTTCTTTTGATAGTCATAGCTGTACTGCCACTCAGGCCTCTTCTGTTCTCTGGTCTTTTCCTGCCTCAAGTTATGGTGTGTACAAATTTACCTGTAGGCCTTGTACCACTCCCAGTGGGTGCTCCTTTGGTGCTGACCCTTATCCAGTCTTTGTACTTGATGTTGATGAGGATGGTGGAGTTATTATCCCTACTACCCCTGAATGGCTATGGCATAGGCGGCTGGGTCACCCTGGCTATGACGCCATGCACAAGCTTGTCAGAGGTAAGATGGTTAAGAACTTACCCCTCACCGCCAAGCAAGTGAAGAGACTGGCTAAGATCCCTTGTGATGCTTGTCAGAAGGCAAAGGCTAAACGTTTGCCTTTTCCTAAAGAAAGCAAAACAGAGATCCGTGCACCTCTGCAACGCCTGCACTTAGATATCATGGGACCTGTTCATATTAGGGGCTTGCGTGTGGAGTTTTATATCCTGTGTCTCACAGATCAATACTACTCTGGCTATGCTGAGGTATTGGCCTTGAGGTCCAGGGATGAGGCTACCTTAGCAGTTCAGACTACCATCCTTAGATGGATGACTCAGCTACATGGGTTTGTTTTCAAATGTTTGAGGTCTGACAGGGCTAAGGAATTTTTAGTTAAGTGGTTCGAGGAATGGTTGATCTCGGTTGGTGCAGTGCATGAGTTGTCAATGATGTACACTGCTCAGCAGAATGCTACTGTAGAGAGGTACAATGGGGTCTTACAGAATGTAGCTAAAAGTATTCACTTAGAGTCACAGCTCCCAAAGTCTTTCTGGCCCTAAGCCTTTCTCAGTGCTTGTTATCTACGCAATCGGCTGCCCAATCAGGGTGACAAGACTCCTTATGAGCTGTTCTATGGTGTGGTTCCTGATGTGTCGTTGTTACGTGTGTTTGGTTGCCCTTGCTATGTCACTTGAGTCAATGGGAAGAAACGTAACAAGCTTGACGAAAGGGCATTATCTGGTAGACTGGTTGGGTATTCCCTGGTGAGCAAGGGTTATTTTGTTTGGGTTCCAAAGTTGCGCCAGGTAGTAGAGAGTCGTGATGTACTCTTCTATGGACAGTTTAGCTATAACTGCATACCTGGGCTCTCCCCTTATGACGGGTCCCAGTATGTAGACAGCATCCCTACTGCCATCAACAGCCATATGCTTGATTCTGCGGGAAATGCCTTAGACCCTTTAGCAACCCCAATTGTTGATCGCTGTCCTGGTCATGGGATGACTTTGCGTCCCAGGTCAGGGACTGATGATGCTGTATTGCGTGTGAAGGTAAAGGGCGGGCGGGATTCTGATGTTCCTTCAAGCATAGATTTACCTGAATCTCAGGGGGTCGCCAGGCCCTCCTCTGCGCCACGTTCCGTCGGTGAAGCTTTAGGATTTGACCGGTCCCAGGTCATAGTGGAGCCTCTGGTAGGTCCACTGTCTAATCATCGCCACCCCCCGTCCACCTGTTCGGATGGCTCGCGGGCAGTACTGATCCCACCGCCCCCTGTCGTCCCTGGTGGTTTACACCGGCCTAGGCTTTGCGATGATTTAGCCTTCACGGAAAGCGTGAGTGATGATCTGGAGTATTGGTCTGGCTCTGATACTGCGTATGGCTGGGGTGTTCAGGTCGACCCAGGGTTCATTGAATTAGAGGCAAAGAAAGCCGACCCTGTTCAACCAGGCAGTAGTGCTGCACTGGGGGTTGTACTACCTGATACTGCTGATACTGCTGATACACATGCTGCTCATGTGCAAGTAAACTGCTTGTACGTGGGAGCATATATCTCTACCTCTTCTGAATTGTCTTATAAAGCTGCCATGCACCCTTCTAACCCTGACAGGGATCAATGGTTGCTAGCTATGAAGGATGAGATGGAGTCCTTGCATGCCCATGGCACTTGGGCACTGACTCCTCAACCTCCTAAGCAGAGGATCCTATCTGGCAGGTGGTTATTTGTGAAGAAGATTGGGGTTGATGGTTCTGTGCGCTTTCAATCACGTTTTGTGGAACGAGGTTTTCTGCAGCGTCCTGGGCTGGATTTTCATGATGTATATGCCCCCGTCTCCTCTAAAGCAGGTCTGAGAGTTCTCCTTGCTGCCATCACTCATAGAAAAATGTTTGTTCGGCAGCTGGATATCAAGACAGCATTTCTAAATGCAAAATTGGAACCTGGGCTTGACTTGTACTGCCACCAGCCTGAGGGCTTCAAGGTACTTGGTCCTAATGGTGTTCCCCTTGTATGCAAACTGATCAAGTCCCTTAATGGTTTGAAGCAGGCACCCAGGGCTTGGAGCATGGATGTCAAGCGGGTTTTGATTGCACATGGGTTTACTATGTGCAAGGCAGAACCAGCTCTGTATTTTAGAAGGGATTCTTTTGGTGGGTGGAGCTATATTCTGACCTATGTTGATGATTTTATCTGTGCTTTTGATGATCTGGCTTTGTATGCATTGCTGATTAAGGCTATGGAGGCTGCTGGCTGGGAAGTCAAGGAGTTGGGTGTGCCTGTTCAGTTTCTCTCACTGGACATGCATGTTACACTTGACTCTGATGGCAGGTGTGTTCAGATCAACCTCTCCCAGCACTCCTACATTGTTGATCTGGTGGAGCAGTTTGGTCTCACCTCTGCATCCAAGCCCAAGTTCTCTGCCCCCATGGCCAAGTGCACTGTCACTGATGCTCCTGGAGATACCCAGCCCTCTAATAGCCAGTACCTATCTCTTGTAGGTGCTTTGCTATACCTGGCTACCTGCACCAGGCCTGATATTTCTTTTGCTGTGAGCTATCTGTCCAGGTTTTCTGCTCACCCTACTGTCCCCCTCTGGGGGGCAGCCAAGCGCTTGCTTTTGTATTTGAGAACTCATTCCCACCTGGGCCTCACTTACACCCACAGCCCTGAGTTTTCTTTTACTGTCTTTAGTGACTCATCCTTTGCTGATGATGGGTCTGACAGGAGGTCTCAGACTGGCTATGCTGTGCTTGCTGCTGGGTGCCTAGTGAACTGGATGAGCAAGAGGCAACCTACTGTTGCTATTAGCTCTAGTGAGGCTGAGTATCAAGCCCTGGCTCAGACTGCCAGGGAGGTGCAATGGTTGAAAAAGTTGAGGGCTGATCTGGGGTTACCATGTACCACTGTCACCATTCAGGGTGACAACCTGGGGTCTCTGAGTTGGGCCAATGACTGGCAGCTGATTCCTCGCAGCAAGCACATTGATGTGATTCATCACTATATCAAGGAGTTGGTGGAGGATGGTCGACTGAAGGTTGCCTATGTTAACACTAAGGACAACTGTGCTGACCCCTTCACCAAGCCTCTTGATCCTGCTGTGTTCTGGCGGTTTGTCCGCATGCACGGAATGATCGCTTCCCCTTAGGGTCATTTTTTTTTTGTTACATCTGTCTCTTTAGTTATCATTGTTTGGCATTAGGTTCCTATTCCCAGATTGGGTTTTCTATACCGTTGTTACCCAACTTTGATATTCGGTTTGTCATCTTTTTCTAGCTTGGCATTTTTTTTGTTGCCTAGTTTCATTCCTTCCTCTGACCCTTTGGGTTTCATTTGGAGTTCTCCCGGATTTCGGAGTTCTTCGATTTTTTTTTATTCTGTTACGTGTGGTTCTATGACACCTGTACCATAGGTGGAGAAGTAGTATTGTATGTCACCTGCGTCATAGGTGGAGTATCAGCATCAATTGCGGTTCACTCAATCGTTTTATGTCTTGGTGACTACTTATGTACTTTCTTAGAACTATCGGTACAGACAGTAACTCCTTTTCTGTCTGTACTGTGTCAGCTTCCCGTAGACTGTGTCATCCTTCATGACACAGTGACAGCTTCCTGTAGGCTGCGTCACCGGTTCCCCTGACACGCGCTGTATAGCCTGTACCCTGATTAGGTTCCAGGCTTCCGCCCCTTTCCTCCGCTGGTGCCCTTTGGTGGTTCCCCCGTCATTGTAAAGTATTCTCATCTCCGTGTATAGATTGGCGCGTCTGACCGTGCAAGCATCTGTCCACTCTTTGAAGTGTTTAAGCTGATATCTGGCAAGCATTTTCCTGATGATCTCGCTCATTTTCGCCTCAATCGTCAATTGCTGATATGGCACATGACCACCCCAAACCTCGATTTCATCAGACCCGTCAATTTTCAAACTCGCTAATTTTCGAACTCAGCCCATGACTAAGCTCATTTCACCTACTCTTCCTTGCCACTGCGCTTAGCGCTATCCCTGTTCTCTTCGCGACCTGACGATGTCTCGGCCCCCAACACAATGGGAGCTCTGCTCCCTCTCCCCAGCAGGTGTTGTCACTTGCGACAGGAACAAAGCTCTAACTGGGCACGCTTATGGTAGCTAATGCTGTGCACTGGGCGGGGATGCGTGCACTTCTACTCGCTGCCGGCATCAATGCCTAACAATTCCGCGCCGCATGCAGATGGTTCCCGGACCTCTCACTGGCAGGTGCTCCGTGCTTTCCCCCCCTACCCTTTTAATTCCAGCTCGGGCATAGCTGATAGCTGATGGGCATCGCATTTATTCCTGCAGCGATGTGCATGTCTGCTCTGCAGGAACCGAGCGGCTCTTGGGTTGATGAGTGGAAGGGGTGGGAAGGGGGGGGGGGGGGGGGGGGGGGGGGGGGGGGCATACATGCATGGGGGTGGCTGGTAATGGTGTCGCATGTACATTTGTGTCGTGGCCATCATCCACTCAAGTGTCAGTGTGATGGGGATGATCATGGCAACAGTGCATGATGATAAGCCACCTAATGTGAATGGGGATGGAAAATGAGTGGGTTGGTGACAATCCAGAAGTCATTCCATTGAGGGGGGGGGGGGGGGGGGGGGGGGGGGAGGGAGGAGGGCTGACGTCGGTTCGACGGGCTAAATGCCTTAGTCATAAGCAGTAGCAGCAGGAGGTGGGTCTTGATCTGTCCCACTGTGGGATCTGAGAAGGTTTGAGTGAAGTAGAGTCCATGCCTTTTGGGGCAGGTGAGGAGTAGCTTGGTCCCAGACTTGCTAGGGATGGAGAGAGTGGCATCAGTCTTGGACAGGTGGATTTGGAGATCAGGACATATGTTGGTGGCTGCATGGATGCTGAGAATGTTGGCTATTGTCTTGGGGGGAGCAAGGAGCACATCATTTAGGGTAATCAATGGCCCTCCATGGTCCCTGAGGTGGGCCTTGCCCATCTGGTGACAGGTGATAGGTGGAGCTCCCTGGTCTGCCAGCTGTAGTTTAACGGGCTGGGAAGATCCTGAACATCATGCAAGTTGGAGAGGTTACTTGTGACATGATAGTGGGCTGCTGTGTCTAGGATCCATTATTTCTGAAGGCTGCTTTGAAACCATCGTTTTCATCATCACTGTCATCTGAGTCTGAGGCAAGGGCTGGCATTTTATCTTCTATAATGCAGGCATCATCAGCACTCATAGTTCCAAATAGTTCTAAAGAAAGCATTGTCATCCAAAGGGGCAGGTGGTAGAGAAGAGGATACAGACTTGCCTCTAGGGAAGTCAGCAAATCTCATTGGTTGGGTCTCCTCCTTCACTGCCAGGGCTAGGAAGTTGTGTTCCTCTTCCTCACTCTCACTGTCAGGTGGAGCAGTCTCCATTAGCCACGTGGGCATGGCGTCCTCTGCTGTAGTCTCTCTTGAGGCGGGTCTTGCTGTAGTCTCTCCTGTAGCGTTGTGGGGACTTGGACTTGCTGCCAGGTTTCCTGTCATCACTGCCTCTTTCCTTGGGTGGTGACCTGGACCCTTTGTCAGCAGCATTGGAGTCAACTGGCCTGTGGGCCAGCTCAGCGTCAGAACTAGGGCACTCCCTTGAGTTGTGACCATATCCCCCGCAGTTCCAGCAGGTTATGGCCTTGGAGGTTTGACGTTGACGGTTTCCAGAGTAGTTCCCCCTGTAGGCTGCAGCAGCCAAGTGCTCAGCCTCCTCAGGGGACAGAATGGTGGGAATGTCCATCACCATGTTGTACTGGGTGATCCTGAGCTGGAAGGATGCGAAGTCAGGGCAAACAGCATTGTAGAAAGATTGGCGGAAACCATCATACTCTGACCGAGGTTTGAGTCCCTGCACAACAATGTTCAAGTAGGTGGCCATGGATGTTGTGGACACTCCTTGGATTGTTGGGATCTGGGAGTACAGGTCAGCTGCTCTGGAGAGGTACATCTGCAAGGGCTCAGTGGAGGTCATGGTCAGAGTATAGAGGGCTTTGATAGATCCCATCTCCAGGTAGGGCTCCAGCATTCTCAGCATACTGAGCTGCCAGATATCTGAAAGCTTTGGTGGCCAACTGGCCATGTCAGTCTGGGCCATCACTGCCTGTTGGATGGGTTCGGACAGTGAGTCAAGGATCAGTTTGAATGCAACACAGTTCCTCCAGATGGAGATCCTGGTGTGAGTAGGACGAGCCGCAATAAGCAGATCAGCATTCCCATTATGCTGTAGAGCCATCTCTTCAACAGGGTAGCCGTCCGCTGTCGTAGGTTCCCCATGAAGGGGAGCGAGAAGGATGCAGTCATGGGCGATGGCGAGGCATCCATTTGTGGATCGGAGAGTGAGAAGGACCTGCACCTGGTGTTTACGCCAGGGGCACTCAGGACTGCCAGAGAAGAGTTTTGGCTTCTGCATTGTAGTCGATGATCCGGGGTCTTGGGGTCTTGAGTCTTGGTGTAATTGTTCGGAGTGATGGATGAAGGGGAGTTACGGGGAGGGTGGGAGGGAGGGGGGAGGGGGTGTTTGTCGCAAACGGTGATCCAAACGAATCCAGCGGATTGCTAATGGTGAACCTGGCCAAGAAGTGGCAGGGTCGATAACGGGCGTTACCTTCTGATCTGCAGGTAGGGATGTAGTCGCAAGCACAGCAATTTCGGAGGATTACTCGACGCTATATGCAATGTTATCTCAGTGAGGCTTCTCAACTCACGTCGTTGATTACGGTGACTAGCAACTTGCTCTTGCGTTGCTCCAGATACGTGGACGCAGAGGCAGAGTGCAAGGGAATCTTGGTAAAAGCAGTAGGCGGAGCAGCGTTGGAGACAGATTCCTTATAGGGCCAATCTACAGAGTCCAGTTGCTCGAACTCGGGCCTTCAAGCTAGTCAGAGGGTAACTGTTCACCTGAGGCGATGCGCAGTGGTCGTCTTCGTTGTAGAGGCTATCAGATGGAGCACATAACCTTTCAGTCGAAGTGTTTACACAGTTTAGACTCAATAGGGGAAGATAGCTATTAGACGCAATAGAGCGATATATAGAAAGATCGGAGACGTACTGTTTCAATGTTAGAGTTGTTACACAGTAAAGACTGAAGTGAAGATAGTTAAGAGCACATCGAGTGCGACTATATAGAAGACGGGAGCAGGAGGAAGATCCTGCAAACCCGTGCAGGCCATAGCTAGCCTATGGCCTGGCGGCAGGCAACTCGGGACCTGGGGCACCAGGACCCGGTATACATTATGCCGACTCAGTGTCCGACGTATCAGACAATAACATACTGCAGGGGACTGCAGGTACGTGCAGGTCATAGCTAGCCTATGACCTGGCGGCAGGCAACACGGGTCCAGGAGGGAACGGAGACCAGTGTGCACTATGCCTAATCAGTAGCCGACGTGGAAGTCGGTCAATAACACTCGCCGTCATCCGCTGTAAAAAGACAAATGCCAGGGGAAATGCAATCAAAAGCTAAGTATTCCGATAAAAATATGCTTTATCTAGTCTCTTCATACATTCCTGGATATACAGATTGCTTTGCTTGACCTTCCACACCAGATAATGGAGAGAAATCATTTTGCCCTCAGATTGGCAAATCAGGTGTTGATACTCTCTTCTCGAATTCATTAAGGCTTGGTCAGTACAATCAAAAGAACATGGTGGTCATCGTGAAAGGTTCCAGAATCAATCCAAACCTCGCAGCCAGCCCATACAGCCCATACAGTCCGTGCAGCCTATTGAAATTGAAATTGTTACATCCGTGTAATACAGTTACTCACAGGACGTGAAGTTAAGGACACCATAGCGTAAGCCGGAGTCACCATAGGACCATCACATTGAAAAGGTTCACCGCCGATGCAAGCACCGTTGGCCACATTATGCCAGTGCTCCGTACTACCGGGGTTTTTCACCCCGGTTTGGGAGCACCAACACAAAGTAACTGGCTAGACTGAAAAATGAGGGGGGGCACGGTCTGTGTGCTAGTCCCCGGGTATCGACCCGGGGTGTGCTTCCATAAAACGTCTGCACTGTAAAATACTTTGAAAGCTATAAATAGAGTGGGAGTGGACTGTGTCCGCCAGTTTAAGGGCACACAGTCTGTCAAGTCCAAGCGTAGCCATAGAAGTAAAAAAAGAGGTTGGGATAGTACCCGTTGTTCCAATTGTGATAACTACGTAGTGGACAAGATGTCCAGCCGATTGGAGGCCATCCACTAGTCTAGCATGTTGGGCATGTTTAGTGGTAAACTTGGTAGCATGGTTGGTATCAGGGTAATTCAAAGCGCGCGCTTTTGCGCTTTTGAGCGCTGACTTTTTGACCCCCTCTGCGCTTTAAGCGCAGTTTTTTGCACCCCCCTGTGGGCGCAGTAAGCAATTTTTGCGCTTTTTGCACTACAAAGCGCAGTTTTTTTGTTTTCAAGTGCGCTAAAGCGCTGGCCAATTTGGCCATTTGAAGTACCCTGGTTGATATCAGAGCAGTAGCCAAGCTCAAGGAGCCAAAATTCTTTATCTTTTAGGATGGTAGGAGAGTCTATGTCAGGTAGGATGGCAAGGTCAGGTCTCATTCTCCTCCAGGCCTCTTTAGTAATAGAGGAAGGGCGTAGCCAGTCAGGGAGGCGTTTGCCTAGGACCCCCCTGGGGAGGTCCTCTTCCTTGCCAGCGTCCATAATCATTCTGCGTGAGCCCAGGTCTCCAGTGCAGATGGCCTTGCGGATGAGTCGCACTGTGGCGTCATGTCTCTTGATATAGAGCCCCTTGAAAGTCTGGTGTGAGCAGCACGCCAGAATGTGGCCCGCTCCGTCCTCACAGGTGCGGCATATGGGGCATAGAGGGTTTGTGGGCCGGTGGGTGTTGTTAATATAAGGAAGTTTCCAACGGTATGCAAGTTTACAATTCCACATTCTACCCCAGCGGGCTTTAAGGATGTGGAATTTAGTTTTATGTTGGATGAGGGTAGAGGACCAAAATGTATTACTTGCATGAGGAAGTTGGTGAGGAGTGTTACCGGCCCAGGTGGTTGCGTAAATCCTTTTAAGCGGGTGTTGGCCAAGGTGGCAGCTAGTGGGTAGGTTGGAGCTGATGCCCTGTGTGAGGTTAGGTGCTAGAATGCGTGGGGGGATATCTCCCATGGGTGTGCGAGGAGGTTGGACAGTGGGCCAGTAGACATTGTGTCTGGGGATTTCCCCAGTGTTATCAGTATATCTGGTAAAGGCAGGGTCATCTGCGGCCTTACGCGCTAGGCTGTCAGCCCGGTCATTTCCAAGAATGCCTGTGTGGGAGCGTACTTTGCAAAGGGTGGTGTGTGAGCCATGCACAATACGTTGAATAAGGTGAGATTGAATTAAATGTAACAGTTCAGCATGTAGGGAGCGTGTGGCTGTGGTGGGATCATGGATCATTTTTTTAATGAGTTGAAGTGAACAGAGGCTGTCGGTGTGGAGGGTGAGGTTGGTATCGTATGGAATGTTAATAATGGCTTGGTGAATTGCCACTAGTTCTGCTCTGTTGTTAGTCCTGGTGGCCCCCCGCCCACCTGGGTTGATGGTGTAGCTCATCCCTGCAATGGGGACATAAACTGCAGCCCCTATTTTACTAGGGGAGGTCGAGTTACCTTTAATCAGGCTGCCATCTGTGTAGACCTGGAGGCCTGCAGAGAGGATGCCTGGGTATGTGCATGGATGATTAGTGGGAGGAGTAAGAGGTTGAGGGTGCTCGTGGTGTGGAGTGTGCCAGGGTTTTGTGGTGAGTGATCTGAGTTTTCTAGGGTAAGTGATCTGAGTGTCAGAAGAGGAGAGAGTGACAGGTGGGGTAATAGAGGTGCGCTCCCAGTGGGGGAGAGGCTGAGCATGTGGTCGTACCAAAGCTTGATAAAGGCTTGAAGTTTGGGAAAGTAGGTAGGTTGACTTTGGGGACTGCAGATAAGGATGAGGTGTAACTTTTGAGTTGATGGGAGGGTGTGGAGTTTACTGCCCAACCAGGTGTCAGAGGTAGCATAAAGTTCAGAGTGTGGCCTGGAGTCAATGTAGTGGACCCAGGGGTGGTGGAGAAGTTTGTTGTAGGGAGCAGAGTAGGTGTTAGGGATGAGCATGACAGTGCATGTTGGGGGCTGACTGATGGAAGTCTCAGCATAATCTGCACTGGCTAGGGCCCACCTGAGTGCTTGGTGTGCCAGAGTGACTGAGCTGGGGATGTCCACCAGGGAGCCCCCAGTCCAGATGGTGTGAAAGGGGTCCTCGTTGGACCCAAAGAGCTGGTCAGCTAGATGAAAAGAGGAATAGCTTCGAAGACTCTGTGCAGCCTATACCCATTGCCATGCCAGTCCAGCCCATGCAGACTACTACCCTGCTGCAAGCCATGCATGCAGCCCTTTTTCTCTCACTCACCGAAGATGCATTCAGCTACTCGTGCCCGCGCAGCTGATGGGGAGCTGCAGAGCTAGCCATTCATCCAGCTGGGCAGTATACAGTTATCTAGCTAGGCATTCGTGTAGCTAGTCAGGAGAGCTGCTGAGTATAAGGATGAGAGTAGCCATACAGGTTTGGTTGGATGTAGGCCCAGTGCTTTTGCTGAGGATTTGCTCAGGCCTACATGGAGGCCCAGGTGTGTGGGAAAGCTTGCTAACGGAGGATACCTGGATCGAGACGAAAAGAAAGGGAATGGGAGACGAAGACGACTGAAGAAGGCGCTGAAAGCTATCGGCAGAAGAAACACTGTCGACGAACGATCACGACTCGAGCCTCGAAATTGTCCAGCTGGCAGTGAGGAGTGAGGCCACGCCATGATAGGCCGACCGAGTCCATGATTTCGTTAAGTCACTCCAGCCGGATCTCACTCTCACTACTTTCCTGTTTTCTCCCTCACTGCTGCATGCCCTGACCTCTCCTTTGGTGAACCCTGGTGACATAAGCCTTGCGCTTCTTATATTGTTGTTTTGCGCGAGAGCAATGCTCCAGGCGCGGACTTGCGGCCCACGGGGGATTGCGCGTGAAGAGGCCACTTATTTAGTTATTTTGTGAATTAACCCCTGTCAGGTGTTGGATGTTTTTTTGCCCCCAGCCCTTCGTGCCTAACTTCTCTCTCCCCACCTCTGGACCTCTACAAGTTGGCTCGTCCGACTAATATTATATAATATTATATAATATTATTTGTTCACTAATATTATATAACATAGCCGACCCCAACATATGATGGCACATTAATACATTATCGACACATGGAAGGTGAAGCCACATTGATTAGTGAATTGGTGTATTGGTAAATTAGTGAATTGGTGTATTGATTATCATATAGCATTGATTAGTGAATTGGTGTATTGGTAAATTAGTGAATTGGTGTATTGATTATCATATAGCATTGATTAGTGAATTGGTGTATTGGTAAATTAGTGAATTGGTGTATTGATTATCATATAGCATTGATTAGTGAATTGGTGTATTGGTAAATTGGTGCATTCTTGTGTTGGTATATTGGTTAATTGGTTTGGGGGCTTTGGGGATTGGTGGCGTTTGGGGTCGGGGGTGCTTTGGGTTGGGGGGTCGTTTTTGTTGGTGATAGCCAATAGTGTTATTGACTGATTTATATATCAGTCTCTGAGTCGGCATAATGCACACCGGTACCTTTCCCTCCTGGTACCGCGTTGCCTGCCGCCAGGCCACAGGCTAGCTGTGGCCTGCACGTGACTGCAGTACCCTGCAGTACACATCTCTATTCTATATGATTGCGCCTGTTGCGCTTAATAGTATCTTCTCCTCTATCGAGCCTATACCGTTGTAACAATCTTACATTCACAGGTTATGTGCGCCATCTTTAGACGCTAACGAAGAACAGCCGCTGATTTCCGCATTCGGATTCAGTTCTCCTCTGACTTGTCGAAGGCCCGAGTTTTAACTAAGCACCTGGACTCCCTGTGCGGATCCCACTTCCCGCTGCTCCGCCTGCCGCTTCCTACCAAGTATCCTTGGATCTGCCACTGCGTCCTACGACTGGAGCAAGCAAGAGCGACCACAAGTCACCGAAATCTATGAAGTGAGTATAGGACGACGCCCTCACCGAGACCCACACAGTGCTGCATTGATCTCAGACGATCAATTTGTCTACGCCTCCAGCTTAACAGAAGCTTCTGTCGACGAACATTGCCGCTTGGCAACGTTCACCCTCCGGTAATCCGCTGGATTCCTTTGGATCGCCGATTTCCACACACACTCCCTCCCCTCTTCCCCTGCCCCGCTCTCGTAACTCTCCCTTACCCACCACTCCGACCTACAACGTCAAGACTCCTACACAGAAGATCTCACCATGCAACATCCCAGAGTATTCACCGGAAACAACCTTTACACCTGGCGCAACGCCAGGCAGAATATCCTCCTTGCCCTTAAATCAGATAGGGATACCATTGCAGTTGCTTTCGACTGCCAACAAGCGATCGTCGTTGGCGAGCCTAATGACTCTGATGGTTACCCTGCTGGTGATATTAGTTACCCTCCTGTTGCGGCTGCTGACCCAGCTGTTCCGGCTGCCCCTAGGATTGGTGTCCCCAACAGGATCTCGACCTGGAAGAACAACAAGGCCTTCAAGATCATCATAGACCATGTATCAGATGGGATCCAGCAAGCCATCCATGCCCAAACAGATATGGCCACTAGAGCTTTCAGGTTTCTAGATGCCCTGTACTCTGAGGATGGTAGCAGGCTAGAATATACCACCCTGACTGCCATCATGGGATTACGTATGACACCTACTGAGTCCCTGCAGACGTACCTCTCCAGGGCAGCTGACCTGTACTCCCAAGTTCCCAAGATAGCAAATCTCCACATCATCTCCATCAGCAACTACCTGAACCTCATTGTCAAAGGACTGAACTCTCGCTCTGAATATGATGGGTACATCAATCAGTTCAACCCTACTGTCATCACCACTTTTTCTATGCTCCAAGCTGCCATCTTCAACTGGTGTCTAGTGAAGCAAGTAGACACTGCCCCATCTCCCGAAGAACAAGAGCTGGCAGCTGCAGCCTACAGGAACAGGAAGCCTTACAACAGCAAGCACCTCCCATTCAGAGACAGGAAAGCACCATTTGACCACAAGAAGATGATCTGCTGGAACTGTGGGGGAATAGGCCACAACTCCAGAGAGTGCATCAGTGATTACACTGATCTGGCTTTCAGGCCAACAGACTCAGATGAAGCCGACCATGGCTCCAAGTCACCTCCTAGAGATAGGAATGACAAGGATCATGACGACAAGAAGGACACCGAGAAGACCAGTCCAGCCAGGAGACGTCAAAGGAGGTACCCAAGCAAGGGACGCCATGCACATGTTGCTGATGGTGATCAGTCCACCTCCAACTCTGACAGTGAGGGTGAACAACACAACTTCCTGTCCCTGGCACTGGATGAGGACAACCCCCAGCCCATGACTTTTGCTACACCAACCAGAGGCAAGTCTGTTTCTTTTTGCTTGCCACCTGGCTGATACAGCATTCTTTGGACAGATAAGTGCTGATGATGAATGCACTATAGAAGATGGAGAAGTTTTCCAGGCAGCACTGCAGACAGAATGGATCATAGATACTGCAGCACACTCTCATGCAACAAGTAACATCTCCCATCTGCATGACATTCAGGACCTCCAACAGCCTATTAGGCTGCAGCTGGCAGATCAAGACTCTCCACCTATCCTCTGCAAGCAGATAGGAAAGGCCAAGATCAAGGGCCATGGCAGGACTCTGATCATCCTGGACAATGTACTTCTTGCTGACTGCAACATGCCCAACATCATTAGCATTCATGCAGCCACCAGCCTGTGCCCAGACCTCCAAGTTCACCTGTCCAAGACTCAAGCCACACTCTCCATCCCAAGACCATCTGGTACCAAACTGCTCCTCTCATGCCCTAAAAGGCATGGACTCTACCTTACCCAAACTTCACCAGCCCCTGCCATTAATCCCCCTATCCCTGTGGACCCTCCCATTGCCTACATCATGATGGTTACCACGCCTCCATCAACTCACACTGACTCTGAGACAGGGCAGTACCCACCCACTCATGAGAACTCCCCCAGTAGAGCTGATCAAGACTGCTTCCCCTCTACTTCTGCTCCATCTGCACCCCACACTGAGTCTGAGACAGGGCAGTACCCACCCACTCATGTGGAGGCAGATCAAGACCTCCAGGACATCCCCTCTACTTCTGCTCCATCTGCACCCCACACTGATTCTGAGACAGGGCAGTACCCACCCACTCATGTGGAGGCAGACCAAGAACCCCAGAGGCATCCTCCTCCTATCTGCCAGTACCATCCCCCTTCCAATGCAGACAATCTGGACGACTCTGATGATACTGACAGTGATGACATGCCAGACCTCATTTACCCAGAGGTCCACAAGCCCCAGGATGACCCTGGACTAGGAGTAGATGACCCTCCTGAAACCACTCCAGACCTCCAACAACAGCTGGACAACCTGGGCCTGCAACGAGCCAGAGCAGAGATGGAACTCCTCAGTGACCAGATCAGGACCAACTATGAGGAATATGATGGTCCAATAGATGGAGATGGGCCACTCAAGCCATCTGATCTAGACACAGCAACTACCTGGGACCAATGGATACTGGTCAACAGGTCACCAGACATTGGACTGCCACTGGGAGAAGTTAATCAGAACGTCAACAACATCCACTTCTCCAACAACTCCACCCTTAGCCTCACCCGTTTTGGATGCACCCTACACCACCTGAACAGCAGGCCTGCCTCCCCAGCTTTCAACATCAAGCCCAGGCCTCCACTGTCCAAGCTCATCACAGCATTCACCAGCAAGTTCCCTACCCTGCTGGCTTCTGAAGCAGAACAGTTCCCATACAGGTCAATGCACAAGGAGCCATCTGATGCCTGCAGCCCTATCATCAAGCACAACAGCAGACTCCAGCAAATGGTGCAAGCCTACCCCACTGTTTCTACCACAGCCAGACCCACTTTACAGTGGGCCATTTGTCTCCAAGCTGCCATGGTCAATGCACATGCTCACACCCTCTCATTCAGACCCAAGATGATCATGGATCCCAGGAGCTGTGCATACCCTGGAGGCAAAGTGCTATGTGTCAACCACCTCAGCATGGACTGGAGCCCCATGGACTTCACCTTTATCAACATCCTTACCCCCCCCAGCCTAGCTCCCAAGTCTTTTGACCAGTTCCTTGACCAAGTCTGCAAACAGCTTGACCTTGATGGTTTCCCCATCAGGCCAGACACTTAATTCAGTTAGATCTTCATCTTTTGGATAGATTTGAACACTCTAGGATTTTTTTAAAAAAGCTTCCCTGCATTCTGTACTGCCCCATGTACTTCCACAGGCAGCACCTCTTCATAATCTAGGATTGTTCTAATCTCTCCATGATGTCTTTCCTTTAATTTAGGGTCATCATATTGTAGCTCACCCAAATTATGGGGGGACTAGTCCAGACATCATGTCTAAAAGACAAATCCTCTAGTCTCAAATCATTTCTCTTCTCGTAACCAAGGCAATCTACACATGCCTTAACCAAGCCTGGACTCTCCTTCCCCAGCTTCCCAGCAGTCTCCCTGCAGCCTATCTGCTGCCCTCTGCAGCACTTAGTCCAGCTCCATGACAGCCTATCTGCTCTAGCCTGCAGCCTATCTGCAGTTTCCTTGCACCTTCTCAGCATCCTCTCTGCTCCTTAGCCTGCAGCCTACCTGCAGTGTTCCTTACCTAGCCAGCTACCCCAGGAAACTGACATTTCTCTGAAGCTAAAGTGATTCCTTCCTTTCAGCTCCTAGAAATTCCCAAAGTCTCCCTAGCTTTTATATTTTTAATTTTCTTATGCCCCTCAGTTAATTCCAGGAATTCTTGAGCTCAAGAATACCTTGACTTGGGGGGGATGTTATTGACTGATTTATATATCAGTCTCTGAGTCGGCATAATGCACACCGGTACCTTTCCCTCCTGGTACCGCGTTGCCTGCCGCCAGGCCACAGGCTAGCTGTGGCCTGCACGTGACTGCAGTACCCTGCAGTACACATCTCTATTCTATATGATTGCGCCTGTTGCGCTTAATAGTATCTTCTCCTCTATCGAGCCTATACCGTTGTAACAATCTTACATTCACAAATAGCCACTAGCCAGGCAGCCAGCAGTACACAAGACAGCCATTCAGCAGTACACGTTTTGGCATATCTCTAAGCCGTTTCAGAACCAACTGCAACCGAGACTTTGGGGGGCAGATCATCAGTTGACACCCTCCTAGTGAAGGCTAGCATACATATCGGGTGATGGATGGTTAATTGAAATTGAAATTGTTACATCCGTGTAGTACAGTTACTCACAGGACGTGATGTTAGGACACCACAACTTCAAAATATTGCCCCAAACCTGGCTACAAGGCCCGACAATCGGATAAGAAATACCATTTCTCACTTTTACGGCCAAGATTTGTTTTCGAATTCAAAACACAAATTGCCAACATGTTGTTACGCTAAAAAACGCTGCTAAGAAAGTTGAAAGGGCCGTATTTGGTTTACAGACTAAAAAAGGCAGATATTGAATTTCGTGCATGTTGCCTCCAAACAGCCTCAAATGTGCACAAATCTCAAATAAGGTACCGGTAGTGGGCTTACTCTTTTGTAGGAGTTGCCACGCCATTCGAACCGAATCCTCGGTGCCGCTGGTTTCTGTTGGGAGACCCACCTCAGGTGCAATTTCTTTCAAAACTAAAAAATACCTCGGGAGTCTTACACCAGTTGCAAACACAATCCCTGTTGCAGGTCGCTAGTTTGATTCCTCTCGGGGGGATAGGCTATGAAGCAGCAATAATATAGGTTTGATCCCCTGTTGATTTGAGTTGATTTGAGTTGTAATGAGATGAGAAGACAGTTCCATGAATCCAATAGCTACAAAAAAACGTTAAAACGTTAAGAAGGAGGTATCTATGAGGCAGCAATAATATAGGCTATACTACGACTAAATAGGGACTACTGAGTGTAATTCGGCTTGTTGTCGGGACGGTAGGGAGAAGTTAGACCGTAGTGAATCCAGCCCCTAGTGAATCCCCGGCAAATCTAATCTCCTTTTTGAACGCACATGGCTCACCGTTCGAATTCAATCCCACCTGTCGCATATGCAGCTGCCATGTCGGCTGCCTGTGCAGATGTCACCTAATACTGTCCGCATATGCACCTGTCACCTGATATCAGCCGCAAACAGCACCTGTCACCTGATATCGGTCTTGGTCCCGCTAATCACCACAATCTGATTCAATTATTTCTGTTGATATCACACTGAGGGACTAACAATTGGTTGACGGCAAGCAGCCCAGATTTGGTTGATGAACCATGTAACAATTCAATTCAATTCAAGGCTGCTCCCTGCCATGTAACAATTCAAGTCAATGCAAGGCTGCTCCTTGAGCCCGATCCTTTTCTTGAGATTTGTAAATGACGTGGGGGAGCCTTACAGGTGTTAGGGTCCGATGAGATCCATGTGCCAGCTAGTGCCCACATAACAGTTAAGCATGTGGAGCCCTAAGGCTGCTGCCTCTCCGTGCTCCAGCAAGCACCCGCAGGCCGCAGCGCCCCTAGTGCAGACCAGGCAGTCATGCAGTTGGCGTAGCCTATGGCTGCTGCCTCTCCATGCGCCAGCTATCACCCACAGCGCCCCTAGTGCAGACCAGGCAGTCGTGCAGTTGGCGTAGCCTATGGCTGCTGCCTCTCCATGCTCCAGCTAGCACCAACACTGTCCCTAGTGCAGACCAGGCAGTCGTGCAGTTGGCGTAGCCTATGGCTGCTGCCTCTCCATGCTCCAGCTAGCACCGGCACTGTCCCTAGTGCAGACCAGGCAGTCGTGCAGTTGGCGTAGCCTATGGCTGCTGCCTCTCCATGCACCAGCTAGCACCAACACTGTCCCTAGTGCAGACCTGGCAGTCATGCAGTTGGCGTAGCCTATGGCTGCTGCCTCTCCATGCTCCAGCTAGCACCAGCACTGTCCCTAGTGCAGACCAGGCAGTCGTGCAGTTGGCGTAGCCTATGGCTGCTGCCTCTCCATGCACCAGCTAGCACCAACACTGTCCCTAGTGCAGACCTGGCAGTCATGCAGTTGGCGTAGCCTATGGCTGCTGCCTCTCCATGCGCCAGCTATCACCCACAGCGCCCCTAGTGCAGACCAGGCAGTCGTGCAGTTGGCGTAGCCTATGGCTGCTGCCTCTCCATGCTCCAGCAAGCACCCGCAGGCCGCAGCGCCCCTAGTGCAGACCAGGCAGTCATGCAGTCGGCTTGGCCTATGGCTGCTGCCTCTCCATGCTCCAGGTGGCATCAACACTGTCCCTAGTGCAGACCAGGCGATCATGCAGTCTGCTTGGTCTGCCCTGCCAGAATTCAATCTTGGTAGGCCGGATCAAGTAACCGCCCCAATGAGGTGGCTTGGGCACGGGCACACTCTCGTCGGCATACAGCTTCTGTAGCTCCTTGTCACTGTGAGCAATACGTACGTACGGAGAGAGAGAGATAGAGAGAGACAGAGACAGAGAGGAGTTAGTATTTGTCTCAATGGGATTCTAACAACCTAACCTAATGAGGTGGGTCTCACGTGAATTCTCTGGATTCTGGTGTGCGTCCCGGTAGTGTTTTTGTACCATTTATATATAGGATTTATAATATTATTTGTCCTATGTTTTATAAGTAGGATTTATAATATTATTTGTACCATGTTTTATACGTAGGATTTATAATATTATTTGTACCATGTTTTATACGTAGGATTTATACTATTATTTGTACCATATTTTATACATAGGATTTATACTATTATTTGTGCCATGTTTTATACGTAGGATTTATAATATTCTTTGTCCCATGTTTTTATATGTAGGATTTATAATATTATTTGTACCATGTTATATACGTATGATTTATAATATTATTTGTTCCATGTTATATACGTAGGATTTATAATATTATTCGTACCAGTTTCTATGAATAAGAAGATTTTTGTTTGTTTAGAGAAGGAGAAGTAAAGGAGCCTTAAGAACTGGGGGCATCCACTTCCACGAGAAAATGAACTCACGGGTGGTGATGGGGGGTCCCGGTGCATACATACATACATACATGCATACATACATACATACATACATACATACATACACACATACATACATGCATTTAAGTGACAAGTTGCAGGCAAGATCAGGTAGAGAAACAAGAAAAATGCACAACACACATGTACATTCAAGACATAAATACATCCATCCATCCATACATTCATACAATTCCCCTCCTACCTGTCCTCCAATTCAGTGCGTCCATTAGGGAGTGCCTGTGACTGCTTGCTGACCCAAGCACCAATTTGAGAGCCCCTGGGTCGGCTGTGGTAGTAGGCGGTGGACTCCTCCTCTGACACCTGCTCAACGGTGCCCTCCACGCGCACCTGGTGGTGGTGGTGTGGTGGGTGGGTGGGTGGTGGTGGTGGCAGTGGTGGTGGTGTGGTGATGGTATGGTGTGGGGATTAAAAAAAAAAAAATACATATATATATATGTTTTTATATATATATATATATATATATATATATAAATATATATATATAAATATATATAACGCCTTGAGGGGCGTGGTGTTAAGGGGACCCTCCCGTACGCCGCAGCTGGGGGAAGTCACCATGGCAGACATTGTAAGTGTCACCCTCCAGGCGGGAGGGACTCCTTTGTGCGACGTGTGGCAAGAATGCTGGTACAGGAGGCGATAGATTCTCTGTGCAGCTTAGGGATGAGTGTGTGGGGATACAATGAAAGATGCCCTCCCATTGGCGCACATGCCACTGCCCTTCTTGCTGCAATGTGGTGGTGTAGCTCCCAAGCACACAACCAAGCACACCCAACCAAGCACACAATCCAAGCACCGATTTGAAAACCCCTGGGAAGGCTGTTGTAGCAGGCGGTAGACTCCCTCTCTGACACCTGCTCAACGGTGCCCTCAACACGCACCTGGTTGTGTTTGATTGTTTGTTTGTTTGGATTATTTCTTTGCTATCTTGCTTGCTTGCTTGTCTGTTGGCACCTCCTCAACGGTGCCCTCCATGCGCACCTGGTTGCGTTTGATTGTTTGTTTTGCCTTGTATGCTTGATTATCTCTGCCTATTGGCATCTGTACTGTTGTGTTTGATTGTTTGTTTGTTTTGTCATGTATGCTTGATTGCTTGATTATCTTTGCCTGTTGGTATCTGTACTGTTGTGTTTGATTGATTGTTTGTTTGTTTGTTTTGTCATGCATGCTTGATTGCTTGATTATCCTTGTTTGTAACTTTCCATTTGTGTGCAGAGGGCACTTGATGCTTTGAATGTACTTCCCACAATTACCAGTGCACGTAGGAACAAGTGCTTTGTGGGGTTTGCTGTACTTCCCACGATTACCAATACATGCAGGGACAAGTGTTGTGTGGGGTTGCTTGTACTTCCCACGAGTAGCAGTACATGTAGGAACAAGTGCTGTATGGGGTTGGTTGTCCTTCCCACTATTAGCAGTACATGTAGGAACAAGTGCTGAGCGAGTTTGAATGTACTTCCCACTATTAGCAGTACATGTAGGAACAAGTGCTGAGTGAGTTTGAATGTACTTCCCACGAGTAGCAGTACATGTATGAACAAGTGCTGTATGAGGTTGGTTGTCCTTCCCACTATTAGCAGTACATGTAGGAACAAGTGCTGAGTGAGTTTGAATGTACTTCCCACGAGTAGCTGTACATGTATGAACAAGTGCTGTATGAGGTTGGTTGTCCTTCCCACTATTAGCAGTACATGTATGAACAAGTGCTGTATGAGGTTGGTTGTCCTTCCCACTATTAGCAGTACATGTAGGAACAAGTGCTGTGTGGGGTTGCTTGTACTTCCCACACGCAGCAGTACATAGAGGAACAATGTGGGTTTCAATCCCCCACGATTAGCAGTACATGTAGGAACCAGTGTTACTTGGGGTTGGTTGTATTTCCCATATGTAATAGTACATGTAGAAACAAGTGTTGTGTGGGGCTGGTTGTACTTCCCACACGTAGCAGTACATGTAGGAACAAGAGCCGTGTGGGTTTGGCTATACGTGGAAAAAGTATAAAGTAATGGAGGTGATAAAAAGGATGAGATGCAAATAATGGAGGTGATAAAAAGGATGAGATGCAAATAATGGAGGTGATAAAAAGGATGAGATGCAAATAGTGGAGGTGATAAAAATAGTTGAGGTGATAAAAAGGATGAGATGCAAATAATGTTTTGATATTTCAGCCACTCTCTTCTAGTTCTTGGAGGTGTAACCGAGGGGGCGGGGCAGTTTCGAACAAAAAATAGCGCATGTTCTAAATGTGTAGATCTCCAAGAGAGCATTAATAGCCAGATTTGTATTCTTAATTTAGCCCAGTACAAAAAAGTAATGGGCCTCAAAGGTTGGTGTCATACCTAGGGGTCGGCAATATGATATCATATGATATCATGTCATCATATGATATCATGTCATCATATGATATCATATGATGCCGGCTGTCTGACTAGGTAACTTTGGCCTGGGGCATCATATCTAGGGTTCGGAAGTAAACGTTTATTTTTATTTTTATAAGCCGTATAAACGTTTACACGTATGGCCTCCCCCAAGCTAACATGAGCCACCCAGAGACCATAATTATTTTATTGAGGAACTTTCACGTAAATAATAATTTAAAAAATTGCATCTTGTCAGAAAATTCGAATTTTGAATTTTGAAGCTCAAAATTTGAAAAACTTGAGCTTTTGCATGCTGCTGTTGCTGGTGTTGTTGCTGTAGCTTCTGCACCTGCTGCTGCTGCCGTAGTTGTATATCTGACCCACCCTTTCTTACTGTTGGCACATTTTCTATGCGCATGAAGTGCCAACGGCTTATGATCGAGGTACACCAAATGGCCACCTCGAATTTTCAGCAAGCAGCGAGATTTGACTTTTTGTGTGAAATGGGCCAAATTGGCCCAGGTTAGCTTTGGGGAGGCCGTATAAACGTTTACATATAAGCGTATAAAAACGTATATAAAAATTAGGCACTTCTTGAGAAAATACTTTTACATGGGTTTGGTATTGCCGCAAAGCTAATTTCATTGGCATCAAATATCAACTCTCAGAAAAATAATCTGGCAAGTTTAGGTTGTCCAAATCTCAGAAGAGAAATCACGACCAGATAGCGCGTCGACCAAGAAGCGCGGTGCCAATCTAATGGAGCCATTAAATGCCAGTTGGTCTATTATATAACTGTATAAGTGTATAAGAATATAAGTACATAACGGTATTGCAATATTGTCCATGTTCACATTGCACTAGGCTTGCACCATCAATCCTTCAAGTCCACATAGAAGCACAGCTTGTGGAATGATAGGCCAGGTGACGCTCAGATATGCGTGCCATCCTGGCTATCTAGATCAACCTTTAGGCCGACTGTTGATAAAATAATGCGTGTGAATGGTAATTTTTATTGCATATTGTGATAGAGGAGGTCAAAAGCTTTCCAACGAGCTATCTATCTCCATAAGTCGATACAAGAATGTGATACATAGCCGTACATGGCCCAAACTGCTCGGAATCGAATTCTGTCAGGCTCATATTGTTCGCGACGGTGTCAGCTATGCGCGCAGCTACTTTTCGTGCGCGTTCTCATCTGGTCGCGAGCAGCCTTGTTCGGCAGGCCGGTGGCAGTACATCAGATGTGCGATAATTAGTGATACAAATCCAGATCGCGTCAGATACGAGGCCGCGCGAGCTATTCCGAAGAAAGGTACCTTGGGACGAAAGGCTTATCGAACCCCTATTACAAGGTCGGAGGCTGCGCTTCAGCCTTGGCCTCGGAATCTACTGAAATAGCTGTACATCTCAAGATTTCACCTCCCTGTGGCCTACCACACCATGGCTCAGGAGTAGGGTGTTTTTTCAATGATCTACCCCAAATCAAAAACTGAGTTCAGATGTGGATGTTTGAAGACAAATTAAACAAAAAGTTTGTTTTTTGAATTTATTTTCAAAACATTTTTGAATTTTGAATTTTGAATTTTCGAAAAAAAAAAAAGTTGTTCTGCACGCTATACCTTGATATAGAGCAAAACCGAGGCCCAAAATGTTTATATTGAGGCTGTGCAACCCTGACCTAGACTTAGGACACCCACGAAATGTAAATAATCAGTGTTTTGGGGGTCTGTACTCAACTGTACTGCCTGTGTACTGCCTTCCGAGACCTTCCGTAATAACTACTGGCAGGGAAAGACGTTACAGACATTTGTACCCAGTGTCCTTTTAAAATGGCTTGTTTCGGTCGCGATAGGCTCCGTATCACTTCCTACCCGTAAAACCCGTATCGACTTAGGGAACCCCATAGTAACAAATTAGCATGTTTCCCTTGACCTGGTCCCCACCATTTGAGAAAACCCAAATCCGAGTATTTGTGTGTTGAACTGATGTGGTTGGGCAACTTATTAGCAAAAAATCTTTGTTTTGGGACTTGAGGGCATAGGCTCAATCCATCCGTATCACTCAGGGTTTGACTTAAGCACCTATGGAGATAAATCAAAAATATAATGAAAACAAAAAAAGTTAAGTGCCGGGACGTGTGCTATACTTCGAGAGGTACAGATTATACGTTTTTATACGACGGATACAAGGTCAATTTGAGAAAAAACTATACGGCGTGTTTTTTCGTATAAACGTATAATAAACGTTTAAACGTATATTATACGTTTATATGTCGGCCCAACCCTAATCATATCATATGATATTAAATCATATGATTTTGTATGATATCATATGATATCATACTCGTCTTCGGTCAACATCATATGATTTGCCGTCCCCTATTCATACCCGATCCTTACTCATCCTTTTTGAAGTCCCTTTTTTATCAAAGCTGATTAAAGCCACTATTTGATTTATTTTATCCAAGCTGATCAAAGCCACTTATAGATTTATTTTATCCAAGCTGATCAAAGCCACTATTAGATTTATTTTATCAAAGCTGATCAAAGCCACTATTAGATTTATTTTATCAAAGCTGATCAAAGCCACTTTTTGATTTATTTTATCAAAGCCACTATTTTTGTGCTGAGCCGCCCCTTCTGGGGGGCGGGAGCTCCCAGGGTCGCCCCGTTGTCCGTCTGTTCCACCATAACAAACATGATACAAGTAACCCTGGCCCCAACTGCCTTGCAAACCCTGGCTTCGGTCTGCTGCACTCGATCCTGTTGCCACCTGTCTCTCCGAAAGCCAACACTCTCCACCATTTGTTTTAGAAAGAAACTCAAGGGAAGATGAACAGAAGGTGAGCCACTCTCCACCACTTGTTCTACAAAGAAGCTCAAGGGAAGCTGAACAGAAGGTGAGCCACTCTCCACCACTTGTTTTAGAAAGAAGCTCAAGGGAAGCTGAACAGAAGGTGAGCCACTCTCCACCACTTGTTTTAGAAAGAAGCTCAAGGGAAGCTGAAAAGAAGATGAACCCCACCACCACCTACTGAGCTAAACACCCACCCACCCACGGCTCGTTTTTCTACAAAGCTTGCGAGTATGATGGATGCCCGCGGGCCCCTGAACCCTAAACCCTGACACGTGCGGAGCGCTAAGTGGATCCGGGCTGGTATACAAGTTTTCTACACCTGGACCCACTTACCGGAAAAACGCACTACCCACCCACCCGGAGAGCTAAGCACCCACCCACCCACCCTCCCTCCCGCGCACCTAGTGACCTTAACACCCACCCACCCACCCAGAGAGCTAAGCACCCACTCACCCACCCACTTGCGCACCTAGTGAGCTAAGCACCCACCCACCCCCGCACCTAGTGGGCTAAGCATCCACCCAACCACCTACTCACCCACCCAGTGAGCTAACGCACCTGTCTTTGTAGCTTCTCCCAGTAGACAGAGAAAGCTGCATGCCCATTTGAACCCATGTCACTGCCCTTCTTGCTGCAGTAGTGTGGGTGTGGTGGTGTGGGTGTGGTGGGTGGGTGTGGTGGTGAGGTGGGTGTGTGGTGATGGTGGTGGTGTGGTGAGGGTCTGGTGGTGGAAGTTGGGTGGGGGTGGGGGTAGCGTTGGGGAGTGGGGGGTGGGGGTGTGGGGGGTGGGATATAGAGAAAGCTGCATGCCCATTGAGGAACCCCGCCACTGCCCTTCTTGCTGCAGTGGTGTGGTTGTGGTGTGCTGTTGTGGTTGGGTGGGGGTGTGGTGTGGTGGTGGGGTGGTGAGGGTGTGGTGGGTGGGGGATACAGAGAAAAGCTGCATGCCCATGGAACCCACGCCACTGGCCCTTCCTTGCTGCAGTGGCGTGGTTGTGGTGTGCTGTTATGGTTGGGTGGTGGTGTGGGGTGTGGTGGGGTGGTGAGGGTGTGGTGGGTGGGGATACAGAGAAAGCTGCATGCCCATTGGAACCCACGCCACTGCCCTTCTTGCTGCAGTGGTGTGGTTGTGGTGTGCTGTTGTGTTTGGGTGGGGGTGTGGTGTGGTGGGGTGGTGAGGGAGTGGTGGGTGGGGATATAGAGAAAGCTGCATGCCCATTGGAACCCACGCCACTGCCCTTCTTGCTGCAGTGGTGTGGTTGTGGTGTGCTGTTGTGGTTGGGTGGGGGTGTGGTGTGGTGTGGTGGTGAGGGTGTGGTGGGTGGGGGTACAGAGAAAGCTGCATGCCCATTGGAACCCACGCCACTGCCCTTCGTGCTGCAGTGGTGTGGTTGTGGTGTGCTGTTGTGGTTGGGTGGGGGTGTGGTTGGGTGGGGTGGTGAGGGTGTGGTGGGTGGGGATACAGAGAAAGCTGCATGCCCATTGGAACCCACGCCACTGCCCTTCTTGCTGCAGTGGTGTGGTTGTGGTGTGCTGTTGTGGTGTGCTGTTGTGTTTGGGTGGGGGTGGGGGTGGTGTGGATGGGGGGTGTTGGTGTGGATGGGGTGTGTTGGTGTGGTGGTGTGGTGAGGGTGTGGTGGGTGGGGATACAGAGAAAGCTGCATGCCCATTGGAACCCACGCAACTGCCCTTCGTGCTGCAGTGGTGTGGTTGTGGTGTGCTGTTGTGGTTGAGTGGGGGTGAGGGTGGGGGTGGGGTGAATGGGGTGTGTTGGTGTGGATGGGGTGTGGTGGTGTGGTGGTGGTGTGGTGTGGTGTGGTGGTGTGGTGAGGGTGTGGTGAGGATGTGGTGGGTGGGGGTACAGAGAAAGATGCGTTCCCATTGGCTCCCATGTCACTGCACTTCTTGCTGCAGTGCGGTGGTGTGGTGGTGAGGTGGTTTGTGTGGTATGGTGTGGTGAGGTGAGGGTGGGTAAATGGGGTGGGGTTTTTGGTGGTGGTGGTGGTGGTGATGGTGAGGTGGATGGGGTGGTGTGGTGAGGATGGGGTGGGAGTGTGGTGGTAGTGGCTTGTGGTGGTGGGTTCGGGTTGGATGGGGTGTTGTGGGATTGGGTTGTGTGTGTTTTTCTTGTGGTGAGGTGGATTGGGTGGGATTGGTTTTGCATGTGGTCAGTTATAAGTTACTTATTTTTTTTGCTCGTTTTATTATTTTTTTTTGGCTTATTGTGTTCTGTGGTTTTATGTGAACCTGTATATGCTTTTTGAGCTGGGTGTGTTGGCTTTTTGTGGGCTGGTTGGGGTACCTGTGGTGGTTTAGTTTGGAGTGGGGAGATGAACCGGGGGGAAGGCTGGGTGGAGATCAAGAATACAGATAAACTAAGAATAATGAAAAGAAAAAGAAGAGCTGTTCTTGTCCTTGTCCTTGTTCCTTCGTTATTTTTGCTTCTTATACAAGCAGAAACAGCAAAGGAACAAGGACAAGGACAAGAACGACAAGAACACCAAGACAAAAAGAGGATAAGAACAAAAAACAAGGAAAAAACAACAAAAATAGGTGAAAACAGGTGGACACAGCAAAAATAGGTGAAAACAGGTGAAACCAACAAAAATAGGTGGAAAACAGCAAAAATAGGAAAAATAATAATAGCAAGGACAAGAACAACAAAAACAACAACAACAACAAGAAAAAAAGAAAAAAAGGTGGTGAGGGTGGTGTGGGGTGGTGGTGGTGGGGTGAATGGTGTGGTGTGTGGTGACAGAAGTGACAGAAGTGAAGGACAATTCTAACAAAATAACAACAAAGACAAGAACAACAATAACAAGTTCTATGCAGCGTCGCCTGCCGCGCTAAAAAATGGCAGGGAGTGATCGCGAGGGAGCGACAGGTGGCAACGGAAGTGAGTTAGTTACAAGACAGTTGGCTGACATGTCAGGCTTCAGCGCGGTCAGACGGATGGATGGATGGATGGTCGGATGGATGGTCGGATGGATGATTGGTTGGTCAGACGGACAAATGGGTAACCATGAGGGCTCCCGCCCCCTTTGAGAGTGGGCTCCGCCAAAAAAGGACAGAAACAAAACAGCATGGACAAAAAGAAAAAGAAAAAAGTTTGGTGAGAGTGGTGTGGGGTGGTGGCTTGGGCTGTGGTGACAGAAAAACAAGAAGAACAAAAATAACAAGGACAATTATAACAAAATAACAACAAGGACAAGAACAACAGCATGTAAGAGAAGAAAAAGAAGAAAAGGAAGAAAAGGAAGAAAACAAAATTACAACGAGGGGGGCAGCGCATCGCACTGGGGTTACACTGGGGTCACACTGGGGTCACACTGGGGTCACACTGGGTTTGCACCGCGACACACGGAAGAAGAAGAGCAATGTGACATAGTACTCATCACTCATGTGGCATATACCTAGGGTGGTGGAGGTGGTGGCACCACACCTCACCACGCACCACATTGTGCAACCCACCACACCGCACCACACCACACCATGCACCACACCACACCACACACCACATTGTGCACCACACCACACCACACACCACATTGTGCACCACACCACACCACACCACACACCACACCATGCACCACACCACACACCACATGGTGCAACCCAACTATTGTAGTTGGTGTAGATGACAAAGCCTCACACCACATCGCACCACACCACACCATGCCACGCACCACATGGTGCAACCTAACACAACGCACCACATCATACCATGCACCACACCACACCATGCCACGCACCACATGGTGCAACCTAACACTACGCACACCATACCATGCACCATACCACACCACACTATACCACACACCACATCGTGCAACCTACCTATTGTAGTTGGTGTAGAAGACAAAACCGCGCTCATCGTAACCCTTCAGCAAAACAACACGGACTGCTGGCCTTCCTGAAGCATCAGCTGTGGCCAGTGAGATGGCATTGGGCTCCACACAAACCTGTTTCGTTTAGGGTTTGAGGGCTTAGTGTTTAGGGTTTAGGGTTTAGGGCAACGGAAGGTGAGTCAGTCTGAAATGTTTGATGCTCTAAATTGTATATGTTTGATTTGTTGAATGAACAATGAATCATATTCCATCATCCTGAAGCATCAGCTGTGGCCAGTGAGATGGTATTGGGCTCCACACAAACCTGGTGCGTTTAGGGTTTGGGGCATTAGGGTTTAGGGTTCAGGGTTAAGGGCAACGGAAGGTGAGTCAGCTTATTTTGAAATGTTGGATGCTGGATGTCCCACAATCCTGAAGCATCAGCTGTGGCAAGTGAGATGGCACAAAGCTCCACACAAACCTGGTTCGGGGGCTTAGGGTTCGGGGGCTTAGGGTTTAGGGTTTAAGGTTCAGGGTTTAAGGCAACGGATGGTGAGTCAGTCTGAAATGTTGAATGCCTGATGTTGAATGCTTGAAATGGTAAATGTTTGATTTGCTGGATGCTGGATGTTCCATAATCCTAAAGCATCAGCTGTGACTAGTGAGATGACGATGATGATTAACGAAGCCAGCCCGCTCACGCAGCACACGCACACGCACATACACACATTTCCCAGTCCCCCTCCCCCCCCCTAACCAACCAACCAACTAACCAACCACACACACATCCCCACCCACCCACCACCCCACCCCTCCCACCCCCCTCCCATCGCCACCTTCTCTTCAGTGGTCTGCTTGAACCCACACACACACACACACTCCCAACCACACACATCCCCACCCACCCACCACCCCACCCCTCCAACCCCTCACCCCCACCCATCGCCACCTTCGCTTCAGTGGTCTGCTTGAACCATGCGTCCCAGGTACTTATGCGATCTGTGGCATCAAGATCCTCCTCCATCACCCCCCTACCCCCCCCACACACCCACCCACACCTGCCACAGTCCATCCAATGCCCCCCCACACACCACCACCACCACCACACACACACAAACTCCCACACCCATTCCCACATTTCTTCAGTAGGTTGTATGAACCATGCGCCCCAGGTGCTCATGGGGTCAGAGGCGTCAAGATCCTCCTTCCCCCCCCCCCCCCCCCCCCCCTGTGCCCCCCCCCCCCCACACACACACACACGTACACACACAACTGCCACAGTTCATCCATCCCCCCCAACCACCCACACACCTACTCCCATTCTCACCTTCTCTTCAGTTGCCTGCTTGAACCATGCATCCCAGGTGCTCATGGGATCTGTGGCATCAATGTCCTCCTCCATCAAACCACCTAGCTCATACGAGATGCGCATGTCCGCAACCTAGAGACATTTCAGGTGCGAGATTTACAAGTTCGCTGTTTAGTGCAGGTTGGATCTGATTATGAGCTGATTTATAGCTTTTAAATCTTTTTAGATGCTCTCAGGTTGTTGCAATGTCCTGCTCCATCAAACCACCTAGCTCATACGAGACGCGCATATCCGAAACCTAGAGACATTTCAGATGTGAGATTTACAAGGTAGCTGTTTAGTGCTGGTAGAATCTGATTTAGCTGTTCTATAGCTGCTTTGTAGCTGATCTATAGCTGCTCTGTAGCTGCTCTGTAGCTGCTTTGTAGCTGATCTATAGCTGTTTGTAGCTGATCTATAGCTGCTTTGTAGCTGATCTGTAGCTGCATTGTAGCTGATCTATAGCTAATTTGTAGCTGATTTACAGCTGTTTCCAGCTATTTTGAGCTGTTTAGTTGTTGTTCATATGATGATTGGATTTGTTTTGGAGCCTTGCCCCATTAGAGCACCTAGCTCATATGTGATACAATATCATTTTAGCTATTTCGTTAAGTTGGGAGCTGATTCAGTTGATTTGTAGCTAATTTGTAGGTGATTTGTAAGTGATCTGTAGCTAATTTGTAGGTGATTTGTGGGTGATCTGTAGCTAATTTGTAGGTGATTTGTAGGTGATCTGTAGCTAACTTGTAGGTGATTTGTAGGTGATCTGTAGCTAATTTGAAGGTGATTTGTAGGTGATCTGCAGCTAATTTGTAGGTGATCTGTAGGTGATTTGTAGGTGATCTGTAGCTAATTTGTAGGTGATCTGTTGGTGACTTGTAGGTGATTTGTAGGTGATTTGTAGGTGATCTGTAGCTAACTTGTGGGTGATTTGTAGGTGATCTGTAGCTAACTTGTAGGTGATTTGTAGGTGATCTGTAGCTAATTTGTAGGTGATTTGTAGCTGTTTATAGCTGTTTTATGGTTGATATAATGATGATTGGGACTGTTTTGGAGTCTTATCCCATCGAAGCACCTAGCTAATACATGAAACAATCACATGTTAGCTAGTTTAACGAAGATGGGAGCTGAATTAGCTTACTTGTAGCTATTATGTAGCTGATTTTGAACTGTTTCCAGCTGTTTAGAGCTGTATTGTGGTGGTTGTAATGATGATTGGACCAGTTTTGGAGTCTTGTCCCATCAAAGCACCTAGCTAATACATGATACAATCACATTTTACCTGTTTGGTGAAGTTGGGAGATGATTTAACTCGTGTGTAGCTCATTTCCAGCTGTTTCCAGCCGATTTTAGATGTATTCTAGTTGTCATAGTGATGATTGGAAAGTGATACAATCACATGTTTACTGTTTGGTGAAGTTAGGAACTGATTTGTAGCTGATTTAGCTGGTTTGAGGCTTGGATGTGGGTAGCTGATTTGTAGCTGATTTAGCTGGTTTGTAGCTTGGATGTGTGTAGCTGATTTGTAGCTGATTTAGCTGGTTTGAAGCTAGGATGTGTGTTGCTGATTTGTAGCTGATTTGGCTGGTTTGTAGCTAGGATAAGTGTTGCTCATTTGTAGCTGATTTAGCTGGTTTGAAGCTTGGATGTGGGTAGCTGGTTTGAAGCTTGGATGTGGGTAGCTGATTTGTAGCTGATTTAGCTGGTTTGAAGCTTGGATGTGGGTAGCTGATTTGTAGCTGATTTAGCTGGTTTGAAGCTAGGATGTGTGTAGCTGATTTGTAGCTGATTTAGCTGGTTTGTAGCTTGGATGTGCATAGCTTGGATGTGTGTAGCTGGTTTGTAGCTTGGATGTGTGTAGCTGATTTGTAGCTGATTTAGCTGGTTTGTAGCTTGGATGTGCATAGCTTGGATGTGTGTAGCTGATTTGTAGCTGATTTAGCTGGTTTGTAGCTTGGGTGTGTGTTGCTGATTTGTAGCTGATTTAGCTGGTTTGTAGCCGGTATGTGTGTTGCTGGTTTGTAGCTTGGATGTGTGTAGCTGATTTGTAGCTGATTTACCTGGTTTGTAGCTTGGATGTGTGTAGCTGATTTGTAGTTTGGATATGTGTAGCTGATTTGTAGCTGATTTACCTGGTTTGTAGCTTGGATGTGTGTAGCTGATTTGTAGCTTGGATGTGTGTAGCTGTTTTGTAGCTGATTTAGCTGGTTTGTAGCTTGGATGTGTGTAGCTGATTTGTAGCTTGGATATGTGTAGCTGGTTTGTAGCTGGTATGTGTGTTACTGGTTTGTAGCTGATTTAGCTGGTTTGTAGCTTAGATGTGTGTAGCTGATTTGTAGCTTGGATATGTGTAGCTGGTATGTGTGTTGCTGGTTTGTGGCTGATTTATAGCTGTTTCCAGCTGTTTAGAGCTATATTATAGTAGTTACAGTGATGATTGGAACGTGATACAATCACATTTGTGCTGTTTGGTGAAGTTGGGAACTAATTTGTAGCTGATTTAGCTGGGTAGTAGCTGGTGTGTAGCTGATTTTAAGCTGTTTCCAGCCGTTTTGAGCTGTATTATGGTTGTACAGATGATTGGAGTTGTTTTGGCGTCCTGCCCCATCAAAGCACCTTGCTCATGAGCATGAATATGACAAGTTCGATGCAGCGTCGCCTGCGACGCTAAAAATTGGCGGAGAGTTGAAGATTGGCGAGGGAGCGACAGGTGGCAACGGAAGAGAGTTAGTTACGAGGCCGTTGGCTGACGTGTCAGGCTTCATCACGGTCAGACGGATGGATGGATGGATGGACGGACAAATGGGTAACCCTGGGGGCTCCCGCCCCCCAGAAGGGGGGGCTCCGCCAAAAACGTATGAATACGTGATTCACATGTCTAGGTGTGAGATTCACATTTGAGCTGTTTCGTGCTGTTCGGAGCTGATGTACTTGCTTACCACCCGATTTTGAACTGTTTAGAGCTGTTTCTATCTATGTCGAGCAATTTATAGCTGATTTTGAGCTGAGTTGGGGCTGCTTCTCATGTTGAGCTGTTTCGAGCAGTTCATAGCTGATAAACAGCTATTTTTGAGCCTTTTGGGCTGTTTCTCACTGTGTTGAGCTGATTAGGGCTGTTATAAACTGATTCTCACTATGTTAAGCTTTTTTGAGCTGTTTTGAGCTGTTTTGACTTGACTGATTTACAGCTGATTTTAAGCTGTTTTTAGCTGTCTCCCACATGTTGAACTGTTTAGAGCTGATTTGGGCTGTTTTTAGCTGATTGGGGCTGTTTGTCAGTGTCGAGTGATGTTTGGAGTGGTTCTGGAGTGTCATGGTGCTCTGTGGTGGCCCTATTGAGCTATTATGAGCTGTTATGGGGCTGAAATAGTGGTGTTTAGATGAAATATTGTTGTTGTTGTTATTATTATCATTATTATTATTATTATAATTATAATAATTATTATTATAATAATAATAATAATAATTATTCGTATTATTCTACCTTCTTTTCAGATACGCCATTGAGTTTTACACACATGGCCGCCCCTGGGTATGCTGGCAGCTGCAGCTTGTACTTCTCTACAATGGCAGGCGGTACAAAGCGGCCTCCCAGGTAGTGGATACCCTACAGACATAGTGTGTGTGAATGTGGGTGAGTGGTTGGGTTGGTTGGTTGGTTGTGTGTGTGAGGGGTGGGTGTGGGTGTGTGTGTGGGGGGGGGGGGGGGGGAGTGAGTGAGTGAGTGAGAACATGTGGTGTCTGTGTCTGTGTGTGCGTGTGTGAGTGAGTGAGTAAGTGAGAGAGTGAGAACATGTGGTGTGGTGTGTGTGTGTGTGTGTGGTGGTGGGTGTGTGGGTGTGTGGGGGAGGGGGATGGGTCGTGCCTTGTCTGTAGGGCATTCACTACCTGGATGAGTTGGTGGTCGCCTGCGCCAGTGTCCATCTGTGTCTATTATCTTGAGCTACAACTCAAGAAACTGAAATTCTGAATGGTCCCCCCCTCTCCCCTCCCCCCCTCCCCCAAATGCAAACACCCCTTGAAGCCTTTCACTCCCATCTTGGGGGCTGTGAGAGACACCAACATAGTAGTGAGGGAGATTCAAATGGGAATGTATGGGCAGCAGAACCCTCTCCCCCCCCCTCTCTCCCCTCCCCCCCCCTTCCCTGCCCCCCCCCTCCCCCAAATGCATACACTTCTTACAGTCTTTCACTCCCATCTTGGTGGCTGTGATAGAGACCAACATAGTAGGGAGGGTGCTCGAAATGAGGATGCATGGGTACCAGAACCCTCTCCCCCTCTTCCCTCCTCTTCCCCCCCCCCCCCCCCCCCCCCCCCCACACACACACACACACACACACCTCTCCCCCCCTCCCCAAAACGCACACTAACCTTAAAGTCTTCCACTCCCATCTTGGTGGCTGTGATAGAGACCAACATAGTAGGGAGGATGCTCGAAATGGGGAAGTATGGGTACCAGAACCCTCTCCCCCATCTCTCCTCTTTCCCTCCCCCCCCCCCCCCCCCCTCTCCCTCCGCCCCCCAAACGCACACAAACCTTGAAGTCTTTCACTCCCATCTTGGAGGCTGTGAGAGAGACCAACATATAAGGGAGGGTGATTCAAATGGGAATGTATGGGTACCAGAACCCTTTCCCCCATTCCCCTCTTCCCTCCCCTCCCCCCCCCCCCCCCCCCCCCCCCCCCCCCCCTATTCCCTCCCCCCCCCCCCCCCCCTATTCCCTCCCCTCCCCCCCCCCCTATTCCCCCCCTCCCCTCCCCCCCCCCCCTCCTCCCTACCCCCCCCAAACGCACACAAACCTTGAAGCCTATCAATCCAATCTTGGGGGTGGAGAGGACCATCATATTAGGGAGGGTGATTCAAATGGGAATGTATGGGGGCAGAAACTTTTTCCTTTTCCCTCTCTCTCCCTCTCTCTCTCTTCCCCTTGCCTCCCCCGTCTCTTCTCCCCTTGCCTCCCCCCTCTCTCTCCCCTTGCCTCCCCCCTCCTCCCCCTTGCCCCCCCCTCTCTCCCTTGGCCTCCCCCCCCTCTCTCCCCTTGCCCTCCCCACCCTCTCTCCCCTTGGCCTCCCCCCCCTCCCCCCCTTGCTCCCTCCGCCTCTCTCCTCCCCTTGCCTCCCCCCTCTCTCTCCCCTTGCCCTCCCCCCTCTCTCTCCCCTTGCCTCCCCCCTCTCTCTCTCCCTTGCCTCCCCCCTCTCTCCTCCCTTGCCTCCCCCTTCTCTCATCTCTCTCCCCCTTGCCTCCCCCCCTCTATCGTCCCTGGCCTCCCCCTCTCTCTCAGTCTCTCCCTTCCTCCCTCGCTCTCCCCCTTTCCTCCCCCCTCTCTCTCCCTTTGCCTCCCCCTCTCTCCTCCCCTTGTCCTCCCCCCGCCCTCTCTTCTCCCCTTTCCTCCCCCCTCTATTCCCCTTTCCTTCCCCCCTCTCTCTTCCCCTTGCATCCCCCTCTCCTCTCCCCTTGCCTCCCCCCTCGCTCTCCCCCGGGCCTCCCCCCTCTCTCTCCCCTTGCCTCCCCCCTCTCTCTCCCCCTGCCTCCCCCTCTCTCCTCTCTTCTCCCCCTTGCCTCCCCCTCTCTCTCCCCTTGCTCCCCCCTCTCTCTCTCTCTCCTCCCCTTGCCTCCCCCCTCTCATCTCCACTCCTCTCCCTTGCCTCCTCCCCCCTCTTCTCCCCCCCTCTTTCCTCCCCTTGCCATCCCTCCTCTCCTCTCCTCCCCTTGCCCTCCCCCCCTCATCTCCTCCCTCTCTCTCCCCTTGCCTCCCCCCTCTCTCGTCTCCCTTGCTCACCCCTCTCTCCTCCTCTCCCCTTGCCTCTCCTCCCCCCACAGCTCTCCCCTTCTTCCGCTCCCCCTCGTCTCTCTCTACTTCTCTCCCTTTCCTCCCCCGTCTCTCCTCTCCACTTGCCTCCCCCTCTTTCTCTCCCCTTGGGCCCCCCCTGTCTCTCTCCCCTTTCCTCCCCCTCTCTCTCCCCCTTCCTCCCCCCTTCTCCCTCTCTCCCCTTGTCCTCCCCCCTCTCTCTCGCCCTCCTTCCCTCCCTTTTCCCCCCTTCTCCTCCCCTTGCCTCCCCCCCCTCTCTCCCCTTGCCTCCCCCCTCTCTCTCCCCTTGCCTCCCCCCTCTCTCTCCCCTTGCCTCCCCCCTCTCCTCCTCTCTCCCTTGCCATCCCCCCTCTCTCTCCCCTTCTCCTTCTCCTCTCCTCTCCCCCCTTCCTCCCGCCCTCTCTCTCTCTCCCCTTGCTCTCCCCTTGCTCTCCCCCGCTCTCCTTCCTCCCCCCAATGCATACACACCTTGAAGTCTTTCACTCCCATCTTGGTAGCTGCGATAGAGACCAACGGTACGGAGGGTGATCCAAATGGGAATGTATGGGAAGTAGAACCCTCTCTTCCCCTACCCCCCCTCCCCCCCCCCCCCCCTCCCCCCCCCCCCCCCCCCCCCCCCCCCCCCCCCCCCCCCCCCCCCCCCTCCCCCCTCCCCCCAATAAAAACACACCATGAAGTCTTTCACTTCCATCTTGGGAGCTATGAGAGAGACCAACATATAATGGAGGGTGTATGGATGTGGGGAAATGGGAATGTATGGGTAGAAAAAACCTCTCCCCCCGTGCCCCACCCCACCCCCTCTGCCCCAAATGCACACACCTTGAAGTCTTTTACTCCCATCTTGGGGGCTGTGAGAGAGACCAACATGGAGGGTTCCATAGCAGTGCCGTCATTGCCAGTCTCTACGTCCCAACCCGAGGGGATGTCAACGCAGACAATGGGAGGGGGGGAGGCAGCTGGAGACAGAGCCTGGGGTGGATGGTGAGGGGGTGGGTAGGGGTGGGTGGGGGGATGGGGAGTGGGGGTGTTGGGCTTGGGCTTGGAGTTGAGGGTAGGGGGGAGAGGGGGGGAGAGGGGGGGAGGCAGCTGGAGACAGAGCCTGGGGTGGATGGTCAGGGGGTGGGGGGGGGGATGGGGAGTGGGGTTGTTGGGGTTGGGCTTGGAGTTGAGGTTAGGGGGGGGAGAGGGGGGGAGAGAGGGGGGGGGGGGGGGGGGGGGAGGCAGCTGGAGACAGAGCCTGGGTGGATGGTGAGGGGGGGGGGGGGGGGGGGGGGGATGGGGAGTGGGGTTGTTGGGGTTGGGCTTGGAGTTGAGGTTAGGGGGGGAGAGGGAGGGGGAGGCAGCAGGAAACAAAGCTTGCCAAGGTGGAAACCTGAGGGGATGTCAACGGTTTTTGTACTTCTGATGTCAGTGGCAGTGGTTTTTGTACTTCTAATGTCAGTGGCAGTGGCTTTTGTACTTCTAATGTCAGTGGCAGTGGCTTTTGTACTTCTAATGTCAGTGGCAGTGGTTTTTGTACTTCTAATGTCAGTGACAGTGGATTTGTACTTCTAATGTCAGTGGCAGTGGCTTTTGTACTTCTAATGTCAGTGGCAGTGTTTTTGTACTTCTAATGTCAGTGGTTTGTGTACTTCTAATGTCAGTGGCAGTGGTTTTTGTACTTCTAATGTCAGTGGTTTTTGTACTTCTAATGTCAGTGGTGTTTGTACTTCTAATGTCAGTGTTTTTTGTGATTCTAATGTCAGTGGTTTTTGTACATTTAATGTCAGTAGTTTTTGTACTTCTAATGTCAGTGGTTTTTGTACATTTAATGTCAGTAGTTTTTGTACTTCTAATGTCAGTGGTTTTTGTACTTCTAATGTCAGTGGCAGTGGCGGTCGCATAGGCTTTGGTACTGCTAGTGGTGGTGGGTTTGGTATTACTAGTGGTAGTGGCTGTAGCAGTGCTTTTGGTATTACTAGTGGTAGTGGCAGTGGCAGTAGCAGTAGCACTAGCAGTAGAGGTAGCAGTGGCAGTGGCAGTAGCAATAGCAGCGGTGGTAGCAGTGCTTTGGTTAACGCTATTGACTGTGGCAGTAGCAGTAGCAGTAGCAGTAGCAGTAGCAGTAGCAGTAGCAGTAGCAGTAGCAATAGCAGTGGCGGTAGCAGTGCTTTGGTTAACGCTATTGACTGTGGCAGTAGCAGTAGCAGTAGCAGTAGCAGTAGCAGTAGCAGTAGCAATAGCAGTGGCGGTAGCAGTGCTTTGGTTAACGCTATTGACTGTGGCAGTAGCAGTAGCAGTAGCAATAGCAGTGGCGGTAGCAGTGCTTTGGTTAACGCTATTGACTGTGGCAGTAGCAGTAGCAGTAGCAGGTAGCAGAGGCATTGGTTTTGCTACTGTCAATTGCAGTAGCAGTAGGAGAAGCAGTGGTTTTAGTATTGCTATATATTGGCTATGGCAGGAGCAGTGGCAGAAGCAGTGGGCCCACCTGGAGGATGGAGTCAAAGGGTGCACGGGGCTGGCCCTTAAAGCTGAATCCAAACAGGGCATCAAGGACCACATCGTAGTCACTCATCTGAAAAAACAAGAAGGCGAGGTGTGGGCACAAGGTGTGTTTGTGTGTGTGTGTGGTCGGGGGGGGGGGGAGGGCACAAGGTGTGGTTCGTGTGTGTTGGGGGGGGGGGGGAGGGGGGGGGAGAGGGCACAAGGTGGTGTTTGTGTGTGTTGGGGGGGCGGGGGGGGGGGGGGGGGGGGGGGGGGGGGGGGGGGGGGGGGGGGGGGGGCATCATGATTATTGTTCGAGCTCACAAGGCGAAGACAAAGTGCTGTGTGTAAAATAAAACAGGCAATGACGCAGATGTGCCGTGTAAGAAAACAAAAAATAATTAATTAGGCGATAGAAAAGTGCTGTGTAAAAAACATAACAGGCCATGACAAAGTGCCGTGTACGAAAATAAAAATAAATTAATAAGGCGATCACAAAGTGCTGTGAATAAAATAATTAGGCAATGACTAAGTGCTGTGTATGGAAATAAAAATAAATCAATAACAGACAATGACCAAGCGCTGTGTATAAAACAAAACAGGCAATGACTAAGTGCCTTTTATAAACATACAGTAATGATAAGGTGACCAAGCGCTGTGTATAAAACAAAACAAGCAATGACTAAGTGCCGTGTATGAAAATATATTAATTAGGCAATGACTAAGTGCTGTGTATAAAACACAACAGGCGATGCAGAAGTGCCGCTTATAAAAACAAAAATTGATTAACTAGGCGATGACAAAGTATTGTGTATAAACATGACCACCACCACCACCACCAGCCACCATCAAATATCACCAACACACGTGGCCTACCTTCAAGGCAGGGCAGCATCAAAGCTTGATGCTGCCTCACTTGTTGACACTATTGCAATACCACCCACCACCACCACCACCAAACACCACACACCACCACGACCACCCGCCACCACCAAACACCATCAACTATCACTAACACACGTGGCCTACCTTGATGCTGCCCCACTTGTTGACACTATAGCAGTACCAGCCACCACCACCACCACCACCACCACACACCACCACCACCAAACACCACACACCACCACGACCACCCGCCACCACCAAACACCATCAACTATCACTCACACGTGGCCTACCTTGATGCTGCCCCACTTGTTGACACTATAGCAGTACCACCCACCACCACCACCACCCACCACCAACAACAACTCCCACCACCAGCCACCTTCCACCACAACCCACCTCCACCACCACCACCACCACCAACAACACACGTGGCCTACCTTGATGCTGCCCCACTCTTTGACACTATTGCAGTACCTGGTCCACCCACCACCTCCCACCACCACCACCACCACCAACTCACACCACCACCACCAGCTACCACCACCAGCCACCTCCCACCACGACCACCAGCCACCTTCCACCACGACCCACCTCCACCACCAGCCACCACCAACAACACACCACCACCACCAGCCACCTCCTACCACGACCCACCACCACCACCAGCCACCTCCCACCACGACCCACCACCACCATCAGCCACCAACAACAACAACAACACACGTGGCCTACCTTGATGCTGCCCCACTCGTTGACACTATTGCAGTACCACCCACCACCACGACCCACCTCCACCACCAGCCACCACCAACAACAACACACGTGGCCTACCTTGATGCTGCCCCACTCGTTCAAACTATTGCAGTACCTGGTCCACCCACCACCTCCCACCACCACCACCCACCACCCACCACCACCACCAACTCCCACCACCACCACCAGCCACCACCACCAACAACAACACACGTGGCCCACCTTGATGCTGCCCCACTCGTTGAAGGGCAGTCCTAAGGATTTGCATTGAGTCACAAGACCATTGTACAGCGGCTTGTCAGTTGGCTTCGGGTAGCACAGCTGTGCGGAAGAGTGGGGTGGGTGGAGAGAGGGAGGTTAGATAAGTTTTAATGCACACATGTAGCAATAGAAACACAAGGAATTCACATACCCCCCACCCCACCCCACCACCACACACACACATACACACACACAGTCACAAGGATTTGCATTGAGTCACGAGACCATTGTACAGCGGCTTGTCGGTTGGCTTCGGGTAGCACAGCTGTGCAGAAGAGTGAGGTGGGTGGAGAGAGGGAGGTTAGATAAGTTTTTAATGCACACATGTAGCAATAGAAACACAAGGAATTCACATACCCCCCCCCCCCACACACACACACCCACCCCCCACCCCACCCCACCCCACCACCACCACCACCACACACACACACACATACACACACACAGTCACAAGGATTTGCATTGAGTCACGAGACCATTGTACACCGGCTTGTCGGTTGGCTTTGTGTAGTACAACTGTGCGGAAGAGGGAGGTGGGTGGAGAGAGGGAGGTTATATACGTCTGTACTGCACTCGTGTACCGCAATAGAAACACAAACAGCAGTAGAAACACAAGGAAATCAAATACCACTGCCCACCCACCCACCCACCCCGCCCCAAACTCATACTAACACACTCAGAAGCATACTAACACACTCAACCAGGAGGTGGTTGAAAAGAAAGAGGTGGGTGGAAAGAGGGACGTACTCACTAAGAACCGTACAGCACCTTCATACGAATAGACTCATACTCGCATAGTCACACTTACACCCTCATACTTACACACTCAGTAGCATTCTCACACACTCAACCATACACCCAACCCATAGAATACCCCCCCCCCCCCCCCCCCCCCCCCCCCCCTCATACCAACACAGTCAGACTTACACCCTTCTGGGGGGTGACAACCCCCAGATTCACCCTGTTGTCCGTCTGTAACACCGACCGACCAACCAAAAAAACGAAGCCTGACACTCTCCGCCAACTGTCTGATAACTAACTGGCTTCGGTTAGCTCCATCGTTGCCGCCTGCCATTCCGTTGCCAACACTCTCCGCCAACTTTTCGCGTCGCTGGCGACGCTGGATAGGACTTGTTTCACTACTGGCTTACCTATGACCAGCTAGCACCAACACTTACCTGCACCTGGTAGCCAAAGTGATGGACATAGCTCAACCATGGCCAGCTAGCACCAACACTCACCTGCCCCCGGTAGCCAAAGTGATGCTTACACCCTCATACTCATTAACTCAATCGCACACCCTCACACCCTCATACTCACACACTCATACTTCCACCCTCATACACAGACGCTATCTACTGCATTTTCACTGGTGGCTTACCTGAACCTGACAACCAAAATGATGGACACACACCAAACACACCAGGGCCAGCTAGCACCAACACACTTACCTGAACCTGATTGCCAAAATGATGGACACAACAACCATACACCCATGTGCCAGGCTAGCACCAACACACTGACCTAACCTGATTGGGGCAAATATGGACAACATCACCATACATCACACCAGGCCACTATGCACCTAACACACTTGCCTGAACGCTGATAGCCAAATGATGGACACAACAGCGCAGCACACACTACCATGCCTATCTAGCCTCAACACACTTAGCCTGAACCTTATTGCTCAAAATTATGGACAACGGCACCATACCACCAGGTGGCCTACTAGCACCAACAAACACTACCTGAACCTGATTGCCAAAATGATGGAGCATCACACTCAAACACACATGTGGTCAGCTAAGCACCAACACACTTACCTGAACCTGATAGCCAAAATGATGGACACACACCAAACACACCAGGGCCAGCTAGCACAACACAACTCACCTGAACTGTATAGCCAAATGATGCCACACACCGAACACATCAGGGCCAGCTAGCACCAACACACTTACCTGAACCTGATAGCCAAAATGATGGACACACACCAAACACACCAGGGCCAGCTAGCACCAACACACTTACCTGAACCTGATAGCCAAAATGATGAGATGACGAGCACAAACTAGCCCATCTCCTCCATTGTTCCCAGGGCCAGCTAGCACCAACACCTTAGGGGACTTGCAAGGGGGTACTCCTCAGCAATGGAGCATGCGACCGAGAGGCCAGCTAGCTCCATCAGCTGGTCGACGCTGAAACCAAGGGGACCCATGAGTTCCTCATCTACTGCCACAGCCTGGCTCTGGGACCTGAGTGGATGGGATGGGATGGATGGGATGGGGGGTCATGTCTGTCTGTTTGGCTGTCTGTGTGTGTGTATGTGTGTGTGTGTGTGAGAGTGTGTGTGTGTGTGAGAGTGTGTGTGTGTGTGTGTGTGTGGAGTGTGTGTGTGTGTGTGTGTGTGTGTGTGAGAGAGATAGTGTGTGTGTTTGTGAGGGGTGTGTGTGTGTGTGTGTGTGTGTGTGTGGGGGGTGTGTGTGCGCGAGGGGGTGTGTGTGCTCCGCGTGTGTGTGTGCGCGAGCGATGTGTGGTTGTGTGTGTGTGTGCTGTGTGTCGCGAGACGTGGTGTGTGTGCCGGCGCGTGTGTGCTGTGTGTTTGCGAGAGTGTGTGGGGGTGATGCGCGCCTAAGTGTGTGTGTGTTGTCGAGTGTGTTTGTGTGCGCGCGTGTGTGTGTGTGTGCCGCGCGTGTGTGTGTGTGGCTGATGTGTGTGTTGTGTTGTGTGTGTGTAAGTGGTGTGTGTGTGCGCTCCGAGCTTCGTGTGTGTGTGCGTCGCTGGTGTGTGTGTGGTGCGCGCGCGTTTGTTTGTGTGCGCGGCGCCGTGGTGTCTGTGCGTGTGTGTGTCTTTGTGTGTGTGTGTGTCCCTGCGGGGCCGGGCCCTCCTGGGCTGGGGCTAGGCTGGCTGGGGGTTTTCTGCCTGTCTGTTGTCTGTCTGTGTCTGCGTGTCCCTTGCGTGGCTTGGCTGGCTCGGCTGGGGGGTGTCTGGGCCTGGGGGGCTGGGCTGGTGGGGGGTGGGGCTTGGTCTGGGGCTTTCTTGTTCATGTCTTTTTCGTCTGTTTTGTGTCTGTGTTTCTGGTCTGTGCGTCTGTGTGTCGTCTGTGTTCGGGTGTCGATCTGCTGTGTCTGTGTAGCCTGTCTGTCTGTTGTCTGCCTAGTCTCTGCCGTCCTGTCATAGTCGTCGGTTCGGGGCGGGCTGGCTGGCTGTAGGTCCTGTAGGGCGGTGCGTGGGTCGGGCTCGCTGTGGGCAGATGTGTGGGAGAGACGACTAGAGAGCCGATCGAGAGAGATGAGCGATGGCGATCGACGTATAGAGATAGAGAGCTAGAGAGATAGAGAGACTGCGGGAGCGCCGACGAGCTAGCGCGCTAAGCGATCGCGAATCGCGTAGATAGCGCGCTCGCGCGCCTCGCGCGCTCGCGCGCCTCCGGCTCGCGGCGTCTCTCGCGCTCGACGCTCGCGCGCTCGCTCCGCTCGTCGCGCTCTCGCGCGCTCGCGCGCTCGCTCGCTCGCGCGATCGTCTGACGCTCGCGCAGCTCGCGAGCTCGCGCAGCTCGCGCGCTTCTCGCGCTCGCGCGTCGCGCGCTCGCGGCGCTCGGCGCGTCTTCGCGCGCTCGCGCGCTGCGCGCTCGCTCGCTCGCGCGGCTCGATCGCGTCCTCGCGCGCTCGCGTCGCTCGCCGCGCTCGCGCGCTCGCTCGCCTCGTCGCTCGCGCGCTTCGCGCGCGGCGCAGGCGCGCGCTGCTCGCGCGCGCCGCGTCCGGCGCGCGCGCGCGCGCCGCGCGCGGCGCCGACTCGCGCTCGCCGCTCTGCGCGCCGCCGTCGCGCGACGCGCGTCAGCGCGCTAGAGGCGAGAGAGAGCGAGCTGCGCTTCTCGTCCCGCGAGACTCGTCGCGCTCGCGCTCGCGCCGGTCGTCGCTCGCATCTCTCGCTCCTCGCTCGCTCTCCGCGCGCCTCGGGCTCGTCTACGCGCTCGGCGCCGCGCGCGCTCGCTCGAGCGGCCGCGCCGCAGCGCGCCGGCGCGCGCCGCGAGCGCGCGCGCGCCGCGCGGGCCTCCGCTCCTCGCAGCGCGCGCGCAGCGCGGCCCGCGCGCTCGCGATAGCGCGCGGCGCGCGCGAGAGAGAGAGAGAGAGAAGAGATAGGAGAGAGAGAGAGAGGAGAGAGAGAGAGAGAGAGAGAGACTAACATGGGCGCAAGTTCCAGCAAACATTGGGGGAGACAGGCCAGGGTGCTTGAATGGGAGTCTCACTAGGCTAAAGTTACCATTTATATACACTATCATATGATGCAGTCTGTATGTCCTCATATGATGCAGTCTGTATGTCCTCATATGATATCGCACTTGCCTTTGCTCAACATTATATAATATTCCAGGCCCTATGGATACACACATCCACAATTCATTGTTGCGTTGTATCCTACTTGGTAGGCTATTTTTCATAGTGAGAGATTAGGCCAACGTGAAAATAAGTTGACATAAACTTTGAGATATTAGGTCGACATAAAATTAGGGCAACATAAAATTAGGTTCAAAAGCAAACTTAGAAACATAAGGTCAACATGCACATCCACAAATTAGATAAACGTGAAAACTGAGCCCCCCCCCCCCCCCCCCCCCCCCCCCTCCACACACACACACACACACCCTCAGGTGGAGTGATGACTCACACTACCCTCATTGAGCATGCAGATAATCATCACCATGCATAACTACATCTGCATCATCATCATCATCAGCAGCAGCATCATAGAGCATGCAATATCGTCAAAGAGCATGCATGATCATCATCATCACCAATTATCATCACCACCACCAGCGCATCATGATCATCATCACATCATATCATCATGATCATCATCACCACCATGCATTCATCATCATCATGCATCACCATCAGCATGCAGACCATGTTACTTACAGATAGGATATTTCGCTCATAGCTGCTTTAGCATGCACTGCTCGAGCTTTGGCTGGGAATGTCGTAACAGTGGGAGCAGTGAGGGGGGCAGCAGCGCGCGGAGTGGCAGGATTGAAGCTGATGTGGGAAAATCGCGAGCGGAATCTAGGCAGCGTTGACGATGCGGCGCGATGGAGGAGGAGCATGGGAGGAGGGAGGGGGGGGGGGGGGATTTGCACTGAGTGGATGTGGGTGAACGAGCCTGAAATTGTTAGCAGGGAGGCAGAGAGGCAGGCAGGGAACCTGTGGCTATTGGCTCAGGGGTAGATTGGGGCGAATGGGTTGCTTTGGGTGAAACCGAGCGTTGAAAGTTTAAGAAGAGAGGTGGAACAAAAGTGGTTGGGTTTGGCAGGCGTGAGGAGAGGATGGAGTGGGGGAGAGGACAATTATTACGAGACGGAAGAATGTTGAGTGGGTGGGTCGACGGGGGGGTGGGTTGGGACCACGAAGTGCACTTTCGCGACTTGCAGGTGATGCTCCGAGTCCCGAATTGAGAGGATGGAGATGCGACAAGGTAGGGTTGGGGGAGGGACCCGGGGGAGGGAGGAGGCCAGGAGGGGTTGGTTGGCTGGAATGTTCTGATTATTGATAGGCGACAGGTGCAGGTGTCGGAAGTAACTCCAACTCCGAGACCGCCCCTTGCGACAGATCCCGCGTTGATCTTTGCGCTCAGCCGCGCTCAGCCCAGATGACGGGAGGCACTCGGCAGGACTGGAGAAGGCTAATGCTACTGTCGAAGGTGGCGAGCAGTAGGGTTGTTCAGGACGCTGCGTGCAATGAAAAGGTTGTAGGTCGTGACATGGTCGTGATCACTGTTTGTTTTGGGGGCTACTCGTAGCAGCTTCCAAGCAGCTTCATTGGCCACTAACTGGGCAATCGCAAAGCTGTCAGCTGCATTTGAATGACTGTCATGTCTTTTAGACGCACTACCGGTATGGCGGTATCTAGGGTCAGGTTAGGCCCTAAAAAGAAACAGTGGTCGTGACTCGTGAGAAGTAGCACTTAATTATCAAGGATGTTGAAGTATTTCCTCCCGATGATGTGGGACCCCGTACACAAAACAGCGCCCACTGAGGATTCAGAAAGAAAGGCTGAGGAAGTTGTACATAAGTAGGAGGCTCACGTTGGAATAGCGGGGCATGCCTGACCACTGCCAATCAAGACGGACACCACTACCCCTAGCAACTTTGACAGTATGTGTGTATGTGTGTTATTGCAGTCTAGGGGTAAACCAATTAAGCTAAAGGGACGTGCCCAACGATGACAGGGGGGGCTATCTAAACGGTAACGAAAAGCAGTGATGAACTGAACCCCAAACAATTGTGTTTACTGACAAGGGCCCTGAGTTCGTGCTAGAGTGATAATTTAGTAGTACGAGTAATACAAAGAAAAGCAACATGGGCAATTACGGTTAAACCCTGTCCAGGTATGGTCGATTTCGCGCACACTTTTTGAGCCTCGCTGCGCGTTTCGCGCATTTTTCAACCCCCCGTGGGCGCAGCGCAAATTTTTCGCTTTTTGCACTACAAAGCGCTGACCAATTTGACAAAAGTATTACTCTGGTCCAGTTATGAAGAGGTTGGATCAAGTATATTATATTATTTTGACAATATGCTTTGCTATAAATTGATTATGTTACTGCCGAAGACGGCGAGCGGCTTTAAAGGCTGGAGCCATGTACCCAAGTTCCAAGGAGTAGCCAATTAGGCGTGTTGAGCTTGACAAGTCGTTAAACATTCGGTGTAGAGTTTTGTAGTCAGTGGCTGCTGGTCTCGTAGAGGTTTTGTATTACAATTCGTTACATGAGGGGGCGATGTACATAGAGAAGTAGCAGCGCATCTGAGAAGCGGTGCATGCCAGCGGTACAGCCGCCTGGCGTGGTTACAGCCCCCACCTGGCTGACAGTCTCAGTCACCAGTTGGCTGGACAGTGTTGACACGCGACCTGGCGTGCCACATGATTCGGCTATAAGCCGTACCATAACATTGAGATTTTGACACTATCATCGGTCTTAGTCAGAACTCTGGTTTCCTTGGTTTCGCATGGGGCGAAGCATTGTATTCTGCAGAAGGTTACTCGCCAAATTGCCGACGTATTGAACCTTGAAACACTCCTGCTGCTGCTGCTTACGCTCGTTGTATGAACTAAGATTATAATTTGTGTGCACATAGCACCAGCTTTGTAAGGCTCAATTCATCGACATTTCCATGATTTTAATGTTTATTAACGAATTTGGCCATCGACATCTCAGACCTGGTTAACATTTTCCATCGGTTGCGGATTATCTGCAGCAGTGCAGCGCCGCATGAGACAAAATTGGAAAACTGGCGGAGTGTGTTGGCAACAGAAAGATAGGTGGCAACATTGGAGGTGGCCGAAGCCATGTAGTTATGAGACAGTTGGCTGATGTGTCAGGCTTCGTCTCAGTCGTCAGTCGGTCGGACAAAGGGGTGAATGTGGGAGCTCCCGCCCCCCCTCCTGGGGGTGCTTCGCCAAATATTACGGGAGTAAGAGGGCTTTACAACTTCCTCAACCAATCAGTAGATAGGTACAAATATGTGAGGTCATATGGGGTGGTGGTTTCAAACACTTCTACGCCTACCTACCCCGTCTCAATCAAAACTTCTGAAAAGCGCGGACAAACAAACACAGGTTCCCCCCTAGGACTGTCCTCGTTCTCAAAACAATCTCAATCATTCAAAATCCTTGTATAATAAGTTCAATATCCCGAGTTCACTCCAACCTCCCCCCCCCCCCCCCCCCCCCCCCCCCCCCCCCACACACACACCAATCGAAAGGGTGGGAAAGGTTCACTCCCACAACACTACAAAATGAAAGAGCCAACAGATCAACCGCATCAGCTGTGATGGACTCCACCTAGCTGTCAACTAAGGCAGAAGCCAATTCGCAATGTGGCCTTCAGCCTGCGCAACAGCAGCCTCTGCGCACAGTGGCCATTAGCTTCAGCAGCAGCAGATGTAAACAAGCTCACATGTTGGCCTCGGCACAGCTTCACATGTTGACCTCGGTGTTACCAGCCTGGCCCCGATGTTACCAGCCTGTAGTATAGCTTTAGATGTTGATCTCGATTTCACCAGCCTCGCTGACGCGGGACTCAAAGGTAGGTAGGGGCTTGGTTTTCACCACCTTGCCAACAAGGGGAAGGTCGGGGAATCCAGGGCTGGGGGGGGGGGGGGGGGGGGGGCATAGGTGGGTCGTCAGGGGCAGGTGGAGGGTGGTTGCAGTAAGGTGGGGAATCCAGGGCTGGTGGCGGGTGGTTGCAGTGGCGGGGTGGGTGCTTCAAGTGGGCTGTGCGTCGTGTCTATGGGGGGATAGGTCGCGAGTTGTGATATTGGGGTGTGGGGCGGTTGCATGGTGCGGGGCCACTGGTGGGTTATCAAGTGCAGGTGTTCAGGTGTGTGTGGGGTGTGAGGGTTCAGGTGGTGTACGGGAAGGTGTGTGCAGGGTGCGAGGGATTGGGGGGCAGGTTGGGTGCGGTGTAAGGAGAGGTAGGCTTGACTTGCGAGGGTGTGGGGGGCAGAGCCAGGGGGCAGGGTTTGGGGGGCAGGGTGGGTGCGTTGAGTGGGTGGGTGCGGTGGGTGGGTGCAAACAAAGGGTGTGAAACTTCTTTGGAGAAATGCGATGTGTCAGATTGTAATTGGATCTTAATTGGGAGTACTCACCACCACTCTCCCCAGACCTCTCCAATGGCAAGGGGGAGTGGTGGGTTGGGGGATGAGGGTTTGGGTGGATGTGTGGGAAGGTGGGTGTGGAGTGTGGGGTGCGGGTGTGTGGGTGGGTGTGGGAGGGGTGGCCTTGGGGTACGGGGGTGTCGGGGATGGATTATAAGGGTCTTCGCCACCACTCCCGTGACCTCTCCAATGGCAAGGGGGAGTGGTGGGTTGGGGGATGAGGGTTTGGGTGGATGTGTGGGAAGGTGGGTGTGGGGTGCGTGGGTGTGGGAGGGGTGGTCTTGAGGTACGGGGGTGTCGGGGGTGGATGCTAAGGGTCTTCGCCACCACTCCCAGACCTCTCCAATGGCAAGGGGGAGTGGTGGGTTGGGGGACGAGGGTTTGGGTGGATGTGTGGGAAGGTGTGTGTGGGGTGCGGGGGTGTAGGTGGGTGTAAGGACGAGTGGCCTTGGGGTGCGGGCGTGTGAGGGGTGGACGCAAAAAAAAAAACGCCTGGAGAGGCGTGGTGTCGCGGGGACCCTCCCGTACGCCGCAGCTGGGGACAGTCACCATGGCAGAGTAAGTGTCATCCTATAGGCGGTAGGGACTCCTTCATGCGACTTGTGGCAAGAATGCTGGTACAGGAGGCAATAGATTCTCTGTGCAGCTTAGAGATAAGTTGAAGTGGATGCAAAGGGTACTCACCACCACTCTCCCTTGACCTCTCCAGTTGCAAGGTCGAAAGCAGTCTTGTGGGTGGGGCAGACGATGCACTTGTCGGCAATCTGCGCAAGTCAAACACTCATTGTAAGTCCAAGGTTTTAGGGTTTAGGGATTACTAGTCAACCCAAACTTTGTCGGCAATCTGCACAAATCAAACACTCCTTTCAAGTCCAAGGGTTTAGAGTTTAGGGTTTACTGGTGAACCCTACACTTTTTCGGCAGTCTGCGCAAGTCAAACACTCATTTTGAATCCAAGGGTTTAGGGTTTACTGGCAAACCTTAAACTTTGTTGGCAAGCTGGGAAAGTCAAACACTCATTTCAAGTCCAAGGGTTTCCTGGCAAACCCTAAACTTTGTTTGCAAGCTGGGAAAGTCAAACACTCATTTTGAGTCCAAGGGTTTAGGGTTTACTGGCAATCCCTAAACTTTGTCAGCAAGCTGCGCAAGTCAAACACTCGTTTCAAGTCCAAGGGTTTAGGGTTTACTGGCAAACCCTAAACTTTGTCGCCAAGCTGGGAAAGTCAAACACTAATTCCAAGTTCAAGGGTTTAGGGTTTACTGGTAAATCCTAAACTTTGTCGGCAAGCTGCGCAAGTCAAACACTCATTTCAAGTCCAAAAGCAGCATCTTCATAAACTAATCCAACCGCCAAATGTACTAGCCATGGGAGGCTGCATGTGTATGTAGGGAACAGCAGTATGACCACATCAAACCCCCATCCAATCCCATCCACACTCCCAAAATATAGACTCCCCCCACCATATAATATGCCGGTCCCTACACGTTAGGAATAGATGGGCATGTCTCTGGCTTAACTTCTTTCTAGTTTGTGCTGTTGACAATTAGGCTGTGTATGAGAATATGTCCCCACAAGCAGGGTGGTGAGCAGGGTGGGCACAAACGGGGGGGAGAAAACAAGGAACGGGGGAGGAGGGGGAGAAGGCGGGCGCAAGGGGAGTGCGGGAAGGAGCAGGATGAGAGCAGCAACACTGAACGAAACCAAAAAACCAACACCCCCACCCTCACCACCCCCCCCCCCCCCAAAAAAAGCTACCCCCACCCCCCCAAAGCACCACACCCCAACAACCCCCTCCCCACACCCGACCCCCCCCCCCCCAAACACACCCCCCAACCTCCCCACAAAAACCCCCCCCCCCCACCCCCCCCACCCCACAACAAACACCACACCCCCCTCACATCCCCAAAAACCCCCCACCCCCCCCCCCTACTCACCCCCCCACCCTACAAACCCCCCCCCCCCCCCCCACCCCCCCCCCCCCCCCCCCCACCCCCCCCCCCCAACACCCCCCCCCCCCCCCCCCCCCCCCCCCCTCTCTCCTTCATGGTGGTACAGCATGGCAGATTAATGGTTTCCACATGCCTGTCACCAGTTCCAATCCGATTGGTGTGCTCCCTAGTTTCTGTAGCTGTCCCATCGTGGGATCTCCCAACAATTAGTGGATGGTGAGTAGCCCAGAGTTGGCTTGAAAACCATATAAAATGTAAATTCCAGAATGGAAGGGTTTTAGTGAGATCTGGGTCTCATGAAGTAAACCTCGACATAACTGCTTAATGATGAAACCTTTAGCCACACCAAGTCTTCTGATCACAAAGGAAATGCAATCAGTGGGAAATGGGGACGAACGTCGACACTGACCCCTAGATGCCCCAAGATATGACTCAGAAACTCCCAGTGCATCTGAAGCTCAGTCGACAACGAGATGACGAGCAGTCGTGCTGGCTAAGTTGTACATGCACCGGCAGGGGTTGCCTAGGATGGCATGATCGAGTCCGACGTAGAAAGTTTGTTGCCAGAAAACTGCAGTATGGATGCTGGCGGTTACGTTTGAAGAAGAAACCTACCTCGCCCTGGAACATGGCAGTCTTGCCGACGAGGGGGAGTCCAAGATGGGTGCACCTGAGGGGAAGCAGGATGCCGAGGCAGATGGTTAGAGGTGGTGGGGGAGAATGCTTCAACGGGCTAGGATGGGCGCGCATCGAATGCCCAGGGTAACATAAGAAAACAGACTATTGGAATGTTCGGGATGCAAGGAATCGGAGATTAGGGGGGTGCAAAGGGGGTGAGGATAAAGAGATCGGGGTGGGGAAATGTCGTCCTGCGCAGGTCCTGTTAGTGGAGTGGACACGATGGTGGAACTAAGGAGACCGTCTGCACGCGCGTGTGGAGATCGTGTGGCGATCGTGTGGAAATCGAAGCAAAGAGACTAATCAGATGATGCATCTCATATTACATCAATTGCGGTTCGAAACTTCGATCCGATCTTGACGAAAATAATCTAGCAGTGGTCTTGAAGAGTGCAGCACTGCAGCATACTCACTTGTTGCTGACAGCGTACACCGAGCCATCAACTGATGCGAGGAGCACCTTCTGTCCCCCAACCTCGACGACCTTCTTTCCACCAGCCGCAGCGAGCTCGGAAGAGGTAGCAACCTTGGTCCAGGCAGCAGCCTGAACCCGGACGCAGGAGCGCCTGGAGACGATGGAGGCCCTGGTGGAAACGTTGGCACGGAGCATGGTGAAGAAGGGGTTGCGAGACAGAGAGGCGTGTTGTAGGGTACTGAAGCGTCGCACAAGAATATGACGAATGGAGAGAATGGAACCTCAGACTCTTCTGCCCATGACCAACCTGTCAGTGGTGTACTGCCGGATTCGGAAACTGCTGACAAGTGTTATTCGCAATTTCGAAGAATGATTTTCTGATCTTGGTCAAGTATTGCATTGGGATTTGAATGAGGTGGGGACCTGGGCAAGGGATTGCTTTCTGTACTCAGGAGTGTGGTGCAGTGGTGTGATGATAACATTGTTCATGAAAATTAGTGGAGGACCAGGAGGAGCCCAGGCCTCCAATTGTTTACTAATGCCGATCGAGTTTTCTGAGAATGGGGCTATAATGGCATGATTCAGCTCCAAAAAGGCTCCAACATAGCATCACCAAAACACCAAGGTACATCATTTAGCACTCGTGCTGCAGGTAGCACCGTAAAGAAACGCTGGTGGAGGATAAGACAAGGTTTTGCCAACTTTTAATCTTGCCATTTCATTCTGCGCATTCGGTAGTTCAAGGTGTGTGTGTTGTAACAGTCCAGGGGTAGGCCAAATAGGCTAAAGGGACTTGTGTAACCGTCAAGAGTAAGAGGCAAGATTTAATGAGCATAAATACACGTCTGGTGAGTCAAAATCTACCCTAACAACGTTGTAGGTCCTCCATATTTACTACAACGTTACGTTTCGTCCACCACTGATGAGATGGTGACTGGTGAAAATGATTTGTTCGCGCTTACATTTTTCCTAGTATTGTTTTTACTGCTGAAGACGGCGAGCAGCCAAAATGCTGGCTGCATATATATATAATCGAGTTCAAGTTCCTTGAGGTGTGACACTGGGAGATATGAGACAGTGTGGGAAACTGGAGATGATCGACTGGACAGAGTTACAAGTTAGGTCGGTCATTCATATGACCGATATGAGGGCTTAAGAGGTGACACGTAGGCCCTTATATCACAGTCATGTCTACACGTATGACAGGGATGTATAGTAAGTATACCGTAGTTAGGGGACGGCAAATCATATGATGCTGACCAAAGACGAATATGATATCATATGATATCATACAAAAATCATATGATTTAATATCATGTGATATGATGCCCAGGCCAAAGTTACCTAGTCAGACCGCCAGCATCATATGATATCATATGATATCGTATGATGACATGATATCATATGATATCATATTGCCTATCCCTAAGTATAGTACCGTAATATTGTAGCACAGTGACTGATAAGATAAGGACAGCAAGAGAGAAATTTAGTCAAACGCTGACAAAGTGTTGACCGAATGCGTTAAGAGATTAAACAAAGTACCGGTATATTTGGACAAAATGATTATATTTTGATTATTTATGATGATGACGGTGATGATATTTATCCTGGCAATTATATTCTTGCCGACATGCCGAGACGGCGAGCAGCTAAATCGTTGGCTGGAGGCATAAACCAAGTTCAAGTTGTGTTGACTGTGCGGCTTGAGTGCAAGTGCGCGCCAGGGTTGTTCAGGACGCTGCGTCATGCGCCGCAGACGCAATGGCGAAGGGCCTGTTGCTTCATAAGGCGCTACGTGGGGAGGGTTTGTTGTGTCGCAGACGCAGTTTCAGTGGGTTGGTTGCGTCTCAGAACGCAGGCTAAGGGTTAATTATGGGTCAGTTGCAGTTTGGTTGCGTCTCAGGACGCAGGCCGTAAAGTTGGTTGCGTCTAAGGTCGGGGGACTTCTCAACAACCCTGATGCGTACAAACCCCCTTTCACTCTCATCGCAATTTAGGTTGAAAGCATAGTTACTGACTGATTGACAGTAGACCCGAAATCCTTCAGTCCTCATTAATAGCCCTATGGATGCATGTATGTCCAGGGGTAAGCCAAATAGGCTTAAGAGACTTGCCCAACCGTATAGGAAGGGCTCAAAAAGAAAAAGCACTGATGAACTGAATGTATAATTGTTTATACCCTTTAATAGCCCTAAAGGATGATAGTCTATTAAACATCTTGATCCTTTGAGGATGGACAAGTCCCTTTAGCCTAATTGGCTACCCCTGGACTGCAATGTACACACCCCCGAGGGTAAAAATGCTGATGATAAATGCGTTACACTTCAGCTGTTTGGTGCAAGTAGTAAGCATGCACAACAGGGGAAAGAAACAAGTTTGAAGTGTGGTGTTAGAGGCAGGGTTGTTCAAAATGTTATGTTTCCCGACTCGAACACAGATTTTTGGCGGAGCCCCCCCTTCTGGGGGGCGGGAGCCCCCAGTGTTACCCATTTGTCCGTTCGTCCATCCATCCATCCGTCTGACCGTGTTGAAGCCCGACACGTCAGCCAACGGTCTCGTAACTAACTCGCTTCCGTTGCCACCTGTCGCTCCCTTGCAATCACTCTCCGCCATTTTTTTGCGTCGCAGGCGACGCTGCATAAAACTTGTTGAGAGGCTGTTACGTCTCAAACGTAGATTTGAGCCCATGTAATGTAGATTTTGGGCTGATGAGACGTAGATTGGGCTGATGAAACATGGATTTTGAGAACAGTAACGTCTCAAAACGTAGATTTTGAAGTACCCTTGAACAACCCTGGTTATAATTTTTCCTGGTACTGTTTTTTTCACTGCCGAAGACGGCGAGCAGCCAAATTTCTGGCTGAAGCTATGTAACCAAGTTCAAGTTTCAAGTTCAAGTCCCTGATGCCATGCCTCCAAGCGGCAATTAGGAAGAAACCTGGATTTGACAAGTCTTTGAAATGTCTAACCTACTCAGTTTGCTCCCTGGTTTCCGTGGGTATCGCACGGGAGGGACTCGGAATTAGAAGACGGGGAACAGCCTAGAGTTGGCTGAAAAAGCATGTAACAATCCAATCCAATTAGCAAGAAACTTGACATCTAAGGAATTCTTCAACGTATGCTGTAACCGTTTTAACCATCTGGCTACTCCTGTGCTCAGTATGCTCCCTGATCTCATGGTTCAATGGTTGATCATTTTGCTGGACTGAAGAAGGTGCTGGGTTCAAATCCCTACAGGTGCGCTTTAGTGTCCGCGGTCGCTGTCAACCACCATGGCAGCACTGTCCAGGTAAAGTAGAGGCCTGTTCTCTACCACTGTAAGACAGGGAATCCCTTTATACCACGCCCCACCAGGCGTTATCAGTACTATGCTCCCTGATCTCAATAATCATGTGACTAAGAGGCGACCGCCACTGTTTCTTTTTCAGGCTACGGCTTTTTCAGAGATTGGTGTGGTGGGTGGCTAGGGCCATTTGTATGGGAGTGGGGGTGGTGGCTGGGTCCTCCTCCATGATGTTTATGGGGCTGTGATCTAGCCCACTGTTTCTTTTTCGGGCTACGCGTAGCAGCTTTTAGGCAGCTCCCTTTCCCTGTCCTTGAGCCAAACCTGAAGCTAGCTAGTGCGCCTGAAAGCTGATGTGACGAGCATTCCAATACAGCTTCAAGCATTGGTTTTGACCCAGTGGCTGGCTATTGGAGCAAGTGGGAAGCTGGCAGACGTAGCAAAAAATGAATCAGTGGAAACCGCTTGGTAAATGAAATGTTCTGCTAAGTAAGTTGCGGACAGAGTGGGAGTGATAATGACTTTCAGAGAAGGGATCGGCATATCATATGATACTGGCCAAAGGCGAGTATGATATCATACAAATTGCATCATATGATATTGTATATAAATGGTAGCTTTGGCCTTGACAGACTGCCGGCATCATATGATATTGTATGATGACATGATATCATATGATATCATATCGCTGTTCCCCTTTAATGAGAGACCAGTGGCAGTACATTTGTGACATACCACACCATTAATGAGAGACCAGTGGCAGTACATTTGTGACATACGTTATGGATGGGGTGGTGTAGGAAATGGAAGTTAGGAATATGTTATATTTCAGTATAGCCCCTTTCAGCGAATCAATTGGTCTAGTGGTACACCAAATTGCTTTGAGGATGCAGGGTCGGGGGTTCGATTCCCCCTACGGTCGCCCTGAGCGCTGCAGGTCGTTGTCAACCGCGATGGTAGCTTGCTCAGTTAAGGTAGAAGACCGCTCTCTACCCGCGCGACGGGCTCCCTTAACATCACGCCCCACCAGGCGTCAGCATTACCTTTTTATTTCTGTATTTCAGTTTGACCTTTATACGTGGGGAACGGCAAATCATATGATACTGACCAAAGGCGAGTATGATACCATGTGGTATCATACAAATTGCATAATATGATATTGTATGTAAATGGTAACTGTAGCCTAGTCAGACTGCCGGCATCAAATTATATCATAAGTATTACATGATATCATATGACATCATATTGCCGTTCCCTATTTTTATGGACCTTGGCATGGTAGGGGAAAGCTAGTCCGGGGGCAGCCAGTCCGGGGGTAACCGGTTAACCCTGACCCCCCACCCCCAGACTGGCTACCCCCGGACTAGCTTCAGTATTTCAGTTGATCTTTATATGGACCCGGGCATGGTAGGGGGAAGATAGTCTGGGGGTAGCCAGTCCGGGGGTAACCGGTTAACCCTGACCCCCCACCCCCGGACTGGCTACCCCCGGACTATCTTCAGTATTTGAGATTGACCTTTATATGGACCCGGGCACCGAGAGGTGTACGGGTTAGAATGGTCACCATAACCGGAGGAGTCCCTGGTTCGAACCTGCACTCCGTCATGTGCGCTAGAAATCCCTGGTTTCCGTGGTTCTCACCCAAGGGGTAATTGTTGGCTGCAATGTGCAGACGGTTAGACGCTAAACCTGGCGTATAGAACCTTGAAACAATTATTATTATATGGACCTGGGCATGGTAGGAGGAAGCTAGTCCAGGGATAGCCAGTCCGGGGGTGACCGGTTAACCCTACCCCCCCATCCAGTCCCCAAGTCATGTCCAGGGGTAGGGGGAAGCTAGGCCGGGGGTAACCGGTTAACCCTACCCCCCCACCCAGTCCCCATGTCATGTCCAGGGGTAGGGGGAAGCTAGTCAGGGGGTAGCCAGTCCGGGGGTAACCGGTTAACCCTATCCCCCCACCCAGTCCCCATGTCATGTCCAGGGGTAGGGGGAAGCTAGTCATGGGGGTAGCCAGTCCGGGGGTGGGAGTTTATGGCCTACGGTTAACTGGTCAACCCCGGACTGGCCATACCCGGACTAGCTTCCCCCTACCCCTGGACATGACATGTCTGTCATGTATCTAAACTGTCTGCAGCCCTGTGATTATATTCTGCACCGCATTCTAGGAGTGCGGTGTAGCAATGTGTAGTATGCTACCCGTGATCACTCCACCCGCAGACGGTGAGCAACCAGAAGCTGTTAGATTACGTAAACAAGTATTCCTGCCTACGTTAGGCAGTTGGAAGTTGTTAGGCGCCTGAGTTAGGTGGTTGGAATTTGCTGGGTGCGTACATTGTAGCCTGTTGTTGTTGCTGTTGCTGCTGTTGCTGCAACTGCTGCAGCTGCCACCCAGCTAGGGCTGACATCCCGCCAGCTGGCTGCTGTTGCTGCTGCACCTGCTGCCCTTGCTGTGCCTGCTGTGCTTGCTGCTGTTGCGTTTGCTGCTGTGCTTGCTGTGTCTGCTGTGCTGCTTGCTGCTGCTGTGCTTGCTGCGCTTGCTGTGCCACTTGCTGCTGCTGCGCTGCCTGCTGTGCTTGCTGCTGCTGCGCTGCCTGCTGTGCTGCCTGCTGTGCTGCCTGCTGTGCTTGCTGCTGCTGCGCTGCCTGCTGTGCTGCCTGCTGTGCTGCCTGCTGTGCTTGCTGCTGCTGCGCTGCCTGCTGTGCTTGCTGCTGCTGTGCTGCCTGCTGCTGCGCTGCCTGCTGGGCTTGCTGCACCTTCTGCTGTGCCTCCTGTGCTGCCAGCTGCTGTGCCTGCTGCGCGGCCAGCTGCTGCTGCGCCTGTTGCTGTTGCTGTTGTGCCTGTGCCTGTTGCTGCTGCGCCAGTTGTGCTTGTTGCTGTTGAGCTGCCTGCTGCACCTTCTGCTGTGCCTGCTGGGCTGCAAGCTGCTGAGCTTGCGCCTGCTGTGCAGCTAACGCCTGTGCTTGCTGCTGCTGTGCTGCAGCCTGCTGGACCGCCACCTGCTGCGCCTGTACCTGCGCCAGTGCGTGAGCCTGTGCCTGCTGCTGTTGCAGCAGCAGCTGCTGCTGTTGGGTCTGCTGCTGAGAGCGCCTCAGGTCACGCAGGCGGATGCGCTCTGCGTCCAGGGCCTTGCGTGAGGCTTCCAATGTTGCACGCTCGGATTCCAAGGCCTGGGGGAGGTAGAGAGGTGCTTGGTGTGAGTGTGTGTGTGTGTGTGTGGGGGGGGGGAGGTGAGGTTGAGGTGGAAGGTGAGTAAGATGGGGATTCCAAGGCCTGGGGGAGGTAGAGAGGTGCGTGTTGTGTGTGTGTGTGTGTGTGTGTGGTGTGTGGGGGGGGGGGGGGGTAAAGGAAGGGTGCGTGGTGCTGGGTGTGTGTGTGCATGTGTGTGTGTGGGAGGTGAGGTTGAGGTGGAAGGTGAGTAAGATGGGGATTCCAAGGCCTGGGGCAGGGGCAGGTGGGGAGGTCATTGAGGGGCTGGTATAGTGCTTTGTTGGCACAGGGGGGGTAGAGGGGGAGGCAGAGGGGGGGGCACAACAGGGGGGGTGAGCACATGGGGAGGTACAGGAGGAGGTAGGAGGGGGAGGCACAGAGGGGGGGGGGGGGGGGGGGGGAGTTGAGGGGAAGGCATAGGGGTGGGCACAGGGGAGCGGAGGGGGAGGGGGGAGCATAGGGGGGGGAGAGGGGAGGTACAGGAGGGAGGTAGAGGGAGGCACAAGGGGAGCAGAGGGGGGGGGGGGGCACAGGGGGAAAGTACAGAGGAGGTAGAGGGGAGCAACGGGGGGGGCACATGGGGGAGGTAGAGGGGGAGGCAGAGGGGGGTGCACAGTGGGAGGTACAGTGGGAGGCAGGGGGGGGGCACAGGGGGAGTAACAGGAGGAGGAAGATGGGAGCACAAGGGGGAAGGCAGAGGGGGTGGGGGACCAGGTGGAGGTACAGAGTGAGGTAGAGGGGAGGCAGAGAGAGGGGGGGGGGGCACAGGGGGAGGTACAGGAGGAGGTAGAGGGGGAGGCACAGGGGGAGGCACAGGGGGAGGCAGAGGGGGGGGGGGGGCACAGGGGGAAGGTCCAGGAGGGGTAAGCAGGGGGAGGGCAGAGGGGGGGGGCCAGGGGAGGTACAGGAGGAGGTAGCGGGGCGGAAACGAGGGGGAGGCCCACAAGGGGGGGTTCCAAGGGGGGGTGGAGGCAAGGGGGGGAAATGTAAATGCGAAGGAAAATGTAAACGTGAACATTTGTGTTCTTCCTTATTTGTGTGTATTCTATTAAGTGGTGCAGGGAGATATAAACACAAAGATTTTCTTCTTCTTCCTTTTTTTTTGTATTTTATCAAGTGGTGCGCACCTTGTCGAGCTCATCTGCATGCTTTAACTTGAGAGTGATCTTGGTTACATAGCTTCAGCCAGCAATTCGGCTGCTCGCCGTCTTCGGCAGTAAAAATGAATTTACCAGGAAAATGTAAACGTGAACATTTGTCTTCTTCCTTATTTGTGTGTATTTTATTAAGTGGTGCAGGGAGATATAAACGCAAAGATTTTCTTATTCTTCCTTTTTTTTGTATTTTATCAAGTGGTGCGCACCTTGTCGAGCTCATCTGCATGCTTTAACTTGAGAGCGATCTTTCGTGTTTGCAATATATTATAGATGCAACTGGTTAAAAAAAAGCCATCTATATCTAAATATGGTAGCTCTCTCTCTCTCTCTCTCTCTCCTCTCTCCTCATCTCTCTCATCTTCCCCTCTCTCTTTCTCTCTCTCTCTCTCTCTACGGTATATATAAAGATTCACGTATTCTTCTTCTTTGCGACACCGTATCACAAACATAAGGTGCGCACCTTGTCTAGCTCATCTGCATGCTTTAACTTGAGAGTGATCTTGCGTGCTTGCAATATATTTTACATGTACCGGTATCTATCTATCTATACATATGGCATCTCTCTCTAAATAGAAGGATACACGTATCCTTCTTCTTCGCTACGCCGTATCACAAACAAAAGGCACGTACCTTGTCTAGCTCATCTGCATGTTTTAACTTGAGATCTTGCGTGCTTGCAATATATTATACATGTGCTGGTATCTGTCTATCTATCTATACATATGGCATCTCTCTATATATAGAAGGATACACGTATTCTTCTTCTTCGCGACGCCGTATCACAAACAAAAGGCACGTACCTTGTCTAGCTCCTCTGCATGCTTTAGCTTGAGAGCGATCTTGCGTGCTTGGACATCTACCACCTGCATTACCAGACGCATCACCTCCTCGCCCTCCAGGTCAGCGAGCACCTGGGCCTGGGCGGCGGCAGCACCCAGGGCGGCGGCAGCTGCAGTACGCACCCTCACGGCGCTAATCTGTATCTCGGAGGGGGGCGGGACCTACAGTGCGGGTGAGTGGGGTGAGTGTGTTTGAGGGGGTTAGGTAGGTCCGTGTGGGCCTGGGCGGCGGCAGCACCCAGGGCGGCGGCTGCAGTACGGACCCTCACAGCGCTGATCTTTATCTCGGAGGGGGGCGGGACCTACAGTGCAGGTGAGTATGTGTGGTGGGGATGGGTGGGGAGGGTGTTTGAGGGGTGGGGGGGTGGGGTGGGGGGCTACAGTGTGGGTGAGTAGGGGTTCTGGGGGGGATGTGTGTGTGTTTGAGTGTGTGTGTGTGTTTGAGGGGGTTGGGGTCTGTGCTTGAGTGTGTGGGGGTGAGACTGTGAGGCAGTTTGGATAGGTGTGCGTGTGGACCTGGGCAGCAGGACGGACCCTCACGGCGCTGATCTGTACATAGGAAGGGGGCGGGACCTACATTGTGGGTGAGTGTGGGTGGGTGGTGGGGGATGGTGTGTGTGTGTGAGGGGGTTTGGGTAGGTGCTTGTTGGCCTGGGCGGCGGCAGCACCCAGGGCGGCAGCGGCTGCAGTGCGGACCCTCACGGCGCTGATCCATATCTTGGAGGGGGGCGGGAACTACAGTGCGGGGCCGAGTTGGTCAGTGGTGGTGTGTGGGTGGGTGGGGGGGGGGGGGGGGGGGGGGGGCGAGTGTGTGTTTTGTGTTGGTGTGCTTGAGGGCGTTGGGGTCTGTGCTTGAGTGGGTGGGGGTGAGACGGTGAGGCAGTGTCGGGTAGGTGTGTGTGTGGGGTTGGGGTGGTGTGTTGGGTGGTGTGTGGTGGGGGCTGGGCGGCGGCAAGCAGCAAGAAGCAGTAAGGACGTTTACAAGCGCTGATCTGTATGCCTAGGAGGGGGAGCTGTAATCTAGGAGGGGGGGGGCGGTCAACAGGGAGGGGGAAGCTATTACCCACAGAGCCAAACCAGATCTGTCATTGTAACCATTACCTCATATTTATTACACCCTAAACCCTAAACCCTATAACCTAAACCGAGGAGATCTGGCTTGTAGGTGCTGGCTTTTTGGGTACTAGCTTCCCCCCACCGTACTACAGTGCGCATGCTCTGGTCAGTGTTGTGTGTGTGTGTGTGTGTGTGTGTGTTGGTGTGTGTGTTGGTGTGTTGGTGTGCTTTAGAAGGTTGGGGTCTGTGCTTAAGTAAGCGGGGTGGGTGGGGGTGAGACTGTGAGGGGGTGCGTTTCAGTGGCGCGGGAGTTGGTCAGTGTTGGGGTAGTGTGAATGTGGTGTGTGGGGGTGAGGGTGGGAGGGTGGGTGGGGTTGGGGGGTAGTAGGTTAGTAGGTAGGTAGGTACTTAGGTATGGTAAGTGAGCCGTGAGTAAGATTTCTTAACCCAACCTTCGTTAATGGAAGGGAGGTTGGGCCTGTGGGTACCGGTGTTGTCACCCTTACTGCTAACAAGCAAGTGCGGTCATGAGCCAGCCATAGACGTTCTACTTATTGGACCCACCTTCTTGTAAAAATGAAGGGAGGATGGGCCAAGGGTACTGGGCCGGCCCCTTACTCGTAACACAGCAAGTGTGGCATGATGAGCAAAGCCCAGAGACTGTCTAGCGTAGGTATTACCCAATGACCACCTTTTTGAAACTGAAGGGGGGCTGGGCTGGGTACGGTGGTCGTCCCCGTACCGCGTAACAGCAAGTGTGGGCAAAGGAGCAAGCCCAGATACTGTCGAGCTTATTGACGAGACGGTCGAGCTTATTGACCCACCTTCTTTAAAGTGAAGGGAGGCTGGGCCAGGGGTACTGGTGCCGTCCCCTTACTCGTAACAGCAAGTGTGGCATTAGCCAGCCCATATACTGTCTAGCTTATTGACCCACCTTTTTTAAACTGAAGGGAGGCTGGGCCTGGGGTACTGGTGTCGTCCCCTTACTCGTAACAGCAAGTGTGGCATTAGCCAGCCCATATACTGTCTAGCTTATTGACCCACCTTCTTTAAAGTGAAGGGAGGCTGGGCCAGGGGTAAGCTGTGCCTGTCCCTTACTCGTAACAGCAAGTGTGGCATTAGCCAGCCCATATACTGTCTAGCTTATTGACCCACCTTTTTAAAACTGAAGGGAGGCTGGGCCTGGGGTACTGGTGTCGTCCCCTTACTCGTAACAGCAAGTGTGGCATTAGCCAGCCCATATACTGTCTAGCTTATTGACCCACCTTCTTTTAAGTGAAGGGAGGCTGGGCTTGGGGTACTGGTGTCGTACCCTTACTCTCAACAGCAAGTGCGGCATGAGCAAGCCCATATACGTTCTAGCTTATTGACCCACCTTTTTTTAACTGAAGGGAGGCTGGGCTTGGGGTGCTGGTGTCGCCCCCTTACTCGTAACAGCAAGTGTGGCATTAGCCAGCTCATATACTGTCTAGCTTATTGACCCACCTTTTTTAAACTGAAGGGAGGCTGGGCTTGGGGTGCTGGTGTCGCCCCCTTACTCGTAACAGCAGATATGCCATGAGCAGCGGGAGTGGTAGCAGGAGCAGCAGCAGCAGCAGCAGGGGTGGATGCGCCTCCTCCCCCTGCCCCTGCCCCTGCAGGCCCTGCCCCCTCTTTACAAACGCCTCCATCCTCTCCGCCGGCCTTGTCTTGTAACTCCGGCCCGCAGCCCAGCCGACTGGCCCCGCCCCAGGCCCCCCTTCTTTCTTCATGTCCAAATCCATGCCTGGGCCTAGGCCCCCCTTGGTCTCCTCAGACCCCCCCTGGGTTGTGCTAGGCTCCACCTCCACCTCAGCCCCAGTAGGGGGGGGAGGCCGTGACCCGACCCCCCCCCTTGGGTGTGCTGGTAACGCAAGCCCTGGCTGGGGGCCCTCCCCCAGCCTGGCCTCGGTTTTCGGTACGGGCTGATCAGCTGGTGGAGCTGGTAGGCAGCTGCTGGGTCATCAGCACTCATCACGGCCAAGGCCCCCTTGGCAGCAGCGGCGGCTACGCGGGGACCCACCATCATCGCCAGGCAGGCAACCTGAATGGGTGGTTGGGTGGGAAGGTGTGCGGGTGCTTGTTGGGGAAAGTGTGTGGTTGGTTGGTTATGGTTGGGTAGGGTTGTATTGAATGCCCAACCACCCGGCCCACCCCCCCCCAACAAACCCCAACCCTAGCTCCAGCTCCTCCATCACATGGGCTCCCTGCTAGCCAACCCCCTCCACCTTAGCCATGCCCTGCCTACCGCGCCAAAAGGGGGGGGGGGGGAAAAAAAAAGAAAGAAAACCCCTCAACAGACCCCCCCCTGTCTTTCTTCACTTCGAACCGCACTACTCTGGTGAAGCAGCGAGGCATGCCCTTTTCCCTGTTTTAAAAAGCCCTTCTGGTCACAAAATTGGCGAAGTCCGCTTTCTTGTTTCTGGCGCCCCACCCACTTCCCTAAGCCCTACCAACCAGCCACTACCTGAGGAACCCCCTCCCCCCTGCCTACCCCTCAAGAGACCCCCAGGCCCCCCTTCGTCTGACACTTGAATGGGGAAAAAACGGCGCACGTGACGCGGTGAAGGCAAAAAAACGGGGAGCATAGACCTTTTCCTGTGTTTTTAGCCTGTCCTGTCATTGTTGGGGTCAAGTCCTCTCTCTCGTTCTGCCCCCCGCCCCCGCCCCGCCCCCGCCCCCCAAGCCCTACCCACCACCGACTACCTGAGGACCCCCATCCCCCACCTACCCTCTCAAGCCCCCAGCCCCCTCTTCATTCTGCGACTTCGAACCGCACTGCCCTGGAGGCAGCGAGAGCATGCTTTTTATTTTTTTAGCCCTTCCCGTCACGGTTGGGCAAATCTGCTTTCCCAGGCCCCCCCCAGGGCCCCCTGCCCCCCCCATCTCCCAAGCCCTACCCACACCCATAAGCCTGCCCCCCTATCTCCCAAGCCCTACCCACACCCATAAGCCTGCCCCCCTATCTCCCAAGCCCTACCCACACCCATAAGCCTGCCCCCCTATCTCCCAAGCCCTCCGCCACCCTAAGCCCTGCCCCCTATCTCCCAAGCCCTACCGGGGAAAAAAGGGGCCCCCCACCAGCCTGCCCCCCTATCTCCGGCAAGCCCACCCACCCCACAAGCCCTCCCCCCTATCTCCCAACCCTACCCACACCCATAAGCCTGCCCCCTATCTCCCAAGCCCTAACCCACACCATACGCCTGCCCCCCCTTCTCCCAATCCCTAACCCCCAGACCCAAAGCCTCCCCCCTATCTCCCAAGCCCTACCCACACCTAAGCCGTGCCCCCCTATCTCCCAGCCCTACCACACCCATAAGCCTGCCCCCTATCTCCCAAGCCCTACCCACACCCATTAAGCCTGCCCCCCTATCTGGGCCCAAGCCCTACCCACAGCCCACAAGCCTGCCCCCCTTCTCAAAGCCCTACCCACACCCATAAGCCTGCCCCCCTATCTCCCAAGCCCTACCCACACCCATAGCCCCGCCCAACCCACCTGGGCCATAATGGGATTGGACGAATCCATGAAGGGAATGGCCTCCTCCTCCGAGACCACCTCTGGGACCCCCTTTGTCCCAGGTCCCCCCTGAGGCCCCCCCTGCTCCAGCTCCTCTATGAACTGGTCCTCAATGGGCAACTGCAGGAAATGGAGGATGCACTGGACAGAGGACTTTGTCCCTACGTGCTCTGCCACCTCTGCCCAGTTGTCACCAAACATCTCAAGGCCCTCCAGCAATAGAAGCTTCTCTTGCTGGCTCCACCCGCTTACATCAGGGATGGCATTAGATCTATGTAGGTGGGTGGGTAAGTAGGTGAGTGGGTGAGTGGGTAGGTGGGTGAGTGGGTAGGTGGTGAGTGGTTCGGTGTGTGGAGTGGGGTAGTTTGGGTAGGTGGGTGAGTGGGTAGGTGGGGGGTGGTTGGTTGGTGGGTAGGTGGTATTTGGTGTTGGGGTGGGTGAGTGGGTAGGTGGTGGTGAGTGGTAGGTGGGGTGATGGGTGGAGTAGGGTGGGTATGGCACTAGAGCGGGACTTATTCTTGTAAACGGCTCTGCCACCTCTGCCCAGTTGTCACCAAACATCTCAAGGCCCTCCAGCAATATAAGCTTCTCTTGCTGGCTCCACCCGCTAACAACTGGAAGGGCATTAGATCTGGGTACGTGGGTGGGTGAGTAGCTAAGTGGGTGGGTGGGTGAGTGGGTGCGTAGGTGGGTGAGTAGGTGGGTGGGTGAGTAGGTAAGTGGGTGGGTGGGTGAGTTTGGGTGGGTAGGTGGGTGAGTAGGTGGGTGGGTGAGTAGGAAGGTGGGTTGGTGGGTGAGTAGGTGGGTGGGCGAGTAGGAAGGTGGGTGGGTGGGTAGGTGGGTGGGTAAGTGAGTAGGTGAGTATGCACTGGACCGAGGACTTTGTCCCTAAGTGCTCTGCCGCCTCTGCCCAGTTGTCACCAAACATCTCAAGGCCCTCCAGCAATATAAGCTTCTCTTGCTGGCTCCACCCGCTAACATCAGGGATGGCATTAGTTCTGGGTAGGTGGGTGGGTGAGTAGGTTAGTGGGTGGGTGGGTAGGTGGGTGCGTAGGTAGGTGGGTGGGTGAGTGGGTAGGTGGGTGGGTCGGTGGCGCGTATGTAGTGGGTGGGTGAGTAAGGTAAGTGGGTGGTGGGTTTAGTGGTTGAGTAGGTAGGTGGGGGGTGGTAGGTAGTGGGTGGGTAGGTGAGTGAGTGAGTTAGTTGAGTGGGTGGTGAGTGGGTAGGTGGGTGGGTGAGTCGGTTCGGTTGTGGGTGGGGTGGGTGGTGTAGTGCGTGAGTGGGTGGGTAGTGCGTTTTTCTACTAAGTGGGTCCCGGCGTAGAATACTTTCCTACCGGCCCGCGTCCACTTATCGCCCGTCACGTGTCAGGACCCGAGGGCGCCTATCATACTCGCGAGCTTGTCAGACCCGTCGCGCTTCTAAACAAACAAATGCCCGTGGTCTAATGCACGCGCCTTATTACTAGGAAAATGTATGGTTACTTTCCTTTTTCGATAAGGCCCGATAATTTTCTATTATTTTCAACAAGACGTCCATAATCGGCACGAACAAGATAGCGCCTAGCCCTCGCGGTGCTGGGCCGCTCGAAAGCACATTCTTAACCCCTTCGCCTCTTATAGCGTCTTGTCTCAGGAAGAGCTTAAAGTTGACAGTGCTGGTTCTGATTTCGAGGGAAGCTAACCAGTTTTCGAGCGAAGTTAACCAGTTCGTCAAATCGTCCTGCGAATTTAGTCTCGAAGCTGCAGATCTGGCATATCGAATTCGATCAAGGCTAAAAATTTCGATGACAAGCGGCAAAAACAGCAGGAACACAGCGTCAAGCGGGTAGCACCATGAGCAGCAAGCAGGCAATGGGGGGTCGCAGTAGTACGAGGCATGATTGCTGGGTTCCATATATTCATCGTCCACCGTCCCTTGGTTGGTTGGGTTTGGTCTGAATGTCCTTAGCATGTCCGGGTCGTAAGGGGTAGGTGGTGGTGTGTGGTGTGTGTGTGTGTGGGTGATGGGTGATGGTGGTGGTGGTGGGGGGGGTACTCGTTTCTTCTCTTTCTCCTTCTTCTTCTTCTCTGCGCCGAAAAGTGTACATGATGCATGGGTGGGGACGTATTCATGAATGGGTGGGTGCATGCATGTATGGCCAGTGTAATGTTTCATGCCAAATGTAGCGTGTGTGGGTGTGGTGGGCTGGGAGGGTGCAATTGTCCCCACGAGCCCCTCAACGATCGTGTAGGCGACTATTTAGCTCAAGCAAGTAGAGTGCACTATAGCATGGTTGGGTGCATCAATGTTGTACGGGGGTTGATTTCTTGGCGGATGGATTTTGCATGTATTCAGTGATTGTGGGTACAATGGTATTGCGTGTGTGGTGGTGGTGGTGTGTGTGTGGTGGGGCTATTAATTGTTTGTCCGGCAGTAGCCTATGACTACTGCCTGCAAGGGGGTGGGTGGGGGGGGCATGTAGTAAAAAAAGATAACGCCTGGAGGTGCAATGGTTTAAGGGGACCCCTTCCCTATGCCGCAGCTGGGGAAGTCCCATGGCAGCATAGTAAGTTCCCGCTCCAGCTGTAGGGACTCCTTCACATGCAACGTGTGGCCATAATGCTTGTACAGGAAGGCATATATTCTCTGATGCACAGAGAGATATGAATGGCATGGAGGTCTGTAATAATTAAGCTCCAATAACATGCCTGCATTGGGGGGTGGGGTGGGGGTGGGGTGCATAGATGTATGTTGGCAGTGCCATACATAACTATGCCTTCATGGGGGTGGGTGGGTGTGCATGGATGTATGTTTGGCAGTAGCATACAATACATGCCTGCCACGGGGGATGGTGTGGGGAGGCAATGGCATGTATTTTGGTATGTGCACAAACATACCTGCGGCGGCGGGGTAGGGGGTTTGAGGTGTGGTCCGGAAAGGGCTGTTCAGGCTGCGCTGCGTTCTCCCCGTTGGCATGCCGCGTCCTCGAAGGGTTCTGTTGCGTCGCAGACACTACTTTGGTTGCGTTGCAGGATGCAGGCTATGGGTCGGTTTTGGGTCGGTTGCGTCTCAGGACGCAGGCCATGAAATTGGTTGATTGGGCTGTAGAATTTGTTAGAGCTAGGAGGGGCCCTGAGCAACCCTGGTGTGTGCGTGCATGGAATTTTCTAGATATTTTGCAGCCACATGAATCAGAATATTTTTCTGCAGCCATACCATGGATCTTCCTTCTTACTGGCTACATCAGCATACATGCTGATAAATGGATGCAGAAAATTAACATCAAGAAACTCTAGAAGGCATATGTTTCAGCACCCTAGGGGGTCAATAAAGGACAAAACCAATGACTATGAACAATTCAAAGAAAAGTTAATGTTCGAAATGAACTGGCAAAGTGATAATTATAAGGAAAGTGGGATTGTTGAGACTAAATGTTTTCCTTGTGTGTTTCCATTGAGAGTAGAAAACATTAGTTCGAACATTAGAAGAAAAGTTGTGCATTAAAATTAAAAATGACAGATAAATAATTTAGAACAGAAGTTGGATTAATTGAACTGTGCTGTCATTTTTTGGAATGATTTCCTTAGCCAAAACAATGGGTTGCCACCATACCCCTCCCTACCGAAGCTTCCTATAGTTTTTCTAACCGTTCCGTCATATCCACGTACAGCTATTCTAATTTCTCCCAAACCATCCACTTAGTAGAAAAACGAGCCGTGGGTGAGTAGGTAAGTGGGTAAGTGGGTGTGTGTGTGTGGTGGGGGGGGGGGATGCCCAAGTCAACTGGGAATACACATTTCAAAACAAATATAGCCCTGGCACCCCTCTGGTGTGCCCCAACATACACACGTATCGAGAGAGCTGGATTGCTTCCTCACAATCCAAGCAGCAGACGCATGGCGTGGCCACACCGTTCAAACTGAATCCTCCGATCCTCGGTGTGGCTGGTTTGTGTCGGGAGACCCACCTCATGGGGTGTTATTACTTTCATAAAACAAAAAATTAAAAATATAGCAGCAGACGCATGGCGTGGCCACACCGTTCGAACTGAATCCTCCGATCCTGTGGTGTGGCTGGTTTGTGTCGAGAGACCAACCTCATGGGTTGTTATGACTTTCATAAAACAGTAAAAAATAAAAATAAAGCAGCAGACGCATGGCGTGGCCACACCATTCAAACTGAATCCTCCGATCCTTGGTGTGGCTGGTTTGTGTCGGGAGACCCACCTCATGGGGTGTTATTACTTTTCAATAAAAAATAAAATAAAGCCGGCTGACGCATTGGCGTTGGCCCACCGCTCGCCTGAACCTCCGATCCTGTGGTGTGGCTGGTTTGTGACGAGAGACCCACCTCCTGGGTTGTCCTGACATACACACAGACCTATTGAAATTGGAATTGTTACATCCGTGTAATACAGTTACTCACAGGACGTGATGTTAAGGACACCACAGCGCAAGCAGTCCTATGCATGTATGTTCCTGTTTTGTGTCGGGAGACCCACCTTCTGGGGTGAGTAATGATAACGCCTAGTGGGGCTTGGTATTAAGGGATCCCTGTCTTACGGCGATAGAGAACGGGCTGCTACTTTACCTGGACAGTGCTACCATGGCGGTTGACAGCGACCATACCCCCTGGGGTGAAATTACATTCATAGAAGAAAACAATGCAAGCAGCAGACCCATGCAGTGGCCACACCACTCGAACTGAATCCTTGATGTTGCTGGTCTGTGTCGGGAGAACCACCTCCTGGGGTGAAATTCCATTCAGAAAACAATAAAAATCCAAGAAGCAGACCCACGGAGTGGCCACACTATTTGAACTGAATCCTTGATGTCGCTGGTTGGTGTCGGGAGACCCACCTCCTGGGGTGAAAATCCATTCATAAAACAATACAAATACAAATCCAAGAAGCAGACCCATAGCGTGGCCACACCATTTGAACTCAATCCTTGGTGCGGCTGGTTTGTGTCCGGAGACCCACCTCTTGGGGTGAAATTCCATTCACAAAAAAATAAGAATAACAAATCCAAGCAGCAGACCCATGCAGTGCTTACCTATTGTGCCTTACAAAATCATGTAGAACCCTGCTTACCCAACCTCCCCCAGCCCCTCCCCCACACACACCCACACCACACCTTCCAGCCACCCCACACACTCTAAAACCCCCCCCCCCCCCCCCACACCCCCCCACACCCACACACTGTCCACCCACACACTCATACCCTCCCCCCCCCCCCCCACCCCGAAAAATACCCTCCCCCCCCCCACACCCCCCCACCCCCCCCACCACTCCACCCACGCCACTCATAATTCCCTCTCCCCCCCGCACCCACACCCCTCCCCTCCACACTCCTCACCCCTCCCCACCGCCCACCCGAACCCCACCCACACACTGTTGCCCACCCACCTCAGCACTCATCCCCTCCCCCCCCCCCCCCCCCCCCACCACCCACACCACTCCACCCCCACTCCTCCTCCCCATACCCCAACCCCAACCCCCACACACTACCTGCTTGAGCCACCATAGAAATTCTTCAAATCCCCCCCATCCATCCCCCCCCCCCGCCTCCCCACCCCTCCCCCCCCCCCCACACCCACACGCGACGTCAATTCGAGCTACCTGCTGAGCCTAACAAAATCCTTTGCCGTGCACCTGGGTGGGATATCGCCCCCTTGGCGAACGCTTCAAGGCACAGGTCTATGTTGGGTACTTGTGCAGTGGTACCTGGGCAGGGGAGATGTGGTTGGTTGGTTGGTTTGGTTGGTCGGTTGGTTGGTTGGTGTGGTAACAGGTTTATGTCTGGGTACTCGCGTGGTGCATGATCCCTGGCAGGGGAGATGTGGTTGGGTTGGTTGGTTGGTTGGTCGTTGGATTGGTTGGTTGGTTGTGTTGGTAACAGGTTTTGTGCTCTGGGACTTGGTGCGTGGTACCTGGCAGGGAGATGTTGTTTGGTTTGGTTTGTTCGGTTTGGTTTGGTTGGTGTGTAACAGGTTTGTTCTGGTACTTCTGGTGCAGTGTACCTGGGCAAGGAGATGTGTTTGGTTGATTGGTTGTTTGGTCGGTTGGGTGGTTTGTGTGGTAACAGGTTTTTTAAGTCTGGGTATTGGTGGCAGTGGTACTTGGGCAGGGGATGGGTTTGGTTGTTGGTGGTTTTGGGTTGGTTGGGTTGGTTTGGTTTGTGTAACAGTGTTTATGTCTGGGTACTTGGTGCAGTGGTACCTGGGCAGGGGAGATGTGGTTGGTTGGTTGGTTGGTTGGTCGGTTGGGTTGGTTGGGTTGGTTGGTGTGGTAACAGGTTTATGTCTGGGTACTTGGTGCAGTGGTACCTGGGCAGGGGAGATGTGGTTGGTTGGTTGGTTGGTCGGTTGGGTTGGGTTGGTGTGGTAACAGGTTTATGTCTGGGTACTTGGCTGGCAGTGTGTACCTGGGCAAGGGAGATGTGGTTTGGTTGGATTGGTTGGTCGGTTGGGTTGGTTGGGTTTGGTTGGTGTGGTAACAGGTTTATGTCTGGGTACTTGGTGCAGTGGTACCTGGGCAGGGGAGATGTGGTTGGTTTGGTTGGTTTGGTCGGTTGGGTTGGTTGGGTTGGTTGGTGTGGTAACAGGTTTGTCTCTGGGTACTTGGTGCAGTGGTACCTGGGCAAGGGAGATGTGGTTGGTTGGTTGGTCGGTTGGGTTGGTTGGTGTGGTAACAGGTTTATGTCTGGGTACTTGGTGCAGTGGTACCTGGGCAGGGGAGATGTGGTTGGTTGGTTGGTTGGTTGGTCAGTTGGTTGGGTTGGTTGGGTTGGTTGGTGTGGTAACAGGTTTATGTCTGGGTACTTGGTTGCATGGTACTGGGCAGGGGAATTGGTTTGGTTGGTTGGTTGGTCGGTTGGGTTGGTTGGTGTGGTAACAGTTTATTGTCTGGGTACTTGGTGCAGTGGTACCTGGGCAGGGAGATGTGTTGGTTGGTCTGGTTGTTGGTTATTGGTGCAGTGGTACTGGGCAGGGGAGTATGTGTTGGGTGGTTGGTTGGTGTTCCGGTTGGGTGTTGGTTGCTTTTGTTGTGTGGGTTTGTGTTTCGTAATCAGGTTTATTGTTCTGGCGTACTTGGTCTGCAGGGGTTACCTTGGTCATTTGGGGAGAATGTGGTTGTGTGGTGGTGGTTGGTTTAGGTTGGGTGTGGGATGGTTTGTTGTTGCTTTGGTTGGTGTGGTAAAAGGTTTATGCTGGGTAATGGGATGCAGTGGTTTACCTGGGGGCCAGGCGCTGAGATGTGGTTGGTGGGTTGGTTGGTCGGGTGAGTGGTGGTTGGGTGGTTGGCTGTGGAACAGGTTAGGTCTGGAGTTACTTGTGCAGTGGTTACCGGGTGTCTCCAGGGGGGGAGATGTGGTTTTGGTTGGTTGGTTGGTTCGGTTGGTTGGGTTGTTGGGTTGGGGGTGTGTGGTAACAGGTTTAGTCTGGGGTACTTGGTGCATTTTTTTTTTCTTTTTGTACCTGTGGCAGGGGAGATGTGGTTGGCTTTAGGGTTGGTTGGTTTGGTGGTCGGTTGGGCTGGTGGTTTCTGTTTTGGTAACAGGTTGATGTCTGGGCACTGGTGCAGTGCGTGCGCGGGCAGGGGAGAGGTTGTTGGTTGGTGTTGGTTGGTTGGTTGATTGGTTTTGGTCGGTGGATTGGTTGGTGGTTGGTTGTTTTTTTTTTTTTTTCCCTTGGTACAGTTTTGTTCTCTGGGTTTACTTGGTGCAGTTTTTGTTGTACCTGGGCAATTGGAAGGAGAGGTGTTGGTGGTTTTGGTGGTTGGCTCGGGGGGTGGTTGGCTTGGTTATTTGTCTTTTTTCTTTTTTGGTTACGGTTTGGGTCGGTTTTTTTTGTACTTGGTGCAGTGGTACCTCGGGCCAAGGGAGATGTGGTGGTTGGTTGGTTGGTTGGGTATGGGGTGGTGTTGGTTTAACAGGTTTATTTTCATTTATGTCGGGTACTTGGTGCAGCTGGTACTGGGCCGGGGCGAGATGTGTTGGTTGGTGGTTGGTCGGTTGGGTGGGGGGTTGGGTGGTTGGTCGTGTTGGTAAAGGTTTAGGTCGGGTACTTGTGCAGTTTGGGACTCTGGGCAAGGGCGATGTGGTGGTTGGTTGGTGGGTCGGTTGGGTTGTTGGTGTTGGTGGTGTGGTAACAAGGTGTATGTCTGGCGGTACTTGGTGTGACTCACCTAGTGGTGGTACCTGGGCAGGGGAGATGTGGTTGGTTGGTTGGTTGGTCGGGTGGGTTGGGTTGGTTGGGTTGGTGGTGTGGTAACAGGTTTATGTTTGCTTTTTTCTTGGTACTTTGGTTGCGTGGTACCTGGGGAAATGGGTTTGATGTGGTTGGTTGGTTGGTTCTTTTGGTTGGGGTTGGGTGTTGGGTGGTGGGGTGGAACTGTGGTTATGTATGGGTGATCTTGCTTTGCAGTTTTGCTAGTTTTTTTGCGTTACTGGGCTGGGGGGAGATGTGGTTGGTTGGTTGGTGTTTCACGCGTTTTTGGTGGTGCGGTTTTGGTGGGTTGGGTTGTGGTGTGGTAACAGGTTTATGCTGGGTACTTGGCAAGTGGTCCCTGGGCAAGGGACTTGATGTGGTTGGTTCGTGTTGTGTTTTTTGTGGTTTGGGTTGGTTGGGATTGGTGGTTGTTGTAACAGGGTGTGACTGTTGTTGGGTACTTGGTGGCATGATGGTAACTTGGGCAGGGAGATGTGTG
>JACBWV010000223.1:11767516-12075972 GCA_013435795.1 Chlamydomonas sp. ICE-L
CGGTATACCTCTCCTCCTGAGTCTCTTGCCTTTACCTGAACCGCTTCGTCATGCTAACCAGATCCAGACCCACTGCGTTCAGGATCATCTTCACAGGCTTTGACACCTTGCGCAAGTCCCACCCGCGCGAACGGCCGCACGAGCCTGCCTGAACAGCCGAGCGGTGTTCGTGTAGTCACGGAACATCTGTGTTTCCCTTCAGCTTGGTGTCAACGCTGTCATCAGATTTGGGATCACGGTCTCGGTGTCGAACGGGACACAAACCCCAGAGCAGCGAGTGGCCTCCTCGATGAGAACGATCTTCAGCAACCCTGAGTCTCAGTCGTGTGGCCCGTCACGTCCTGGCGCCGCGCACCGGCGTCGGTTCGGGCACAGCAGGCGCGACAGTAGCCGCGCCTTAGGAGAACCGACTCACCATCGCTTCTCCAGCAGGAACGCTCGTCAACGCGGTCGATGCCCCCATGCAGAGCATTCGCGGCTCAGTACATAATGACTTGTCCGTCCCTCGCTCCGTAGTGGCCCATCACGCCCTGCTCGATAGCATCCATTAGATCCTTGCGCGCATGGCATGGCACATCAGGGTTGCTGAGATGTCCCGGTGCCGGCGACAGGACGGGGTAAGACAAGGACAGGGGTAGGACATTGTCAGGACAGCGTCAAGGAGATGACAGGGGCCGGACAGGGGCAGGACAACGCCGGGAAGCCGCATCCATTGCGCCTGAGCCTGAAGACACGCATCAGAACTCGTTGTCGCCTCTCTACATGGCCCTCAGGCGGCGCGTCACGCGGGCGCACTGACGCAACGTAGCTTGTGGCCGAGGTCCATCGGTGACCTGCTGCGCCTAAGGTCGGCTAAGCAGGACACGTAGTCAAGTCTGGCGTTGTATATCCGCTAGAAGTAGCTGTGACGTCAGCTTTAGTGTCGGTGGAGCCACGGTCGCAACAACGGGCGGAGCGCCACCCGAGAGCTCTTGCAGTGTGTGGTCGTCTCCACCGTCAATTGCGGGGACGTGCTTGACCTCTAAGCAGGTTGCAAAACCCTCCATCCATCTGCGTCATTGTCACCAGTGGCATCAAAGGGACAATTATATTATTTAGCGAAGCGGTGTTTTTTCGAAGTGTCCCTTCCCGCCACCTATCTTCACGCGGTAACGCCTTGACATCAGCAGGGTGGAAACCCTCCTCCACCTGCGTCAGTTGTTAAGCATGGTGGTTGGGGGGGGGGGGGGGGGCACTCAAAGGGACATGTTAATGATTTAAGCATGGCTTGTAACGCACTTTACCGCACCACTTTTCACCCCCTCTATCGCACCTGAGCCACTGGTGAGTCGACGGCGTCAAGTGTGTCGGGTTGCCTCTCGTGCAACCCGCATGTTCTTGAGACGACGGCCTGACGGCGGTGTCGCCAGGTGGCGCACCGCGTCCCATCATCAGCAGCGCGCCCATCGGAGCCCTGTACCCGGCAAGGTACAGGTCCCTGTCAAAATGGCTCGTACTAAATCGATCCCCGCCGATATGGTCGGCGAGTTACACGACGACGCGATTGCTGCTCCAATGCGTCTACGTCGATGAGCAGCGCCTTACCGCGTCTGCTGTCTTGACGTGTCAAAGCATAGTCTGGCCGCGTCCTTCGGTCGTCGAGTTTGCCCACGTGCCGGCCTTGGGCACCGCATCGCTCGCTCTTGCGGAGCAAGACGCGAACGACGTTTCCGGCCTGCGATGATTCGTCTCGGATCTGCGCGCTCCATGTCACCTCGTCCTTCGATATGGAGAATGTGCGCGCGTTCTCTGTGCTCCGGTAGTCGTTGACGACGAGCAGGTTGCGCAAGCCGGCCTGCTTGAGGAATTCTTTCGTGACGCTGCCCCATGTCGCGTCCTTTGTGACGACGCCGTGGTTCTTGGGCGTTGGCGTGCCGCCAGACCCCTGTATCGCAGCCAGGGGTTGACCTGTTGCGACATGAGTGTCGTCAGCAGAGATGCCACTTCGTTGAGTAACAACTATGTCAAAGCCCGATGTGAGGTAGCGGATGCACGTGTGCTTATGCTAGCCGGTGTACGACTCGATCGGGCAATGACGCGCGGTGTCTTGTCCCTTCGCCTGAGTCCGTGGTGTGACGTCGGTGTCCTAAGTATGAATACAAAGCCGGTGCGCGCCAGTTGTCTCTGTGCTCTAGCGCGAGCGACTGGCGGTATGTACGACAGCACGGTCTTGTCCTCTCCACGCGTCTAAGAGTGGCGCTAGCATGGTGGACTTTCCTGACCCCATCGGGCTGCGCACGGAGAGCGTGTTGACGTCCTTTCGCTCCGGGTCTAACCACACATCGACCGCCTGCTTCATCTCTAGGCATGCGTCGATGTCAATGTACCTACTTTTTACTCGAATGGCTCCCCGTGTCCCACTCGTCCGCCACAGGTTCCGCGAGTCTTCCTATGCACGGGGGGGGCCCGCGTGGTGTGTCGCCTGTGGCGGAGAAGCACTTGACGATGCTGTTCTGCTGTTCTACAGCATCTCATTTCTGCCTCCTTGGTGGTATGTTTCCTGTGTAGCACGGTTTCACCCTGTCCACTGTAGTTAACCGAACGCCTACACTCGATCGAATGCGCCTCCGCGGGTCGTCTGTCGGGAATTCCTGACGGGGTGCATGTCTCGTCTGAGTAGGTCGAGCATGCGCACGATTATTCGCGCATCGGACGTGCGGTTCCTTCTCTACAGGCCTTGGCGTGATGGTTTCCCGCCGGCTCGGACTGCGTCCTGCAACTGTTTGCGTGCGCGGTCGGCCGGCCATGCAAATCCCGTTCTTCTTGCACGTATCTCGTGATGTGCTCTGCACCTGTATGAAGTCGGCACCCTCTGGCACGTAAGAGATGACTGTCCTGATGTGTGTCTGGGTCATCCGTGTGTGCTGCTTGCGTACGATACCGGTCGCGTCCTTGGTGACGTGCGGAATCGCGGGAGGCAGGACACCCAGTAGGTGTTCGTTTCTCTGTAACTACTAAGACACTGGGGAGACAACACTCTTCATTGTCCGTTAGACTTGGGGTCCAGTGTCAACCGACAATCGAATGTTTTTATCTACGAGTGTATCACAATCAAAATACATATAAAGTATATTCATTCGTCTAACAGTTGTAGAACTGGTGGAGTGTATAACGTCCACTAAGCATTGTTGAAAAGCACACCGTTGTTTTTCCTTAGTTCACCACCAACCCTGGAGGCATCTGATATACCGAAATGAAATATATGGCAAGTGTGGTTTGTCCAGCGAAGACTAGGGACTCATAGATGTCTAGCCATCCTTTTCATGTCACAAGCAACCGAGTATCCACCGAATTTATGTTGATTCTCATCGACCTCTAAGAATATAGCAACCCCGTCTTTGACAATCAAGAAATCTATCCTTGCGAATGTAGATCCCATACAGCTAAAGTCTACCTGGTGTTCTCTTTTGAAATCAATGCCATGATTTTCTAACAACTTGGCAACCTTTTGCTCCTCTCTTTTCTTCCGCTGTTGATACTCGACTGTATGCGTCTTTTGTGTGTCTTCAAATTACACCTATCAAATGCAGCACCACATCCATCAAAATCGCATGTAAATGGTTTCTCTCCTGTATGCGTTCTTTGTTTAGACACAGCACTACTACAAAAAGCCACCACGCCCTTAAAGAAAAACGAGCAGAAAAGGACAGCCGCAAACCACAATCCATAAGAATCCAAAACAGGTAAGATGGTTCTATCCTGTGTGGTACGGCCTTTGTGTCCGGTCAACAGCACCACCTAACAGCAATGCAGTCCACATCCCATCAAAAGGCATATAATGGTTTCTCCTCCTGTATGCGTCAGTCTTGTGTGTCTGTCTTTCAATTAACACCACTACCAAAAATGCAGCAACCAAATCCAATGAAATCGCAGTTAAATTGCTCTTCGTCCTCTCCTCCGCCCTGTGTGCGTCCTTTTGGTGGTGTCTTTCAACGTACCACTACTGCAGACCCAATGCAGCACACATCCATCAAATTGCATGCGAATCGCCATTGACTGACCATCTGTATGTACCATATAACCTTGTAGACTTCCGGTACCACCGCCCACCCCCCCCCCCCGAGACCCAGCCCCCGCGCCAGCGCCCCTTCCGCCGGCCCCCCCCCGCCCCCGCGCATACAAAGAATGTCTTGAAGTGTGCTGGCAATGATAATATCTGCTGCATATATCCTTATAACTTCCCGCCTCCTGAAGGAGTGCTCTCTATTACATCAGGAGGACATGCGAAGACAGCCGCCGTGGCTGTTAGATAATGGAGGATGGGGCCGCCACCACAGTCGACGACGAGTTCAAAGCCGCCGTGTAATGTGTGATAATGAATGAGCGTTCCTGACTCCCGGCCGATTTTGACTGGTTGCGAAACATGGTCTTGGAGCGGAATTGTGATTCTTGGTCCAACGCACGCGCCTGGTCCAACGCCGCTTCTGCGTCCCAGGCATCTCCTCCTGGTTCCGCGAGTCTTCTGATGCACGCGGGTGCGTGGTTGTCGTGCTGCTTGAGGGGGACGAGGATGCATTTCGCGATCTTTTGTGTATACTCCTTTGTCTACGAGCTTCCCGACTCCGTTTGGGTCTAGCTGCTGCAGTCTCATGGCTAAATGTGCAGCGCCTGTTAAATCTGACTGATGATTGCTGCTGTACACGTGGAGCGGCGTTCCTTCTCTCTTCGTGTCGATGATGAGGTGCAGGCTGAGCTTCTTGGCGTTTGGGCTGACGAGCCATATGAGGTCGTTGTCGACGTCGATCTGGATTCCGTAGTCGTTGCTGAATATCATCTTGATTGCGTCCTCTGTGTGCGCGACCAGTGCAACGACGTCTGGGAAGGGCACCTGGTCGTTCGGCAGTGGTGGACCATCGATGTCAAGGTACGGCTTGCATGGCTTTCCGAACTGTATGATCTTGAACGCGTGCCTCGCGTGTCCCTTGAGTCTTTGCAGCGCCTCGTTTGCATCTGTCCAGTCCTTGTAGCATCCGAACTGTCTCCATCCACTGAACGGGTCCTGCAGCTGCATCTGCGCGCGTGCGTTCATGATCGTCGCATCTGCCTGCATGCTCGCCTTTGCGCCTGCGCCCCTGTGCCAGTTTGCTCCCAGCCCCCTGATGGGTGGGCATGGCGCCAAGTTGGCCTTGGGTTGTTTTGTTGCGTCCGTCAGCATCGTTTCAACCTTGTTCAGTCGGAATGATAACTCTTTGGTATGGTACAACATCTACATTTTGCTTACTCTGATCCTGTTTACACCATAAAACATGTCAGATCCGTAGAGGTTCACACGAGTCCGCATTCAATTCAATTCCGTGCTTTACCTCTAATCAGGTGGAGAAACCCTCCCTCAGTTTTCAGCATTGCCATGGATGTTCATCCCCGTGTGTCAAGCATACGTCTGCTTGAGACGTCACATGTTCCCCATGCGCGTCCTCGAAGCGCGCGTGTAAGCAGGTCAGATCCGACACGTGTCCCCCATGCGCCTCGAAATACGAGTGTAAACAGGTCAGATCAGACACGTGTCCCCCATGCGCCTCGAAATACGAGTGTAAACAAGTCAGATCCGACACGTGTCCCCCATGCGCCTCGAAATACGAGTGTAAACAGGTCAGATCCGACACGTGTCCCCCGTGCGCTCGAAATACGAGTGTAAACAGGTCAGATCAGACACGTGTCCCCCATGCGCCTCGAAATACGAGTGTAAACAAGTCAGATCCGACACGTGTCCCCCATGCGCCTCGAAATACGAGTGTAAACAGGTCATCTCCGCGAGTCAGCAGCTCAATTCCACTGCCCCACTCCGTGGGTCCCGCGAGTCCTCTTTCATAATCCTTAAATAATTGTCAAGCAGAAGTCTGCTTGAGGCGACACGTGTTCCTCATGTGCATCGAAGACGAGTGTAAACAGGTCAGATCCGCGAGTCAGCAGCTCAATTCCGCTGCCCCACTCCGTGGGTCCCGCGAGTCCTCTTTCATAATCCTTAAATAATTGTCAAGCAGAAGTTTTTTGCGATAGTTAAGTCCGTTGGCGCAATTGTTAAGAGGGCCAATATGTTACGAGTTAGGCCCGCCTTTGAGTAGGATAATGTGCTTCACGAACTCCAATCGCTCAAGCACACACGCCACCATGTTGCTCGCAGTAGATGGCTTGATGTTAGGCAAGAAGATGTTGTTGGTTAGCACCATGTGCTCTATGTCATGTCCGGTCAACATTGATGTCACATAGGATGCCATAGACCGCTCCGAACCATTGCCCCACACACACACACCCTGTGACCCAGTAATCGAGTATTCACCTGACTCGCACTTAGTGATGCGGAGCAGTTCTCCTTCATCCAGCATGATAGACAGCCTACACGCACGCCCGGTATTCATCACTATATATGCAGCTTGTACGAGTGGGTTGCCAGTGGTGGCTTTATTGTAAATATCGACAGTAACCTTTAAACCTGGATAGCCGCGTGCGAATTCAGATTCCTACAGTCAGAGGCAGAATTTATGGGACACCCTTACCGGTGCCCGGAGCTTTTTAGTAAAAAGATTTTCCTCCTGAACGACTCGCTAGCTTTAGTCATCAGCACCAAGGAATCACAATTCCGCTTCATACCATGTTTCGCAACAAGTCAAAATCGTCCGGGAGCCAGGAACGCCCATTGAGTGTAAACAGGTCAGATCCGCGAGTCAGCAGCTCAATTCCACTGCCCCACTCCGTGGGTCCCGTGATTCCTCTTTCATAATCCCTAAGTAGTTGTCAAGCTGAAGTCTGCTTGAGACGACACGTGTTCCCCTCGAACCATGAGTGCAAACAAGTCATCTGACTTGAAGAAGAATAATGAATCGCATCCAATGCATAAACCATCATCGAACCCTCAAGCTTCGTACAGGTAGCTTTTCCCAGCTTTGAAGTTGCGAGTCTAACGGTTCCCTAGAGGAGGAACTGCTCGTCTTCACAAGCTGTGGTCGACTTCCTTGACAGCACTCTCATCGATCCTAGAGGTCAGCCAACCTCGAGTGTGTTATCAGACATCTGGGTCTGGGCAATCCCCATGAATGATGCTGTCATTGTCCATTATTACTACTGAATTATTGCACAAACTCAATGATTCAATAAATGCAACGAAGTCCGTCTTCTTCACAGATCCTTTCTTCACAACGAACTCTTTCCTACCATCTGAAAAAACTGCCATCAACAAACTGTGGTGTACCCACCCACCAGTAGTTTTAAAGATAACAGGTTTTCCTACAGGGGAATACCCATAATGTGGCTTGAGACGCTCACTAAACCCACATTCGTCAACTGATACTAAAATTTTCCCAGCATTGATTGTCTCCTTGTACCTACTACAAAATTCATTGACAAGTGGAACTAAGTCCCCTTTACACTGTCCATGGAGTTTGCTCCTTTTTCTTGTAAAACCAATGAGTTTTATGAAACGATACACTGTTTTAGTTGATAATCGTACATTGTGAGTACTTTTGAAAAAAGCAACAACGCCTCTTGCAGTTGTGCATTGAGTTGACAATAAAAACGATTTTAACAAATCCTTATTCGTCTCAAAAAGGTTGCTTACAAATTCACGTCGTTTTCGATTTACACCAAAGCGTTTCCACCTCCACAGAGTAGAGCGACTGATGTTCGTAAACACAGAAGTTTTTAACACACCCAAGTCAGCGACCATTCTTAACGCCAATTTTCTAACGGCGATGTCGTACATTTATTTCCATCTAATATATGTTTCATTTTACTGTTCCGCCGACTGTAGATAGAGACTTCGTTTCGAAGAACCATATGGCTGACATTTGCAACTGTATAACTTATCCCGGTGCAAGGCTGCGTGTTGTTGACGGCTACATACAAATTCGGGGGATTCATGCGCCCACTCCGGCATTAATACAAATCCGGGGGATTCATGCGCCCACTCCGGCATTAAGTGCACGATAAAGTATAGAATTGTGCCTTAAGTTCGTGGATGCGGGGCTTCTCTGTGGTAGCACGATCATTGTGCGCTCAAGCGACCGCACAGTGCGGTACTTGTCATCAAGAAACACGTGCATTGAGTTTCTCGAGCTTGGTTCCGACAACCATTCATCATTACAAATCGACGCATTAATCGTCGAAGGTCACGTTTAGTCGTGGATCTGTTTGTGATAATGTTTGGTACTGCCACTTCCCTCCCATGATAAACCGTCTTTTCAAGGCAAATTCATTTAATGTCCCTATCATCTCTTCTTCATACAGATCTTGAACCACATGTCCAGAAGCACAAGACCACACAGAAGTAGGGAAATGAGTCCATATCGCATTCAGAACATCGAAAATGTCGTTTAGCAAGGCCACCATTCTAAAAACCTCAAAGATAAAGATCTCCGCATCTCTCTTGCCACATGTCGCCTCTTGTCGCATCTCTCTTGTCAAAATGGAAAACCTGTCTATGATTTTTTTATGTGGATGTGTAGCTTCTACAGACATTTTACAAAAAAATATGCGTTTTTTCCTTATACCCTTTGAAAACGAATATGTGTCTGATCATTGAACTTGCAATGCGAAAATTCGGGGGATTCATGCACCCACTCCAAGCATTAAGTGCACGATAAAGTATCGACTTGTGCCTTAAGTTCATTTATCGCATTCACAAGTAAAGACACTAAATTCCCTTAAGCGACAGTCAGCATTCCAGATTCCGGATGTGCATGCACAGCTTCAGGCAAGACATCCAATAGTTCCTGTGCAATGAGACCACAACTACGACGTGTCTCGTCACCACCATTCTTTATGAACGTATACCCTCGAAGGCGTCCCACACGTTCCAATGCATCCGGAATCGGGAGCACATCCGACTTGGTGCGAATGTCAGAGTACATGACCATATCACCCACACTGAACAGGGATACGTTATCCACACTTGTCTTTATATGTAGTGGGTAAACAGTATCATCTCCAACACCAACACCCACAGTCAATGTATCAAGACACACACACTTCCCATTCAGTGTCGTAAGACCACCCACATCCAAATTGGAAGTAATTTGCAACCCACTAATACCGTTGATATTCGATGCGGATATCGCCATGTATCCTCCTCCTCCTCCTCCTCCGAACTTAATCATTCCACCTGGTGAAATCAAGATGTTGCTAGCTTGGAATGTGTTGAAAGACGGATGTAAGTTGTTCGCGTATAGCGTTCCGTTAACGGAGACGTGTGTATCGAATGTCGCATTGCCATGGACTTTTAGATCTTTTTGCAGATGCACATCTTGTGTGGAATGGAGTGGAGATGATAACAATGCCATTCCTCCTCCAGAATCAGTAAGTGTCAGAGCAGCATTCGATAGGAATCCTGATACAGCTATTCCTCCTCTTGCATCGATGATCGAACTGCATGCGATGTTGGCACCGAATGTAGTTGGTGCATTTGAGAACGCTGCTCCGGCGTGAAAGACTAAAGGACCATAAGAAGAGAATCGACCGATGGATGTAATCGAGGCGGGTACCGTGACATGTCCGCGCAGCTCGGTGTTACTGCGAACTAGGAGGATGTCTTCATCAAGCATGACGAACAAATCAGCAGTTGTTATTCGTTATTATTATATAGCGATTTTTTCACGGGTTTTATACACAACGTTGTCGTACACTTATCCGCAATGATAAGTGCATCCAACGAAAGATGCACGTGACAAACCGACTAATTGTCCATCTGACTTACGTTTCTCGTAATCTTCTTTGGAAATAAGAGTCGTGATCGATACACCCGAGAATGCATCGATTTCGGTTGTCATCCAGCGCATTTCGTAGGCAGGTTCGGTCACAGGAATAGGTGTTTCGAGTGGTTCCCCAGGACGTGTCTCTCCGGTAACTGGGTCCACAACAGAAGGACCCTGTGTCGTGGTCACGATCGTGTACCCGAGAGATCCGTCTGCATCGAAAACGACATTCCCATATTCATCTTTTTGTACTTCTTCAACATCTACCAGAGGCTGTGAGAAATCACAATCCATCGTGAGTTTTGCGACCGTATAGTTTCGTAATGTACCATCCGGTACATCTCCATCATCTAATACTTGGAGAGACGCCTAACCGGACAAACTACTGGTGGTGACGTAATCACCTGCATGGATAGTTGATCCGGTCTCGTCACATACCCAGATGCATCCTTCGCCGATCGAATTAATTTGGACACGTACATCACCTTGTTCTGCGATCTTTAGGAGCTCTGTTCCTGAGATGGCTGCAGATGGACCTGCGGGATGGTCCTGGGTGAGCGAGATCACACCGAATGCACGGGGATCTTTTGGGACCTTGGAAAGAGATACGAGAGGTAGGGCTTGGTTGATTGTCATGGCGCGTCGTCCTCTTAAAAGACCGGATGCGTATGCGTTTTTGTCGGTGACGACAACAAGTCCTTCGTGATCGCGTAGACGTGCTGGAGCTAGCGCGTCCACGAAGCAACGATGTTGGCCTGTGAAGTTCACGAACAAGTTTGAGACCGTCTCTGTAACGGTTGTGAACGCTAAAACAGGGACATTTGATTGAGTGGTACCACCAGTTCCGAGCTGGCCTTCGTCGTTTTTTCCCCATGCGTGCACGCGTCCTGTCGAGTCAAGGGCAAGCGTGTGATAGTTGCCGCCCGCAATGGCCACGATCGTTTTACCGACCAGAGATCCGAAACTCGAGACATCGATCGGGACTAATGAATTTGTGCCAGGATTATTATTTCCTAGCTGACCGTGAATGTTGCTTCCCCATGCGTGCACGCGTCCCGTCGAGTCAAGGGCAAGTGTGTGTGGGATGCAGCCCGCAATGGCCACGATCGTTTTACCGACAAGAGATCCGAAACTCGATACATCGATCGGAACTGATGAATTAGTATTAGTATTATTTCCGAGCTGACCGTTTTGTCCCCATGCGTGCACGCGTCCCGTAGAGTCAAGGGCAAGCGTGTGAAAGCCGCCGACCGCAATGGTCACGATCGTTTTACCGACAAGAGATCCGAAACTCGAGACATCGATCGGGACTGAATTATTGTAAGTATTGTTTCCGAGCTAGCCGTGACCGTTCCATCCCCATGCGTGCACGCGTCCCGTCGAGTCAAGGGCAAGCGTGTGAGCGCCGCCGCCCGCAATGGCCACGATCGTTTTACCGACAAGATATCCGAAACTCGATACATCGATCGGGACTAATGAATTTGTGCCAGGATTATTATTTCCTAGCTGACCGTGACCGTTTTGTCCCCATGCGTGCACGCGTCCAGTAGAGTCAAGTGCAAGCGTGTGATTGTTGCCGCCCGCAATGGCCACGATCGTTTTACCGACAAGAGATCCGAAGCTCGAGACATCGATCGGGACTGATGAATTAGTGGTATTGTTTCTTCCGAGCTGACCAAATTGGTTGTATCCCCATGCGTGCACGCGTCCCGTCGAGTCCAGGGCAAGCGTGTGAAGTTGACCGCCCGCAATGGCCACGATCGTTTTACCATTCAGTGATCCATTACTCGATATGGTTTGTAATGTTGTCGTCGCAACTGTTGATGTCGTGTTATTTCCTAGTTGGCCGCTTCCGTTCGATCCACAGGTGATAATGCTACCTGTCGGTGATATCATAATGGAGAAATCACCTATTTTCGAATTCGTTGGCAAGGCACTCCTCCTTCCCCATGTTTTCTGTATTGCCAAAGACAAGATGCGTTGCGGCACACTACCGTACCCATTCACATCTTCCGACCTAGGCGGCATTTCCACGTGTGTAGACGTCCCCCCTGACACGAGTGCACGCACATCGTATGCCGCCTCGCCATCCCCGATAACTTCCACTAATTGCGGCATCCATGCAGCGCCACTAGAAACGATCGTTTGTCCATAACCACGATCGCCAAAAGTAACGATACGATCGCTCGACACATGCAATGCAGTATGTTTCAAACCACAAGCTGCACGCAAAGGCGTTGCAGGTGTAGGCATATCTGTCACTGCACCAAATGCATTGATACCCGCACCACTCCCGAATCCAGTAGATCGACCCAATTGTCCGACATCGTTCAGACCTGCTGTGTAAACTTTTCCAGATTCGCTACATACAACGACTGTATGCTCACCTCCAAGAGCGACATGTGTCGCTTTGGCAAAGTCCAATAAGGACACATCCACGATTGTGGGTACATCTTTATTATAAGTATCACCCAATCCCAATTTGCCTAGTAGACCCGACCCCCAGACACGCAAAGTACCTGCGGCATCGATGGAAGCAGCATGAGATGTACCTGCCGCAATCTGTTTAGAACCTGATGAACCGGATAGAGCACTTATAAGGGTAGGTGTGAATGTGGATGTTGCAACAATACTCATTCCAACACCTAATTGTCCACTCGCATTGTTACCGAATGCCATGACCGTATCGTCAGCATTGCGTACGAATGTGAACCCGTTTCCACATGCGACTTCGACTGCATTCGTGATACTAACGACTTTAGTGGGAACGCTCACTACAGCACCAGCTGTATTCTTCCCGCATTGACCATATGTATTATTACCCCAGCACCAGACTTCACCGCTTTGTAAAGCGATCGCACTGTGCGTGACACTCTCTGCTGAACTGATGATGACGCTTCCAAAACTTCCAACACCAACATCGACGGGACTGTACCTATCGATCGCCGTATTATCTCCGATCTGACGGGAAGCATTCGTGCCTACCGCCATAAGGGATGAACTTGAGGTAACTCCTATATTCGTTAGCAATTTGTGATAACCAAGACCGGTCGATAATACTGGAGGATGATAGTCACGCGCGGTCTTGTCGATTAAGAGGGGAACATTTGATTGAGTAGTACTATTATTTCCGAGCTGGCCGTGTAGGTTGTGTCCCCATGCGTGCACGCGTCCCGTCGAGTCAAGGGCAAGCGTGTAATATTGGCCGCACGCAATAGCTACGATCGTTTTACCGACAAGAGATCCGAAGCTCGAGACATCGATCGGCACTAATGAATTAGTGGTAGTTTTATTTCCGAGCTGGCCATTAATGTTGTATCCCCATGCGTGCACGCGTCCCGTCGAGTCAAGGGCAAGCGTGGAATAGTAGCCGCACGAAATGGCCACGATCGTTTTGCCGACAAGAGATCCGAAACTCGAGACATCGATCGGGACTGATGAAGAAGTGTTAGTATTATTTCCAAGCTGGCATAAGCCGTTCCATCCTCATGCGTGCACGCGGCCCGTCGAGTCCAGGGCAAGTGTGTGTTGGTAGCCGCACGCAATGGCCACGATCGTTTTACCGACAAGAGATCCGAAGCTCGAGACATCGATCGGGACTGATGAATCACTGGTAGTATTATTTCCGAGCTGGCCTTGGGTGTTGTTTCCCCATGCGTGCACGCGTCCCGTAGAGTCAAGGGCAAGCGTGTGATTGAAGCCGCCCGCAATGGCCACGATCCGTCTCCCTTCCTTCATCAGGCGTGAAACGGGTCTGAACGTGCTTTTGTTAATTATAGTTTCATCTCCGAGCTGACCATTATTATTCCTACCTGTAATGAACAACACTCCATCCGAATCAACGTAGGCAGATGAATTTGTAGAACATCCCACCCCCAACTTTTTCTTGAACGTTCCGTCATGGATACGGTTTGGGAACCATCGCGTCGTCACATTGGGATTGTTATCACCCACCTGTCCGTATGCATTATCACCAAACGCGATCAATGCATTGTTTCCGGTAAAGTTAAATACCAAAGGATCCGGGGTGGTCGAGATCACCGTATGGTTCCTGCCGCATGCGATATCGTAGCCCGCATATCCCACAAGTTGTGTCGGTGTCAACGATTCTGTGGTGGTCTCTCATAAACCCAATTGACCCTTATCATTGGCACCGAACACGAAGATGGTGCTGTCATTTTTTATGAAGGCCGAATGGTTGAAGCCTGCAGAGATCTCGACCGACAAACCGTTTTTAGAGCCTGCGCCTCCGCCTGCTAGCACCTGTACAACTGACGTCACAGGAGACGTCTTATTTCCCTGTCCCAATTGACCACGATCGTTACGCCCTACACCTAGCACCTGTCCATCATAGCACGTGAAGAGCGTATGTTCGTGTCCACATGCAACATCTACCACATTCGAGAGCGAGGGGATGATACCCAATGAATTGGCCTGTGGAACGAGTGTAGTAGATGCACCACATTGTCCCTGATCGTTCTTTCCACAAAGGTAGGCGCTACCGTTGTTTAAGAGGACAGCCGAGTGGTACCCCCCGGCAGAGATGGAGCGTGCGGGCACATTGCTACCGTCAGGCATGAGCATGGGAACTATATTGGAATTGATCACCACATTGGCTGAGGATGCGCCTCTTCCCAGCTGTCCGTTAGTATCGCTTCCTGCACTCACAACGACTCCATTCGATGTCAGATACATGGAGTGTGTGTAACCTGCAGCAACAGCAATCGCATTTGAAACGCCTGATACAATACTAAAGTTTGAGGTAGTCACAGTCGAACCTATACCCAACTGTCCGTTGTCGTTCAGACCGGTAGAGATAGCGGTACCGTCTGTGCGAACGCAGAGGGTGAAGCCTTCGCCACATGCTACCAACGACGCATTATTGATGCCTGGCACCTTGGTGGGTACTGTGATAGTGTTGGACGTGTGGCCTAGACCCAGTTGCCCATAGTCGTTGCGACCGTATACGAACAGCTCGCCATTGCGTACATAGGCCGAGTGGTCTTGCGCCGCGCCTGTGAATAGATAGGCGGATTCGGTATTTGTCAATGGTTGAGGGTAGACACGTCGGGGAATGACGTAATTGGCCAAGTAATTCCAAGAGTATCCGTCGATGTTCATTCCGTTACCTAAAGAAATGAGGTTACCAGATAAATAAAGATTACGCCATCGTTTATCAGGTGCACCCAGATCATGTGTCCCATTCCCACTAGGGACAACATTAGAGTCGGAAGTGATGATACCACCACCGCCGCTACTGAATACCTCTGTACCTTTGTATATATTGGCAGTTTTGGAGATGCGCAAGTTGCCCCTGAGAAGGATATCGCCATTGCTATCGAGGGACCCGATTCCGTACGTCTGATTAGAAGCTGAGACGGCACTATCGTATGCTGATTTGACCGCTGCAGAACTGGCTGCGACATTGCTACTTGTGGAAGTGACAATACTTGAGATGGCCGTTCCTCCGAGTGTGTTAAATGTAGCAGATGTTCCATAGATATCTGTTGCATACAGTTTTGCGAACTTCTTTGTTACTGTTCCTAATTCTGAGACATTGTCGTTAAGAGGCACGATATTTGAAGATGTTGTGATTTACGTATTGGCTTGTAAATTGGAAGATGATGCAATGAGCGTAGTATATGCTCCTGCAGCAAATCCTATGACATTACTTGATGCATTGAACATTCCTGTGTCTGTATCTTGTTCAAATGACATCGATGGTGATTCTTTAACACCTGGTCGCGATCGCACTCCTTTAATGGGTGCATTATCGCTATGTAAGATGTTTGATGTCGACTGTGATTTCGCATAGATTTCAGACAATCGGATCATTTTACATAGGGGTTGGTACTTTCAATGCACATTTTTTTACTCTGACACGCGGTGCCTACAGTCGGCGGAACAGTAAAATCAGTCGTGTTTGAAGATGAATGAATGGACTAACGGAGGGCTGCTAAAGCCACCTTGGTGTGTGTGAAGATGAATGAATGGACGGACGAGGGGGCTGCCTGAGAAAGTGCGTCAAGTGCTCTCGGGTGGCCTCTCGCGCCACAAGTCATATCCGTACACGCGAGTCATTGGGTTTGTTTGAGGTCTTGGTATATTTCTCTATGTATCATGCATGTCCAATAAAGAAATAATGATGCGGGACTCCAAAGCAGCGTGATTTTTAAGAGGCGCGCTCCACCATCCCAAAAAAACACAGGTTTGTTAAGCAGAAAAAAAGTATTGGTTCGCTTGTGCATGCATGTATGTATGCACGAACGAACGAACGAACGAACGAACTATGATGAGAACGACGACGGCGCCGGAGCAGCAGCCGCAGAGTAGTTGTACTTGTTGTCATCGCACGCAGATGTGTACGCGGTTACGCAATCAGACTGTGTCTGAGATGCGCTGATGACCTTCGCGTGTCTCTCGAAACAGCGTGTAGCGTAGGCCTTGTTGACCTTTTCTGCTACATGCTTTGGTGATGACGCATGCGTGGTGCACAGCAGGCCAGTGGCCTGGCGATTTTTTTTGCACTGTCTAGCTCTGGACGAATCGAGCAGGACGATGCAGCACTTCGTATTGCAGAATGGCAGATTGAGGCTGGTGAGCAGGTCGTGTCCAAAGTGGTACGGGGACAACTCTGGAACTATCTGACTCTTCAGCAGGATATTCTCATGCATGGTAGTCTCGGAGATGAGCTTCAGCTCATCGTTATGCTTGATAAGTGTCTGATTCTTGATCCGACAGTTCTCGAGCTCGCGCAGGAGCGCATCGTAGTCTTCGACTGTAGTAGTCATCGGCTCTTCAGACGCATTGGACTCCTCCTTGAAGGAGTCGTCCTGCTTGACGTGGTCGTGGCAGTATTTAACGCCGTTAGTTACGGGCCGGGAACATGGGAAACCGTCCTTCTTGGTCCCGGCGCAAGTGCAGCGGGCGTTAGAGGTGGTTGTTGTGGATCCAGACATTTCGGGTATTTCAGTGAGTGAATTTGGCGATTACGTGTGTTGTAGTTGTTGTTGGTTGTTGTGCTGGAGAAAACGTTTCAATTTTTTCGAAACGTAGTCTATTTGGCGCGCGGGGTCCGCGTTGCCTCATCCGCGTTTCAAATAAAGTGGGACACACCTTACAAACTTTCCTCAGACTCCTCAAAAAATATTTGTGGTGAACCACGGATCCTGTATCTGGTTTCATGGGATATCATTCAAATTATACAGAGTGTAATGGGCGTTCCTGCCTCCCGGCCGATTTTGACTGGTTTCTAAACATGGTATGGAGCGGATTTGTGATTCCTTGGTGCTTATTTCTCAAGCTAGTGAGTCGTTTAAGAGGCTCTAAATCCTGATTATAAATTTTAAAAAATCGGCCGGGAGGCAGGAACGCCCATTGTGTCCCAAAATTATTCGAGAACAACTTTATGATATTGTGCACCCAGATGACCTAGAAGACGTTCGAAGCAAGGACTTGTCGAACTTTTGTATATCATCACAAATGTGTCGCAACACTCGGTACACCTGGTCTGAGTTGTGCTTCAAGCCACCTGTCTTGCAAATCCATGCGAAACACTCACAATTCCAGTGAATCAAGTCATACTTGCGCAGAGCCATACTTGGAGTTTCCACCATAAACTTTGCTATGTTGGCAGCACGCTTACGATGGACAAGCTTGTCAGCAAAGTCAGTTGGAGAAGTATATTGCACAATTCCGTACGTTGTGTGGCGTGCGAGAAAATTGATGTAGGTATCAATTTGCAGGCGGGCATCGCGCATGCGTCTGTCTCCTGAGGGTGAAGTGAAGTGGGCGATATCTGGGTCTTGGTCCAGACGGGACTCCCTGAGCACAATGCCATGGTGCGCATATCCATGGCGCCAACCTCCAACCATCACGACGATGTGGTCTCCATGGGAGAGGAGCTTCCATGCCTCTGCAGTTGCATGCACTTCGGTTCCTTCAGGGGCCAACGTCCAATTAATAGTTGCTTGGTCCTCTATCATTTGGATCCGCCTACGTGCACGGCGAATTATTATATGTTGCAAGCAAGCAATTGCACGACAAAATCGTGTCGGATAAATGCATTGTTGTACGTGTGTATCTAATAAATCCCAAATTGTAGTTGGTAATGCTTTAATTGCTAGTACATCAAGATTTGGAACAATGGTCATTTCAATGAAGATGTGGGTTTCACAACCTATCTATCTATCGTAGTGTCCAAGTCTTTACATCTGTTCTCAAATAAATCGCTTTCTGGAGTGTACGGTACTACACCTTATGTATTGAATGAAGGTGAGCTCAAGCGTTGCAGTGATAAGCTCAAGCGATGCAGTGATAAGCTCAAGCGTTGCAGTGCACAGTTTGTCCGAGTGTACAAACAAGTGAATCTTTTACAAACAACATACACATTGTGTAAGACTTGACAGTTAGTTACACATTAGTAGTGTGTATGTCTGCTGGTTGATGTGACAAGACGTTCCACCAGACGTAGCACCATCTCGAAGCACGCGTGTAAACAAGTCAGATTGCCGACGATGCTCTGGACTTGAGCAGACTCCCACATACATCACAACAAAAACAAAATGAAAATCTTTTAAACAAACCAGGCTTTGATTTTTTGTGTTGGATAAAAAGGCATCGCATGTGTCATCAGGTACACCTGAGCGGCAATTCGAGACAACTTAACTGAATCCCACCTGAGCGTACGGCACCATGTCGCAAAGTGGTCACAGTTGCGGCCCAGCAAGTGATAGAGGCCAGAGCAATCTTGCAGATCCCTGTGCAGCCCCAACGCCAGTGCCGCCGAGAACTCCCGAAGCTCTGGTGTGTCGCTATCCCAACACATTACAGCAAGCTCAGGCCAGCCGGGGACAGCCATGAATTCGCCCAATGTACGCAGCCGGATCTTGGCCTCTTGTTTGCCCGCATCCTGTGAGCCCCAACAATCAACCACGAGATTTTTACCCCCCTGCACTCCTGAAATGGGACCAACAAAGATTCCATGATGGAATCTCTGCTTGCTACCCGCTGTCCGAATGAGGATCTGATCGCCAGAAAGGAGCTCTGTGGCAACTTCAGCTATGTCAACGCGGCGGGCTGACTGCGGGAGCAAGTTGTGAATGCCCATGACATTCATCGCGCCCTCCATGAGGGCGAAAACGTCACTATCAGCACCTTCTGACTTTACGCCCAGGATCTTGGCCACCAACAACATCAGGCTGTTCATCTCGACTGGCGTTGTTCACTTATTATCCTGGAAAGTTAATAATTGATGTCGAGCAGACGCCTGCTTTAGAAGACACATCGAAAAACGCCCAAGTGTTCCAGTGATAAGCTCAAGTGTTCCAGTGATAAGCTCAAGTGTTCCAGTGCACTCCGATGACTTTCAGTGAGAAAGAAGCCCAAGTGTTACAAACAAGTGAATCTTTTACAAACAACATACACATTGTGTAAGACTTGACAGTTAGTTGTATGTCTAATGCTTGATGTGAACTGTGAACAGTGGGCTCCCCTCCGGTCGCCCACCCGCTCGGTTCCTCGCGGACTCCTTTGTGTGGGCTCCCCTCCGGTCGCCCCCGGTCGCTCCGCTGGGGGGAAGAGGTGAAAGGGGCTCCGCCGCTTGTTGAATATTGAATCCGTTGTTTGCCGATGGACTATGGCTGTACATGGACATCTCGTGGCCAGAAAGGGCAGCGGCGGCGTGAGGTCCACGTCGGTGTTCGAAATGTCCAGGTGAACCACCGAAGTGAGTCCTTCCAGTGGTGATATGTCGTCCACGACGGTGCCCTTCATGTTCAGGTGAATCAACGGAGTGAGTCCTGCCAGCGGGGGTATGTCGAGCACCTTGCTCCGGCGACAAAACGAAATGAAGCCGGACAGCGATAATCGGTCTTCGACCTTCGAGAGTGCCCATTGAAGGACCAGCCGCCGCACTGAAGCGATCGCCTCTCTTCCTGGACACGCCGCCTGTAGCTTGTTTGTTTGCGTTTATTATATGCATCAAATTCCCTAGTCATGTGAGTAAATGAGCATCCCACAGACAACTTGTAAGCCACAAGTAATGTACATTTTAGGGCGCAGGGAAAGTGGGAAGAGTCACGCTATCACTCAACTTATTGCTCAACATTCACCAACCACTCTAATATTGGTCATGACAGAACATAACAAGGAGTATCATGCTTTACATACACCAGAGGCAACGTTGTGTAAACTGTCTGAATCAGAATCAGAATCAGAATCACCTTCACTTGACGGTTTCAATGTGCTAGCATTTGATGACATCCATATTTTTAATGTACAAGGCCGCCAATTGTTACACAATGCCATGCAGTCGAAAGCTCGTGCCGTCATCGTGTCTGCCTCTCACCCGTGCAGCATTCCCCTAGACGGTCGAGACACCATCTTACAACTCAGTCAGTATCATGACCATCACGGATCTGACTGGGTGAAGATGTTGAAGACCACGTATGCATTCAAATTCTACACTTGACGGAATTGTTTATAAAGTATAGATTTCCACTTGTTGTCCAGAATAAGCGCAAGATATCGTTTCAACTTCCAATTACATTGATTGCCGGCGCGGAGGTACATTATAAACTTGTAACTACTTACTTTGGCCTTGCTACGGCCAGTAAGACCTTGCCCCCTAACCTGCTCCCGGTCATGGCGTAGAACACGAATGACCAACCCTTTGTGAGAATTAGGTGCGCTCCTCCCAAATGGTGCTCATCATCATGCGAGTCGAGGAGTGTGTACCTTGCAGCACCGGGTGTGTGTGACAAAATGTTGACTGCCTCCTTCAGCATCTCAAAGACCGACGCTGTATAAATTGATCCGTTTGGTAAAAGTAGGCAATGCAACCATACTGCGTTGCACTCCCACATATCGTCATCGAATGTAACAGGGTCCACGTACTTGAAGCGAAGTCTTGGCTCGATACTAGAGATGTTGCACCAAAGCCTATCGGCTCCCGGCCTCAACCAACCTCTTAGACGCGGCATTTGCTTGCGCTCACCACGGAATTCGATCATAAGGCGGCCTTGTGCCATGTCCTGTGGTGTATCAGTCATTTCCATGACAGCGACTGTATTGTTGGTGTTGTTGTTGATGTTGACACATGTATTTGTAGTTCTCAAATAAAGTGGGACACACCTTATAATCATCCAGTCGTGTTCGAGCATGGAGTAGTGGGACACATTGTATTTCATGATAAAGTGTGCTTAAGGAAATATGGTGCATTATTTTATCACCAAAAGAATAAGAAAGGATCTTAACATCATCATAATGCAAACATAGAATGGGTGATGCAAATCATCCTTTACCTGTTCTACAAAATAGTGCATGTACCCCCAATGACAGTAACCACATCGTCAATAATGTGCTCAATTATGTAAACAAATGCACAAGTAAGGCATCAATCATTGTATTTCCAGAGTGTGGCAGCGGATATCATGAGTGGAATGTGTTAATAGCCCTCATTCAAACCGGTTATAACATCAATACAGCGATTTTCATGGATAGCCATATCGAGCCCCATTCGGTTGATGAGTGGCTTAGGCTGTCTCAAGTGCACCATGTCGCGACAAAAGTTGTTGACTCGTACGTAGCGCTGGAGCATTGGACGAAGGAGCAAACCTCCCCAAACAAAGTGTTTGTAATTTACATCAATGGTGGGCTGAAGTTCGGTGAGTCGCATTGTGCCAAACATGGATCCTCTGCATGTCTCACTGCGGCGGCACAATTCTGGAAGTGGTGTGACCAGAACGCAGCTAACCAACTCACAATTAATTTCATTGGACGAGACATGCGACACCCTGCCGATTGCAAGTCATGGACTGAATTGGCTAACACGTTCACTAAACTGTGATATACAGTTTGATCTGGTCGTTGACATGTTGATCCTATCCGGCTTGATACACACGACTTTCTCTTGAGTAGTGATAATTTAATTCTGCGATTTTTTATCGACTTTTTTAGGCTAAGCAAACTAACCTGTTTTCAAAAGAGGGGGTCTGAGCATCTTCCTCATCCGGTGATATCATGAGGCAAAGTACAGTCAACGGAATACTAAAATGAAACCGCTTCGTGTACGGCACACCTTACGGTGTAATCAAATGGTGTAGCAACCCACGGGGCAGTGGAACACCAATACGATTTTGAATCAACAAATTGCAGGATGTTAACGAGAATATCGTGGTTCTTTTTTAGATCACGGCTCTCCATCCTGCAGACTCCGTATCGTTCTTTTGTCGGTACTTTCGAGACCAGTACCGTGGCCCAAAAGAACACGGGGTCTTTGTTGATGTGCAAAAAGCGCGTCATTCGCACACCACCCTCCTCTTTCCTTTCTTCCATGTACAAATAACGCAAAATTTGCCTTACTTTGTTCTCATCAGACACAATTTGCCTTACTTTGTTCTCATCCTCAAGCAACCAACCTCAAAACTGCTTGTCAAGTGATATATGTCGCCAACGTACCACATTTAACAAGTGGCGGAGCCCCTTTCACCTATTCCCCACAGCGGAGCGACCGGGGGCGACCGGAGGGGAGCCCCCACAAAGGAGTCCGCGAGGAACCGAGCGGGTGGGCGACCGGATGGGAGCCCACAAGTCACATCAACCAGCAGACACACTACTGATTTACACACACACACGCGACGCATGGAACACGCGGATGATGTATGGGGGGGAGGGAGCAAGACGCCGACGACGTCAGGAGAACAAGAGACACGCACGCAAACGGAGGGGGGGAATTCACAGGTACAGTACAGTACATTACACTCGATCGATGTACACATACAGCTAGGGACATTTGATATTTTGGGGATTCTGAAAAGTTGACCAATTCAAGATTTGTAACCGCATCTAAAGACACTATTGGTAAGGTGTGCCTACACGAAGCGGTTTCATTTTAGTATTCCGTTGACTGTACGCCCCCATGGATGAACGACCTAGCCTCAGATGCTGTCTTAGCTCGCTCCTGCTGCTCAGCATTTATAACTGCTGGGTCGTCTAGCTTCCAAATGGCCTTGCCATCTGGTCGGTCTTCCAATCGAACACCAAGCTCCACAAGGGCCACATCACGCACACGGTCGCAAGCTGTCATGGTCTCCTTGGGATCAGCCTGGGTGCGGGAAAGTGATCGCACCTCATCACGGAATGCAGCAAAGGCATCCAGGTAGCCTGCACCCTTGGCATCCCCAGCCCCGCCTGCGGCGTCAGCAAAGCCAGGCTTGTCCCAGGATGCATCGACAATACCAAACATGGACAGCATCCTGGTCACATAGGTGGACACCTTGCGTAGGAGAAAGGGCTGGGCCGGGGCAGCTGCAGACGCAGACTCTCGCTTCTTGGAAAGGTAGATGTTGGTGCTCTTGATGAGCTCGCTGAGGGTGTCCATCACAGCTGCGGTGTTCATGTTGTCAAGCAAGTGCTCATGCACCTGATTCTGTACTGCCTGCAGCTTTTGAGACAGGTCCCTCTCCTCTGCCTGCCATTTAGCACAGGAGGTGATTTCGTCCACCCCGCGCACAGCAACCTCAATGTTCTGGAAAAAGTTTTTCAGCTGCGCTTCCCGAGCCTTCATTTCGGCCCTGGAGGCCTCTCCATACACCATGGACTTGTTCCAAGACTGCAGCACAAACAAGAGACGCAATTGGCGAGCAGAGAATGACTTCAGAGCCTCCCTCATGGTGATGAAGTTCTTCAGTGACTTGGACATCTTCAGCCCTTCAATCTCCAAGTGGCCAGAGTGGAGGAAGTAGTTAACCCACTGGTGGCAGCCCTCGTTATGGTAGAATGCCTCAGCTTGTGCCAGTTCGTTGTCATGGTGTGGGAACCTCAGGTCATCCCCACCGGTGTGGATGTCCATGCGGGATCCGATCAGGGTGCTAGCCATGGCACTGCACTCGATATGCCAGCCAGGCCGCCCCTGGCCCCAAGGAGACTCCCAGAAGGGCTCCCCAGGCTTCGACGCCTTCCACAAGGCAAAGTCAGTGTTAGAGCGCTTCTCTGATGTCTCGAAGTTGGACTCCCCCTCGGCTGCTAGTGCAGCAGATCCCACAGCCCAAGGCTTGAGCTTGCCGTAGGTGTGGCCACACGCCCTGAAATTCGTTGTATCGAAGTAGACACTTCCATTGCTCTCATAGGCAATGCCATTGTCTACAATTTTCTTGACGTAGTCCACAATCTCGTCCATGTACTCGCTAACACGGGTGAGCACATCTGGGCAGCGCACACCCAAGGAATCCATATCTTGAGTGAACTCCGCCTCATACTTGGCAGCATGCGCCCTAAAGATTGATGAATCCGTCACGCTCTTGCCTTGCTCCCTGTCCAGCTCCTCAGCTACAAAATCCGAGGCAACCGCGTAGATAGTAGCTGAATCGCCAGCCTGTCCTAACGCGCTCAGGGCTGTCTGAATCTGACTTAGCTTGTGGGCCTCGTTTTTAATAGCACCCTCCAGCTCGTTCAGTTGTCGCTGAAGGCCCCCCTTTTTGTCAGCTGCAGCAGCCTCCTGCTCTTCCTTGGCTGCGACCACCAAGGCCTCCGCTTCTGCGAGCTTTGCGCTCTGCTTTGCAAAGCAGTTCTGGACAGCCTTCTCAGCGAAAGCTTTTACCTCAGCGTCCGTGTGCTTTCCTTCCTTGTACTTTGCTAGTAGGTAGTTGCGGCGAGCGCGGAGGATGATTTTGTCGTCAACATCTGTAACATTCATGACGTAGAGAATGTTGTACCCAAAGTAGTCCTCCAGCACTCGGCGGATAATATCAAACGTGACGTAGTTCCTAGCATGCCCCATGTGCGAAACATCGTAAACAGTGGGCCCGCAGGTGTACCAGGAGAGACTCTTGCTACCCGGCCCAGAAGCTGGGACGAATGGAACTTTCTCATCCAGTAAGCTGTTGTAAAGCATGAGCGATCCTGGGGTGCTTTGGCATTGTCCTCGCTGCCGCCTACGCATTTGGAGCCATCCGGGCGGGTCCACTCGCGGACGATGCTTGCCTTGGACATTGATCGCGCTGACGGAAGTGCTTCTGATCTGAGGAGGGCTACGAGGGAGGAGCACAGAGACAGAGAGGCTCGCCAGGGAAGCTTCAGACAACTATGCAGTCCAGCACAGTACTAGGAGCTGAAGAGGAGGGGGGCTGTGCAGTCCAGCACAACAAAGCAGCTAAAACTCATTATTGTCACCGCATTATACCGGTTTTTTGATGTTTCATTTTACTGTTCTGCCGACTGTAGAATAGTATAGAGACCCAGCCCTAGACAAGGCAATTCATGTGCAGTGACTGATCATGGCCGAAATGTACACGAAAGCCCAACTCGATGATGCCGTGGCTGTTGCCGTGGCTGATGCCGTGGCTGCAGAGCGCGTGCGTACTGACGCTGTTCAGCGAGCTTACAAAACGCTACTGGCTCAGACGGAGGAGCAACATCGTCTACTGAACAATGCGCTGAGCTTGGTTTCCAAGCAGGACGAAGAGATCGAGAACCTCAAGTGCGTGATTCTTGCTCGTGCACTCATGAATAGACGCGGTGCGCGTTGTGCCCCACAATGCATGCAATACTCTCTGTGCTGACCCACACATGGTGTCAAAGGGTTGCAACAATTGACTCGTTTGCTTTCCGAAAATATGTAAACCTAACAGTGTATAATGAATTTGCAGAATGCAACCAACGCTTCTGTAAATGAGGCATCCGTATTGTCGCAGCAGACAGTGTGTGTGCTTACTGATGTGATGTATATTGTTGGGCGTAGGCAGGCTGGAAAGAGCTTCATGATCACAAACGAAATAGGGGATGGTGAATCCACTTTGGTGGTTTGTGAGACAGACCATGACGTAAATCATCATAAACTGCATTCCCCAATTGCAATTGTAAGCATGCGAGACACCCTGGATAGCCTAATCGGGTTTAAGATTATAGTTTTGGACAACGTCATTTTCGATTCGACAGACAGTCTAATACAATATGCTATATCACTGCATGTCAAAACTGGAACACGGTTAATTGTAGCAGTTTCACATCCATTCAGTATCCCATCTGATGGCGATGGGATAATTATACAACTTAGTGAATACAAAGACTCATGTGGCTTGCAATGCCTAAACAATTTAAAAGCCAAGTATGAATTCCAGCTGGCCGCAAATGTGCTGAATAGGAATAAGATGCAATAAGAGCTCGTTCGATAAACACGCAAGCACCGCGCGATGCGGTGCCGTCCATTGCTCGAATGAAGGCGTGAAATATGGCAAGGCGACCAAATCATGGGACGCAATATCGAAGAGATGCGATATTCCCCGAAAGGGATGTGCCGGTGATTGTTGATGCAGGGGCTGCATTTAGCTGAATCCGCTAAGCGACGGCGAGGTCGTCTTGTCCACATACAGCTACCAAGGTTGGCGGATCCGCACACAAAAGGGGACGTCGTGTTCATGGGAATTTGGCCTGAATTCGGGTTTTCTCATCTCACCGCATCGAGTGTCGCGCACAGTGTGATACCGACGCACACGTATCTAACACAAATCTAATTCGGATCTATACTAAAACTGTCTGTACGGGGGCGAATTCTGGTTTGTTAGCTGCTTGACAACCCTATTTTATCGCGGTATTACTTAAAGCCTATAATTGTGTACACAGTATCTTATTTGTCACTGCTTTCATTTTTTCATGGAAGCATGGACTTCACTAATGCATCACCAGCTCAGCTAGGCATCATCATCGCCGACGGAGGGCCACACAAGAATGCTGCATTGGCTGCACTTGTCCAAACTGCTGAGCGAGCTGATGAGGCAGTGCGGGTGGCGCATGCGGCTGTTGAAGCTGCCGTAGCCATGCTGCGAAACAACAACAACAGGTATGATTTTATTTGCGCTTGTGATTGCACAAAGGTGGGTCATCAACTCAACGGAGAAATCGGTGCTTCAGACTGCCCTGCAAGTCCTTCACACGCATTGCATGACAGACTTCAACAGAGAGGAGAGCAATGCTGTGATCACGATATAGACTTGGTGCAATATCGTCATTCAGCCAAGTGGCCATGTCGCTCTGTTGCAGAGAGGGATTGGAAGGCGGGCATGGGGTTGATCCATTGCGTCATGGAGTTGTACATGATAATTGGATTAATAGGGAATGGTACTACAGTCGGCGGAACAGTAAAATGAAACATCCCAATAAACGGTATAAGGCGTCGACAGAAATTATAGTGTACGAGTGGATGGTCCTACAAAATGGCCCGTCCAGCAAAGAAACCTCCTTTCATGACGCATTGCACATCAACAAAGACCCCGTGTTCTTTTGGGCCACGGTACCGGGGAAGAGTCGATCGCTTAAGTGCGGCTGGTCCTTCAATGGACACTCTCGAAAGTACCGACAAAAGAACGATACGGAGTCTGCAGGATGGAGAGCCGTGATCTAAAAAAGAACCACGATATTCTCGTTAACATCCTGCAATTTGTAAAAAATCGTATTGGTGTTCCACTGCCCCGTGGGTTGCTACACCATTTGGTTACACCGTAAGGTGTGCCGTACACGAGGCGGTTTCATTTTAGTATTCCGTCGACTGTATGAAGAGGATTCGTCTACATGTTTGCGTGTGTCAATGAGTGTCAATGAGTGTCAATGAGTGTCCTGTGTGTGCCATTCGACAGCAGCCGCCGCTACGCGTGTGTGAGTTTAAGTTGTCGTCGACTGTGATGTAGTGTTTGGCTGTCTTCACAATTATGATCAGATAAGACGATCTTCCTGGAAAATTTGTCACAATCTAGAACAAAAACGCAAATTGCATTCTCTCCAAATCCAGCCATAGCAAATCATTGCAATGGGGTACAACAACATCGCAACTTGTTGATGCGCAGATGACGTGGCTCACGCACGACCTATAATTGGGAGTAAGATCTGTAAACCTGTCACAGAACACAAAACACGATGTTTTAGACCAAGGGCATTCAATAACACAAAATCTGGCTCAATGCGCACCTCCTCAATGTCATCAAATGCATATGCTAAATGCCCATTATGCACACAAAGTATGACAAATGGAATGTGTTTGTGAGGGACAATCTTAAATGCGTCTTGGACAGTATTGAACCCTGTAAGCACACACACTGTCGGCTTCGACAATACGGATTCCTCATTTAAAAATCCCATCTGTACCAGGTATCCTTATACCCAATCAATAAAAGTCTTGAATTAAAACCCATGTCCCCCCCGGTGTTGCAATGAGAAAATGACGTTCGCATAAAAAAGATCCCTATATAATTATCTATCTCGAAGCTTAACACGAGTCAGCAGCTCAATTTGAGACAAACATGGCATCTCGGGAAGATCCCCTTACCGACATCCTCACATCGGCAATCGCCCACATCAAGCGAATACTTCCAGATTGGTCACCCCCAGACCTCGGGCACCCATATGCTACCCTGACGCCGTACAAGAGCGGCTATGCTATGTTCGGCAAGCTTAAGCCTGGCGCCCAGATCATGGTCAAAGACGCATCCGGTTACAGGCACCATGGCATCTTTGTCGGGCAGCAAGTGGTGGCACCAGGGGATATCGAAGTCCCGACAGTCGTTGATGTGTGGGGAATTTCTAAGGAGCAGGCCAACGTCTCATTGCGATCCTACGAAGACTTCGTTGCCAACGGCTCTATCTTTGCGGAGGCTTTGTACCCCGAAGGGACTGCTCTGGATCAGACCCTCTCGGCAAGTCTTGCCCTCGCTCTGGTCAAAGATGCTGAGCAAACCCCATTTGTCTACAACGCCGCATTTAACAACTGCGAGCACTTTGCAACGATGTGTCGCTGCCTCAGGTGTGCATGGAAGGCATGCCATCTCATCATTGACGCACAGTTTGCTGAACTGAATACATTCCCTGCATCACATCTGCCTCCCCGCGGTTTTGTAGGTATCTGAATGAATCATCAACACAACTGACATGGATACTACCGGATTATATTCACAAGCCCATAACCGTTTGGCCTAAGAATCGCAGTAGACGGCTCAGTTTATGGCCCTTACCACATGAACACCTCTGAAAAGACTCTCCATCTCTGGAACAACAATGATTTGAGACATAAGCACCAAGGAATCACAATTCCGCTCCATACAATGTTTAGCAACCAGTCAAAATCGGCCGGGAGGCAGGAACGCCCATTGAATGCCGGAGGCTCAAATCAATCCCTATTTTTAAAACGGAAAATGAACAATAATATTACTAAGGATGACCCGTTGAACAATTTTACACATCATTCCATCCATTTTTCAAGTACGTCAACGAAGTGAGTCCTGCCAGCGGTGATATGTCGTCCACGTCGGTGTTCGAATTGTCCAGGTGAACCAACGAAGTGAGTCCTGCCAGCGGTGATATGTCGTCCACACGTGTGGACGACATGTTCAGGTGAATCAACGAAGTGAGGCCGGAAAGCGGTGATATGTCGTACACGTCGGTGTTCGAAATGTCGAGGTGCACCAATGGAGTGAGTCCTGCCAGTGGTGATATGTCGTCCACACGTGTGGACGCCATGTTCAGGTGAATCAACGAAGTGAGTCCTGCCAGCGGTGATAATAGGTCCCGTGTGTACGCCATGTTCAGATGAACCAACGCGGTGAGTCCGGAAAGCTGTGATAGAGAAATGTCTAGGTGAATCAAAGAAGTGAGGGCGGCCAGTGGTGATATGTCGGTCACAAGTGTGTGCGCCATGTTCAGGTGAATCAACGAAGTGAGTCCGTACAGAGCTTGTATGTTGTACAGAGGTGTGTGCGACATGTTCAGATGCGTCAACGAAGTGAGTCCGGACAGAGGTGATAATAGGTCTTCGTCCACGTAGGTGTGCGACATGTTCAGGTGCGTCAACGAAGTGAGTCCGTACAGTGGCGATATGTCGGTCACGTAGGTGTTCGATATGTCCAGGTGAACCAACGCAGTGAGGACGGACAGCGGCGATATGTCTTGGATCTTGTCTTCGATAGCCGATATTGATTGGTAGGGTACGTATTCCCCCCGATTGACACCTATTTTCAACTCTTTGAGCCTGCAAATGCGTGATAATGCGTATTCCAAACTGTTATTACATTACATTACATTACATTACATTACATGTTAAAGTCTACTTGACACCGCGAGGGTGTATGAGACTCTGTGCTTTAAACAAAAAGAAAAAGCACCCACAAAGCAAAATGTTATAATGTCTTAAGTGGATCCTTGTGACACACCGGGGTGCGGCGCATCTCCACTGTTTGCAAACGAGAGGCACTTGTTTGAGGTGGGATTCGTTCGAAATCGCATTGGCTAGAATGATCTCCAATACATCTTCATTGATTTCGTCAAAGGAACTCATTCGTTTGTGAAGTGTGCTGTGCTGATGGTTGTTTATACTGAAGAATGGTTGTTTACACTTCATTCGAGGGGGTGTTTTTTTCACATGAACACCTCTGAAAAGACTCTCCATCTCGGGAACAACAATTATTTGAACACAAATAAATACTGAAGAATGCCGGAGGCTCACATCAATCCCTATTTTAAACGTGTTCCGCCGTTTGCGTGTGTCAATGAGGGCCTGCGTGTGCCATTCGACCGTGTTCGGCCTCTTGTGTCCTCCTATACATTCGACAGTGTTCCGCCGTTTGCGTGTGCCATTCGGTGTCCGATACATTCGACAGTGTTCCGCCGTTTGCGTGTGTCCTCCGATGGACAAGTCAGATCCTGGGGTTTAAATATCAAAATTTCTAGGACATTGCGAATGTCCAAATTGACACTAATTGCTGCCGTTTCTGCTAAAGGATTATTGATGCGCACGATGTTAGCCATCAGTTTGACTTTTCAGGGTACTTTGAACATGTAAATTCAGTGTCTTTAGATGCCTTGAATTTTTTGTGTCAATCACCTGAAGACAGTATCTGTATTGACAAGATCGGTTACAAATCTTGAATCCCCAAAATAGAAGGTGTCCCAATATCAAATGTCCCTAGCTGTATGGGAAGTAGATTTTACATAAAATGGGCGTTCCTGCCTCCCGGCCGATTTTCACTGGTTGCGAAACATGGTATGGAGCGGATTTTTGATTCCTTGGTGCTCATGTCTCAAGTTAGAGAGTCGTTCAGGAGGGGTTGTCTACGTCTGGGTTGTTCTTCTTTCCCGTCAATCTCATGGTGTCCGATACCAACAGAGCCGGGTTCGATTCTCGGCAACTCCACAATTTTGCCAAAGTTCCACCTTTATATGGGTCTTCCTCCTCCAATTCTTAGTAAATTTCCTGGCTGTGGATATCTTGACAGAAGACGCGTCCACCGCGATTCACAGCTGTCACGATCATACGAGAATTTTTTACATATCCAAGTGAGGTTCCGTCTTTCAGGTCCATGTTTATGAGATGCGGTAGCCAGGACAAAAGTCTAGTCGCTCCCATAGTGGCCTGCTGTATGGCTTTCGACACCTTGGCATGTCCATAATGGGCAGGGGGGGGGTTGAGGATTTTCGGCTCCACAACGAAAAGGGTGTTGATAGCATGTGAGAATACAAGGGCGCTTCCGTTGGCGATCTTGTAGCAGCCGTCATCGAAGAAGTACTCCACAGCGACGAGGAACAAACGTGACGGTGGGGATGTGTGGTGTCTTTGTTTAATAAGGTGAAGCAATGCGTCATACTACAAGATGCGTGGATCACCGGAAACAGCCGATGACGCCCGCAGTGCATGGAGACGGCTGACATTCTGGCAGTGGAGGCGATTAAGAAACTTGGTTGTGCCAAGACTGTCCATGTCCAGCGACAACGCCTTTCCTAGTTTGCGGACTGGTTTTGAAATGGGCTGACAAGGCGGGATATATATATCGTTCGGCATCGCGTCGATGAATACTCTTTTTCTTCGCGCAATCGCTCAATGGTTTTTATCAGGTATGTATGTTGCGTTGTTTAGACTCGTTTTTTAGAAACGCACACGAAACACTTGTCGTCGATTAAAGCCGCATTGAGTCTTACTACTACTACTGTTCTTTGAGTACCCCATTGCTACTACTGTTCTTTGAGTACCCCATTGCTATTTGGGGCCATTGGCTGCCATGCAAAACATGCGATGTCCCGTATGATTCAAAGAGCATCAGAATCACAATAAATCGTCTTCCCACACCACTTGTACCGAATTATTTAGAGTGACCAGTACTTTATGTTCATATATCCCAAGTCCGTGATACTTAGTCTGCTTATACTTCCTACAATCAACGGAATACTTAAATGAAACAGCTTCGTGTACGGCACACCTTGCGGTGTAACCTAATGTTGTCGCGACCACCGGAGGGGGACCGAGTGGTGTCTACAACAATACGAGTTTTTATTCATCAACAACAACAGAGCTGCTGTGGGCAAATGGAAGAGGTCGTCCTAGACCCATCAATTCCATGCAGTGCAGCCTTGCGATTGTGAGAGCAGAAGAGCGATCCCGGTCCAAATAATGCATGTTTCTAGAGAGAGACGCAGTCCTCGTACCTCTGGGTACCGCTCGATCGATTTTTGAGAATCGACAAGGGAAGTGGCGAAGTTACCCCTCCTGTGCTTATCTTGTGCGCCTTTACGTTTATTGTACAACCTTACCCCTAAGTGGTCGCAATCAGCGACCTTTGGCATCGTTTTCGATTTCGTGTGACCAAAACGTTCACCACCCAACCTAAGCTTCACGTCTGCTGAACAAACACTTGGGATCTTGTAAACACGTTCTTTTTCTTTACCCGTCTCCCACGACATAAGAGTCGTTTTGAACTCATCTGTCACAGAAACGTCCTCTTTGAAAATTCTTTTACACGATGCGAACATGGCCCCAGTGGGAACTGCAACTTCTCCTGGTCCAGTAGGCTTCAGTTTCGTGATGGCAGATCCGTAGGCCACGCAAACCTTCATATCAGGAAGTTCTTTCATCATGCACCGCTTGATACCCGCCCAGAAAGAGTCTTTGACCTTTCGTTTTCCGATGTAACGCTGCAAGTTGTCACGGGATTCTCGGCGTCGCAAAGCCAATCTCCACCACTCGTCAGAAAACTTAGCGTAATTTGACAAGTACGCGGAGATCTTATCCGTCCTCGATGTACTCAAAGCTGCTCCATTTTCACGCAGAGACTCCCACATAGGAATCATGTCAGCAAAACGCAGTTCCTTCTGCCTTGTCTGCTTCTTGATACCCGACTTGTGGTAAAATGCACCACGTGTCAGCGTCCATGTCTTATTTTTATCGTCTGCCAAATACGTTACCGTAGCGATGTTGCTCCGTCCTGGGTCCACACCCAGGACGACGATACCCATATCGGGCAATATCGTTTTAAGTGAGCCGTTGTATTTTTCTGCGATCTTGATACCTTCTTCTTTACGAGGCTTCTTGCAGGTCTTCTTCAGATCTGAGACAAGGACCTGTACTGTCTTGCTGTACTGCATGCTCAAGGAGACTCCGTCAGTACAGATGCTGCAGTCGAAAACCCACCCATTCTTGACCGGTGGTTTTCTGAAGAAGGAACCTGCGACTGTTTTTCGGGCGTTCACAAGCGTGTCATACAAACCCTTTGCATGTCTGTACTCGTCAGTAGCCTTGATATCCTTAATATCATCATCGTACTGCTTCAGGACCGACTTGTATGCCTCCCATTCACCAGGACCACATGATTTTTTCTTCTTCTGTGCAGGCCTCTGGGGCAACATGAAGCTGTCGGGGTTCTTTACATGTTCCCACTTGGAAAGCTCAACGATGTTCTGGTCATTGGGGAACATGTGCCTGAACAGGTTCACGAGGGTCTTCAGGTCAAGGCGAACATGCACCCGTTGGACATTGAAGATGGGCATCAATCGGATACGACGTGCATCCATATCCTCCAACCGTGTCTGTATCCAATAATTAAACCGGACCATGGTCGGAAAGTCCATGTCTTTGCCATAGTTATCATAAACTCGACTTCCATCTGGAACACTCAGCATCTCCCTAACTTCATTGACGTACTCTTGAACAGACTCTGGCCATCCCTCCATGTTTTGGACTTCTTGCTGAATAGCCTGCATCACGTCGTATCCCCGAATGATCTTCGATGTGTCCAGCGTCTTCGGGGCATTTAATTTATTTAAAGTGGTGGAAGTGAGTCTGGCCAGACGTGGTATCAAAGGAACCCATGCGTTGTTTGACACGACAGTGCTCAATGTGTGACCTGCATAGTTCAATACCTGATCGAAATAGATCGGATAAGACTTGATGTAGTCAGCGTCGTCATTACCAATTACATCGCCGATGGAGTCCTTCACAGCTTCGTACGATATCTTGCTTTCCTCATCAGGGAAGATTCCGTCTACCCCGATACGGAGCCAATCCTTCCAGTAGGTATCTTTCATGTTGTACAGGTCTGGAATATCCAGACCTTTCTCTAATAGACTCGTGATGTGGAAAGTCAGCACCAGACTGGACCGCCGTAACATGCGGCTCACCACATTGACGAGCTGGTCCACATGCTCCCTAAACTTACCGAATTCTTCATCGTCAAGACTCATTGCCTTCTTCAGGGCGCATTTCACGACATACATCTTTTCCACCGTCTTGTATTCTGGAGGGGGTCTGGCGATGAGACCATTGTCTTCGCATAAACGGACAAGATCGTCCTTGTTGGACTTCGACGAGTATGGTACTTCAGCCAATTTCAGTAGCTCCTTCAATTTCGCGACTGTCAGAGGTTTCGTCGCCATCTTTCATAATCAATACGTCACATACCGCTTTATACACATAAGTGTTCCAAACGTGTTCAAAACAACCCATAATAATTTTATCAGTGAGGTTGCCGAATGCTAAGGAAATCATATCAGACACGTGCGTCTTTGTTTCATTCGGTATGTAGTTCAAACGACGAAAGTCTCTCTTCACCTTAGCGAAGCATAGCTCAATAGCATTGAATTCTGGACTGTAAGGAGGTGTAACAAATATTGACGGGGTGACTGAGGACCAATTTCTTATGGATACTGGCATTGTCCATTATTACTACTGAGTTATTGCACAAACTCAATGATTCAATAAATGCAACGAAGTCCGTCTTCTTCACAGATCCTTTCTTCACAACGAACTCTTTCCTACCATCTGAAAAAACTACCATCAACAAACTGTGGTGTACCCACCCACCAGTAGTTTTAACGATAACAGGTTTTCCTACAGGGGCCTCTGCCTGATGTAAGGTGAGAAGCCCAAGTGTTACAGTGAGAAGCCCAAGCGTTACAGTGAATGGTGTACGCGAGTCATCAAAATGAATCCAATCTGCCCGCGCTCCCCCTTCAGAAACAAATATATGGGGTGAAAACGATTCCATGTAAATACCCACTTATTGTCCAGCAGAAGCCTGCTTGGGACCATTCGGTTTTCTTTGGATGACAGTCCTACGGACCTACCGTGAATGCGATTGCGTAAGATGCGGTGGCTCATTCAAAACACGGAAACACAAAAACACACAAATTTACTAAACATTGTTTAGTTCCCCTTTACACTCGGACAAGGGAATTATGTTACATAATATGCCGAGTCCCCCAAAATCCTCTTGTATGTGTTTATCTTCTACACTTCGCTCGACACTGCGTTCTGTAAAGAACCTGTCAGCTTGTAATCAATTGTGCGTCCTACCACAACTTCCAGTTTGCAATATTTCTTTGGCCTCGCAAGAATTCCGGGGCGGGTTGGGTACATTGTAAAGCAATTGTGGATGTTAATGGCTGCATTTAGGTCACGGTTTACAAACAACTTGCTGTTCTCCATGGTGGAACTGCACCATAGCAAGCCTCGAACCGTGCGCCCTTCTTTTTCGGACTGCACACTCTGGAGGACGGTGGTGCTGTCCTTGTGCCAGATCTTAGTGTACGGAATTCGTCTATGACGGCAACTCGCCCTTGAAACGGTCCGTAAAACGAATTGAACGCGTACTCGGTAGGACAGACAAGTTCACCCTTGCCCACAGGGGCAAAAATTACGAAGAAAGTATGCGATGGACACCAGTTTTTTCTTTCATTCGACATCCGCCGGTGCCGACTGTTTTTGTTTATTACGCAACCGTGCTACGCTACGTTCTTACCCCCCTATTTCCCCCCCGTAGAGCCGACAGGCGCTGCGAGCCACCACTGCGAATTGGCAACACTACTACACTTTCCTCGAGATCAAATGGTTGCCCACTGACCAGCACACAGTACAGGCACCCTCCAAACGATTTAGGACCGATGTTCTTCGCGCTTCTGGATGTTGTTCCTTAGGTCGTCAAGGCAGCCTGGGATGTTTAGACAACCACTTCTTGGTCGGACCCCTTAGTTTGATTCGCACCCCGCCTCTCAACGTCTCTCCTCCCTTTGACGTTCCATTACGCCGTCAGTGTCTATGGTGCATGTAAACACACCTTTCCAGTAGAACGGATGTTTTCCACATCGAAGACCGACTCCCAGTGCTCCTTGTTCGTCAGCGTCTTTTGAGACTCTCGACGAGACCCACGTCCTTGAGGACCGCCCAGTAGGCCGTCGGTGTCTATCGTGATGAAGGAGTGCTTGACTGTTGGGATGGGAGCGATGTTGACCAGCTTGGCGTAGCCCTCGTCCTCTGTGGCCTCGAGGTATCGATTGATAAAGACGTTTGTACCGGATCATCTTGGCGCTGTTGGAAACGCTCTTAAGCCACTGTCGGTTGATCTCGTCTCGTCCGATGATCGAGTGCTGAATCTTCAGCAACATCTTTGTTCGCTCCGGTAGGAGCGAATGTATCGCTATGAGGTCTTCCTTTACTCCCCAAGAGTGGATATCGTAGAGGAGGTATCGGTGGAATACGGTCTCGTCAATGCCGTGCTCATCTTTGAACTCCTTGGCCAAGATCCTGTTTTCCTTCGAGTGTTCTGGTCGACGCTAGGGACACTTACAGTGTGAAGTTGCGCATCTGGTACCCCTTCGAAGACTTCTTTTAATATCCGGTTCACCGCAACACCGGCAAGATAAGTCCTCTTGGATACGCTGTCGACCCGATCCTTAATCACCTTGGTGATAACGTCCTTGTTGTCCTTTACCGCTATGATCCGACTCAGTGTACACTTTACCACGTTCTCCTCGCCGTTTTTCCTGTCCTTAATTTTGGCCGCCCGGTCCGGTCGCGTACGCTTGTCCGGAGGCTCTTTATTGACTATCGTCTCCATTTAGTAGCCAATGTATCTATTTCCTTGTATCAAGGTCCAGAAATTGTATTCAATGACTTTCGAAAAAAAGCCTACGTGTTTCTCTTTAACAGAACTCAAAGCCTTATACACATCTTGGCTTTTATAGAAATCGCGTTTGACGATGGAGAACACCCCTTCTATTGGGTTGAACCAAGGTGAGTAGGGAGGAGTGTATAGGACTCCCACCCCCTTGAAGCTGCAAGTGTTTTGACCTTCTTGGAGTGGTGAAAAGCAACGTTGTCAAGTATAATTACTGTGTCAGTTGGACAGTCCAAATTTTCTAAAAACTCAACAAAAGTATGCGTGTTGAAAGACCCTTGCCTGATGTTAAAATAAATGTCTCCTTTTCCTTGTTGAATAAGACAAAGTGCCGACATTGTCGTCACCCTAGGTCTCAACCTCGGTACAACCAGTAGCTCTCCCTTTGGTGAGTAGCCAAACACGTCTCTCGTATGTCTTCCAAATGAAGTTTCGTCGATCGATACAAAATTCCTCCCTTCCTCTTTTAACCGTTCCCTTTGGCTTATGAATGACGTGGTTTTCTCATATAAGTTATCAGGCCTGGAGAAGAACTTTGCTTTTTTCTTTGTGAGCCCAAGCCTTTTTATCACAACGCGAATCAATTCTTTTGATACCTCAAATCCGAAAGCATCCTTTACCTTATGACGAAGAACAGCAAGAGATGCGAATGGATCTATTTTTAATGACGCCTTTAAGAACTCTATGACCACATCCGATTTTGTAGGTTTATTCCGGTTGTACACTTTTTTAGTGGGGTTTGAGATCCACCTCGAGACTGTCATGTGGCTTATATTCGCAAGTATAGCCAATCTCCTCAAACTTTGCAGCAATGTGTACATGTGTACAACAATCGACCGTCTGTCCAAGTTGTACATAGAGAATTGTAATTGATTCAATATACTGTAACATTATTGACCGGTCTGAGTGTAACAAAGGGCCTTTTCTGGGACTGGGTCCCTATATTACTATTCAAGCAGAATCGCCACTCGCCTGTGAACCATTAGCCGGCCATCCGAAGATCCCTTTCAACCTTGCAGGATACAGCAGTGCCCTCCCACTGCCACCAGGCCAGTGCCTCTGCAAGAGCTCATCAAGGCGCTCGTAGGTTAAGATCGACTCTGCGTCAAACATTCTGCCCAGGGCAGCGATGAAGGGTGTGCCTGCCTTGCCACCTGCCGTTTCTTCAAAAGTCCCAGTTGCCAACAACATCACGTCCTTGTGTGCAACGCGATGGAACTGTGCATCATGATCTGCTCTTGATGCGTCAAGCAGAGATCTTCCGTGCTGGAACGGCAGACCAGGGGCGGGGGCAATGGCATTTTCTTCGCACATGTTGAGCACGCGGATGAGTGTGCCGCAAAAAAGTTGCGCTGCCACCACCGCATCGATGGCCTCAGCTGACACCAGCTGTTTGTAAGAACATACCAATGTACCGTGACGTGGCGACCCCTCATTCATGCCATGCCCACAGAATAACAAAAGAGAAACGTCCACTGAGGGCTCCAACAACCAAGCCAATTGGTCCATGACAGACCTCCGGCACACGGTGCCTTCGAGAACATTGATCTCCATACCAGAACCCAAAACCTTGTTGACAAAAACATCATGGTCCTTCATGGCTCCGCCACATCTGTACCCCTTCAAGTCCCTTGGCAGCGTACCACACTCTTGCAATGTGTGCATAAGCACGGGTCCCAACCCGTCTACGTAGTAACTTGGAAAAATTAACAAGGCGCGACGAGTCTTCACGGACGCCATCATGTGCTCCTACTCTCAAATAAAGTGGGACACGCTGTAATTTCCTTTTTGACGCTGTGTTGTTGTTATGCTGCAGTGTGGCCTTCTCAAGCCGCCGCGTGGCATGATGTGTGATAAGGATGGACTACACGCTGCCTCTGCCGTGCGTGATGGGGCTGGGCGATAAGCCGCCGCCGCCGCATCAGTTCTGTGCGTGTGCGTGATGAGTCTGGACGAGGATCCGCCGGCGTGCATGGATTCTTTGGATTGCTCTGACATTGAGATGCATGAGATTGCATTCAATCGTCAGCACTTTGTCTCTGTACGTTATATATAGCGTTTAGGGACATGAACATGGAGCCGCCCCCCTCCCGCATCATTACATTCGACAGTGTTCCGCATCTTGCGTGTGTCCTCCGATACAGTCGACAGTGTTCTGCCGTTTGCGTGAGTCCTCCGATACATTCGGCAGTGTTCCGCCGTTTGCGTGTGTCCTCCTCCGATGGACAAGTCAGATCCTAGGACACGTGTTTCCGCGAGTCCGCATCTGAATTCCCCTACCCCACTCCGTGGGTCCCGCGATTCCCTTTCATGATCCCGTAATAGTTTGTTAAGCAGACGCCTGCTTGAGACGGCAGTTAATGAAAAAATGAATCGCGGATTCGAGAAATGACTCCTGGATGTTGGTACTGACTGCTCAACATAAGGAGTAAAAAGCTGTGCATGTATAATCAAGTATGCCTTTCAAGGTGGGTTTTAAATCGTTGAACATTGGAGTGCAATGTGCAAGGTATGCCGATGTGCGTCAATTGTTTGGATTTCCTGACCGTTTGCAGGTTTTGTTTCTACAACGCAATGCGTTCGAGGCGTACGTCAAGGACGATAGCATACCCTTAGACCCTCAAAAAATGTGGCATGAGAATATTCATATCCGCAAATGCAATCTCAATGGACTCGTCTGTGCGCTTATGAGGAGACTGACACTGTTGGAGCACATGCGAGCATGGGAGAACAATAAGGATGGACCTAGACGGAGGGCATGCATTGTTGAGATTTATGTGGAGTGGAATGTATTAGAAAGGAGACTAACCCGCATCATTGCATCCGACGCTGTTGTGGGCGATTCCGTGATCCGCTTCTGCCCAAACGAAACCACTTGTCTTGCCAGACAGTTGGACCCAACCCTATTGTCATCAATTCCACCTGACGTGATAGAGAACATAATAAGTATGGTAGGGGAGCCAGACGCGAATGCGCTACGCGCAGAATCTCCTACCATCGACGCTCAGTATGTGCCGACAAAGATTAGGAAGATGTTCGTCGTTCTGGACCAGATTGCTTTTTAGTTTTGTAGTAAGCGTATCTGAAGATGGATATCATCCCCAGAATGCAACACCCGCGTGGGAGGACAAGAATGCAACATCCCGAGTTCAAACTCAGTTAAGACCTTCTAAACCGCAATAGGGGAAAACACATTTGGAAATGTGGTCTGCTAGAAATGGCAGAATTACAACCATACCGATGCATGAAATGCAACCTGACAATTGCAGAGCTGCAGCAACTTGGCAACACTGGAGTTTGCTCATCGGAATACAGACTGGCGCGTCATGGTCCGGATGAAGAAAGCGTCACTGGACGTCATCAGGGAGGAGCTCATTCGGCGGACCTGGCATCCGAGCCGGGTGATGCAGTGTCTGGACTTTGAGGAAAAAGGTAAAAAAACAAAAGTTGTTCTCGAATAATTACTTATTCGCGACCCTTGCAATCCTTGAGCAATGACACGATCCTGGGGATTGTGATGAGGAGGCGCTTTTGGCGCTGGATCTTTTTGTGCTCGATGTACTTGCGGTACATGCGCTGGATCTTGCGCGCCGAGCACCTCGCTCGCAACCACTGGGACGCTATGTGCTGTACAAAGTCCCAATCCATATTGACGAATCCATCAGAGGACACCCAATCGATCATCTCGTCATCCATCTCAATGAACAGACTGCTTACAATCTTGCGTGTGATGTGAGGGTGATCGGAACAAAAAGGATTGTACTGGAAGACGGCTTCCAAACCAAGAAGCATGCCTTGGAAGCGGGGATCGCATATGATATTGTCCGGCGAGACTGTCATCAGATTGAGGATAAACAGCTTGGCGTGGTTTCCGTTTGTGTAGTCGTTGGCAGTCAAAAATTCTCCGTAGCAGACCTTTTGTATTTCGTTGTCCCACGATTGAACGGCGAGCTTTGCAAGTACCTCCCAAACGCGCGCCATGGGCGGAATGAGTTCTCTTGCGCGATCGCAAAATGGATCCGACGGAACGCCCGAAGTGTCATTGGCAACATCGTTGTATAATTCAGTAAAGTTTGCCATTGTGTTTGTGGGTATTTGTGGGTGTTTGTGGTGGTTATCGGTTTCTTTTATGACAATTCAGTCAATTTTTTTTTCACATGCGGCTTTCGCATGCCCCCCATCCGTCCATTCATTCTCACCCACGACACGGCGGCTTTCTTGCTGCATGGAATTTCTCTGAGCTGTGCATGCGATGATGTCGTGATGCTCCAAGAGATGGCACTGACACCCGCGTTCGTACACATACGTCTGCTGGTATCCTGCGTGGTTCATGTACTGCGTGTGCGATACAGCTGCAACAGCTTGACCTGCAGTCGGGCGTGAGCCACAAACTGCACTCGAGGCTCGATTCTGTTTCTTACGATGAGTGGACCACATTTGCAACACGGTGGCACTCACTCATCGTAAGAAACAAGACGGTACAGGTTGGGAATGTACAGAATGACGCAAGCGGATTCATAAGATTCTCCACTGCAAAAGCAGTCAAAGCGGAGAGCCACGCCAACAGAGCGGTGGTATGCTTCACTGCTGGAAGACTTGGGACCGCGATGTGAACGCTTCCAGGAACATCCTGATGCTTACACTTCACCAAGTCTTTGAGAGAGAGCGTCCTCTCGCGTTTCGCCGAGACGCGCCGAGAAGTTCCTCGACAACCCCACCCCCTGATACTGATATGGAGACACAGACGTTTGAACGGTTTACCAAAGAGTCTACTCGGAATATCATCTTCGAGAACCTCTTCAACCTGCTGCACCCCCCCAACGTTGCCCAAAAGCAACGATCTGCAGTCTGGATGAGTATAAGGTGTGTCCCACTTTATTTGAGAACAACTGTAAGGGTTTACCAATATGATCGTGATCGGGGCAGATGCCACCGGTGCCTGTGAGAAGTTCCCCAGTCATGTCCCGTGCGCCTTTGTCACCATTCCTATGGGAGAAATCGTTGAGATATTCAGTCCGTCAGGCGACGGCACATTCAAGACCGGTGCCACCCTGGAACTCAAAATAGGTGACGAACACACATGGCATGCGGTAGACGCCCTACGAAGAGACATGATCAAGAAATGGTTTGATGTGGACGAGGCGGTGTTCCTGCCACCACGGACCATCACAGTGTCCGTGCCTCGTTACACCACCATCTATGACACGAGTGATGCTGGCAAGGGCACATGCAGCCTGTCATGCACCACTGGGGACACGCCGTTGCATGTCGGAGACCGCATCGGATTGTATGCCACACTGCGTAGTTTCGGCAAACATACGGTTTGCCATGCTGACGATTCATATCACAGCTTGGTGTTCGAATGCGAAGGCATCACGGCGGTAGTGAACGAGTTGATCACAAACTCTGGATCACGCCGGAGCGCATGAAAAGGTGCGTACGATCAACTTTACTGTTCCGCCGACTGTAGCGAGTCGTTCCTATTTTTATATACATGTATACATGTGTATGTAAATGTCTTCAACACCCCGCAATTCCTCTTCTACTTCAAAACGTAAGAAGACTTCTGGAGATGCGACTTTTGCAGCTAAGCTGGCTGTGTTCATGTTGAACGCTCAATCACACGACATTCATTTTTCCGAGAAGGAGGGCTTCCTTCACTCGAGTGATTATGTGAAGGGTATCATCCCCCTTTTGCATATGAACATCAGTCGCGAGGGGTTTCAAGTGGTTATGAGCACTACGAAGGGTAATTTGTCCATTGCCCTAGCTCAGTTGTGTAGTAGCAAGAACATCGAGGATATTCTTTCTTTCGAAAAGTTCAGTTGCCTGCGTCAGTGTGCTTTTACAAGTGACGTTCTTGTTGACCGTTTCGTAGACACGATTGAGACTTCTTATGAGACTCGCAAGAACGGAATTAAGTTGGTGAAGCAGTTGGCTAAGCACCAGCGATGGCAGGTGAGTGCCGGTATCATCCCCGAGTCCTCGATCGCGTGGTCTGAGAATCTTTAAATACAAAAAAAATTGAAAGGTTTTTCGGAACGTTAGGAATACAACAACAACAACAACAACCTCCTCACACCCCTTAATATACTGCATCTGTCATACGAAATGTTTGGAATCTCTGACGTCTTCGCAATCATTGCGTCCCGACCCAAGGTATTCGTCATTTACGACAACCCGACTTTCGTCGTCACCAAGCCTGTGTTAACTCGCAAAGGGATGTCCCATATCAAGAAGTAATCTGGATGAGAAGGTGTTTCTGTTTCAAGTATTTGAAAAAGAAACAAAGGGGCCAAAATCAGCACCTCCACGTGGTGGCCCTGGATACCCAACCAAGCTGAAACAAATAAAACAAATAGACAATACAAAAAACGGTTGTCTATTTGTTTTATTTGTTTTTGGATGTTTCATTTTACTGTTCCGCCGACTGTAGTTGCACAGTAGTGTGTATGTCTAATGCTTGATGTGAACTGTGGGCTCCCCTCCGGTCGCCCACCCGCTCGGTTCCTCGCGGACTCCTTTGTGGGGGCTCCCCTGGGGGAAGAGGTGAAAGGGGCTCCGCGCTTGTTGAATACAATCCGTTGTTTGCCAATGGCTGTCTGTACATGGACGTCTCGTGACCCGAAATGGCATCGGTGGCGTGCGCGTTGAGTGGCGTGAGGTCCTTGCGCACAAGACGCCACCCAGGTGGCAACAACCATCATCCACTGTCTGCTTGAACGATCCCAGAACAGGCGCAGAGCATACCTTGCGCGACTGTCATACTTCGCCTCGCACACACAACCACGACTTGTTGTCGGCATGTGAGGATGCGGCATGATGTGTCGTGATAGAGTGCGTGCGTGCGTGTCTTGTGTATTCAGTCTGATTAATTGGCTGACATTGGTGTTCCTCCTCTCTTTGCGCGTGTACTCAGATGTTTTTTGATCATCGTCGACAGTGAGTGTTGTGTTGTGTTCCTCCGTTTGCGTGTGTACGTGTACAGTGAAACAAGTTGACACCCCTTTATCGATTCTTGCATTCTATTGTTTGCCCGCAAAGAACAAATAACAAATACCATTGACCAGCTTGGTGTTGAAGACTGAAGCTGACAAGACGTCACATCTCGTCCACAATATCAGACTTCCACTCTATTATATGACAGAGTGGAAGTCTGATATTGTGGACGAGATGTGTCCGACTGTAATGGGACATAATCCTTCCACAGGAACTTGAGGACGGTCCCCGCCAATGAGACCATCCGTGTCCACGATGTCAAGGCGTTGCTTGACCGTCTCGTCCCTCAGCATCAGTACCGTGAATGCATCGAATAAAGAAGTGTGCTGTTGTCAGTTAGTGAATAAGACTTGTTTATACTCGTCTACGAGTGTACGAGGGTTCGAAATCCGGCGTGTGTTCGATCGCGTCAGATGGACGATGTTCGACGAGGATGATGATGATGCTAAAGCATGCCCCCTCAATCGTGTCTAACCAACAATTTTACACCCCCTTATCACTCCCTTTTTGCATATTGTCTCGATTCTTGCACTATCTTTCCACTCGATTCCCTGTTTTCCAGAAAATAATGCCTTGACCAGCCTGTTGCTGAAGACTGCTGCCGTGGGTCCATAGTGGGACTCTATCCACCGGGCCTTGAGGTCCCCGGCCCACACCACGTCCGAACACTCCCCCGTCACCTCCACCACCTCCTCGAGCCACTCGGCAAGGGGGTTGGCGCTGTCCGCAATACCAGACTTCCACTCGGTCATCGATACCGGTAGTTTGTCGAAGATGCTTGAGCGCCCCGGTCGACTTAAGTGCTCTATGAACAGCTGCGCCAGCGCCGACAGCCAAGTGGGCAATATTTTGGTAAGGTTCCGTCGCTCAAACTCGTTCTCGTGCTCTGGGTCGGGTTGTTGCACAAAGTTTGAGCGCATGGGAACCACGATCATCCTTTTGACAAATGCGTTGTCTCCTCCGTCGAACTTTGGACAATCGCCTTCGTTGAATACCATGACGACCCCAGCCTGCAAGATGAATTCGAAAGAGTCCGCAGAGCCACATGAGCGCCCTTCGATACACACACCCTCCCCCCCCGCAATGTTTTTGATCAACGTCTCGTCCAGAGGGATGTTGGATTTCATTTCGTCTGCCACCAGTAGCCTGAGACCTTTCATGGCCTCGAGACCCGTGTCGTGGTCATCCCGGCTCCTTGCAAACGACCCCTTTGTCAGGAACTTTTTTCCATTACTGCTCTTGTACGAGCTGAAGAAGCTGCCCATGAGCGTCATAAGGGTACTTTTTCCGTTGTCTCCGGATGTTTTATCGGTGAAGGCTAGGAATTTCTTCTCATCGCGTCGACCTGTTAGGAGACCCGCGAAAAATGAGAGCACGACGTCACGCTCCTCTTCCACTGGCAGAATTTTTAGAAAGAAGTCGTCTAGCTCCTCTTTGCATCTTTGGAGGTTGTGGTTGTCCTCCTCTCCCTGGTAATCCCACTTCGCACACCTGCTAATATTGTCGGTAATCTCTACGTTTCTGAAAACTACGTTGTCCCTCGACAAGCTGTCAAATACACCGTTGTTGACCGCAAAGAGGTCAGGGTTGACATCGAGGTTATCGGTGAACGTTTCGTCTAGGACGAGAAGTGCGATGGCTTGAAGTAACACAGAACGCCCCTTAACCGTGTCGACAAACCCCCGAATCTTCTTATTCGTCTTGTTATTCTTCTCAGCAGGGAATTTGGATTTGAACTCGAGTTTGATTACTTTGATTATCCTCAAGTTGCTTAAGTTCGACCAGCGATTGGTAGCAGGGTCGCAGTAGTACATGTCACCTACGCATTCTTTCCTGTTGAGTTTTGGCACACACTTGATTCTGGTGAAGAATTCTGGTGCGGCCTCCATGAACTTCTCCGCCAACGTATCCTCTTTGATTGAGGACGAAAACGAGTCATCATCATCATCATCATCATCATCATCTCCCCTCTTCATGTTGATGTTGATGGTGCCGTTGTTGACCAGGAAGATGTTCTGCGTGATCCCGTACATGTTCTTCGCGTGGGAGTCTTGCGCCTTGAAGATCATGTTATGGATTGTGTTGATGACCTGCTTGTCTCGGATAGTTGCGTTGCTCGTGTTGGATCTCACATTTACGTATTGGTTGTCACTTCCCATATTCATTAATGCGATTTGCAAGCCGTCGGTGCTCTTCAAGATGGCACTGTTAATTGTTTTGCCATCCATTGTCCGCAGCTCGCATTCGTATGGTCCTTGGTCGATAGGCACGTTCTTGATGAACCCTGGGTCTTCATGGATTGGGAACTTGTCGATCATCGATCCATAATATATGTCATCTACCTCCACCATGTATTTGCTCTTGTGGATGGCTCCTTTCGCTCCGTTGTCAATCTTGAACTCGATGCTATCGTTTACGACATTCAATGATACCATGTCAATTGCCAATTCTAGCTTTACCTTGAGGTCTTTGATGATGCGATACTTGTCGATTTCCTCGCCCTGTTTGTTGGCGTTGTCCCATTTTAGGATCCATTCGGCGTACCCCATCGGATCATCCTGCTTGGCAAGGAAGCGGAGTGTCCCTAGAGTGATATTTGTCGGCTTCAGATTTGCCCACACCTGTTCGTGCTTGGTGTCACAGAACTTATCGGGGCATGTTTTTGCAAAAGACTTCCATATATCGAGGCGCTGAGTGTCGGTTCCTGCGTCGACTGTATTCTTCAGCGCCATCCCGACCTTCAGCCATGAATCGTATCCGCTGGCTCTTTGTGCGTCTAGAATGTCCACGAGATTGTATAGGGATTCCACATTCCTTCCATGCTGCGAGTCGAATGTCTTTTTAGTCTCTGACACGTTTTGGCTCTTGTACTGGTCGATTTCGTCCTGACCGTATTTGGTGTATATGCTGTGCCCCCCGTGCGGATGCACACGGATGCTCAGATTCTGCACGAGTGTATCGAGATCCATGTTCTGTACGTCAAGTTTCTTGAGCGAGCCTGCTCCAGTATCAAGTTGGTACCAGGCAGTGACTTTCCACGGGTGGGTCTCATCCGGTTTCTTGGATCCGTACAAGAACCACCTGCCTCCCGGGGTGATCACGCTTTTGTCATATATCTTTCCGGGATCCATTTTGGCCATTCCAGGGATGCAAATGGTGCTCTCGTACGTCCTATGTTCTGTCATATCGTTTACGAAGTGCTCCCTGATGGCAAGTTGTATCTGTGTGTGTGTGATTACATTTGGCATGACCACGTGTAGACCGTCTTTGTACACCCCTAAGTGTTTCTTGTCGAGTCTTGGATTTGGCTTCTCGAGGATCACTACGTCCATGTGCTGCTGGTCTACAAAGTACTTGGTGGCCGACACGAGCGCGTCCATGAAGTTCTCGATGTGCTTCTGTGTGTACATGCGATCAGGGGTGTTCTGTCGCATGTCCAGGTCAACTATGATTGGCGAGGTGTCTGTATGGGTCTCTACGATGGACAGGGGTCGACCCTCATCCCTGAGCGCGTGCACGTATGCCTCGCGGAACGCCTGTGCCTGAGGTCCGCAGTCAGGGATCGCAAACGATCCGAACATGGGGTCCCCCATGGCACCGTGAGTTGCCTCGGTGGGGGCAGGGAAGTTATTGACATGTGCCGCCGCCAGAAGAACATCGAGGGATGACATATCGGGTGTTTAATAAACATTGTATGATTCTTCTTTAAGCTTTTCCCTCACTATTTTTGCCAGATCTTTGATTGCCATATTTCTGTTTCTTTGGTATTCGCACTGTTTTGCCGTGTCCCTTGCTCCATACGTTGGTCCCTCCGGGTCAAACTGCATAATTTCCCTGAATTCTGTGAGTAGCCTTGCTAGGATGACCCCTTCGTTTTCTTCTTTGCTGACTCCGATGAGTATCTCCTTGATTTTTTCTTCTATCTGTCTGTACCGCCTCTTTGATAGCATGGACTGCCCCTTTTTCATGGGGGCATCAGAAGCAGTAGCAGTAGCAGAGTCATTAGCAGAGGTAAATGATGATCCCGTATTGTCTTCAGCCTTATTGCCCATACTACCTGAGTGATTTGTCTTAGTAATGCTTGTGAGATTAGTAGTAGTAATGCCGTGTAATATCGTTTTCACTTTACACATAATCGATTGGATTGTTTCTCCCTTAAATTCCCCTCCAAAAAGAGATCGAGTGCGCATGTGCTTCGCAGAGCGCAACTCCCCTGCACTTTGCTTCACCTCCCAAGCGTTTCAATGAAAATCCCAAGCGTTACATCGAGAAGCCCAGTGCATGGTGTATGTAAGTCAATTAACGTAATGAAACTCGACATCTTCTTCTCTACTTTCGTCAGGTACTCTCACTCCCAAAACGACAGGTACCACAAGATACCCTATTAAATCTGTGGTAACGTTGGTATCGTTGGTGACATGGTTTATGAAGTGAGGAAGATAATTCAGATGATGAATCAACAAGCGAAGAGAGTAGACGTCATGCGTCAAAAGAAGACCCTGAGTAGGAATGTACCGCTGTTACCGTTGTTACCGTTGTTACAATTTAGTTGGTTACACTGTTTATGAAGAAGATGAGAATTCAGATGATGAATCGTCTTGAAAAAAGAAGGATATCATGAATTAATAATTAATATTACCATGTTACCAATGATACCAATAAAAAGTAAGTATATTAAAATGTCACTTTTCACTTTACAATATGAAAAATGAAAAATGCAATTTTCTGATAACCATATTAAATCTGTGGTAACGTTGGTATCGTTGGTGACATGGTTTATGAAGTGAGGAAGATAATTCAGATGATGAATCAACAAGCCAAGGGAGTAGACGACATGCGTCAAAAGAAGACCCTGAGTAGGAATGTACCGTTGTTACCGTTGTTACAATTTAGTTGGTTACACTGTTTATGAAGAAGATGAGAATTCAGATGATGAATCGTCTTGAAAAAAGAAGGATATCATGAATTAATAATTAATATTACCATGTTACCAATGATACCAATAAAAAGTAAGTATATTAAAATGTCACTTTTCACTTTACAATATGAAAAATGAAAAATGCAATTTTCTCATAACCATATTAAATCTGTGGTAACGTTGGTATCGTTGGTGACATGGTTTATGAAGTGAGGAAGATAATTCAGATGATGAATCAACAAGCGAAGAGAGTAGACGTCACGCGTCAAAAGAAGACCCTGAGTAGGAATGTACCGCTGTTACCGTTGTTACAATTTAGTTGGTTACACTGTTTTTGAAGAAGATGAGAATTCAGATGATGAATCGTCTTGAAAAAAGAAGGATATCATGAATTAATAATTAATATTACCATGTTACCAATGATACCAATAAAAAGTAAGTATATTAAAATGTCACTTTTCACTTTACAATATGAAAAATGAAAAATGCAATTTTCTCATAACCATATTAAATCTGTGGTAACGTTGGTATCGTTGGTGACATGGTTTATGAAGTGAGGAAGATAATTCAGATGATGAATCAACAAGCGAAGAGAGTAGACGTCATGCGTCAAATGAAGACCCTGAGTAGGAATGTACCGCTGTTACCGTTGTTACCGTTGTTACAATTTAGTTGGTTACACTGTTTATGAAGAAGATGAGAATTCAGATGATGAATCGTCTTGAAAAAAGAAGGATATCATGAATTAATAATTAATATTACCATGTTACCAATGATACCAATAAAAAGTAAGTATATGAAAATGTCACTTTTCACTTTACAATATGAAAAATGAAAAATGCAATTTTCTCATAACCATATTAAATCTGTGGTAACGTTGGTATCGTTGGTGACTATGAAGTGAGGAAGATAATTCAGATGATGAATCAACAAGCGAAGAGAGTAGACGTCATGCGTCAAAAGAAGACCCTGAGTAGGAATGTACCGCTGTTACCGTTGTTACCGTTGTTACAATTTAGTTGGTTACACTGTTTATGAAGAAGATGAGAATTCAGATGATGAATCGTCTTGAAAAAAGAAGGATATCATGAATTAATAATTAATATTACCATGTTACCAATGATACCAATAAAAAGTAAGTATATTAAAATGTCACTTTTCACTTTACAATATGAAAAATGAAAAATGCAATTTTCTCATAACCATATTAAATCTGTGGTAACGTTGGTATCGTTGGTGACTATGAAGTGAGGAAGATAATTCAGATGATGAATCAACAAGCGAAGAGAGTAGACGACATGCGTCAAAAGAAGACCCTGAGTAGGAATGTACCGCTGTTACCGTTGTTACAATTTAGTTGGTTACACTGTTTATGAAGAAGATGAGAATTCAGATGATGAATAGTCTTGAAAAAAGAAGGATATCATAAATTAATAATTAATATTACCATGTTACCAATGATACCAATAAAAAGTAAGTATATTAAAATGTCACTTTTCACTTTACAATATGAAAAATGAAAAATGCAATTTTCTCATAACCATATTAAATCTGTGGTAACGTTGGTATCGTTGGTGACATGGTTTATGAAGTGAGAAAGATAATTCAGATGATGAATCAACAAGCGAAGAGAGTAGACGTCATGCGTCAAAAGATGACCCTGAGTAGGAATTTACCGCTGTTACCGTTGTTACCGTTGTTACAATTTAGTTGGTTACACTGTTTATGAAGAAGATGAGAATTCAGATGATGAATCGTCTTGAAAAAAGAAGGATATCATGAATTAATAATTAATATTACCATGTTACCAATGATACCAATAAAAAGTAAGTATATTAAAATGTCACTTTTCACTTTACAATATGAAAAATGAAAAATGCAATTTTCTCATAACCATATTAAATCTGTGGTAACGTTGGTATCGTTGGTGACATGGTTTATGAAGTGAGGAAGATAATTCAGATGATGAATCAACAAGCGAAGAGAGTAGACGTCATGCGTCAAAAGAAGACCCTGAGTAGGAATGTACCGCTGTTACCGTTGTTACCGTTGTTACAATTTAGTTGGTTACACTGTTTATGAAGAAGATGAGAATTCAGATGATGAATCGTCTTGAAAAAAGAAGGATATCATGAATTAATAATTAATATTACCATGTTACCAATGATACCAATAAAAAGTAAGTATATTAAAATGTCACTTTTCACTTTACAATATGAAAAATGAAAAATGCAATTTTCTCATAACCATATTAAATCTGTGGTAACGTTGGTATCGTTGGTGACTATGAAGTGAGGAAGATAATTCAGATGATGAATCAACAAGCGAAGAGAGTAGACGTCACGCGTCAAAAGAAGACCCTGAGTAGGAATGTACCGCTGTTACCGTTGTTACAATTTAGTTGGTTACACTGTTTATGAAGAAGATGAGAATTCAGATGATGAATAGTCTTGAAAAAAGAAGGATATCATGAATTAATAATTAATATTACCATGTTACCAATGATACCAATAAAAAGTAAGTATATTAAAATGTCACTTTTCACTTTACAATATGAAAAATGAAAAATGCAATTTTCTCATAACCATATTAAATCTGTGGTAACGTTGGTATTGTTGGTGACATGGTTTATGAAGTGAGGAAGATAATTCAGATGATGAATCAACAAGCGAAGAGAGTAGACGTCATGCGTCAAAAGAAGACCCTGAGTAGGAATGTACCGCTGTTACCGTTGTTACCGTTGTTACAATTTAGTTGGTTACACTGTTTATGAAGAAGATGAGAATTCAGATGATGAATCGTCTTGAAAAAAGAAGGATATCATGAATTAATAATTAATATTACCATGTTACCAATGATACCAATAAAAAGTAAGTATATTAAAATGTCACTTTTCACTTTACAATATGAAAAATGAAAAATGCAATTTTCTCATAACCATATTAAATCTGTGGTAACGTTGGTATCGTTGGTGACATGGTTTATGAAGTGAGGAAGATAATTCAGATGATGAATCAACAAGCGAAGAGAGTAGACGTCACGCGTCAAAAGAAGACCCTGAGTAGGAATGTACCGCTGTTACCGTTGTTACCGTTGTTACAATTTAGTTGGTTACACTGTTTATGAAGAAGATGAGAATTCAGATGATGAATCGTCTTGAAAAAAGAAGGATATCATGAATTAATAATTAATATTACCATGTTACCAATGATACCAATAAAAAGTAAGTATATTAAATGTCACTTTTCACTTTACAATATGAAAAATGAAAAATGCAATTTTCTCATAACCATATTAAATCTGTGGTAACGTTGGTATCGTTGGTGACTATGAAGTGAGGAAGATAATTCAGATGATGAATCAACAAGCGAAGAGAGTAGACGTCATGCGTCAAAAGAAGACCCTGAGTAGGAATGTACCGCTGTTACCGTTGTTACAATTTAGTTGGTTACACTGTTTATGAAGAAGATGAGAATTCAGATGATGAATCGTCTTGAAAAAAGAAGGATATCATGAATTAATAATTAATATTACCATGTTACCAATGATACCGATAAAAAGTAAGTATATTAAAATATCACTTTTCACTTTACAATATGAAAAATGAAAAATGCAATTTTCTCATAACCATATTAAATCTGTGGTAACGTTGGTATCGTTGGTGACATGGTTTATGAAGTGAGGAAGATAATTCAGATGATGAATCAACAAGCGAAGAGAGTAGACGTCATGCGTCAAAGAAGACCCTGAGTAGGAATGTACTGTTGTTACCGTTGTTACCGCTGTTACAATTAGTTGGATACCCCTCCTATCACTCTTGTTCACGTGCGTGCTTTTGTGATCTTGCGATCTCCCCCGCACACCTCGCTTCTCATATCGCACACATTGAAGCGCATGATGATGGAACATCCCCCCTCCCAACCCTGCACACCCAAGCTTCTCGGATCTGAAAAGAAGGGTCTAAATACCGTTTTCGTGTACGTGTGTCTTCACTTCGAATGTGGATACACAAGAGGATGGATGAGACCAAGTTTTTATTCTACTCGTCTTCAATCACAAGCAAATCTTGTGGCATACGGGCCTTGTCCCGTAAACTTGGCAGTGTGGAAACACGCACGACACCCACGAAAGTCACAACAAAGCCGGCGACATTCCAATTATTTGTCATTATTTGTCTGCCGTCGATGATGTCGACGGGATGCGATGGCGTTGGAATGGCCTCACCGCGGTACATGATGTCACTGACCATGTCTGTCAGCTTTTCCTTGGCAGCTTCAAATGCCTCCTCCATCGTGCCTCCGGCGCCAATCGCACATCGCACATCAGGCACGGTAACCTCATGGCAGGAATATCCATCTTCGGGACGGTAACATGTGTTGTAAACCCCCCAGAATTCATAAGAATCTAGGTAGTCTTGTGGTGCCGCCTGTGAAGGTCTCCTCCACCAAGGGTGCATTTGCGCTTATCTCGTTAGCTGTTATTTCAATATTTCGAACAGCTTGCTGTGCCTTTCTCTTACGAAACCTTCTTATCCAACGGCGCAAGCAATGTTCAACTTTGTTGTGCCAGAAAATGGTGAACGAGATGTCAAAGACCTTATCTCGTTTTGTGATTGTATGCGCAAACAATGTATTGGGGTCAAGAGCGGTGACACATGGGTTCAATTGTTTCATGTAAACACGATCCCCCATCCAATCACGGATGACGATTGATGTGCCTAAATCCCATAACAGTCGGACATCCTCGGCAATCACGGTGCCTGTCCCCGAAAGCACCATGCACGTGTCCTTCGGGGGCCACCAATCCTGAGAATAAAATCGGAACATGATCGGGTTGAGCATCTTAAGTTTAGTAGTTCTCAAATAAAGTGGGACACCCCTTATAATCATCCAGACTGCAGATCGTTTGAAGAACTCTGCCGCCGGGCTGAGGTCACCTAGGCAGCTGCTGCTGTGTCTCCTACAACGTTAACATCCTGCAATTTGTTGATTCAAAATCGTATTGGTGTTCCACTGCCCCGTGGGTTGCTACACCATTTGGTTACACAGAAGTTAGTTACATCTTCAAAGTATCCTGAAAAGTCAAAGTGCTGGCTCACATCGTGCGCATCAATAATAATTTTCAAAGAGTTCATGCCTCAGAATCAAATATTTCTGCTACATCTTGAATTATTGGGCACATGCAGCTATATTTTCGCTTGAGCAAACTGAACACATTTCTGAAAAGTTTGAGGAGAGTGGATAAATACTTGCTCTACGGTGGCAAGACCCAGCTGCTGTCAAGATTCACAATGGCCCTGTACTCGGGGCCAGCCGCCTCTGGATCCATCAGAAGCGAGCAGACATCTGCGTGACCTGCCTTGGAAGCCTCACACAAGGCCCAGCTGTTTCTAGCGTTCGCCCGGGCCCTGAACTCAAGTCCAGCCACCGCTGGATCCATCAGCAGCTTGCAGACATCTGCGTGACCTGCCTTGGCAGCCGCCTGCAAGGCCCAGCTGTCGCTAGCGTTCGCCCGGGCCCTGAACTCAATTCCAGCCACCGCTGGATCCATCAGCAGCTTGCAGACATCTGCGTGACCTGCCTTGGCAGCCGCCCGCAAGGCCCAGCTGTCTCTAGAGTTAGCCCGGGCCCTGAACTCAAGTCCAGTCACCGCTGGATCCATCAGCAGCTTGCAGACATCTGCTTGACCTTCCTGTGCAGCCACCCGCAAGGCACAGCTGTAGCCAGAGTTCGCCCTGGCCCTGTACTTGGACCCAGTCACCGCTGGATCCATCAGCAGCTTGCAGACATCTGCGTGACCTTCCTTGGCAGCCAGCCACAATGCCCGGCTGTCGTTAGAATTCGCCCTGGCCTCAAGTCCCTCCACCTCTGGATCCATGAGCAGCTTGCAGACATCTGCGTGACCGGCCTTCGCAGCCACCACCAATGCCTTGCTCATTCTAGAGTTTGCCCGGGCCCTGAACTCAAGTCCAGTCACCTCTGGATCCATCAGCAGCTTGCAGACATCTGCGTGGCCTGCCTTGGCCGCCGCCTCCAAGGCCCTGTTTTTGACAGAGTTCGCCCGGGCCCTGAACTCAAGTCCAGCCACCGCTGGATCCATCAGCAACTTGCAGACATCTGCGTGACCTGCCATGGCAGCCACATAGAGAAGCTTGTTTTCATTTTGGTTCGCCCTCAATTGTAGGGCCCCCTTAAGCTGTACAAGAGGATTGGACACCAAGCATACTGCTAGAAGGTCGGCGCGCCCCCCTTTCGCCATCATCTCTCCAACTCGCTGTGGTGGTTGGATCAGTCCGGTAAGGGGCCATCCAGAAAATCTGTTGTGCATAGTTGTACACACTAATACAATCTTGGGGTTGGAAGATAATATGGCAATACGATCAAGAATGTCATGGGGACACGTAAGGAGTGGAAACGATGATCGCGTGTGCGACTGCATGTTCGATGTAAATGTGTGTACAAGCGCACAGGATGGTATAAATAAACAATGAGTTGGGATAAACCCTATAAACCCTTGGTCACTTTGCCTGGCGGTATCTGCAAGCGGTAAATGTAAGCGGCACTTGCCCCTGGCGGTATCTGCAAACGGTAAGCTGTAACGGCATTTCCTGGCGGTATCTGCAAGCTGTCTTTTTCCTTGCGGTTTTCTGCCTCCCGGCGATTTTTTTGAATTTTCAAAGCAGAAGTTAGAGTGAAGCCGGTACGAACTCTCACTCGCCCAACCAGATATTTAGCTGTGTGCTTACACGAGGCGGTTCATTTTAGTATTTTCCGTCGCTGTATCCATCGGTCATGTTCCTACAGTGGCCATCATTCAGGATTTCTTGTGTACATAAGGGGTGATCGTGTGTTTACTGTACTAGGGACATATTATACGGAATGGCTTTGGCGTCCCCCCTTTCCGTCCCCCCGATTTGATGATATGATGAAGAAGAGTCCAATATCATCAATTTTGCCGCCGATGAACATGAGCAACTACCATCAACCGACTCTCCCTCTCACCATCCGCAGCAACCGACTCTCCCTCTTCATCATCCAGAAACAAGGCACTTCTGTTGTATGTGGATTACAATTATGTACCTAGGGATCACATTCAGAGGACTTTGTGGGTGCACATGCGTGAAGCAGGAACCATGTTGGGCAAGAATGTGGATGGTTTGGATATACCAGGTCACCACAGCACGTGGGTTCGCTTTTTGCACCCACTCGACTTTCATGTCGTTGTGCTTCCGGGGCACTTGAAGAAGGTGGAGCTGATGGATCTGTTGGATGATCACGTGGCAAACTCACATGATGACTCGGTGCTTGTGATCGTCTTGTGTGGTCATGGATCCTCCGGTCAGCTCGTTCTGACCAACGGTGCGAAGGTGTCACTGGAGGATGTGTCACATGCGACAATGCATCACAGAGGAACAGTTTTGCCTTTCATGTTATTTTGCGGTGCGAGGCCTTCCGATGGCCTCAACCCACTGAGAGGGATCAATAACAACAACCAACTTCGACGGTGCATGTTCATCTTTGCAACCGATGACGCTGTCTTGGACTCGCAAACACTGAATGCATTTGTGAAAGCGATCGGCAGCATCATGGATACCAGGTATATTCAATGTTGTTACTCTGGGATTGAGGACGCCATTCGCGGCCACATGCGTGTGTTCAACGGATCCTCCTTGCATCTTGTGGGGGCAAACAACGAGATGCGAGGTTATTTGTTTCAACCTGCATTCGTCATGCATAGAGAATAGGTGAGCTTGGCTTGTGTGCCCCCTGCTTCTGCATGTGAGACACCGGGATGCACTCTTTAACTGAACCCTTATTCTCCTCTTCAGATGCGTTATTTTTTTTTATCTTTGTATAATGAAATGTTTGAGTTTCTTTCAAAAAACACAGAATCAGAACGTAAAGAACGTGATAATAAAATTAGCCAACAATTTGAACAAACTGAAAGAGCTAGGAGACAAAGGAATGCAACTCGAACTGCAACAGAAACAAAACGTCTAGATGCATTAGCTAAAGCAAATCAAAATGGTGGTGCGAACAAAAAGTCATATAAAAAAGTAGGAGGTAATACTGAGTCGAAAAAAAAGGTCGTGGCAAAGCATCTAAAGTAGGTGGATTCTCTGCACGATTCGCCTGAGCACCGTCAGCAGCGAGTCTTGCAGGTCCGTGTTCTCCCAGCGGCGGTCCCGTTCGTACACATACGTCTGCTGGTATCAGGCGTGGTCCATGATTATGTTCATGTACTGCGTGTGCGCGACAGCTTGACCTGCATTCTGGATGATTGATTATAAGGTGTGTCCCACTTTATTTGAGAACAACTGTAAAGCCCAACCATTCTGATGAAATCATATCATATCATCCCCTCAATTACTGTTCTCCGTACAAGTTTATTTTCGGTGCGAATGAGTCCGCAACTCAATTCCCCTGCCCCCTCCGTGTGTCCCTAGATTCCTCTTTCATACTCAAGAAGTTAGTCTGCTTGAGACGACACCTCGGAACGCCCAAGTGTTCCAGTGATAAGCTCAAGTGTTACAGTGCACTCCGATGACTTTCAGTGAGAAAGAAGCCCAAGCGTTACAGTGATAATAAGCCCAAGCGTTACAGTGATAATAAGCCCAAGCGTTACAGTGATAATAAGCCCAAGTGTTACAAACAAGTGAATATTTTACAAACAACATACACATTGTGTAAGACTTGACAGTTACACAGTAATGTGTGTCTGCTGGTTGATGTGAACTGTGGGCTCCCCTCCGATCGCCCACCCGCTCGGTTCCTCGCAGACTCCTTTGTGGTCGCTCCGCTGGGGGGAGGTGAAAGGGGCTCCGCCGCTTGTTTAATAAAATCAACAACTGAATCCCTCTGCCCCGCTCCACGGGGCCCGCGCTCCCCCCCTTCAGAAACCCAAAAGGGTTCTCAAGCAGAATCCTGCTTGAAAAATGCGTCTTATTTGGAGGCCCTGACCACAGTGAGAGTGGTCGCCGTGTGACTCGACATAATCCGCCGTGACGAGAGTGGTCGCCGTTTGACGTGAGTCGACACTACGCTCGACACTGCGTTCCGAAGAACCTGCCAGCTTGTAATTATGAGCTACGTACCTCTGTAATGGTCACGGTTCACCAACTTGCTATTATCCACGGTGTCTTGTGGATACAGATGGACGAGACAATGAGGATGCGCAATCCGCCGTTTGCATGTGGAGTCAGATGTTTTTCAATCGTCGTCGTCGACAGTGTTCCTCCGTTTGCGTGTGTTCGTTCGTACGTGTGTGTTGCTTGCATTGATTCATTGATTCATTCATGCATGCGGTCGATGGATGCAAAAGTCGCCGTAAGTCGACATCGTTCCGCCGACTGTAGTGGTCGCCGTGTGACTCGACACAGGTGCCGCCGTGATGCGAGAGGTCGCTCTGTTATGTGACTCGACACAGGTTCCGCCGTGATGCGAGAGGTCGCTCTGTGATGTGACTCGACACAGGTTCCGCCGTGATGCGAGAGGTCGCTCTGTGATGTGACTCGACACAGGTTCCGCCGTGATGCGAGAGGTCGCTCTGTGATGTGACTCGACACAGGTGCCGCCTGATGCGAGTGGTCGCTCTGTGACTCGACACAGGTGCCGCCGCCTGATGCGAGAGGTCGCCATGTGATGTGACTCGACTCGACTTTAAAGGTGCCGCCGTGTGTCCCGCGATTCCTGTTTCATACTCCCTAGAAGTCTGCTTGAGACGACACATCGGAAACGCCCAAGTGTTACCGTGAATCTTTTACAAACAACATACACATTGTGTAAGACTTGACAGTGTGTTACACAGTAGTAGTGTGTAGTAGTGTGTGTGTCTGCTGGTTGATGTGACAAGACGTTCCACCAGACCATTAGATGCACATTGTACCAAGGCTTGACGTGTTGGCACTTCGCAAGATACCATCTACAGTTTGGGCGGGATTGGATGTGCACACACAAAATTGCCTGTTTCCGGATAGTTTTCGGTTTGCAGTTGCTACCTACCGACGCTATTTGTTGCATCGTGCTCGCAGGCGTATGGCTAAGTTCCTTGAACTTCTTGAGGGGCAGTCACAGGGACACTGGACTCTAGGCCCTGAGGGAACTGTGCAGCATTTTAGCACAGATGCTTGGAAGCTCTTGAACCCTGGTGATCATGTGGTCGTGATGATCGGAGGGTGGCGCCGTGGTTATGCACACCATGGCATTGTGATAATTCCTTATGGCCCTGGACAAGATCCTCAGGTTGCGCACTTCGTGTCTCCGACTGGTGACATGTTGATGCGAGATGCTCGATTACAGATCGGCTCGCACACCGAGTTCATTGGAGCAAGAGGGACTTTTGGTATCGTGCCGTATGCCTCTGCCAACTCCGAGGCCGAGAAATTCGAACGCCAACGCGCCGTTGACCTTGCCAAGGGGATGGTTGAATCACCTGAGTTTGCTCGGAAGAAGTACAATCTGATTGCATGGAATTGCGAGTGCTTTGCTTGGGTCTGCAAAACTGGTGACATCAATGCGCATTCCCACCAAGTTGAGCGTGTCCTAAAAGCCATCAGCTATGATCTGCGGAAGGGGGAGAGGTCCATTCTAATGCGAACGGGAGCAGTTGATTCAAGTTATTGTATTGTCGCATGACACTTCGCCTACCCATCCAACTGCATAGGGTTCATCAGCTAAAATGCTGAAATACGGAATGAAGGGATATGGAGCTATTAGAATAGTAATATCTGTGACTCGACCAGACCCGACACGACACGACAGGTGCCGCCGTGATGCGAGAGGTCGCCATGTGATGCGAGAGGTCGCCATGTGATGCGAGAGGTCGCCATGTGATGCAAGAGGTCTCTCTGTGACTCGACAGAGGTAGCCTGATGAGAGTGGTCGCCATGCGATGTGACTCGACTCGACATGTGCCGCCGTGATGCGAGAGGTCGCCATGTGATGCGAGAGGTCGCCATGTGATGCGAGAGGTCGCCATGTGATGTGACTCGACTCGACAGGTGCCGCCGCCTGATGCGAGAGGTCGCTCTATGTGACTCGACAGAGGTGCCGCCGTGATTCGAGAGGTCGCTCTGTGATGTGACTCGACTCGACAGGTGCCGCCGTGATGCGAGAGGTCGCTCTGTGATGTGACTCGACAGAGGTGCCGCCGTGATGCGAGAGGTCGCTCTGTGATGTGACTCGACTCGACAGGTGCCGCCGTGTGTCCCGCAATTCCTCTTTCATACTCCCGACATAGTTGTCAAGCAGAAGTCTGCTTGAGACGACATAACGGAAACGCACAAGCGTTCCAGTAAGAAAGAACTCGTTGTACTCTGGATCACCCATTGGGTTCAATGGTCACCGGTAAGGGTGTCCCAGAATTTTTGTCTCTGATTGTAGTGCAGCACAGTGCATTGCGTAATGCACAGGCAAGAAAAAGTTTATTTGATTACAGGAACGCTTTGAAAATATTATTGATGCTCACATCGTGAGCCAGCACTTTGACTTTTCAGGCTACTGTACATCCAGTCCATCTTTTTCTTTTTCGTCGAGGCACCAGGGGATATGTCGTTCAGGAGCCCACGCGACTTCGACGAGCTCTTTCTTCATCATCTTGTTCCGAAGAAGGATGCGCATTTTCGAACACGACGCCTGTGTGTTCGATATCGCTGTCTCCAAGTCTTGCTTGATCGTTTGAAACTTGGAGTGCGTATCAGAGTCGCCGTTGAAACGTTCGAGTGCGACAGTCAACGCATCGACGATTTCGTGAAGACAATGCATCTCTACATTGTCGTGCAGTTGTCGTTCGCACAGCGTGTCGACCATGACCGCATTTTTAAGTGTAAGCTGAAGTACCATACTCGCTTTATACACATAAGTGTTCTTGATGAGGCTGCGCAAGCCACCGTGGCGTAGTGTGGACGAGGAGTACGATTTTGAGTGGCCCGATTTGAAAAGATAATAATAATTTAATAATAAACCATTTCATTATATTCCCTAAAGAGCCTGTGTTGACATACATTATAACTCGGGTTTGTATTGACGTATCGCCATATTTTCTGAATGGTTCTTGCTGCTCTACATCTACGTATGATATCGCAAATGTCTTGGGTAGATAACAACATATTGGGGTTTGAGCTCAACTCATACCAATTCCATGGGTTATCGAGGTTTGCTACGATAACATCCCACGTGATATTGGGGTTTGCGCTCAATCCACGCCAATCCCATGGTTTGTCGGGGTTGGCTTTGATAATATCACATGGGATATGTAGGGTTTTGCTGATCCAGTACCAATTCCATGGGTTGTCGGGGTAGGCTTGGATAATATCCCATGTGATGTTGGGGTTTCTGCTGACCCAGTACCAAATCCATGATTTGTTGGGGGTGGCTTGTATAATATCCCAAGTGATATTGGGGTTTGCGCTGATCCAGGTCAAATTCCATGGTTTGTCGGGGTTGGATTGCACAATATCCCATGTGATATTGGGGTTTTCGCTGATCCAGTACCAATCCCATGGTTTATCAGGGTTGGCTTGTACAACATCCCAAGATATGTTGGGGTTTGCGCTGATCCAGTTCCAATTCCATTGTTTATCTGGGTTGGATTGTATAATATTCCATGTGATATTGGGGTTTTTGCTAATAAAAAACCAATCCCATGGTTTATCAGGGTTGTCTTGTATAATCTCCCATGTGATGCTGGGGTTTGCGCTCAATCCACACCAGTTCCATGTTTTTTCGGGGTTGGCTTTGACAATAAACCATTTGACGCAAGGGTTTTTGCTGATATAATACCAATCCCATGGTTTATCTGGGTTGGTTTGTATCATATCCCATGTGATATGTGGGTTTGCGCTCAATTCACGCCAGTCCCATTGTTTATCAGGGTTGGCTTTAATAATATCCCATATGAAATTTGGGTTTGCGCTCAATCCACGCCAGTCCCATGGTTTATCTGGGTTGGCTTGTATAATATCCCATGTTATGCAGGGGTTTCTGCTGACCCAGTACCATTTCCATGGTTTGTCTGGATAGCATTCGATAACTTCCCGCGTCAAACATGGATTATAACTCAATAAACACCAATCCCACTTGTGTTCCATACATTTGACCCGTCTCGAGATGTGGCTATTTATTTCCGCTGTAATCATATTTTATATGGATTATCTCGTATAATATCCCACGTGATGTTGGGGTTTGCGCTTATGTAAAACCAAGCTATTTATTTCGGTATTCGAAACCCATGTTGTCTGCCACGATGCGCACGACGTTGGGTCCTTGAAAAACGCTACACATGACATCATCCATGGCAGCTTGGTGCGGGCTCCTTGACACCGTGAGCTTGCCGGGATGCTCAAACTCTTCATAATATATCATAACGTTTTCGAACCCTGTGGAGTGCGACGTAGGTGTCGACAGTGTCCCGCCGTTTTCGCGGAGGAGGCATGCATCTTATTGGACAGATGATACATGTGGCGGGAGAAAACGATTGGTATTAAAATGTCACATTCCAGCAAATACACAAATCGGCATCTTCGGACATTGTCATGGTTGAGAAGATTTGGGTGCTACATTGCATGATTTGCTTGCAAAATTCTGAAAGGCCATGGTTCCGTACAAAACGTTGTAGTCTGAAATGATTTGATCGCGGAGTTCAGGTTTGTTTTCGTTGTTTTGATACCATTTGATGAGCCGTTCGCAATTGATTTCAATATTTGGCGGATACTTGCCTGTTGAGTGTATCCATTGCATAACAATGCATACAAGTTGTGTGGCAAGATTTTTGTCGATTGATGGAGGGTGTTGCAAAACTTGAGTTATATCCATTTTAATATATGCATTAGCAAACAATAATACATTGTTTGACGCATTGTTTCTTATGCCTCGGTTGATAAACAGACTAAAAGGATGTGGTCTCACTCCAAGGCCCCCCAAAATACAGAACGAACGCGAGAATCATTTGATTGACCGAAAAATTGTATGAAGAATGCCGGAGGCTCACATCAATCCCTATTTTAAACGTGTTCACATGAACACCTCTGAAAAGACTCTCCATCTCTGTAACAACAATTATTTCAACAAAAAATAAATACTGAAGAATGCCGGAGGCTCAAATCAATCCCTATTTAAAACGTGTTCACATGAACAATAATATGCTGACCTCAATAAGATGCATATCGATAACTTGTTCAAGGTGTGCGACAATCTTTACCTATCAGGCCAAGAAGCAGCTCTCAACCACCAACTTTGTAAAACGTTGCAATTCAAGATTGTTGTGAACTGCACAAACCACACACCGTACATAAAACCAAGGAACCCCCAACACAACATACATTAAGGTTGCTGTTGAAGACAACTGCAGGCAAAAAGAGGTCACGAAACTCACATCCCATGACTGATTTGAACTGTAAAATAAACACTCCAGTGTGACCGTACACAACACGTTTCACGCCGAGTGTAAAGATTGATCGATTCCCTGTACTTTAACAGCCTCAGAGACCCCCCTATTCTCCTCTTTTTGGAAAACCGCTAGTCATCGGTGGTGGCTCAGCAACCACCACCGCGAACGAGAAAATGTCTTCGTCTTCGTCGGTGTCTTCTTCATCTTTCCACGTTGAGATGTTACCGTTCCCGTTGATCCGTTCCATCGCGACGCTCTGCGGCGAGACCGCAATTTTGTGCACCAACAAAGCCATCCGCGGCGGGTTCGCATGGCCGGATCGGCTGGAGCTCGCCATTCGAGAGGCCAAAACCCTCGACAAGAACACACTGTTCCGCATGCAATGCGACCTCGGTGCCGTGGGGACTTGCGAACGGATGCTGGATAACGAGGCCGATGCAGTTTCTAGGGCGGCGATGCTTCTTGCGGAGCCTCCGAACTACTCTGGGGAGACGGCATTGATTGGGGGCTGTAAACAGGGCAACGTCTCCCTGGTCGAGATTCTCATTAGGACCTCTCCGAACGAGCAAGTGCTTGCGACGAATAATCATGGGATGTCGGCACTGATGCGTGCTTGTGGCATTCAGGGGGGGCATGCGAATGCAGCATGTGTCAAGATTCTTCTTGGATACTCTCCGAACGAACAAGTGCTGGCGACAGACAATCATGGGATGTCGGCATTGATGTGGGCATGTATCCATGGTCACGCGGCCTGTGTCAAGATTCTGCTTCGACATTCCCCCGACACACAAGTGCTGGCGACCGATCATTTCGGATTGTCGGCATTGATGATGGCGTGTTTCCATGGTCACGCGGCCTGTGTCAAGATTCTTCTTCGGCATTCCCCCTACACCAAGTGTTGGCGACCGAATGTCATGGGAGGTCGGCACTGATGTATGCGAATGCGTCCTGTGTCAAGATTCTTCTCCGAATTCCATCATGATTTGAATTTGTGACGTGACAGTATTGATGAGCTCCTCGACATCTGATGAAGGCAACACTTTGTAAGCTTTCTTTCCCCATTCTCTAGCCTGGTTTGCTGCATCTTTGTTAAACTCGGGTTGAATAATCACAGCTCATTTTTTTGTGTCGAAAGCCTGCTAGATAAAAAAGGCGAGTTGAATCAACAACTCAAATTTCACCAAGGTTTTAAGGAACACAATTGTTATTATGAAAGAGGGTGTGGTATTTCATCCGTGACCAAAGGCGAATTGAATCAACATCTCAAAGGTCAAAGAGGTATTATGGTTCACCATTGTGATTACGAAGGAGGATGTGGTAAATCATTCGTGACCAAAGGCGAATTGGAACAACATCTCAACTGTCACCGAGGTATTCACCATTGTGATTACGAAGGAGGATGTGGTAAATCATTCGGGACGAAAGGCGGATTGAATTGACATCTCAAAGGTCACCAAGGTATTAAGGATCACCATTGCGATTACGAAGGATGTGGTAAATCATTCGTGACCAAAGGCGAATTGGAACAACATCTCAACAGTTACCGAGGTATTCACCATTGTGAATACGAAGGAGGATGTGGTAAATCATTCGGGACGAAAGGCGGATTGAATTGACATCTCAAAGGTCACCAAGGTATTAAGGATCACCATTGCGATTACGAAGGATGTGGTAAATCATTCGTGGCCAAAGGCGAATTGGAACAACATCTCAAATTTCACCAAGGTATTATGGTTCACCATTGTGACTACGAAGGAGGGTGTGGTAAATCATTCGTGACCAAAGGCGGATTGACTCGACATCTCAACTGTCACCGAGGTATTCACCATTGTGATTACGAAGGAGGATGTGGTAAATCGTTCGGGACGAAAGGCGGATTGAATCGACATCTCAAAGGTCACCAAGGTATTAAGGATCACCATTGCGATTACGAAGGAGGATGTGGTAAATCATTCGTGACCAAAGGCGAATTGGAACAACATCTCAAATTTCACCAAGGTATTATGGTTCACCATTGTGACTACGAAGGAGGGTGTGGTAAATCATTCGTGACCAAAGGCGGATTGACTCGACATCTCAACTGTCACCGAGGTATTCACCATTGTGATTACGAAGGAGGATGTGGTAAATAATTCGGGACGAAAGGCGGATTGAATCGACATCTCAAAGGTCACCAAGGTATTAAGGATCACCATTGCGATTACGAAGGAGGATGTGGTAAATCATTCGTGACCAAAGGCGAATTGGAACAACATCTCAACTGTCACCAAGGTATTATGGTTCACCATTGACTACGAAGAAAAAATAAGAATCATCCATCAATCAATCCCTATTTTAAACGTGTTCACATGAACACCTCTGAAAAGAAGACTCTCCATCTCTGTAACAACAATTATTTCAACAACAAATAAATACTGAAGAATGCCGGAGGCTCGATAGCGGATTTTTTGATGGCTTTGACTGCATGGGGGTATAAAAAAGTCTCCATTCATGTTCTTTATTGCAGTTCATGGATGGCGACGCTGAACTAGATGCTTTGCTTTCACAACACCCGGCTGCAAGAGCGGCATATGATCGTCGCATCGAGAGGCTAAGGTTTGTACATGCTTGCCTGATGATAGCCGAACGATATGTGTTACGCCACACTACTTGCCGTAGAACATGCTAGCAAATGACACACAACATTCGTTTATCTCTTGCTGTTGCAGTCCGACGCGTACTTTGACGGATGTTGTCATTCGAGCTCTTGCCACTCTTGTGAACTCTCCCATGGATGAGCAGCAATTTGCCAAGGCGCTCCTGGAAGAGTTTGTAATCGGTGCCACCACCCAAAATATTGATGCCATGAATGGTCTTGTGCGTGGGATGTTCACTGGTGTGAGGAGAAATCGCAGCACGACCATGCTGGAGGTGGATGATGCCTGATACATTCGACAGTGTTCCGCCGTTTGCGTGTGATAGAGTGCGTGCGTGAGAATGAGTGATAGAGTGCGTGCGTGAGAATGAGTGAGAGTGGGCATCATCATCTCGACAGCAGCCGCAGCGACGCGTGTGTGAGGATGCGGCATGTGTCGTGATAAAGTGCGTTATCCTATCTATCCTATCGGACAGCATAACCAGAGTGCATCTCTTGCACACATAATGCACCGTTCACCAGATGCCAACTTTGAGGAATGACGTATGCATCCACATCATGCACATTACCTTACGTCCTGGGGTAGAAATCGAAACCTGTCTGATGAGAATATATACCATGTTTATTTTTCACAAGCATAAAAAATCAAGACTATGTCTAGTATATTGCTTTGCGCACCCTATCTCTTCTGTGTAAAACAGAAACAATGGAGAACTTCAAGAAGTTGGATACAAGCATGTATGTGTGTTTCACAGTTTCAGGCAGTACGTGGAATGACAAGTGCAACAAGTTTATTTTACATGGAACGGTGGTATTCGATAATGAGGATGACGCCAAGAAATGTTTAGAAATACTCGACCTGTACAAAGAGACATTCTACTTCAGGCGTACATCGAACGTGATGAATAAGACTATGTTCACGTTTGACGGCACGACAATCCACCTATTATCTGGTGCCAAAATTGAGTACGACCAGAATGCTGCTCGATTGAAGAAGATTGTAGAGATAGAAAAGACGTACACGGCAAACACGTGGGGATACATGGACGATTACGTAAGGCTATTCGGGTATCGTCCGCTCAGGAAAAGGGCATTCTGGAGCTGCTTGCTGTTATGTTTTTCGTGCAGTTGTATATTCTGTATCGATCCATGCTATTACGAAGCTAAATCTCCTAGCACGTAGGTGAGCTCATGCACCCCCCAACGTTTTTCCATTTCCAAGCCTGCTTGATACACACGGCTTTCGTTTGAGTACATGCGGTTGCGTAAGACCCTGCCTCAACAATCACCGGCACATCCCTTTCGGGGAATATCGCATCGCTTCGATATTGCGTCCCATGCTTTGGTAGCCTTGCCATATTTCACGCCTTCATTCTCTCGCTCAACAACGGCAAAGATGGGGGGGTCTGGCGGCACGTCCTCGGTGCCGCAATCAAGGCTGTCGACGCCACCTGTCCCCACGTACCGGAATACGACATTGGTTGTCATGTGCGCCATGATCTCTGTCGAGCTGCTCCTATGCTATATATATCCCAATGCGCGCGTTTACACCACTTCCACGAGACAGACGATGAGTGACGATGGCGATGATCTGCCACCGTGTGTCATGGACAAGCGTTCATATTAGTTTTCTTTTTATAATTATCATCGCCTTACAGTCAGAGACAGAATTTATGGGACACCCTTACCGGTGACCCTTGAACCCAATTGATTGGGTAGGTCAGCTAAAGGTTTTGTATCAAAGTCCCAATCCTTCGTGTCCTTCATCCCGTATTTCAGCATTTAAGCTGGCCCAGAGGATAACAATTGTAAGCTGCTAACTGACCCAGGTGGGTCGGTTGGTTGAGCGCCCACATTTGCCTCTCCGGAAACTGTGGTTTTTGGGGTGGGCGATGATGAGGGCACACAAAATGTCGCCGGTCGCTCTTTCCCGTCCATCCACGTCGTCAGAAGCAGAAGAAGGTTCTTGGCAGCGTTCACGTCTCGGTTCCAGGTTGCACCACAGCGCACTTTGGATGATGCGCTTTTGACACTGTTGCGAAAGTGCAGTACTTTGTGGACCTTGACGTTCTTCACCACCGTCTTCTGCTTCTCAATCGTTGTTGTTGTTGTTATTGTAGGAGCCCCGTTGATGAGGGAGGGGGGCTCGTTTTGAACTCTGCGCCAGACGACGCTGTCTGCCTTCATGTTGACGAGCTTCTGGAAGCAGCCGTGGCAGGTACAAGAAGTGTTGCGTTCGTCGACGTTTTTGAACAAAACATTCTTACGACGTGAGAGGCACCTCCTGATCTCTTTGATGGGCCCAGAACATGAACGACTGATACCATACCCTTGGTTGGACCAGTTGCCGAAGCCAACAACGGTCGTCTGTGCCCTTGGTGCAATCACATCGCATACCTTTTCTTCGATCGTCTTCTTCTGTGCTTTTGGAGCAATCAAATCACAGACCTTTTCAATCGTCTTCTGTTTACCCACATACCGAAAGAATCGCATCGATCGGTAACCTCTGCTGGCTCGGTGTTGAAGGAGTGTCGGGAGAGCGCTGAGGTAACCTCTGACATGGTCCTGCATGTCGTGCATACTGCTCGTAGTCGGCGATGGAATGGACTTCACGAGGTCTTGCGTATCGACATTCCATTTGTTGGTGCGACGATTACTGGTATTGTACCCAGCTGCTTCGCTAAAGCGGGCAGAGCTGAAAGACTCGACGCGACCGTCAGAAGATGCTACAGTGACGATATCTGTCATACCCGGGTCGACACCGACTCGCAGAGAAGCGTCCTGGCAGTCTTCGAGAATTGCGTCTTTGGGATACCCCGCGTTATCTACAGCGACATCTTCACTCGCCTGATGCTTCATTTGGACGGAGACCCCCTTGCCGCCGCTGAGGATACGGTTGTCAAAACGAGACCCTTTCGTCTCAAGTCCTTGGACATTGAAGTACTTTCTCCACAACATGGAATGATTCTCGTGACGTCCATCGCAACGGAAGCTCTCGAGCGGCGAATCGCCCATGCTGAGAAGCTTCATGAGTGTCATGGACGATATAGGGACGTAAGAAATGGTGAAGCCGCTCTTGCGTGGAAGGATACTGAACAGACGGGGGCGTTTTTTTGTTGTTTTCTCTTTTAGATCCGCTCCCAACTCTGTAAGCACGTGATGAAACAGTCTCATTGTCAGGTGCGCTCGAGTGTTGAACTGCTTCCCCCTTGGCAGCGGCAAGAGATCTCTCAGGCGTCTGACAACGTCTTTGATGAGGTTCGCATGCACGAGACTCGCTGGGATGATTTTGTCGATATCCGACTCAGGATACTGGACCACTGCCTTGACAATCTTCTTGAAATGTTTCTTCAACGAGGGATGTTTCAAGCGCAGGTACTTGATTACAACCCTGTCCACGTTTGCCCAGACGCTGTTGCATGCCATCGTCGCCATTTGTATTGAGACGTCTGCGATTACCTGTCCCCATTGACGAACGTCCACCTTTAAGTAGCCTGCAGGCCTGAGAGCGTCGAAAGCAACCATGCTATCCTTCAAGCTTTGTCCCAGCGTATCCTTTCGAACGTTGGATGTCGAGACAGCAAGGATGCACCTGTAATAAAAGTTTCGATCCAGGTGCGGCAACTGCTTCACGTCAAAGTCTACATCATCGAGGCATCTGGTGATATGAAAATTTGCGAATAAGTATGCCTCTGCAACTGCGTGGTTGATTACGAGTACCATGCTTTGGATCCTTGAGCAGATTTGCTGCCTTGATACATCCATGCACAGAGAATTAAGCGTCTTCTTGACCACCATGATGTCCAGATCGTCGTCGTCATCTCCATTGTTTGTCACCACCCCCATCGAGATGGAGGGAGGGAGGGAGTGTTCTTTTCTTGTCTTGATATCATCATGTACCACAATTTCCTTATACCATAATACACGCACGTTATCATGATCGATGCAGAGGTAAGACATCGCGTGGTTGTTCACATATTGATGCGCACGATGTAAGCCAACACGTTGACTTGTCAGGCTACTTTGATCATGTAACTTCTGTGTCTTTACAGGCCTTGAATGTTTTGTGTAAATCTCCTGAAGACAGTATCTGTATTGACAAGATCGGTTACAAAACTTGAATTGGTCAAATCCCCAAAATAAAAGGTGTCCCACAATCAAATGTCCCTAGCTGTATGCTTTTTGACCTGATTTACTTAAACCCATTAAGCAAAATAGTAGTGAGTAAGATTAAATTTACAAATTTCCGGGTGTTCCTTTCATACCGAATAGGATCAACACTGTCAACGACCAGATCAAACTGTATATCTCCCCATTACCAGGGACATACCATTGAACCTTTTCAGCATTAGACTTCTTTTACGGAATTCGCTCAATATTCCGTTAAAGAAGTCTGATCAAAAAGACACAGACGTTGGTTGTCTCAACTCAGCTGTAGTCGGGGCCAGCCGCATCTGGATCCATCAGCAGCTTGCAGACATCTGCGTGACCAGCCTTCGCAGCCAGCCGCAAGACCCAGCTGTTGAGAGAGTTCGCTCGGGCCCTGAACTCAATTCCAGCCACCGCTGGATCCATCAGCAGCTTGCAGACATCTGCGTGACCTGCCTTGGCAGCCTCACGCAATGCCCTGCTGTCGCTAGAGTTCGCCCTGGCCCTGAACTCAAGTCCAGCCACCGCTGGATCCATGAGCAGTTTGCAGAGATCTGCGTGACCTGCCTTGGCAGCCTCACGCAAGGCCCAGCTGTAGCTAGAGTTCGCCCTGGCCCTGAACTCAATTCCAGCCACCGCTGGATCCATGAGCAGCTTGCAGACATCTGCGTGACCTACCTTCGCAGCCAGCCGCAAGGCCCAGCTGTTGACAGAGTTCGCGCGGGCCCTGAACTCAATTCCAGCCACCGCTGGATCCATCAGCAGCTTGCAGACATCTGCGTGACCTGCCTTGGCAGCCGCCCACAAGGCCCTGCTGTCGCTAGAGTTCGCCAGGGCCCTATACTCAAGTCCAGCCACCGCTGGATCCATCAGCAGCTTGCAGACATCTGCGTGACCGTCCTTCGCAGCGGCCCACAATGCCCAGCTGTCGCTAGAGTTTGCCAGGGCCCTGAACTCAAGTCCAGCCACCGCTGGATCCATCAGCAGCTTGCAGACATCTGCGTGACCTTCATTCGCAGCCGTAGACAAGGCCCAGCTGTCGCTAGAGTTCGCCCTGGCCCTGAACTCAATTCCAGCCACCTCTGGATCCATCAGCATCTTGCAGACATCTGTGTGACCTGCCTTGGCAGCCGCCCACAAGGCACTGCTGTCGCTAGAGTTCGCCCTGCCCCTGAACTCAACTCCAGCCACCACTGGATCCATAAGCAGCTTGCAGACATCTGCGTGACCTTCCCTAGCAGCCGCCCACAATGCCCAGCTGTTGCTGGTGTTCGCTCGGGCCCTGAACTCAATTCCAGCAACCTCTGGATCCATCAGTAGCTTGCAGACATCTGCGTGACCTGCCTTGGCAGCCGCCCACAAGGCACTGCTGTCGCTAGAGTTCGCCCGGGCCCTGAACTCAATTCCAGCCACCGCTGGATCCATGAGCAGCTTGCAGACATCTGCGTGACCCTCATTGGCAGCCTCCAACAAGGCCAAGCTGTAGCTATAGTTCGCCAGGGCCCTGAACTCAAGTCCAGCAACCTCTGGATCCATAAGCAGCTTGCAGACATCGGCGTGACCGGCCTTGGCAGCCACATAGAGAAGCTTGTTTTCATTTTGGTTCGCCCTCAATTGTACGCCCTTAAGGTGTACAAGAGGATTGGACACCAAGCATACTGCTAGAAGGTCGGCGCGCCCCCCTTTCGCCATAATCTCTCCAACTCGTTGTGGTGGTTGGATCAGTCCGGTAAGGGGCCATCCAGAAAATCTTTTGCACAGAGTTTTACACACTAATACAATCTTTGGGTTGGAAGAGAATAGTGCAATACGATCAAGAATGTCATGGGGACACGTAAGGAGTGGAAACGATGATCGTGTGTGCGAATGCATGTTCTATAAACATGTGTGTACAATGCATGCAAGCGCACAGGATGGTCTATAGCCTTTTATAAAATCCCAACTCATTATTTATTTATACTCTCAATCATTTCATACATCGGAGGGGACAGTACAAACAAGGAGCAGCCTCATCAGCTCTCTCAGCAGTTTGGACAAGTGCAGCCAATGCATCATTCTTGTGTGGCCCTCCGTCAGCGATGATGATGCCTAGCCGAGCTGGTGAAGTCCATGCTTATTACAGTCGGAGACGCAATTTGTGGGACACCCTACCGGTGACCCTTGAACCCAATGGGTAGATCAGCTAAAGGCGAGTACATATTTTTGCCCTTCATCTCTGTATTTCTGTGTTGTCCTCCTGCTCCATCATTTTAGTACGCACATGGCGGCTTCTACCAAGATGCCCGCGCCATCCCAATTGCAATGATCCCTACAATACTGACCACCAGGCCGAAACTGTTGCCTATGACGCCGTGCTTGAACACCTCTCTAGAAAAAGCCGCCCCCTCATAGCACCAGCTACCGAAGTGCTGACAGTTACTGCCCAACACATTGTAATCCGCCCTGCCGAGCTGCGAGCGTGCCCTTTTGACCACCTCCAACGGTGAGAAACGACACCTCGCATTCACAACCCGCGCAGAGCTGCCAACTGCCAGGAACTCTGCCAGAGTAGTCTCGCTGATCAATCGCTTTCCATGGGGCTCTGACCACGCATAGTGGATGACCTTGATGTCTGCTGCAGAGGAATACCCTTCTGGGACGGCGCTCACAATGCCATCGTGCTCGAACTTGAGGCCGATGGGGTTGACGCAATCCATATGCAGCCACATGCCAGCCTCGATGCTCGCCATGTTCCGCCGACTGTAGTACCCATGGCAGACTTTTTCTGCGAGGGGTGGCAGACGCAACCAGGGGAAACATGTCAGCATATCTGACACGTGTGTTCGCGCGCCCATGAAAATACGAGTGTAAACGTGGCATTTCTGCCACGTTTTTCGCGCGCCTCGAAGTCAGCGAAAGCCGCCTTGGTGTGTGTGAGGATGGATGGACGAACGTGGGGACGGTACGGGTCTGCGAAATCACAGTGTGCTGTGACTCGACTCGACAGTTTCCGCCGTGATGCGAGAGGTCGCCATGTGATGTGATGTGATGTGACTCGACTCAACTCGACAGATGCCGCCGTGATGCGAGTGGTCGGTCGCCGTTCCTCGAAACACGAGTGTAAACGTTGTTGTGAATTCAGTATATAATCCCCTTGTCCGATTGTACAACAAGCAACCATGCAGGAGTCGGAACCATCCAAGCAAGTGAAGAACTACTACATCGATGTAAAACGCGAAGATGCAATTGCTGGATTGAATGGCCTGTTCGGAGTGTCACGCGAGGACTCAGGTGCACGCCTGGTGGAGTACATGCCATCCCATGACCAACCAGGTCCCCCGCATGCAAAACACAAATACACAAAAACAAAAAAAATGGCGAAACTTTGACTGGTTCTCTTTTCACAGAGTGAGTGTGTGGACGAGAAAGAGGCTACAGGTTTCCGCCGTTGCGTTTGCATGTGAACTGTCAAGGATCTCTCGGAAGTACAGTCGGAGACGCAATTTGTGGGACACCCTACCGGTGACCCTTGAACCCAATGGGTAGATCAGCTAAAGGCGAGTACATATTTTTGCCCTTCATCTCTGTATTTCAGCATTTAAGCTGGCCCAAAGGATAACAAGGCAAGCTGCTGACAAACCCAGGTGGGTCGGTCGGTTTAGCGCTCACACTCGCCTCGATGGAAACTGTGGTTTTGGGGGGAGGCGAGGGAACACAGAATGTGTTGCGTTTCATACTAAAAGCTGTCCCGCGATTCCCCTATCGATATACGAGAGCGCTTGTCTAGCAGACCCATGCTTGACATGTGATCACAGGTTGCGATTACTTTACCGTGTTTTTCTGTGATCACATGTTGTCTTAGAGAGTATCGACTTCTTTGCGATGCGAGCGATCGTCCCCCGTAAGTCGACAACTCTGGATCACGCCGGAGCGCATGAAAAGGTGCGTACTACGATACGGTCTTTGTGTCCATCCTGACATTCGTCATCGCAAGTGCAAACCTTGTCTCCTACTGGTATGACACCATGCATAAGAAATAATAAGAAAGTCGCATCATATCTGTCCCATCGCACGTCAAGATGCAACGTGAGCGAGCAGTCAACATTGCCAGTCTGCTTATCCAGTTGCCCCATGCAAGCTTTCACGAGTACCGCCTTATCAGATGGAACTGTGAGTGTTTCGCCTGGATGTGCAAGACGGGTGGAGGAGTGCACACATCATCCGATCAGGTGGATCGCATTCTGCGCGCCATTACAACAGATCTTAGGAAAGGGGATAGATCGTTCATTCTGCAGGCAGGCATGATCGCATCAAAATCTTGTGTAGTGTCTTAACCCGAAAATCTTAATAAAATATTCTTGGGAGGTTGCAACAGTAGTTGCCTCGTTTGCTTTCCGAAAATAACTAAACTTCGAAACGCTGTCGATACCAAGCAGAGCCCCCGTATTCATGGAAAAAATACAGAGAACGGGGTCTAGTTGACGTGGTTTTTAAGTTGCCACGTGGTTTCGCACGATGAAAGGCACGAGCACGTGACTGACCATGTGATTCCTTTTCCTCTGGGGGTGTTCGCGGTATCGCTCTGCGATCACTCGAACTGCCTAACTGACGCGCAGCCAAGACATGCAAATCTTCTCGAAGAAGACCTCCTGGATTTCTGTATCAAAGTAAGAGATCGACAGTGTATCGGAGCCAAATAAGTCGATGTTGATGTCCAATCCAGGTCGGGTGATGTACATCCTCTCCATTATTCGGTAGATGGTTGGATTGTCTTCGGACACAAACAAGGCTTTCAGCGCAAACAATTTGTGTCTGTTCCTTTTGTCCATATACAATATGGAGTCAAAGCATTCAGACATGTCCATTCCATAGATCTGATTGTCCACGAACTGAGAGAACGCTGGGAAGAAAGCGTCTCCGAATGTGAACAACAAAGCTAATTCGTTGGGAAAGATAATCAGAGACGGATCTTGTGATTTGTATGCAGCATTAGCAAGTTGCAACCATATTTTCTCACCGACTGTTGACATTATTAGTTATTTAACGTTGTGGATAGAGTTGGGTTGGTTGTTTTATTGCTTTGCTCAGATGGAAATGGTTTCAATTTTTTATTTTTTAGGTAATGCATACAGTCAAACGCCCCCCCCCCCCCCCCCCCGATCATACATTGACATAAGGAAGGTACATAGGGGTAGGATACACGCAAAATGAAGCGATTACAGAGTGGCGCCAACGAATCGCGCAATGGTTGGTAGAGAACCCCAGCTGCAGAACCTGGCCGATACCACACACTATAAGCCCCGAATGCAATGCCCTAGTTGTCAAAAGATTCACATGGTGCGCCAGATGTGACGATTATACAGCAGTTTGACTTTTCATGCTACTTTTTGACCTGCAATGGTCGTTCCTGCCTCCCGGCCGATTTTTACTGGTTTCTAAACATGGTATGGAGCGGAATTGTGATTCCTTGGTGCTTAATGTCTCAAGCTAGCGAAATCGTCCGGGAGGCAGGAACGCCCATTTTACCTCTTCAACCGGCTGCACCCCCAAACGTTGCCCAAAAGCAACGATCTGCAGTCTGGATGATTATAAGGTGTGTCCCACTTTATTTGAGAACTACTGCAAGGCTCCACCGACACCTGTATGTTAGTCGAATGCCGGCCTTCATTCCATTTCCCCCGATCCAGCAGTTCAGGAACGTCCTGAAAGAGTTGCCGTACGTCTTCGGAAGCGCGATCCCGCAGACGCTCAAGTTCCGAGGCACGGTCAAACTGCACGGGACGCACTCGGACATTGTGAGGCACTTTTCATTACTGGAACCCCTGACTTCGTCGACACCATTCAGTCTCGAAACAGAATCCTGTCAGTCGACAACGACAACCAAGGCTGCCACATGTTTCTGACTGCGAAGAAGTACTCCGATCTGTTCGTTCCGCCGACTGTAGTGGTCGCCGTGTGAGTCACTCGACACAGGTGCCGCCTGATGCGAGAGGTCGGTTGCTCTGTGATGTGATGTGACTCGACACAGGTGCCGCCTGATGCGAGAGGTCGGTTGCTCTGTGATGTGATGTGACTCGACACAGGTGCCGCCTGATGAGAGTGGTCGCTCTGTGATGTAACTCGACTCGATAGGTGCCGCCGTGATGCGAAAGTCGCTCTGTGATGTGACTCGACACAGGTGCTCGACATTCATTCTCACTCATTCTCTATTATCTGAACTCATGGTTTGGGCGACTCGTGATAATTTTTCTGCACATCTAGCGAAATGTTTTTCAAGCTTCTTCGCACGGATTGTTGGGCGATTGCCCTTTCGCTGCAGCCGTGCATTTGTATGGATGATGTACCTGTCGAAGACTTCTCCAAACATCTTCATGTTGTTGACCACAGTTTCCCTAATCAAAGCTTGAAAGCGATACATCGTTGTTTCAGGTGCACCCATGACGAAATAATCACATTCGTGTAACATCTTATCTGTGTAGGTGAATGTTATCATCGAATTCGCGCTCGATATGGAACTGGCAAGTGTATTTCTGACTCCAACACAATACCCAGCTTGTAATAGTGACCAACAAGCCTCCTTCAATCGCTCCCGTAGTATTGGTATCAAAGTCTCAAGACTTGCCAAACTCATAATGGAATGGTTAAGAGATTTCGAGCATGATGCCAACCGGACACTGTCTGCAGGACCCAGTGCACATAATACTCCGTGCAACACACTATATTGCAAAGTGTCGATCATTGGACTTTTTCTTCCGTTTGGTCGATATGTCTCTACACTCGTTGGACGAACAAAATGAATCAACGTCTCCCCATTTTTTTTGGCCTGAACAAATGCATTGCACCACCACCACGTGTGTGTACGGGGGGCGAATTCTGGTTTGTTCGGCGCATTGAATGAGTCGCAGTTGGACAGATAGAGAGATTCGCGTGTGTAAGGCTGTGTGAGGATGGATGATGCGGCATGCGTCGTGACAATACGAGTGCGAGTGGGTGCGTGTCCAGCAACATCAACAGCATCACCTCGACATCCGCCGCCGTGCGTGCGTTATCCGATCATGTTTCCTCCGTTCGCCTATCACTCTTGCTTGTGCACCCAGTAGTGTGTCTCATGCTTGATATGAACTGTGCGTTATCCAAACGTCTCCATGTTTTACCAAGACGATCCCCATGGGGCGTGCTGGGGAGTGCATGGGGAGTGCTGGGGTGACAAAAAAACGTTTGTAATGTAAACAACATACATCCGTCGTCATGCTTACGGATCGTCAGAAAGACACTCTCACGATTCTATCTTTTGGTATTGTAAGCATCATATTAATTGTCAATATAGGAAATGCTCTGTTTTATCGCACGAATTGGAGCAATCACACACGAAGAAATCAAAACATAACAAATAATCAACCTAACCACACTTGCCAAGCCATAGATCCCGTAAGTGAACCAGAATACAACATGAGGGAAATAGCAAAACAGTCAATTCTGCTTGAGGAACATCTACTCGTCAGAGACAAATACTGCGCAGACTGTATCAAGAAACATTTCCTACACTGCATTGGTCTTGCTGAAGAAGCGGCGATGCTGGTGTGTGGGAAAAAGCAAGGGAACCATTTACCATACTTAAACGAAGCAGGACCGTTTTACAAAGCCAAATTCAATGAATGGCTAAAAAAATGCCCCATGTGGACTCAGGAAAGCGCGAACACGAGAGTGAAGATTGCAGGAGAAATAAGGGATTTCAGGAAAGCTATAGTGAACGTGTACGCATCATGAGCGTGATTTTTTCAAGAACCTGTCCAGCTCGAAGCAGTTTCATTTCAGTATTTCGATGTCTGATCGCACACTCGAGGTTGGCTTACCTCTCGAATCGATGAGAGTGCTGTCTAGGTAACCGCCACCGATTGCTAAGACGAGCATTTCCTCTGTCAAAAGAAACAATATGTTCTTTGTTATTGAACAATAAAGAGAAGCTTTAAGCGGATGTAGGCAAAGAAGAGTCAACATCAGACAACAAACAATGGACGTTGTACGCAGAACAATTATCAACATACCATCGTCTTTCTTCCGCTGAAAAATTATCTGCATCCGCAACAGTAATAGACCGCAAAATACGCTTCAACATCTTAGTCAGGGTAGCGTTATTCGCCTTCAACACTGCAAGCTTTTTTCTAGATTCTGCAAGTTTTTTTGTATATTTAATATGAGATGATAAGATACTTATAGTCTCGCGTTGAGATTCTGCAATACTATTTCTAGATTCTGCAATATCTTTGCTAAATTCTACAATCTCCTTGATATTATCATAGTATAACATAACCATAGTAACACCAATGGTTGAAATTATTATCGTTCCGATACCGAAATAAGAGTGTATACCCATCTCTGCTTAAAACTAATAAAAATATATAAATGATTCATACGAGGGTTACACGGGTTTAGGGGCGCGCCATCCCAATTGCAATGATCCCTCCTACTAAACTTGTTCTGGTTCTCTTGTTCCAAAGGGCCTTGTCTGGGTCTGGTTCCCTATACTACTATTCTAATATCCTTAAAAAGAGTGTAATAGTGTATATGTGTGATGGAGGTCTAAACGATTCCAAAATGATCCTCTCCCTATTGTCAAGCAGAAGCCTGCTTGAGACAAGCGATGTGTGTGGGTGAGTCATCTGTTGGCGTGGAGCTCCGCTTTGACTGCTTTTGCAGTGTACGAAACTTATTCGTAAAAGAGCATCCAACAGTGCATATCGTCGTCGCCGTTTACCCAACGGTGTTGAGGATACACGCATGCTAAGTAACCAATGCCAAAGTTAGTCATTGTGACCATGTGTGAGTAGCCGAAGCTGCTGCTCAAGAGGATGCGTATTCCCATAGCGGTGCTGATACGGTCGATACTTGGCTTGAACTCTAAAGCAACTGTGCAGAGCCATATAAGGAGTTGGGCACCAGGATGGTGCGCTCCATGTTGGTTGACCATTTCACACAACAAATTTGTAGCCGCCTGAATTTTCGCTTTACTTGTATCGCACACATGGTCGCAAAGTCTATTTTGCAGTCCATCCACGCCGTTTATGTCCACTAACCTACCATCACTATGCGAGGGCAGTGTCTGCGTGAGTGGTAGCACTGCTTCCTCAGGGACATCCAAGGTAATCAATTCGCATACTATGCGTACCCTGTCATGAAGAGACTGGCGCATCCCCAATTGTCTCAGTGCATAATCGGGTAAATGAATAGAGCATGGATTCAGAAGCAGATCACGAGCAAGCTTACGCGTTGGCGCGACAGCCATGTGCGGTTCAAGTGCTGTTGCCATGGCCTGGGCGTAAGCAGGCTCTGCTATTGCTACACGCAGCATCGTTTTTGAAATTGATGCACCAGTGGCCCCCGCTGTCTCATTGTCTAGCAGTATGGCAATCGCGGACCGGATAAAGAGATCCTCCACCCCTGCTGGCAGATGTGCTGTCGCTACACATTCATTGGCCACATGGATGAACACATCGATGCATGGTATGGGTATCTTAGCTGGTAGTTCAGCTAAAAGTCGAAACAGATTTCCAAGACCGTCTTGACTGAGTGCATCTATGACGGCAAGCATCTGGGACTGGGAACGAGTTGCAATGAAGAGACTGACCAGTCCCACCAGATGACAGTGTTCCTGTGTACGCTCATTACATGTCCGAATGAACATGTCGGTGTACAGCTGGTGGAACTGTGGGCTGACCTTGTCGGTACCTATGCTGACCTGCCGACCACACGCATTAAGCGCAGCGCTCAGAAAGACGGTGGGCATGCTGGCGATCAAGCAAGCAACACCGTTCATGTCCAATGTAAGCTCAGTCGTAATGTCGTTGTAGTACTGTAGCATCCTCGCAACCCCCTTTGATGCTTTGCGCATAATCACAGGTGAAACAGCATACGGTGTGGCTGTCTCAAGCAAAACTAGCAATGCCCTAGTAGCAGTCTTGAAATCACCGTGTCCAGAGCAGCGTCTAATCCTAGAAGAAGCTAGCATCAATCTGATACTCAGTGGTAGTAAGCAACCACACATCCACATTGTGCAATTTGAGTGACAGGATGACAACACGCCTTCTCTGCCAGCGTTGCAGCGGCCGCAGTTGACGCAATCAGTTCTAATACCATCATGAACTTAGAACCCTTTATGCACCTGAAAACAGCGAAACTCAATGGAATGAGACAGATCGGGATGGAGGCTGATGGCAATCATGAATATCTGGGATTTCTCAACTCTCTCAAAGCAGAATAGCACAACTCGAGACCCCCCTCCTTTCACGATGATCCTCGACGCACAGGCCCTCAATTTTGTCGCGAGATGAGGATGCGAATGAGAAGCTGCGCAGCAAATGAAAAGTCACAACAAACTTTGAGATCCTGCAACTTTCTTGGTCGGTGTCAGAATTGAACCATTCTCTCCCAAGCAAACTCACTTATTGAACGGGTTCCCACGATCTGCGGAATCAGAATCGCGAGTGAACTGTGTAACCGTTGTTGTGTATTCACAGTGGGAGTCAGCAACTGACTCCCTGCGCTTCACACATGCAAATATTTTTTGGCTGATATTGAAGAGACACCATTATGTTTGTTACAGCATCATTACAAATCGACGCCTATGTACTTGTAGCCGAGGTAAAGCTAGGTGTATGCTATCGAGTTGCACAACAACACATACCACTCTGTGGAACGCGATTACAAGTCATTGCAGGCCCGCACTCAGATTTTGGCATGCAACCCGTGTACACCATCCAATTACTTGACCCGCCTCCACAATGTGATCTTCCATACTTTAACAGTAAAATGGATAGCGCATTTGAGCACGTCACCATCAAAATAGATGGGCCATACAGCTAGGGACATTTGATATTGGGACTATTGATATTGTCACAGGATTCTCGGCGTCGCAAAGCCAATCTTCAGAAAACCTAGCGTAATTTGACAAGTACGCGGAGATCTTATCCGTCCTCGATGTACTCAAAGCTGCTCCATTTTCACGCAGAGACTCCCGCCCCGGGGAGAGGAGCAGTGGAATTGGTCTGATTTCCAACCCCTCCCTGCGGCACCAGAGCGGCAGCAAAGCAGATCACCCCTGTTGTTATTTTGCATCAGGGATACGGCAGCTTTTAAAGTCGCATGCGCAACCCGCACTGCCTCATCAGCTCTATCAGCAGTTTGTACAAGCGCAGCCAATGCATCATTCCAGTGGGGCCATTTTTGAAGTCCATGCTTATCTGTGTGCAGAAAAAAATGAATGCAGCTCTGGCAAACAAGATACTGTGTAGACAATTATTTTTTTATACATGCTTTAAGTGATACCGCGTACAAGTCCTCATCAACTTCATGCAAGTCCTCATCAACTTCATGCATGTAGACGCCGAAGGAGAATAATGTCCCGCGAAATCCGTGGAGCCCCCCCCCCAACTGAGCGACCTGCGTCAAGCAGACGGACCGCTCGCTCGCGCCAGGCACGCCGGCGGCGCATCAGGTAGGTCCTTCATTCTGCTTGAGATCACATGGTTTGGCGGCTGAATGCCTCTGCCACGCTCGCGGTGTACTCTCTCAAGTGCCAAGAACATGCCGTGTCATGTGGATGATGCGGATTGGGTCAGCTTAAATGCTGAAATGTCTCTGATTGTACGAGAGGCGTTTTAGGCTACTACTACTTGTACTCACATTGTACTCACCAACGGGAATGTAATGAATTCTTTCAAGAGTCTGCGTCGGCACACAACATAACTCGGGTTTGTATTCACGTGTCTCCATGTTTCCTGAATAGTCGCTGCGGCTCTGCGTCTTCGCACTAAACGGCACGCGTCTTGGACGGATACCAACATGTTGCGGTTTCTACTCAATAAATGCCAGTCCCATGGTTTGTCCGGGTTACTCGAGACAATGTCCCAAGTGGCTACTCCGGGATTCGCACTCAATCCAAGCCAGTTCCACGGATTGTCCGGGTTACTCGAGACAATATCCCAGGTGGCTACACTGGGGTTTGTGCTCAAATAATACCAATCCCATGGTTTGTCCATGTTACTCGACACGATGTCCCATGTGGCTACACTGGGGGGTGTGCTCAAACAATACCAATCCCATGGTTTGTCCGGGTTACTCGAGACAATATCCAGGGTGGCTACCCCGGGATTCGCACTCAATCCACACCAATCCCACGGCTTGTCCGGGTTCGTCACGACAATATCCCATGTGGCTACTCCGGGATTCGCACTCAATCCACGCCAATCCCACGGCTTGTCCGGGTTCGTCACGACAATATCCCATGTGGCTACTCCGGGATTCGCACTCAATCCACGCCAGTTCCACGGCTTGTCCAGGTTACTAGACACGATGTCCCATGTGACATTGGGGTTTGTGCTCAACCAATTCCAATCCCATGGTTTGTCCAGGTTACTCGACACGATTTCCCATGTGGCTACACTGGTGTTTGTGCTCAATCCACTCCAATCCCATGGTTTGTCCAGGTTACTCGAGACGATGTCCCAAGTGGCTACACTGGGGTTTGTGCTCAAATAATACCAATTCCATGGTTTGTCCAGGTTACTCGAGACAATGTCCCATGAGATTACACTGGTGTTTGTGCTCAACCAATACCAACTCAATGGTTTCTCCAGGTTACTCGACACGATGTCCCACGAAATACTCGCGTTTGAGCTCAATCCACTATTGTCCGGGTTACTCGACACGATGTCCCACGTGACGACACTGGCGTTTGTGCTCAACCAATACCAATCCCATGGTTTGTCTGGGTTACTCGACACGATGTCCCACATGACGACACTAGGGTTTAAGCACAATTTACTCCAATCCCACGGTTTGTCTGGGTTACTCGACACGACGTCCCATGTCAGGTATGGATTATCACTCAAGTGACCCCAATCCCATTTGCATTCTCCGGCTTTTACTCGATCCAGTATGTGACTGTTAATTTCGATGTCGAGCATTATATAAATTCTCACGGTTGTGTTGTTCTCAAATAAAGTAAAGTGGGACCATTCTTTATGTAAAGAAGTAAGTAAAGTGGAGGCATTCTTTTACACTACAGTCGACGGAATACTAAAATGAAACCGCTTCGTGTACGGTGTAACCTAAAGGTGTAGAAATCCACGGGGCAGTGGAACACCGATACGATTGTGAATCAACAAATTGAAAGATGTTAACGAGAATATCCATTGAAGGACCAGCCGCACTTAAGCGATCGCCTCTTCCCCGGTACCGTGGCCCAAAAGAACACGGGGTCTTGATCGTGCTGAGTTTCCCGTTGAAATATTCGCATGTCTTGAAGCGTTCTTTGGCCTCCTTCAGCAGAAATGCGCTGTCCGGGCCGTTCACATTTCCAAAATAATTTTGAGCATGTAGGGAAGGGAGGATGAGTGACTTTGATAATCGTTTGCGGCAGCTTGAGGCGGACTACAAAGTGTTGTTCGAGGAACAGGCAAACCAGCGTCAGGATATCCAAGCCTTACGGGATGCCACGTCCACCCAGTTCCAGCGTCTGGACAAGGAGATCCAAGCAGTGCGGGATGCCACGTCCACCCAGATCGAGCGTGAGTTGGAAAGGGCATGGGCCGCGGCGTACCATGAACTGCAAGGGATGTTGACCGATGCTCAGTTGACCCAAGTTAAACTGGCAACATTCGGCATGCACAAACTCACACCCCATCTTGCTTGTTGAAAATCCTTGCTTGCCATCTCATGGAGCAGCCTCCTAAACGACTCGCTAGCTTGAGACATCAGCACCAAGGAATCACAAATCCGCTCCATACAATGTTTCGCAACCAGTCAAAATCGGCCGGGAGGCAGGAACGCCCATTCATTGTCAAAGCTTTGCATGGGGGGGGGGGGAGTTCAGCTTGGTGTGTTTGCCTTGCCATAAAAATAATGAGAGCGGTAGGTAATATACCTGAAAAATGCATACGTATTACGTTCGTGCTATATGCACGTTGCAATATGATCAATTGATAGATTGGTTTCGATCGCATCCTAAAAACATATGCTGGCCTCTGCAGATGATGGACTGGGGTGACGTGTTTCCAGATCTGTACGATGTTCTAGACATTGATGAGGGTGCTGTTGATCAAGAAATTCTGAGGGCGTTTCGTATTCAAGTGGTCAGGGTTCATCCCGACAAGCTAGGTCCTTTGGCATCTGAAGATGAACGAACAGCAGCTGCCCTCCGCACACGAGTTATTCTGCAAGCGAAGAACGTGTTGCTGAACACCGAAAGCCGCAAGGAATATGACAGTGAGCGGCGAATGAGAAGGCAAGGGGAGCAGCAATCCAAGTCTGGTTTTAGTGCGCCGGAGGAGGCATCTGCTGGCATGGCGCATGTTTGGGAGGTCTGGGCCAATGTTGTTGTAGAAGGGTTTGCCAAGCAGTTTGAGGCAGGAGCTCGAGGCGAGCGAGTGGTGCAGCTTTTGGAAACGATTCTGCTGCCAGCCATAGGGGTGGGCTTGGGTGGGGAGAGAGGCTTCAAGCTAGGGCTGACACTGTCTACTGTCTTCAATACCGGATGTATTTCTGTGGTCGTGAAGGCGCTCTCTGCCGAGGACCAAAAGTTGTTTTTCCAGGCTCTGGAAGTGTTGTGTACCAAAATGCCTTGAGTAATACAGTTGTTGAGAAAAGTCCGCAGCTGAATTCCCCTGCCCCACTCCGTGGGGTCCCGCGATTCCTCTTTCATACTTGCCATTTCCCGACATATTTGAGAATTCCCACTTTATTTGAGAACAACATAAAGGAGTTTCTTCATTGATCTAATAATAATTTTGACGTGAACTGTCAAAATGTTGCAAGAAGAATATGAAAGAGAATTACGTGTGTTGGTGGAAAAAACATCGACCCCCGTCCGAAGCCTGGTAGGTTCCATCACCAATGACTTAACTGTAACATGGTTTAGCTTGAAATGGAAAATACTCGAAATTCTTGGGTATGACGTCCAGGTCATTCATGCCTGCGAGTATGGTTGCGGTAGAGTTTCCCCTGCCCACTTTCGTCAATCACCCGCCCCTCTCTCCCCATCCGTGTTCATGTGGTTCAGCCTCTGTTACACTCAGACCGGTCAATAATGTTACAGTATATTGAATCAATTACAATTCTCTATGTACAACTTGGACAGACGGTCGATTGTTGTACACATGTACACATTGCTGCAAAGTTTGAGGAGAGTGGCTATACTTGCGAATGTAAGCCACATGACAGTCTCAAGGTGGATCTCAAACCCCACTAAAAAAGTGTACAACCGGAATAAACCTACAAAATCGGATGTGGTCATAGAGTTCTTAAAGGCGTCATTAAAAATAGATCCATTCGCATCTCTTGCTGTTCTTCGTCATAAGGTAAAGGATGCTTTCGGATTTGAGGTATCAAAAGAATTGATTCGCGTTGTGATAAAAAGGCTTGGGCTCACAAAGAAAAAAGCAAAGTTCTTCTCCAGGCCTGATAACTTATATGAGAAAACCACGTCATTCATAAGCCAAAGGGAACGGTTAAAAGAGGAAGGGAGGACTTTTGTATCGATCGACGAAACTTCATTTGGAAGACATACGAGAGACGTGTTTGGCTACTCACCAAAGGGAGAGATACTGGTTGTACCGAGGTTGAGACCTAGGGTGACGACAATGTCGGCACTTTGTCTTATTCAACAAGGAAAAGGAGACATTTATTTTAACATCAGGCAAGGGTCTTTCAACACGCATACTTTTGTTGAGTTTTTAGAAAATTTGGACTGTCCAACTGACACAGTAATTATACTTGACAACGTTGCTTTTCACCACTCCAAGAAGGTCAAAACACTTGCAGCTTCAAGGGGGTGGGAGCTCCTATACACTCCTCCCTACTCACCTTGGTTCAACCCAATAGAAGGGGTGTTCTCCATCGTCAAACGCGATTTCTATAAAAGCCAAGATGTGTATAAGGCTTTGAGTTCTGTTAAAGAGAAACACGTAGAGGCTTTTTTTCGAAAGTCATTGAATACAATTTCTGGACCTTGATACAAGGAAATAGATACATTGGCTACTAAATGGAGACGATAGTCAATAAAGAGCCTCCGGACAAGCGTACGCGACCGGACCGGGCGGCCAAAATTAAGGACAGGAAAAACGGCGAGGAGAACGTGGTAAAGTGTACACTGAGTCGGATCATAGCGGATAAGGACAACAAGGACGTTATCACCAAGGTGATTAAGGAGCGGGTCGAAAGCGTATCCAAGAGGACTTATCTTGCCGGTGTTGCGGTGAACCGGATCTTAAAAGAAGTCTTCGAAGGGGTACCAGGTGCGCAACTTCACACTGTAAGTGTCCCTAGCGTCGACCAGAACTTCATTCGGCAGCTTATGGTGGGGTCGAGACAGGCGCACATGGAGACGAGGGACGCCACAGTCGAAAGGTTCTTTCACAACAACTATTGGTTTAGGGAGAAGATTGAGGGGCGCGAGGTAATTGTGAAAAAGAAGAAACAATACGTGGGTGCCATCGCTCGCTACGATGGCGATCGAAACCTGTACAGCCACGCGTCGAAGAAGTACCTGACCAATTTCAATAACCACTACAGAGTCCATCTCTCCACATGGATCAAGAAGTTCGTTTACTCGAAGGAAAACAGGATCTTGGCCAAGGAGTTCAAAGATGAGCACGGCATTGACGAGACCGTATTCCACCGATACCTCCTCTACGATATCCACTCTTGGGGAGTAAAGGAAGACCTCATAGCGATACATTTGCTCCTACCGGAGCGAACAAAGATGTTGCTGAAGATTCAGCACTCGATCATCGGACGGGACGAGATCAACCGACAGTGGCTTAAGAGCGTTTCCAACAGCGCCAAGATGATCCGGTACAACGTCTTTATCAATCGATACCTCGAGGCCACAGAGGACGAGGGCTACGCCAAGCTGGTCAACATCGCTCCCATCCCAACAGTCAAGCACTCCTTCATCACGATAGACACCGACGGCCTACTGGGCGTCCTCAAGGACGTGGGTCTCGTCGAGAGTCTCGAAAAGACGCTGACGAACAAGGAGCACTGGGAGTCGGTCTTCAATGTGGAAAACATCCGTTCTACTGGGAAAGGTGTGTTTACATGCACCATAGACACTGACGGCGTAATGGCTTGTACCCACTTTCTTAGGGCCGAGAAGAAAAAGATTTCAATCAAGGACGACGGAACGGCGATTAAGAAGCAGACCAAGACTCTCCGCGAGTTTTCCGAGTCCGACCCCAATGTGGTGGTCGTTGCAAACGACCCTGGCCGCTGCAACATTGCCTTTTTGACTTGGAAGAAAAATAAGGTCGGAGAAAAAGATAAGGGGGGTAGGAAGAGGAAGAGGCACTGCGAGTTCGGGAGCAAGAGACTCACGCGGGAGCGGTACTACGTTGAGAGCGGGGTCTTCAAATCTAGAGGTCCGACCAAGAAGTGGTTGTCTAACATCCAGGACTGCCTTGACGACCTGAAGGACAACAGTCCCAAGCGCACATCTCTAGAGTCGTTTGACGCTTACGTGACTGTAATGGTCAACCATTGGGATTCTCGATGGGGGGAGATGTCCAAGTCGCGGTGGGGCGCGCAGCGCCTGCGGCTCTACGGTGGCAAGAAACGTGTCTTAGCACGCTTCTTCAACGAGGTCCAGGCGGATGTCGGTGAGAGGAAAACAATTGTCATCGCATACGGTTCTTCTAAGTTTGCCCCTGGTGGCAAGGGTGAACTTTCTGTCCCTACAACGAGCGCTTTCAATGCGTTTAGCGACCGTTTCAAGGGGCGAGTTGCCGTCATTGACGAATTCCGTACCACAAAGATCTGGCACAAGGACAGCACCACCGTCCTCCAGGGTGTGCAGTCCGAAAAAGAAGGGCGCACGGTTCGAGGCTTGCTATGGTGCAGTTCCACCATGGAGAACAGCAAGTTGTTTGTAAACCGTGACCTAAATGCAGCCATTAACATCCACAATTGCTTTACAATGTACCCAACCCGCCCCGGAATTCTTGCGAGGCCAAAGAAATATTGCAAACTGGAAGTTGTGGTAGGACGCACAATTGATTACAAGCTGACAGGTTCTTTACAGAACGCAGTGTCGAGCGAAGTGTAGAAGATAAACACATACAAGAGGATTTTGGGGGACTCGGCATATTATGTAACATAATTCCCTTGTCCGAGTGTAAGTCCACCACCCATGCCATGCATTCCTTTGTGTGTGTGTGTCAGTCAGTCTCTCTGTGACTCGACTCGACATGTGCCGCCGTGATGCGAGAGGTCGCTTTGTGACTCGACACGACAGGTGCCGCCATGATGCGAGAGCACTACAGGTGCCGCCATGATGCGAGAGCACGACAGGTGCCGCCATGATGCGAGAGCACGACAGGTGCCGCCATGATGCGAGAGCACGACAGGTGCCGCCGTGATGCGAGAGCACGACAGGTGCCGCCGTGATGCGAGAGGTCGGTCGCTCTGTGACTATGTGAGTCGACTCGACAGGTTCCGCCGTGATGCGAGAGGTCGCTCTGTGATGTGACACGAATCGACAGGTGCCGCCGTGATGCGAGAGGTCGCCGTGTGGACGACAACGGCCATCTCCCGAAAGACGGCACCTGCATCAGCTGAATTCCACTGCCCCACTCCATGGGGCCCGCGTTTCTTTGCCTCGACTCGACATGTGCCGCCGCCATGTGATGTGATGTGATGTGACTCGACTCGACTCGACTGTAGAGAGACAGAGGGAACGTTACATCCATCTGGGGGAGAGGGGGAACGTTACATTCTCAGCAAAACAATGCCGAGACCTGTATTGATCAAAGTTGTTTACACTCGTTTTTATTAAAACAATTGTTTAGTTGCTAATCTGTCATCGGGGTTGTAGCTCAGTGGTAGAGCGTGAGGTTAAGCCAATTTTCTTCATTCCTTGATCATGTCGCCCACTGATGGGTTCGAATCTCGGTACCTCCAGTGTTTTTCCAAAGTTCCACCTTCAGTTAATCAAGTAACGTGAGTTAGTTAATTAAGTTCGTCAATTTCCTGGCTGCGGATATCTTGACTGAAGACGCGTCCACCGCGATCCACAGCTGTCACGATCATACGACGAATTGTAACAGATCCAAGTGTTGTTCCGTCTTTCATGTCAATGTTGATGAGATGCGGTAGCCAGGACGAAAGTCTACTCGCGCACATAGTGGCCTGCTGTATGGCTTTCAACACCTTGACATTTCCAGTTTTGGCATGGGCTTTGAGGATTTTCGTCTCCACCACGAAAAGTGTGTTGATAGCATGTGAGAATACAAGGGCGTCCCCGTTGGCGCGCTTGAAGCAGCCGTCATCGAAGACGTACTCCACAGCGACGAGGAACAAACGTGACGATGGGGATGTGTGGTGTTTTTGCTTTATTAGGTGGCGCAATGCGTTATACTCCAAGACACGTGGATCGCCGGAAGTAGCCGATGACGTCCGCAGTGCATTGAGACGGTTGACATTCCTGCAGTGGAGGCGATCAAGAAACTTTGATGTGTCGAGACTGTCCATGTCCAGCGCCCTTCCTAGTTGGCGGACTGGCTTTGAAATGGGCTGACAAGGTTGTGTCGGCATCGCGTCGATGAAGACTCTTTTCTTCGCGCATACGTGGATGTGGCAATGACTCCAATCTCAAAAGAAGGCTTTACATATCCGTCTGTGTGGCGTGTGGAAAGAGCGAGAGAGCGAGATAGAAAGATAGAGAGAGAGAAAGAGAGAGAGAGAGAGAGGGATAGATATTCGCGTGTGTATGTATTTTGCGTTATTTGTAGATGGAAGAAAGGAAAGAGTAGGGTGGTGTGCGAATGAAGAGGATGATGAGGAGAATAAAAGAAAATATATGCATTCTCGGGGCGAGGATGTCCTTTTATGATGCCCGGCTATCGTACCTCCAGCAATACACAAGTATTGGGCATGCCTGTGTACGCGAAGCGCCGGTCCCTTTAATCTGAGTGAGTGATAGCAGAAGTCTGCTTGAGACGACACGTGTTTCCGCGCACCCTCGAATCACGAGTGTAAACAATCTATTCTTTACACCAGCCTGTATCAACAGCGTCACCTCTACCCATTTCGTGTAAAGAGACCCTGTCGTAACTACTGTATGTATATTCGGATTTTCTCATGGAGACGTCGGTGGTCCTCGTCCCGGGCCGTCGCTACCGCATCCGTATCCACCCGAACCTGATGTCCGGCTTCTCGCCCGAGGTCCTCCACCACCCGCTGCTCTGGGACCGGGTCATGCGGTACGAGGGCATCGACGACGCGTTCCCCGGCAAGTCCTGCGGCAACACGAGCCGCATCTTCACCGACGGCTTGAATACCCTGTCCTTCGTGGGAGTCGACCCCCACTGCGTCGACTACCAGGCGTTCATGGCGGTGATCTGTGCCTGCCAGAACGAATGCACGGATCACGGGACGACGCTGCACGTCTTCGAACGCAAGCCGGGCGACGGGACGCGTCAGCTGGAGGTGGTTGCAGAGGTGTCCGACGAGGAAGCTGACTCAGCCGACCCTGGGCACGATAATGAATGAATGAATGGAGAAATTACCGTGTGAACGATGATCCTACAGATGAACTGATGCGAGAGGTCGCTCGCTCTGTGACTCGACTCGACTCGACTCGACTCGACAGTTTCCGCCGTGATGTAATGCGAGAGGTCGGTCGCCATGTGATGTGACTCGACTCGCCTCGCCTCGACAGATGCCGCCGTCCTTGATGAGAGTGGTCGAAACACGAGTGTAAACGTTGTTGTGGCCTTCAGGCCCTCCGCCCCCCCGCATCCTTACATGACACACGACATTCGACAGTGTTCCGCATCTCCGATACATTCGACAGTGTTCCGCATCTCCGATACATTCGACAGTGTTCCGCATCTTGCGTGTGTCCTCCGATACATTCGACAGTGTTCCGCATCTTGCGTGTGTCCTCCGATACATTCGACAGTGTTCCGCATCTCCGATACATTCGACAGTGTTCCGCATCTTGCTTGTGTCCTCCGATACATTCGACAGTTTTCCGCCGGTTGCTTGTGTCCTCCGATACCGCTGACGATCTCGCTTCTTCCAAGCTTGATGTGAACTGTGGGCTCCCCTCCGGTCGCCCACCCACTCGGTTCCTCGCGGACCCTTTGTGGGGGCTCCCCTCTGGTCGCCCCCAGTCGCTCCGCTGTGGGGAGGTGAAAGGGGCTCCGCCGCTTGTTATATGTTAATGTGAGACGGTTCTCATCCAAGTGTTGTTTGTTATCTTTGCCTCGACTCGACACAGGTTCCGCCGTCATGTAATGCGAGAGGTCGCTCTGGGAGTCTGGGAGTGGGAGTGGGGGGTGGGGGCATATCCTAGAGACACACCGTCTCTGTATTGACAATATCGGTTACAAAATATGGTTGACTTGGTCAACCCTTGGCCAAGATATGAGCGGCAGAGGTTTTGCCGATTCCCGGAGGACCACTAAGCAGCACCGCCTTCTTGGACAGGTCCTTAGGATTCTTCCGGTTGCCAGGAGGGGCCTGTGGTTGCTGGCCACGCAGATTTACCCCCTCCCAGTTGCTGAGCCACATCCTGAGGGTGGCAATCAGCGTGTTGTTTCCCACCAGCTCTCTAGTGTTTGTTGGCTTGTACTTGTCCACCCACAGTTGGTAGCCGGCATTACCTGAAGGAGCCTGGACACCAAATACTACTTTGTCATGATCGTGCAGGGAATTCCATTGCTCGGAAGTCATGCTTGACAGTTCGTACCTCAGTTGCTTCTCAAGTGCTTCGCATCAATATTCATTTATGCCTTATTTCGAGCGCGCTCAGTAAGTAGTCAAGGGAGACCGCTTCCATTTTGCAGGGATGCGTGTTGTTGATGGGCTACAAAAAAACATGATGGTGTTCCACTGCCCCGTGGGTTGCTACACCATAAGGTGTACCGTACACTCCAGAAAGCGGTTTCATTTTAGTATTCCGTCGAGTGTAACTATGAGAACGAGAAGGAGATCTTCATCGCACATGGCTTCATGATTGCTCAAGTCAAGGGAATGCGCACCTTCACAGACAATGGGAATACAATTATGTGTTTCGACATCAGAGGCAACGGGGCTTAATCCATAGTTGAGCAACTGTATCTGATATGGGATATTTATTGGCATCTCTGTAATCTATACAGATCACCGTGATTTGAATGGAATCCTTGTATATCTTGTTCCGACGGTACCCAGCAAAATCATAATAGATGCCTAAATTAACCATTGCATGCCTGATTTCTGCATCGCTGTTTTCATACCAACCGGAAATTGTGTGCATTGGGATCAATACATACTGAACACCCATAACTTGTTGTATCCGGTCTGGCACATATCTGTGTCGCAAGGTCTCTACGAAGTCAGATGATTTGTATTGTTGCGAGCACATCTTCGAAGGAGGGATTTTAAATGCCAGCCTCGTATCAATATCACATTTTGGAAGGATGTGGGAAAAAATGATGTCCTTAGGGAGTGCACGCCAGCATTTGTCCATCCTACCATATAATTTGGCCTCGATATAAAAAAATAAACATAAAATATCCTCAACGCTTTGGTCCTCCAATTCGTTGCGACTGCGAATCTCTCGACAGCATCCGCCGCTACGCGTGTGTGAGGATACGGCATGTGTCGTGATAAAGTGCGTTATCCTATCTATCCTATCTATCTATCCTATATATATATATCTATGCTACGTCGTTTGTCTACAAATGCTGCAGACCAGGGTCCGCTGTCGGCGCTCGCCTGGATGTGCGCCGCCTCACTTATGTCAACCAGTACACTTCCCAGAGGGAGATTCTGAGGGTTCAATTCGTCACGTGTGTATACAGTTTTTCGGGTTCCATATAAATTACGCATATCCTGTAAAAAATGTGTTTTTTCACAAAGATCAGAATCAGAGAGCCTTCAAGAAACGAGTTCAATAGGTTCGTAACAACTTTACATTACAAGATGCAGAAGACGTATTCCAGCTGTTTCAACAAATAAAAACACCGACCCTGTGGGATAAAGCAATCATGTACAACTTCCTGGATCGTATTGAAGAACTCCCAGAAATAATTAGATATAAGCAACAACACCCTTACTGGGAAACAACACCTTTTCATCTCATTACACTCGACGGAATACTAAAATGAAACCGCTTTCTGGAGTGTACGGTACACCTTGCGGTGTAACCTAATGTTGTCGCGACCACCGGAGGGGGACCGACTGGAGACGTGTGCTGTCATGTGGTGTCTTGGTAGATCGATGGACGAGCCAATGATGACCACCGACGCGCAAGCCTCCGTGTTTGTTTGGTGTCTTTTGGATACATACATATGGACATGTTTCCGCCGTTTGCATGATTGTGGAAGTCTGCTTGATGGACGATGACAACACTGTTTGTTCTTCATCCGTTTTGCGTGTGTTCGTTCGTACGTACGTGTGTTTGCTTGCATTCATTCATTAATTCATGCGTGAGTCGTGAGTGCAGCATTCATTATCATCATGTCGTATCCGCAATCCCATATACCCGCGTGTCGAGTTCCCTTTGATTTGAAGCACTTTTTTACGACCCCCTTGTTCTTCATCTGCCTGTGGAACCACTTTTCTCGATCTTTACTGTCCCCGCTTTCGTCGATATACATGCTGAACAATGCAACGCTCGACTCCCTGAACTCTTCCGCAAACTCGCAGTTCTCGGCGAGGAACGCTTTTTGTACGAGGCGACTCCCCATGTATGTATCCATAGATGCAGCCGGTATCTACACACAGCTAGGGGCATTTGAAAGTGGGACACCTTGTATTAGGGGGATTCTGAAAAGTTGATTCAAACTTTGTATCCGATCTTGTCAATACAGATACTGTCTTCCGGAGATTGACAGAAAACATTCAAGGCCTGTAAAGACACAGAAGTTACATGTTCAAAGTAGCCTGAAAAGTCAACATGCTGGCTCACATCGTGCGCATCAATAATTATTTTCAAAGCGTTCCAGTAATAAAACAATTCTGCTACATCTGGAATTATTGGGCACGCACATCGATATTTTAGCTGCAAACCGGACACATTCTCTATAGGGGCTTTTTTTTGACCTCTCGCTCTGTTGTCTGGGCCTAAATTTATGGTAGATGTAAGGCATTTCCAGGATGAAGTCGATGAACTTGGATTACAGGGAATCTCAAAGGCCGCCCAGACAGACTTCAAAAACTATCCCTATCCCATGCGGGAGAGGAACTTGTCATTCACATCAGCATTCGCTCCACTCTTGGGGGCAGGCCAACGCGTAGATGTGCTGCGGGGGTGGGGTGGGGGTGGGTGATTGTGTGACATGTATGTATTTAAAAAAGCAATTATCACAATACCGGCTGATCCAAATGAAATGCTGCTACCCCAACCGAGGCACACGCCGTCATATACTCCGCAACGTGTTCAGGAGTCACAGCAGCGACGTCATCAGGCGATAAGGACAACAACTCTTGCCTGAGACTGTCCTTAGCCTCCGCAGCACGGGCCTCAGCCTCACGACGGGCAGTAGCTTCCGCACAACGGGCAGTAGCTTCATTGTCAGCACGGGCCTCAGCCTCACGACGGGCAGTAGCTTCATTGTCAGCACGGGCCTCAGCCTCACGACGGGCAGTAGCTTCCGCACAACGGGCAGTAGCTTCATTGTCAGCACGGGCTTCAGCACGATAGGTCTCATCACGATAGGCCTCGGCACGACGGTGGAAGTATATGAAAAGAGCAATGTTTGTTGCAACCGCTATAATAAGGGTTGGGTACATGTTGTTGACCATCATCCTGCGAGGAAAAGAAAGGCAATCAATCGCTTTCCATGTATGTGGGGGAAATTCTGTGGCACAGGGACCGCGCAAATTCACTTCCTTTATCAATCAATGTCTTTACCGATCATCAAATGTTTGAAGTGTTGACCCCGCTCGACTGGACAATAAAATGCCAGAAGATGTGTCGCCCCTTTGTATACCAGAGTCCCAAGGAATGGGGCAGAGTCACAGCCTCTTCCATGTGCTTGAGAATAGTGCATACATGCCCTCCCAACGTCGGGTAGATACGCCATTCCATGACGGTCTTGAGTGTATTAGCCGATTAGCTCTCCTTGCTGTTGCATGAACAAAAGTGTGACAAGCAAGCCCACTCACCTTCAGTTACAGTAACCCACAGGGCTCCTCCGAGTATTCAGCGCTGCCTTCACGAACCCTGCGAGGAGAAGAGAACATACCGGGCAATCAGTCGAATTCGTCGTGAATGCGAATGCGAATCTGCGCAGCAAATGGAAAGAAAGTCACACCAAACAAACTTTGAGATCCCCTAACTTTCTTGGTTGGTGTCAGAATTGAACGATTCAAAAAGCGTCTCCCATGCAAACTCACGTATTGAATCCGTTTCCGCGATCTCCGGGATCAGAATCGCGAGTGCCCCGACTGAAACTCGCAAGCCAAGTAGGTCTGCTCTCGAAGCTTCCATTAGAAGGCATATATATGTTGGCTTCTGCTGTCCTTAGAGGAGGCGTCGTCAGTCAGTCGAATGTCTCTTGTGTAGTGAGTAGTGTCGAGTGTAGGGAATCCGGGTCCGCAGGTCCCGTCACCTCGTAACTCGTCACTCCGCTTCATTTTGGGAAAGGAGTGGGACAGGGAGAATAGTGGGCGGATTCAACTGGTTACAATAGCCAATCTCAATATAAATCAATAGATCTCCATCTCCATCCCCCACCTCATCAACTAACGTCCAGCCCCACCCGCCCCCTTAGCATGGGGGCAAAAACCACAGTTACAGGATTCCGTTGACTGTATCTTATAAGCTTGATGTGAACTGTGGGCTCCCCTCCGGTCGCCCACCCGCTCGGTTCCTCGCGGACTCTTTGTGGGGGCTCCCCTCCGGTCGCCCCCAGTCGCTCCGCTGTGGGGAGGTGAAAGGGCTTGTTATATGTTAATGTGAGACGGTTCTCATCCAAGTGTTGTTTGTTATCTTTGCCTCGACTCGACACAGGTTCCGCCGTCATGTGATGTGACTCTGTGATTCGACTCGACACAGGTTCCGCCGTCATGTGATGCGAGAGGTCGCTCTGGGAGTCTGGGAGTGGGGGGTGGGGGCATATCCTAGAGACACACAGTCTCTGTATTGACAATATCGGTTACAAAATATGGTTGACTTGGTCAACTTTTCATCATCCTTAAAAAAAGTACAATGTAATCATCAACTGTCCCTATGAGCTTCCATGCCGCACTTGATCACCATCTGCCTGCATTCGCAGCAGCTTTGGTAGCTCTGCATGGTCTAGCTTAGCTAATCTAGGGGATCCCCTTCACTGTAGGCTCATTCCTGTTGGTGACATGATCATCATTCCTGTTGGTCCTGATTGTCTCCCCGACGATTCCCCTTCCACAATTCTTGCATCGGCCATCAAAGCCGAAATTCCTCTGAGCTTTACAAACATCGCAATACGCATTCGGCATTTCCCTGTATGGGGGGGTTGGTTTAGTTCCCTGCGCCTATCATGGAAACTTGCTAGCATCCATCCCAATGCATGCGACATCTGGAACTCAAATGGTCACCTGTTTGGCTTCTGGCGACAGACAGACAGACAGACAGCAAGCGTACGATTGATTGATTATCCTGGAATCGAGCGATTGACTGCGCAAATCTCTTTCATTTCCATTATGCATCGAGTTTTATAAACGACGAAACCCGGGTTTCGGGTTTAGGGAAGCCGCAGGTGCCGCCGTGTGGCACGTGGAGAAGCCGCAGGTGCCGCCGTCCTTGATGAGATGATGGAGGTCGCCCTGTGACTCGACAGTTTCCGCCATGATGCGAGAGGTCACCATGTGATGTGACTCGACTCGACTACAAGGAATAGTATGCCCCTAGCAGCTGTTGCAGCGCCTGCCGGTGATTCCGTACCCGAGCAATCTTTGAAGAAATTTCGCCATGGCCTCGTCCCCGCCCATGATCTTCTGTATGATCCTGTGCATCCACTCTGCGCGTGCGGCATTGGTCATCATCGTTGTTGTCGCATGGTTGTTGTCATTGTTGTTGTCGTACACCACGTCCAGTTCGTTGTGCACCATGTCTTCTGCCACCCTCTGTCGCTTCTGCCCTGTCCTGAGGTCCACGAGCTCCCCCCCTTGATCCCGATCAAGTGCCGATTGCTGTCCAGGCGCTGCTCGAACGTCTCGTCCATGAGCAGTGGGCCCGCGAAGACCATCACGTTCGTCACTCCACGGTTAGACCGTATGTACCGGATCAGACTGACAACTTCCCTTTTCTTCAAATCCAGGTTCGCCACCCTCATCTTTGCGTCTCCGCCCTGCAGTCTCCGTTGCGCGGACTGTGTTGCTATCCACAAGTCGACGTCCCTCAGCGCCTCCTCCATGGCCTCGACCACCACGCTCTTGACCCTCCCCTCGTCCACCTTGGCCCACCGGCACGTGTCCTCCTCGAAGATGAAGTAGTCACTGCAGCCTTTTCCCGTCTTCTTCACGGACCCCTGCAGCAGGAAGTGTGCGATCTGCCCCAGGCCGTAGTCTCCCTTGTCCCAATTGTCTTTTATTATGCCTGGAATGCGCATCGCGTCATCTGACGCAAGAGCGTGCAGGAACATGACGGACCAATAATAAAAACGTACGTGTCTTGCTGGCTCTGAATATGAGAATAAGGTTCGTTAAAAGGGTCTTCTGCGTTGTTTACACCTTCATTCGAGGATGAGACGAGACGATGAGTGACGAGAATCCGCCGCGCATCCGTGTGTCATGATTGTACGTACGTACGGGGGGCTACGAAAGCCGCCGCGTCATGTGTCGTGTGGATGCAGATGGACAAGACGAGGATTCTTCGACAACCGCCGTGTGTGTGTGTGTGTGTGTGTGTGTGAGTGAGTATACGATGCGTGCGTGCGTATTCGCTCTTTCCACATCCCACCCGTGCGTGAGTTCATCATCGTAGCCTCAATCCCATATATCCGCGTGTCGACTTCCCTTTGATTTGAAGCACTTTTTTTACGAACCCCTTGTTCTTCATCTGCCCGTGGAACCACTTTTCTCGATCGTTACTGTCCCCGCTTTCCTCGAGATACATGTGGAACAAGGCAACGCTCGACTCCCTGAAATCTTCCGCAAACTCGCAGTTCTCGGCGAGGAACGCTTGCACGCCGTCCTGCTCCGCCAAGTATTTTCTTGTAAATTCTGTGACCTTCTTTGGCGCCACGGCCTTCAGGCCCTCCGCCCCCCCGTACCACGCCACCGCGCCCTCGACCAGCCAGGCAAACAGAGAAGACTGACCCTCTGGAGACTTCAGTTTATCCTTCATGGTTCTGTCGCACTGCCGCAGCGTCGCGGTCTCGCTCTCCCCAGGTATGAGATCCCTGAAAGTCACCGGAAAGTGAATTGCTAAAAGCCGCTCAATCATTGCAACGATCACATCGGACATCTCTGGCATATGATTGGTCACTAAGATTGCGAGATGCCGTGGTTGAATCGTTACTGGGTCTTTATAAAGCGCCTTTGCCGGAAAGCCATCTCCGCCAGTTAAAAGCTGGACCTCGTTCGTCTTCAGCTTCTCCCCATTCTTGAGCTCGTTGAAGACCGCGAGTCTCGCTCCTATGAGCTTTGCCCGCTCCGCGTCAATATTACTGCACGCTCGAGAATCGCTTATGATCGCGCAGTTCATCTCCTTGTAGTAGGCCCCGAGCAGCTGCTGTAGCGCCTGCGTCAGCAGTCCCTTTCCGTTCCTTCCGCTCCCCGTCCATACTGGGAAAACCTCCTCTCTCACTTCGCCTGTGATGCCGTACCCTAAAAGACGTTGAAGGAATCTTGCCATGTCCTCGTCCCCGCCCATTATCTTCTCGACGATCCTGTGCATCCACTCGGCGCCTGTGGCGTCGGCTTCGTTCGTGACATGGTCGCCGCCGTACGCCACGTCCAGTTCGTTGTGCACCATGTCCTCTGCCACCCTCTGTCGCTTCTGGCCTGTCCTGAGGTCCACCACGTTCCCCCCCTTGATCCCGATCAAGTGCCTATTGCCGTCCAGTCGTTGCTCGAACGTCTCGTCAATGAGAAGTGGCCCTGCGAAGTCCATCGTGTTCTTCACTCCACGTGAAGACTGTATGTACCGGATCAGCCTTGCAACTTCTTTTTTCTTCGCATCCAGATCTGCTTTACTCCTGGAGTCTTCTTCTTCTTCTTTTCCCACCACCACTCCGATGCACAACTGTGCGGCCTGTGTCGATATCCATAAATCGACGTCTCTGAGTATCCCTTCTAAGACCTTGCTCGCCACGGTCTTGACCCACCCATCCTCCACATTGACCCACCTGCACGTGTCCTCATCGAATATGTAGTAGTCGCTGCATCCCTTCCCCGTCTTCTTCAACGTCCCTTTCAGAAGATAGTGCACGATCTCCCCCAATCCACGGTCTCCCTTGTCCCAACTGTCCCGTATTATTTTTGGAATCGAAGATGCTCTGTACACAGCGTACCCGCGCGGGTCGTCCTCGCCGGCCCACTTGACCACCGACTTCATTGTCATCTTCGGCCCGTCATAGTCTGCCCTTCCCACCGTCTCCCATAGCTTCTCTGCGGCTTCCTCATCGTATCTTGTCGACACCCTGGACATGTTTTTCCATAGCGCCTTGTACGCCTCGCCGTACTCGTTCTTCAATGCCGTCGCCACTCCTCTCCATGTGTCTCTGGAATCCCACCTGTTTTTTCCTAGGAGCAGTAGAATCTTCTCTACATGCGTGCTCTCCATGAAGCTTGTCGGCATCATTATCCCCTGCTCTACCTCCTTTGTTGTTGTTGATGTGTTGTCCACCTTTGCCTTTGAGTATCCCGCCGCTCCCTTACTCGTCCTTTTATTCTTCTTCTTCGCCACCGCCACCCTCTCCATCAGCGCCTTTGGAATGTACGGTATCGACTCCAGCTCCCACGGAGCCCTTCCCTCCTTCCATGCCTTCCCCTCAGTGGGCGCAACAGACAGCAGACCCCTGGTCCCTGTCCGGCACAGGCTCTTCATATCAACCTTCCTTGCATCATCATCGACTTGTCGTGCACCGTCATAGTACCCCTCCTCGTCTGCCCATGTCGGGCGCAAGAACATGTAGTGGCGTCCCTTCCTAGTCTCTTGAATGGCACACCTCTGCATGGCCTCACCCACCTCACCATCTTCATCTTCCATCCTCTCCAACCACTGCACTGTCTCTGCGTCGTCCGCGTCGATCACAACCAATCCATCCAACAACATTCCCCATGCCTTGTGTGTTGGGTTGTTGTTCGCGTACGCGTCCGCTTCGGCCCATCCCCACTTCGCTTTTCCTAAATGCTTGTGTTTAGGCGCCTTCAAATCAGTCATGGGCATCAATACTGTTTTTCCCACACTCACCTCAGATCTCTTCAGCCACACGCTGAGCTTCTGCAACTCTTCGTAGGATGCCATGTCGTTTAATTGATGTTATGCATTCATACAGTATTTCCTTTAAGCCACCCTAAGATGATTGTTTTCTTCTCGCGTGCGTGTCTGCATCCATGAATGTGTGTTGCGTTTCATACTAAAAGCTGTTGTCTTGCCGCATTCTTCTCCTCTTTATTCCGTTGCCTCCACTTTCTGCAGCTCTCCCCAAGCGCCTCCCTGACCTCCTCGCTGTACCTTGAGACATTCGGGTCAAACTTCATGATCTCACGCATCGCCTTCATGACCATACCCGCCTCTGCCTCGCATCTATCCCCCAGTATGCTATTCACTCTCTCTTCCAGTTCGAAGTATCGTTTCTTTGACAACGTTGATATCCCCTTGTCTCCATTTTTGTTTTTTGGCGTGAAGAACCTAGTCTCCTTGCTCGATGACATCATTAATGTGCGAGGTATTATTCGTTTCTTTTACAATAAATTGTCCATCTCTTCTCCATTATAGATTTCCCCTCTCCCTTATACACACACTCAATCGCTTCTCAGACCCTTCACTCGCGCACACACTGAAGTGCATGATGATGGAACACCCGGAATGACTTATTGTCCACACTCACAAAATAGACCGCCACCCCCCCGCATCCTTACATGACACACGACGGCTTTCGCATCCCCCCGTCCGTACATTCATATATAATGTACCTCGAATGAAGTGTTGTAAACAACGCAGAAGACTCTTTTACTAACTTATTCCCCTCTTCAGACGTTGTCTCATATTGTTTTTGTCTCAACTCAGCTTCAACATCCCCATTTGTCTCAACTCAGCTTCAACATCCCCATTGTTTTTAGGTTTTACAAGGTCCATTATATATATATACAATTTTTACTTCCTACACGAAAGTAGTAAAATTACACCATAATAGAAAGTCCTATAAGGGGACTTGAATAGAGAAAGTTTCCTTTTTTAGTGTAATATTGAGGATTTCGTGTAGGGGCGTACCGAATCCGGTATTTGAGGCCATTAGAAGTCTGATCAAAAAAGACACAGACGTTGGTTGTCTCAACTCAGCTTAACATCCCCATTGTTTTTAGGTTTTACAAGGTCCATTATATATATATACAATTTTTTACTGCCTACACGAAAGTAGTAAAAATACACCATAATAGAAAGTCCTATAAGGGGACTTGAATAGAGAAAGTTTCCTTTTTTGGTGTAATATTGAGGATTTCGTGTAGGGGCGTACCGAATCCGGTATTTGAGGCCAATAGAAGTCTGATCAAAAAGACACAGACGTTGGTTGTCTCAACTTAGCTTAACATCCCCATTGTTTTTAGGTTTTACAAGGTCCATTATATATATATACAATTTTTTACTTCCTACACGAAAGTAGTAAAATTACACCATAATAGAAAGTCCTATAAGGGGACTTGAATAGAGAAAGTTTCCTTTTTTGGTGTAATATTGAGGATTTCGTGTAGGGGCGTACCGAATCCGGTATTTGAGGCCATTAGAAGTCTGATCAAAAAGACACAGACGTTGGTTGTCTCAACTCAGCTTAACATCCCCATTGTTTTTAGGTTTTACAAGGTCCATTATATATATATACAATTTTTTACTTCCTACACGAAAGTAGTAAAATTACACCATAATAGAAAGTCCTATAAGGGGACTTGAATAGAGAAAGTTTCCTTTTTTGGTGTAATATTGAGGATTTCGTGTAGGGGCGTACCGAATCCGGTATTTGAGGCCATTAGAAGTCTGATCAAAAAGACACAGACGTTGGTTGTCTCAACTCAGCTTAACATCCCCATTGTTTTTAGGTTTTACAAGGTCCATTATATATATATACAATTTTTTACTTCCTACACGAAAGTAGTAAAATTACACCATAATAGAAAGTCCTATAAGGGGACTTGAATAGAGAAAGTTTCCTTTTTTGGTGTAATATTGAGGATTTCGTGTAGGGGCGTACCGAATCCGGTATTTGAGGCCATTAGAAGTCTGATCAAAAAGACACAGACGTTGGTTGTCTCAACTCAGCTTAACATCCCCATTGTTTTTAGGTTTTACAAGGTCCATTATATATATATACAATTTTTTACTTCCTACACGAAAGTAGTAAAATTACACCATAATAGAAAGTCCTATAAGGGGACTTGAATAGAGAAAGTTTCCTTTTTTGGTGTAATATTGAGGATTTCGTGTAGGGGCGTACCGAATCCGGTATTTGAGACCATTAGAAGTCTGATCAAAAAGACACAGACGTTGGTTGTCTCAACTTAGCTTAACATCCCCATTGTTTTTAGGTTTTACAAGGTCCATTATATATATATACAATTTTTTACTTCCTTCACGAAAGTAGTAAAATTACACCATAATAGAAAGTCCTATAAGGGGACTTGAATAGAGAAAGTTTCTTTTTTTGGTGTAATATTGAGGATTTCGTGTAGGGGCGTACCGAATCCGGTATTTGAGACCATTAGAAGTCTGATCAAAAAGACACAGACGTTGGTTGTCTCAACTTAGCTTAACATCCCCATTGTTTTTAGGTTTTACAAGGTCCATTATATATATATACAATTTTTTACTTCCTACACGAAAGTAGTAAAATTACACCATAATAGAAAGTCCTATAAGGGGACTTGAATAGAGAAAGTTTCCTTTTTTGGTGTAATATTGAGGATTTCGTGTAGGGGCGTACCGAATCCGGTATTTGAGGCCATTAGAAGTCTGATCAAAAGACACACACGTAATCTGTCCGTATTTTTCTGTAATCTGTACGTATTTTGCGTTTCTAACACTCGTTTGTTTGAGTCGCACACGAAACCCTTGTCGTCGACTAAATCCTCATGATGACGCGCGTCCCAACTCTCGATCAATGCGTAATCCAATGCGTAATGTTTTCGCGCGCCTCGAATCTTCCCACGAGTCCTCAACTGAATTCCCCTGCCCCCCTCCGTGTGTCCCGCGATTCATCTTTCATACTCCCGACATAGTTGTCAAGCAGAAGTCTGCTTGAGACCCCATGCGCATCTAACCACGAGTGTAAACAAGTCATATCCGACACGTGTCCCCATGCGCCTCGAAAAATACGAACCCTGGCCACGCCACACCCAGGCCAAGCCACACACACCCCAGCCATGTCAATCTTAACCAAGTACCGAAGTTCTCCAATTCTTCTCTCACGAACTCAGTGTGTATCCAGCGAAATCCGAAAGCTAATTCCTAGGGTGAACTCAGTGTGTTAGGGAGCATCCAGCGAACTCCGAAAGCTGATTCCGAGTGTGAGTTCAATAGTAGCAGTCATCGAGATCTAGTCATGGTTACTTTCATTGCTGCTAGTATTCGCGAGTCTTGCTAGCTCTATGTCTCCACCTGCGAAAGCATTATCCAGTCATGGTTACTTTCATGGCTGCTAGTATTTGCGAAGTTCGAGTTGGATTGCGCTGTCTTGCTAGCTCTATGTCTCCACCTGCGAAAGCATTATCCAGTCATGGTTACTTTCATGGCTGCTAGTATTTGCGAGGATTGCTAGCTCTATTGCTCCACCTGCGAAAGCATTATCCAGTCATGGTTACTTTCATTGCTGCTAGTATTTGCGAAGTTCGCGTTCGGATTGCGCTGGCTTGCTAGCTCTATGGCTCCACATGCGAAAGCATTATCCAGTAATTGATTGCGAAGATTGTGCTGGCTGCGAAAGCATGAGCTGACCAAACATCCACCCATGTTCGCAGGCACTGAAGATGGCTATGAAGGAGAAAGGGTCTATCAAGATTCGGCTCCGAACTGAAATGTGCATGGAGTTCGAGTATGTAGGAAGTCTGCCGTACATAAAGCATGGCAACTTTTGCATCATCGACAAGGATGGTGGTGAGGATGTCGACAGAGAAGGGGTTCGACTGCGAGATTTGAAGCACTCGTCATCTCCAGATTTTCGTGTCCTAATTCTGCAGATGTTTGGTATGCCGCTCCCTTTGCTGGTGAATTGCAGGGATTGCCCTGCAAATGCAGTTTTGACAGTCGATCACTCGACTACATTCAGAGCCTGTAACTGTGGTGTATGCCCACTTAGCATGGCGGCGGGTGGGGCTGGAGGTTGATGAGGTGGGGGATGGAGATAGAGATGGAGATATATTGATTGAGAGCTATATTGTAACCAGTTGCATCCGCCCATTCTTCTCCTTGTCCCACTCCTTGTCCCGCTCCTTGTCCATGTGACACTCCAGTTAGTGTCTTTTTGAATTTGTATGAGCAGGGATCCATTTTGTTTACACTCGTTTTTCTACAGTCAGCGGAATAGTAAAAAACCTCTGGACCGGTCGGTCGGTCGCAAGCAAGGACGGCGGCACATGACACTTGGTCTTCAGCCCCCATTAATTGTGTTGAGATCCCATCTGATCACGTTGCGAGCCGCAGCTGGATTCCCCTTCCACACTTCGTGTGGACCGCGATTCCTCTGTCATAATTCCGACATAGTTGTCAAGCAGAAGCCTGCTTGATAAAGCAGTGAGTCTTCATCTGAATTCCACCGACATTTAATATGCATGGGAGTGAGTCAGCAGCTCAATTCCATTGCCCCACTCCGTGGGGCCCGCGGTTTTCCCTTCACGATCCCGATAGAGTTGTCAAGCAGAAGTCTGCTTGATACGACACGTGGTCTTCAGGACCCCTTTAATATGCGTGGGAGTGAGTCAGCAGCTCAATTCCATTGCCCCACTCCGTGGGGCCCGCGGTTTTCCCTTCACAATCCCGATAGAATTGTCAAGCAGAAGCCTGCTTGATACGACGTGTGTTCCGCATGCGCTTCGAAAAAAACTAGTGTAAACAATTAAACTTCTGTACAGTTAAAGCGTTCGAATTCGAATCTCTCTCTATCGAACTGCGACTCATTCGATGCGCCGAACGAAAAACCAGAATTCGCCCCCGTACAGACAGTTTTAGGATAGATAAGAATTATATTTTGTTAGATGTACATCGGATTTGTGTTAGATACGCGTCGGTATCACACCGTGCTCGACACCCGACGTGGTGAGATGACATTTTCGTAATTTGGGCCAATTTACACGGGGTGATAACGTGGGGTGATACTGTCTGAGATTGAAAACACGGGGTGATAAATATGAGAATCCGCGGATTAATGTAATTCTATTTTTATCCATAGATACGATATTTTTGGTTTATATTTGGATTAATTACATAATGCTATCTTGACCCAGTTTATCACCCCGTTCTCATATTTATCACCCCGTGTTTTCAATCTCAGACAGTATCACCCCACGTTATCACCCCGTGTAGGAGGAGGGCCAGGGGCAGGAGGAAGCTCCACCGGCGGAGGCGGAGGGGGCTCCTGCGAGGGACCAGCAGCAGATGTGCGGGCAGAAGAAGCAGCAGCTTCACGAGCACGAGTATGGTAGCCAGGGAGGCCACGCTCCATGGGAACCGATGCAGAGGTGAAAGAAGCAGAGCTCCTCATCAAAGTCGGCTTGGCCACATCCGGGTGAACCAGTGGAGGAGGCACAAGCGGAGGCGCAGACGAAGGCTCGGGCTTAAACTCAGGCGACGACACAGGCGGAGGCGCATACTGAGGAGCAGACTCGTAAACAGGCGAAACTGTAGAAGTCTCAAAAACTCGAGTAGCAGCAGCCGACGGAGTCACTCCGCCGAAGTCAGCACTCGTAGCACTCTTCAAGTCATCATCATCATCAGTACCCTCAGAAAAGTCATCATCCTCGCTGAAGCGGGCAGTAGGAGGCTTCGGCTCTGTTGCGTACCGAATGATCTGTGTCTGCACACAACACAGATTCATCAGAACATCCTCAACTTCAGGGGAGAGGCGTTGAACAATACGAGAAGGAACCATAAAGTTGGAGGATTGATCGGGGGGGGGTTACTTCCACGATGGCGGAGGGATCCTCCTCTCCGGCAGCAGAGGCCGCTGGCGCGCAATCATCTAGCCAATCAGAAGGGCCCTTGTCCTTCGCAGGTAAGACAAAGTCGCAGCCATTGCTAACAATGACGCTGCGCATCCCGCGCGTCCATGGAACACACATTTATCGGTGAGTTTCACGAAGCCGGCAGGAGGCCCTCGCGGAAGTAGCATTTAAAGAGCAGTGGTAGTAAATGAAGGACCGTATAACCTATCAGCTTGTATGCGCTCCGTAGAGAAGACAGAGATGAAAGCAGCGGAACAGACGCACCAATCTATACACGGAGACGAGAATAACGTTACAAGGACAGGCGGACGCCAAAGTGCACCATCGGTGGAAGAGGCGGTAGCCAGACCCTGAGTCTAGAACCTAAGCCAGGAATCTTAAGCCGGGCGCAGGCAGTATAGCGCGTGTCAGGGGGACCGGTGACGCAGCCAACAGGAAGCTGTCACCGTGTCATGAAGGATGACACAGTCTACGGGAAGCTGACACAGTACAGACAGAAACACTGTCTGGACCGATAGTTCTAAGGAAGTACATAAGTAGTCACCAAGTCATAAAACGCGTGAGAGCACCGCAATTCATGCTGACAGTTCGCCAACAACTTGAGCTGGATGCCTTCCCTGCACCTGGCATTTAGTTACAATGCCAACTGGACATGTCTGTTTTTTTAGCAATGAACACTCTAGGAATTTAAATCATGTCCTGCCCAATGTACTGCCCCATGTACTGACCCGCAGTTCAAGGTATCTCCCTCTAGTTTTCGAGCCAAACCCTTGCACCTTTAATGACAAACATGATGTCTTCAATCTGATTTAGCACCTTAGCATGTACCCTACCTTCACTCCCAAATCATGGGGGGACTAGCACAGACATCCTGTCTACTAAGACTCCTTTCTCAAATCATGCAAAGTTTCTCGTATTAAGGTAGATTCTGCCACTTCCCTGGCATCACCCTTTAAGTTCTTATTAGCCTAGAAAACCTTGCAGCTTCCCTGCAACCTAGCCTGCAGCCTCTCTGCAGTTTCCTTAAAACCCTCTGCATATTCCCCAAACTCTGCAATCGGGACTGATCCTGCAGCTTCCATGCAGTTTCACCATAGCACCTGATACCCTAGTGATATATTGACTTGGAGACCTCACAGATGCCCCTTTTCCCTTAGTCCTAACTTGAATAGTTTATTATCCTAAGTTCTTGACTAGCTGACTCGTACTGATCAGCTCTCAGTATTTTATTATTTTACATATAATTTTACTTTCTTAGGCCACTCAGTTAATTCAAAGAATTCTTGAACACAAGAATACCACGAATTGGGGGGGGGGGGGGGGGGGGGGGGGGGGGGTATTGACAGACTTCGACGTCGGCTACTGAGGAGGCAAAGTGCACACTGGTCTCCGTTCCCTCCTAGACCCTTGGCCTGCCGCCAGCTATGACCTGCAGTCCCCTGCAGTACGTCTCCGATCTGTCTAAATATCGCTCTATTGCGTCTAATAGCTATCTTCCCCTATTGAGTCTAAACCATGTATACACCTCGACTGAAAGCGAGCAGCTATGTTCCTGGCTGGAGCATGTAACCAAGTTCAAGTTCTGACGCTTTGGATAAGCAGATGGGAAAGGAGAAGGTTCGAATGTACATGTTGTTACGTGGAGATGTTAAATAAAAAGAACAGGTTACATTACATTATATTACATGTTAAAGTCTACTTGACACAGCGAGGGTGTATGAGACTCTGTGCTTTAAACAAAAAGAAAAAGCACTTACAAAGCAACAAAAACCATTACATCAGGGGTGTGTCGAGGACAAACAAACCAAACTCCCAACCACCGTTTTGGTGGCGTAGGTATTAAACCCCCAGAGCAGGACCCAGATCTTAACCACTTACAGTGGCTGAGGTAAGAAGCTAACAAATGAGAAGTCACAAATGGAAAAAAAGGGACAATAAATTACGGTGCCACTAAGCAGTCCAGGGCTTCCTGTCTTGCTCTTCTACAAGTAGAAAGAAAGTCGGCTAGGTTGCTCCAGAAAGTCTTAGTGCCATTTCCATTCATAGAGGTTCTGAATTCTGTGGAATCGCAGAATTCCACATTCCATTCGGTCAAGTCGGTATCCTCATGGACGTGCCTATAAATATCTGTAAACAGCTTCTGGTAGTGGAGGCGAATATCATTATAAAAAGGGCACTCAAACATATGCATTTCATCCTCTGGTTTTTGGAACCCACACATTTGACAGTGTCTCATTGAACGAGGGATGTGTGCTCTATCCACCACCCTCATTCTTTCTGTGTTCAGCCAATGGGAACCCATTCTAAACTGTGCTATAGAACGAATCTGATCCTGCTTATGTAAGGCAGATGTAATAGGTTGTAGAGTTACAAGTGTGGCATGTAATACATTGACAGTGATACCATAAACAGAAGAAAAACATACAAATGACAAAACAGGTGTAAAGAAAACGGTGGTACAGTTTAGTACGAAATCAAAATCAGGTAGAAGACTACTCAAGTGTAGCAGTACCAGGAAAGCTAATACGCTTATTTGGCTCTCTGCTTTCCGTGGGTATCGCACAAAGGAACTTGACAGACGGCAAGCAGCCCAGAGTTGGCTGGAAAACCATGAAATAAGTATAAATTCCAGCAAAGAAATAGCCTGACTGTGAGGGCTTGTTGAGCCCTGACGAGGCGCAGACCAGCGATTATGTTACGTTATCTATCATCGTGCAAATTAATCACTGTAAGGAGCAGCGCACACCGCAACCTCCTCTGTACCATCCTCCACAGGAGGATTGGTGGTTGGCTCCACACACATTCAGCCATTCATGGGTAAGAGCGTCACTAACACTAACCTCCCCATTGAATACTGTATTCCTTTTCAGCTGCAGTTTCTAGGCAGCTCCCAGTGCCATCCAAGCAGAACAAGTGAGGCCCCAGGAAATGCTTTCCGTACCATGCGCGGCCTTTCTTATAAGCTATGAGCTGCTGTCACTGGGCAGGTCCCTGTGCCATCCAAGCAGAGCAACGAAGCCCTACGAGGTACATAACCCAAGTACCAATTTACTCTATACCAAATCATGCATCTAGGAAGTATGTACCACATACCAAATCATTCATGTAGAATGAAAGTTATATTAAGGCATCGAGGCAAGCTCCAAACAATTGGGGCAATACCAGTGGGAACAAATTCGACTGCAGTTCTTTCATGAGCACCTGCAGGCCAAAAGGGAATTGTCAAGATGGGCAGGGGATAACTGGCTCCTCTGCAGTACTCACACATATATCTGGGGGCCAACCCTCCAACCATGAATACAAGCAACGAAACACGTGGGATCCCGACAGCGTGAGGGATCCTCAAAACATCCAGTAATGCACTGGACATAAAGATGATGTGTGCGTGTGTGTGTGTGTGGGGGGGGGGGGGGGGGGGAGGGGGGGGGGGGGGGGGGGGACTGTGCGTGTGGAGGTGTGTGTGGGGCTGTGTGTGTGTGGTTCATAGACAAAGGTATCGACATCAGTGGTGGAAGGTGGCACTCCCTTTCAGGGCTCTGGTCCACTGCTCATGCAGCAGTACACAGTAGTAGCAGGTGGCACTCCCTTTTGTAAGAGGGTAAGAGGCACTCCATTTGACAAGACCCGCTGTGGCTGTGGGGGACCCCTGGGTAATCATCATTTCCCCTCTCGGGACATGCATTATTGTTGAAATATACAGGCTGCAAGTGCTTCTGGACATCTTGCAAGATATAGCCTGTGTAGTACATCAGAGGGTTCCAGTCCACTGCACATGCAGCAGTACACAAGAACTCGGTTGTGCCACTACTTGGAGTCCAGCAAGCTGCGAATGCAGCATCACCACAGTGTTTATTTTCGCTGCCAGCAGCAGCTTCTAGGCAGATTCCTGAGCCGGCCACGAGGCGAAGCCACAAGATTTCGACAGGTCTGGACAGTGGATTCTATCAGCTTTCAGGCACACTAGGTTGTGTCAGCTTTGGCTGAATAGCCAGTCAGGAGAGCTGCCTAAAAGCTGCTGCTTGTAGCTGAAAAGAAATACACTGGCCATCACATCAGCTGCTCACGTTTTTAATAAGCAAAAAGCTGCAGTGGTAGACACAGTCTGAACAGCACCACGCCAAGGCAAGCTCTCGACTTCACAGGTTTTCTAGGACGCATCCCAAAAACCCTATCCTGATTTGAGGAATGGTTCAAAGGCCGAGCTAGTTGAAAGTGTGGGGTTCAAATCCCTGCAGGTGCGCTGTGGTGTTCGCGGTCGCTGTCAACCGCCATGGTAGCTTTGCCTAGGTTAAGTAGCAGCCCGTCCTCTACAGCCACAAGACGGGGCTCTCTTAATACCACGCCCCACCAGGCGTTCTCATTACTTTTCCCCAACACATCCATCGCGTGAAGTCAGTAGATAGCTAGTCAGTGCTCTAAAACTCGCTTTAGGAGTGCTTTCGGTTCCCTCATGATAGGGGAGAGTGCACCCTCCCTTGCTACCCAATGGGGTCTTGTGAAGGAAACGGTCGGGAGACATCAATGCCCTCTTTGATTTTAATGCTCAAGGGGGGAGGCACAACAATTGCATGCCATTAGGGCGTTGCTGGGGACTAACCATGTCACCACCCTTCTGCACACTAGGGCGTTGCTGGGTACTAACCATGTCACCACCCTTCTGCACACTAGGGCGTTGCTGGGTATGAACCATGTCACCACCCTTCTGCACACTAGCTGGGTATGAACCATGCCACCACCCTTCAGCACACTAGGGCGTTGCTGGGTACTAACCATGTCACCACCCTTTTGCACACTAGGGCGTTCATGGGTATGAACCATGGCATCACCTTTCAGCATATACTGTGCCATAGCACAAACTAGTCATACAGTCAGATGATTAGTTCGTGCAATGGAACAGTATATAAACCATTTCATCACCCTTACCTGCGTTGATGGGTGTGACTCATGACACCACCCTAATGAGCCTTGCAGGGAATGCATGGTGGTCTACCTGCACCCATACCGCCCACAAGAGGCTTGCAGGGAATGAATGGGGGAATGAACCATTCCATCACCCTGCGTTGAGGGGTTTGAATCATGACCCCCCCACCTTGTGGGTGTGGATCATGACACTACCCATGACACCGCCCACAAGGGCCTTGCAGGGAATTAATGGTGGTCCTAGATGGTGCTCTGAATTTGACGGGCCTCGGAGGATGGGCCAATAGCTGAGTTGCCACCAGATTGCGAGACACTGTGTAAGCAGGTCTGGAAGCCCTTGATCAGAGCCTGCAGCAGCGCGAGGCAAACAGGGGGTGGAGTTAGATTGTGTGGGCAAAGTGGGCAGATTGTATGGGCAGAGGCAGACAGGGGTTGGAGATGGATTGTGTGGGCAGAGGCAAAAGAGGGGGTGGAGTTAGAATGTGTGGGCATGTGAGAGGTAGCTTACAGCAAAAGGGGTAGCTGAAAGTGCATTTAGGTAGCTCAATGCTCATCTTGTTCTCACTTTCCTATTCAAGCCTTTTCTTCGAAGCGAAAGAGGTCGCTCAAAGTGTTTTCAGGTAACTCAAACAAAATAGGTAGCAGTGTAGCAAGTGGTAGCTCAGAGCGAAAGAGGTAGCAGTGTACCAAGTGTGTTGAGGTAGATCAAAGCTAATTGTATTCTCACCTTCCTATTCAAGCCTTTTCCGATGAACACGATCTTGTTCACCTTCTCCTCTCCCTCCTGCCATGGCTTGTTAGCCGGGCCGTGGCAGATGGTCTCATGCACTCCTTGGAAGATGAACTTCTGGTCGCCGTAACCCTGGACTGCGAGGACTCCCTTACACCTGGGAGAGCGGGGAGGCAAAGAGGGGGTTAGATCATGAGGGTTTGTGGGAGTGGGTTTGTGAGAGTGGGAAGGCGAGGAAGGAACTGCAAAGACTCCCCTACACCTGGGAGAGCGGGGAGGCAAAGAGGGGGTTGGATCATGAGGGTTGATGGGAGGGAATACGTGGGTATGGATAAGCGGGAAACACAGACACGTACACATTGCACCTGGACACATGCGCTAATGCACATAGAGGGACATGCACTTGCATTAACCCTCCTCCCACCACCACACTCTCACCTGTATATGTCCTTGGCCTTCTCCATCAGCAAATCACGCATGAACATGTTGAAGCGTGATTCATCTTGAGTGCCTACCACCTGGATGCCCCCCACCCCCACTACCATCAACACACCCTCACCTGTATATGTCTTGGCCTTCTCCATCAGCAAATCACGCATGAACATGTTGAAGCGTGATTCATCTAGAGTGCCCACCACCTGGATGCCCACCGAACTGATACCAGAGAGGTCGTGGAGCATTTTTTTCTTCTTCTTCAGTGACGTGCCTCCCTGAAGGACGAGGTGGGGGTGGGGTATGGGGTTGTGAGTGGGGAAATGGGGAATGGGGGTGGGGGAATGGGGTGGATGGTGGGGGAATGAGGTTGGGGTTTGGGGTTAAGGGGTTTGAGGTGGGAATGAGGTACGGGGTATGGGGTTAGGTTTGGGGGTCGGGAATGGGGTTTGTGGTGGAGAATGGGGTTGGGGTGGGGTATGGGGTATGGGATTTGAGGTGGGGAAGGGGGTATGGGGTTGGGTTAGGGGGGTGGGAAGGGGTTGGGGTTGGGGTATGGGATTTGAGGTGGGGAATGGGGTTGGGAAACGGGGTTGGGAAACGGGGTTGGGGAATGGGGTTTTGAGGTGGGGAGTGGTGTTGGGGAGTGCTGTTGGGGGTGGACATGGGGAATGGGGTTATGGAAGGTGCGCCAGAGGGCAACTGCAAGTTCCAGGGTCTACCGCAACTCACCATTAGAAATCCACGTTCCATCGAGTGACACCTGTCCCTCGCCGCCCTCCACATCAGGTGACACAAATGAGGCGGTCAGCCTCACGCTAATCTCCGCGCTCTTCCTCTTCGTGCCGCCAGCCATCGGAGAGCAGCCAGCCTCTGTGTACTGGTGCAAGCAGCCAGCAGCATGGACATGCGCCATGCCGTCTGCTGCCAGGCCACAGCAGCTGCGTGTTGAAATGTCCACATCGCAGTCCGCGCCATGCTGGTGGGCAGCGGACTCTCTGGAAACGGGAGCTCTGGAGATGTTTCTGTGAGAGGACTCTGTGGAGACCTCGAAATCATCGTCGCTCAAGTCTGAGTCTTTGCTAAAGAAATCTGAGTCAACCTGAGTTACGGAATGGGAAGATTTGGAGTTGGGTTGGGGGGGGGAGTTGGGTGGGGGGGGGAGGTAGGGGGGGTACTCCTCGTCGCCAGAGTCGGGGTCGCCGTTCAGGAACTTGAGGACAGGTGTGTGTGTGTGTGTGTGTGTGTGTGTGTGTGTGTGGTGGTGGTGGGGGGGGGGGGGGGGGGGGGGGGGCAGGGTTGGAGGGTTTGCGTTGGGGTTGGCAAGGTAGGCGCTCGGGTCTACAACTCAGTAGTGCTGGAGGTGGTGGGTTGGGGTTGTGAGTCCCAGGTGGGTCTAGTAATTATGAGAATTCTGATGTCGTGTGGGAAGTCCTGTAAAATAGGGGATAAACCGGAAAAGGTCAAACTCACCTCCAATGCCCTGTTGACTGAGAAAGAGCCGATGTTGATCAGGCTGTCGACCGAAGGGCATCTGCTGGGGTTATTCAACTGGCACTCCACGATTGAGGCGGAGCTATTGATACAAAGGATAGCAGCGATCACTTCAGCCTTGACCGCCTCAGTCACAAGGTCAACCTTGTTGAGCAGGATAATGTCGGAGAAAGCTAGCTGCTGGACTGCCTCGTTGATGGCACCGTCTGGCTTGAGGTCCTGGAGGTGCTCCATGAGGTGCAGAGCGCCAACGACACAGATGACGGAGTCGAGTTTGAAGCGTGAGGCAACCCAGGGGTTGGTGAAAAAGGTGTAGGCGACGGGAGAGGGGTCTGCCAAGCCGGAGGTTTCGAGGAAGATGGCCGTCAACCTTGGTGCCTGGGCAGGGGTGGAATGAGGATGGGGTGAGGATGGATGGAGATGGGAGGGGTGAGGATGGGATGAGGTGAAAGATGGAGTGAGGCCCCCCAGGGGTTGATGGAGGAGGTGTAGACGATTGGAGAGGGGTCAGTCACTGCTGATGCAACTGATGATGATAAATGACATTTCATGGAAATATGTTACTGCCGAAGTCGGTGAGCAGCCAAATTGCGAGAGGGAGCCGTGTAACCTAGGTTGACACGAACTGTAGCAGCAAGCTCACCTCACCTCACCACACCACCCTGCCCTCACAAGACCACACCTCCCTCACCACACCTCCCCACCCTCACCACACCACCCACACCAAACCATCCTCACACCATCCTCACCCCGCCAATTACAGCAGCAAGCTCACCACACCACCCTCACCATTCTCACCCCACCATTTGCAGCAGCAAGCTCACCTCGTGAGGTCGACCGCTTCTCTATTGTTGACAGGGCTTTTACGATGTCCTTCCTCATGGAGCAACACATGCATCCATTTTCAATACACACCAGGTCCTCCTCCTCAATGAGGTTGTCGGAGACGAGCTCCCGATCAATGTTCACCTCCTGCAGTGCAATCAGATCCAACAATCAGACTACATGTTGCAACGTTCTTCTGTTCAGCTAAAAACAGCAGCTTCTAGGCAGCTCCCCCGATTAGCTTTTCAGCCAAAGCTGATGCACACTAGTGTGTCTGGAGGCTAGCAGAATCATCCGTCCAGAACAATTTAAATCTTGGGGATTAGCAAAGTGGCTGGATCAGGGAGTTGCCTAAAAGCTGCTGCTCGTAGCTGGAAAGAAAAACTGTGTGCTGGTAGGTGTGTGCGTTATTATTATTATTATTATTATTTCCAGGGGATCACAATACAGTTAACCCAGAGGAGAAGGCACTCAACATTACGAATCTTGATTGAGCATCCGCACTAATGAGGGCCGATTCCCTTTTCACCCACATACATTCTCTCAGATACTCTCCCTCCCATCTCCCTCCAACCCTGCCTCCAGGCTCACCCGTTTCCGGCCTCTCTCCTCCTCCTCTTCCAGCCCAATCGCTGCCTGCGTCCCTCCCTGTTTCAATCTGTACCCCATTTTTATCAATAACTGCTCTGGCTACATGAGTTGGAACAAAGCTCACCCCAAACTCATTCTCGATGACTGCAATCCGTTTTGAGTCCTTCATCTTCAGCAGGTAATTTACCAGGCTGGTTTTCCGGCTCCAAGAAATCCTGCAACCATGGTCAGGGGAAGGGGAGAGGGTAGGTTGAAGTCTACGTGATGATACCATTCCTTCCCACGTCACATCAAGTGAGCCGTCGCGAGAAATTGTGCCAGGGATTTCCAACGCCGAGGTCCGATAACTAGGTCCAGATCTGAAACCTCCGAATAGTAGATACACTCGATACCCCAAACGACACCAACTACACTGATAAAGCGAAATACATGATAGTATTTTCTCTTAGCGGATCCTTGTAGAATAAAAACCAAAGGCGATACTGGTAATGAAAGAGTGGAGGAGATCCGGAGGCAGGCAGGCAGCTCACCTGTTATCATCTGCTCTCGAAGAATTGGGACAGCGGGAGGGGAAAGGGGGGGGGGGGGGAGGGGGGTAGACGGGTCAGTACGAGGCATTTGGAAGCTGTTGCTTGTTGGGTTGGGAGGTGTGCATGTCATCAAAGTAATTGATTCACGACAAGACAGCGAGCGGCCCGAAGCTGCAACCATGCAACTAAGCTGTGGGGTTTGATTCACAAGAGCCAATCGATATCGCCGAGAAAATGAAAGCTATGAGACTAACGCATATTGGTGCCAAGCATGGGGGAGCGGTGAGACAGGTTGGTGTTAAGTACGTGGTCAGCTCTGACCAGCTCACCGCCAACTCAGCGTCTCAGCTGGGCTGCAATGATGCAAGCACACAAGAAACACGGGGCAGCGGTCGATTGCAAGATTTAATGGGGGAGGGTTGTTTAAGAGAAGGGAGGCCAAACGCAAGAAAATGGGTCGAGGCGAGGCACTGGTGGCCGTAATTCGCTTTTTCCGAAAGCTACTGGGTCCTACTACAGACAATACCCCTACCCCCCGACAGACGAATCGCCCAACACTACATGACTCGTGGTGTAATTGAATGGGCCAGCGCCAGGACAATACAAAAACAGCGCAAGGCATAGGGGAAGCATAACCGCTGGGTCGGCATAATAGTAGGGTGCTGGACAAGCAGACTGTGGGCAATTGCGATTGTCGCGCGTGAGAGGGAGGGGACCATGGGCAAGGAGGCACGAGGAAAGCATGGAAGAAGGGCATGCAATTAAGTTCTGGCTAGAGTCCCCCACTCCCCACCACCGCACCCCATGTCTGCTATTAATTGTCTTTCCTGTGTCCTGCCTTACGTGCGCGCAAGCATCGCGACCGTGACAGGGATTTTCCCCCTTTGCTGGGCTGCTGCGAAAGGCATAGCTTCAAGTGGATTCGGTATCAGCTACGAATGTGCACGGCCAAACGAGTTCAGAAGCTCTTAGTAGAAGGCTCTGGAGTTTGCAAGCTAGCAATGACGGCGCGGAAGGACAGAAGTCGATCAAGAGTTCAATTATACAATCGATGGGGTGAAATGTAAAGAAGAAACTTTGGAGGATCGATGGTTATAAACCCACGACACCAGCAGCTACTCTACTACCTACCACACCCGACCACACCGACTCTCCGTATTGTAGGCCAGGCCGGGAGTCCGCTCCGCCGGTGAATCCGGATTTGCTCATATTCGGTTGGGTCTTGCCCAGGCGCTAGGTCAGGGTTGGTTGATAAATATCAGTTGGATAAATTTGGGAGCAGAGATTGGGAGTATCTCTGATTGGGAGTATCTCTGATTGGGAGTATCTCCAGCCCTCTAATCTCCAGCTTCCAACTGCTGGGGCAAGCGAACGGGCTGGCCCCCTGAACCTCTCGCCTCTCGCCTCGTCGTAGGCGTCACATTTAATTGTTTATCCCCAGCTGCTCGACCAGAATCCGTGACGCACGCCACGATGCGCCGGCATGCCATGCAGTTCCGGAACCTGCCGAGATAGATTCGTCAGGGTTCAGGTCCGTGTGTAACACAAGGAACTTGGAGCGTATGGAGCGCCGTTTGCAAACCTACGCCACCACGATATGGAACGCCATTTCGCAAACCTACGCCAGCACAGATCGGAACCACAAAACGCGAGTTTCGGAAGCTCGCATCACGTTTTTTCGCCCGCGTTCCCGATTGTCAATTCTGCATGCGCCGTCAAGGCAAACTAAACAATTGTGCAAGCAAAAGGTATGCTCATGGGTGCAGCAGTGCACTAACTCCCAAGGTTGATGTTATCCGAGGTTTTGTTTTGTCTCGGAGTGCCATTCGGCAAACTACTACAACAAAACTCACGTGCTATCCCCCAAACCTACGCGAAATATCACGCTTCACGCATCGCTCTCTACTACGGAACTTTCGCAAGAAATCACGCATCACGCATTGTTCCCCGCGTCCCAAGTGCCCCAGGCAGCCGGTGGTCCCAATCGCACGGGCCTTTTTGCGTCCCTCGCCCACGGCTCCATCCCATAATTGCACGAGCATAGGCGAGGATGAGGCTGGTAATATAATATATATGGGATCATATGATATAATTATATATTATAATAGCGAGAAGTCTACAGGTAGAGAAAACATGGGTAGTAGGAACAGTACTGCACCACAGCCCAGAATACATAAGGTTACCACGTGGGTGCAATGGCATACCTTGCACTGTTTCTTTGGGGGGGTACACATTATATTATATTATATTATATTATATTATATTATATTATATTATATTATATTATATTATATTATATTATATTATATTATATTATATTATATTATATTATATTATATTATATTATATTATATTATATTATATTATATTATATTATATTCTATGCGATTCTCTTCTAATTCCTATTCCTATTCTATTATATTATATTATATTAGATGCTATTATATTAATTTATTATATTATATTATAATTATATTATATTATATTATATTAAACTAGTACGGTAGCCCGTGTGGCCAGTGCCACACCTACTCTCACGAAGACGGCCCCCCCCCCCCCCCTCACGAAACGCCCCGCCCCCCCCCCCCCCCCCCCCCCCCCCCCCCCGCCCCACTCAAAGTAGGTTGCCCGTTTGGCCTGGCCACCCTATTGGGCTGGTTTACATAATGTTTCACACTGAAGCCCCCCCCTTCACACACCCACCCCACCACCAAACATTATCCGCCCCCTCCCCCCTTCTCTCCCGTTTGCCACGACTGTTTTGGGCTGGGTGGCAAAACGGTTTTCTCTGCAGTGCAATGCAACTTAAAACTTGACGGACGCATATCCCTTGCGATGGTCTCCCTTGTGCACCCACAAGCAACAAACACCAACACCGTACCCCCCCCCCCCCCCCCCCCCCAGTTATCTCCACCCCACCCCACCCAACCATGTCCCCCGCCCACAAACATACTCCCTTACTCTTCCTGACATATTTCCTGACTCCATAACCTTCCCCCACCCAAGCCATCCCACCAGCCCCCACCCTCTCCTCCCACTCTCATCCCCCCCATCCCTCCTACAAGCACCCACTAGCACACACATACTCCATATCTGCCTCCTCCACTTCAGCGTGGGCTTTGCCATAGCTGAAAGGCAAACGGGACGAAGAGCATCGACAACGTTTGCGCATCATCCGACTCCGCTAAAAGCATCGGACCTGCTTCCCTGCTGTTATTGTCCGATATACGTCGGACACTGAGTCGGCATAATGCATACCGGTACCAGGTCCCTCCAGGTCCCGGGTTGCCTGCCGCTAGGCCACAGGCTAGCTGTGGCCTACACGGGTCTGCAGGATCTTCCTGCAGACTCCCGTCTTCGATATAAGCGCACTCGCTGCGTGTATCCTTCTTCTACTTCAGTCTTCACTGTGTAACCAACAAAAGGTCATGGTCCCTGAACGCTAACCGAAGCAACGCCACTGCGCCTGTGCCAAGGACGATCTTCTGCCCTGCACAAGGTGATAGTTTTCCCTCAGACTAGCTCGACGGCTTGAGTACTGCTTTTGGCCCTGGATTGCCTACGTGTTCACGTGAGGAATCTAACCTGTGCTGCCTCGCCTACTGCCCACACAACTCTCCCGTTGTCTCTACAATCCGTCCAACGCAAGTAGACGCAGTCCAGGAGTCTGAGCAGATCTTTGACGTGAGTTGCTAACTTATTAGATCATACACAGCGTTACCCAAATCCTTTGAGATTGAGATTGAGTTGAGATTGTTTGTGCCGAGGAGATATTCAGCCCTGCACGCCATCGCAAGCCACCCACCCCCAACCCCCCTCCCCCTCCCGCCAACTGAATCCGTCACCCCTTACCCCCCTGCTACTACCGACGCCATTTCACAAATCGGATCCATTCGGATCCCCTTCGCTGTCACAACGCCACCCTCCCTTGCCTCCGAACACACGACCAAGACTGAAAAACTTACCAAACCTTCGCAAGCCGCCCCCCCCCCCCCCCCCAAATTCCTGCTCTGAGCTCTACTCTACGCGACATCTTGTCTACACTGCTCGGAGCTCTCCTTTCCTCCTCCTGTCCAAGACCGTCATTCCCATTCTCTACTTCGTGTAGAGATCTCCATTTCTCCCTTCCTCATCCCTGCTCCGAGCTCCCCTTCGCCACCTTTGCTACCCTGCTCGAATCGAGCTCTACGTCTCCCCCTGACTACGACCGGCACAACCATTTGGCCGCCTCCCTCTGCTCCATCTCCAGCCCCCCCCCCCCCCCCTATCCTTCGTAACCTGCTACAAATCATCACATTCCGGCTGTGATAGCCATTACAGCCAGAATGGGGTGGAACTTCTGATCATTGCGGACGCTATAGCTGGACTTCGCTTCAGCCGTCGTCTAATCCTTGCGCATCATGATCTTTGATGGACAGGGCTTCGACTTTTGGGACATCTTCATTGACGACAAGCTTCTGCCTCCTGACAGTCCCTGGCTAGGTAATCGCCTGGGTCTACTATGTCATGAGATCGCCAGCTCCATGAAAATCATTCATGAGTATCTGTCCCCTGGCATTAGACATGAGCTGAAAAGCAAGAATATCTCTGGTCCCAACTACACTATGATGTACCTGAAAGCCTTTTATAGCACTAAGTCCCCAGCCACAGATTGTGTTTCAAATAGCCATGATGATAGTGATGCTACAAGCCCCTACAACCCCAGCCTGCCAGCATATGTGCCACGTCTAGGACTGCCCCTACCCCTAGGACTGTCCCTGCCTCTAGGACTGTCCCCTACCCTTAGGAAGGCCCCTAGGACTGTTCCTCTGCCCCTAGGACTGTCCCTACCCTTAGAAGCCCCCTAGGACTGTCCCTGCCCGTAAAGTAAACCCTGCCCCAAGCCCCATTATCTCAGAGTTGAACTATAAATCCAAGCCCAAAACCATGGAGATCCAAGAACAAAACCATACAATCCAAAACTTGGAACGTCAGATCCATGACATGGAATATGAGACTAGAATGCAGCAACTCCATGATAAATGGGTAAGAGAATTCTTTCCCACCTCCACCCTCTGGACCCACTGGGGCATACCTACTGATCTTGCTATTCGCGTGCATGAGGCAACCATGTACCATGCACCCTCACCTGCTGATGCAATGCCATCCTCATCTGTCGACAACCATGTTCCAGCACTATACACATCACATGCTGCAGCACTCTGTGTCCCTGTTGAGGACACATCTGTCCACTCTGCCCCCCCACACACAGCAGCTCCTGATGTGCAATTCCCTCCATGATCCTCACTTGCATGGGGGAACCTGATTGATCGACCAGATTGGATAGTCCCAGCAGATGCAGATACAGACCCAGGTAGTGAAGCATCAAACCAACCTCTCCAACTTATCTGCTTGCAACCACCACCAGGTTTCCCAGCAATACCCCTAGACTGGTCACCAGTACAAGATCTACCATCCACATGGACGGAGTTCTGCATTGCAGCTGGTTTCCACAAATCACCACCACTCCAACCCATGACACCTAACACAACACCTGCACCTGCACACACACCTACACACTCATCTGCAGCTCCTGTTGATCCTCACTTGCATGGGGGGAACCTTAGTGCATATGCAAGTACATCCAGCACACGTGATGAAGACACACCCATACTCACTGTCCACGCCACTACCTATGCAAGTACATCTAGTACACGTGACAGCGACCAACACACACACATCCACATCCACATCCACTGAGCATGTCACAACGCCTCCCACTCCCACTAATGCTCTGGTTGAACTCGTCATCATCAACCACCCCTACATCACCTCTGCCTTCCATGGTACTTTCTTCTCCCTGCCCTGGCACCACTCCCATAATAGGCCAACCAAGGCGCCACACATCCTTGTGGGCATGGGATAAATGCTAAGCTTGTGAGCGATACCCTCGCTTGTGGACATAGGATAAATGATAACCTTGTGAGGGGATGTAAACAGCTGAACTCTGAACGGGGGGTATGAACTGATCTGATAACCTCTTGCTCCACTGATATCAGCATTATGATCTGATCTGCACACTGATCTGCACACTGATCTGCATTATGATCTGATATGCCACTGATCTGATCGCAGTAACCGCTATTTATGCAGACCACCATGCAATGGTCACATTGACCCTCATGCGCATGCAGATCCCCAGCACTTGTGAGCGATACCCTCGCTTGCTGAATAAATCTGCATGTCACATAATGGTCTTTGAACTGATCTGCAGCCACTCTGATAGACAGCTTCCCGGATCTGCAGCCGCCATGATCTGCAGCTTCCCTGATCTGCAGCCATCCTGGTCTGCACCTTTTTCTGCGGCAGTCATGGTTACACTCACTTCATATGAATGTCACAAGCAACTCCTACCACCCTGGCACCTCCCTAGTAGAGTCCGATTGATTTCCCCAGTAGCTCCCTAGGAGTACGCAAATGAACCTGCAGCTCCCCAGCAGGCCCTACAAAGCCCTCTACCTTCTCACGCTCCTGCCGACATGGCGTCAACTCTAGCAACATGGCAGCCAAGCTACTGACCCTGGATGACTTCCCAGCACCTGGCATTTAAATGTGCCCCCTAACCTGCTTGTCATTTTTTAAATAGCAATGAACACTCTAGGAATTTAAATCCTGTCCTGCCATGTACTAACACAGCAGTTTGACTAGTTTTCTTGCCGACCTGGCCCTCTAGTTACATGCTGTTTTCAAATTACTTCTCAGCATGTACCTCCCCTCTGGAAGACAGTTGTATTTACTGTCAAGCCCACCTTCTTATATCTTATAAATGATACTGGAAGTACCCCACCCTATCCTTCCATCTAGACGGATAGTTATGAGCTAGCGGAGGATGTCTACCTTAAGTTATTTCTCATAATGTCATCCGTAATTTGTGGATTCATTTAGAGCCCCCAAATTATGGGGGGAATAGTATGCTGACCTTATGCATCCCAACTGCCTTCTAGGTGGGATGTATCACACTTAGTCCTGCCAGTCTCTGATTTAGTTATCCTGATGTCACTCTTGATTTGACAAGTCTTTGCAGGATTTCGACTTCCCAATTATAGGGGGAATAAGTTTGATGACCTCAGGTATGACCGTATAAATTCTCCTTCCCCTTATAGACTTACTTTAGTATGTACCGACCTGGCAGCTCCTAAAAAGCTACCAACCTAGGTCAGTGATTTAGAGTTCTTAGATAAGATTACCACCTTGACTGTGCCAGCCCGCCTTGCCACAGTCCAGATTACCTTACATCTGATCTCTTGACAAGCCTGGCCAATGTACAGCCACACATAGTGACTTACTGACTTCGAGACTTTCCAAGTGCTTCCTTCCCTTTAGTCTTGACCTGAATAATCTTATTGTCCAAGTTCTTGACCGAAGCAGACCAGCTCTTAGTCATTGTATTTCTTTTATATCTATATTAATTTCTTATGCCCCTCAGTTAACTTCAGGAATTCTTGAGCTCAAGAATACCTCAAGTTGGGGGGGATGTTATTGTCCGATATACGTCGGACACTGAGTCGGCATAATGCATACCGGTACTTGGTCCCTCCAGTCCGGGTTCCTGCCGCTAGGCCATATGCTAGCTGTGGCCTACACGGGTCTGCAGGATCTTCCTGCAGACTCCCGTCTTCGATATAAGCGCACTCGTTGCGTGTATCCTTCTTCTACTTCAGTCTTCACTGTGTAACCAACAAAACCTGCCCACCTCAGCTGTGATCGATAGTCGAAACCCCACTGAAAAAGCTGAACCTGCGCAATCGCAACTGGTAGCTAACTAAAAGCTCTGCTTCTTCTTAGTATATTAAAATATTAAGTACATATTAGTAACTAACCTAAAGCTTCTTCTTAGTATATTAATATTAAATATTAATATTAATATTAATATTAATTAATATTAATATATTAATATTAGATATTAATATAGATATAATATTAACATAATATAAATATTCATCATATATATATATTAATATATAATTAATATTATTATTAATATTATATTATTAATATATTATTATTATATTAATTAATTATTGCAACCTATATAATATTAGTAATTATATGCAAACCTATATAATATTATATATATTATATCTTCTTCCTCTTCCTCTCCTTCCTTTCTCTTGGCCCCTCTCTCCTCTTCCTTTCATTTCCTTCTTGCCCCCTTCTCCCTTCTCTTCTCTCGATCATCTTCTTTCTCTTCTCTTCTCTTCTCTTCTCTTCTCTTCTCTTCTCTTCTCTTCTCTTCTCTTCTCTTCTCTTCTCTTCTCTTCTCTTCTCTTCTCTTCTCTTCTCTTCTCTTCTCTTCTCTTCTACTTCTTTCTCTTTCTCTTTCTCTTCCTTCTCTTCTCTTCTCTTCTCTTCTCTTCTCTTCTCTTCCTTCTCTCTCCCCCCTTTCTTTCTCTTCTCTTCTCTTTCTCCTCTCTTCTCTTCTCTTTCTCTCTCTTCTCTTCTGTTCTCTCTCTTGTCTTCTCCTTCTCTCTCCTCATTCTCATTCTCTTCTCTTCTCTTCTCTTCTCTTCTCTTCTCTCTCTTCTCTTCTCTTCTCTTCTCTTCTCTTCTCTTCTCTTCTCTTCTCTTCTCTTCTCTTCTCTATATCTCTATTATATTATGTTATATTATATTAAGAGCTAGTGTTTGATTTCTTTAATTGATTGGAATTGTGATATTGAGAGCACAACTGGCGGATTAGACAGCTCCAGGCAGTCTCCTGGTCCCATTTATTTAGGGACTATTATCGCTGTCAACCCATGTATTACCTGGCAGCCAAACTGCTGGCTGAAGCTATGTAACCAAGATCAAGTTCAATTATTGCCTTGATATGGGTTTATCTTAAATTCTTGAACTGCTGGGTCGCTACCTAAAATTGCCGTACACTCCATGCATTTCTCTCATATCTCCATAAGTGCCGAAGTCCGACCCTGAGTGGTACGGATGGTTTTCACCTATTATCTCAAGTCCAAATACAACTTTTTTTGCTAGTAAGTTACCTGACCACGTCAGTTCAACATATAAATACTCAGAGTTGGGTTCTCTCAGGTTGTGGGAAGCAGGCCAAGCAAAACATGTGATTTTTTTCACTATAGGGCTCCCGAAGTCAGTACGGATTTTACGTAGAAGTGGAACGGAGCCTATCGCTATCAAAAACAAGTTATTGTAAAATAAAAGTAGGTAGCCCTATTGTGCACATCTTTCCTCAAAAGTAGTTGTTACATCAGGTTTTGGATGGCAGTACATGGGCAGTACGGGTGAATAGTGGACCCCAAAAATACTGATTATTTACATATTGTGGGTGCCCTAAGTGTGGTACAACGCTGCAGAAGCTGAATTGTTTCATTTTGGGTCTAAGCTTTGCTTCGTAGCACGATGACTACTTTTTTTAATTTCAAAAATCAAAATTCAAATTTATTTTCAAAATATATTAAAAAAACAACTTTGTTTTCAACTTTGTTTCAAACATCCACATCTGAAGTTAGTTTTTGATTTGGGAAAGGGGGGTGAAATTTCAAGTTGGGAGGTGGGATTGGGAGGTAATCAGGTGAATTTTCGAGTTGTTCTGCTATCTCAGTAAATTCCGAGGCCAAGGCTGGAGCGCAGCCTCCGACCTTGTGGTAGGGGTTTGATAAGCCTTTCGTCCCGCGGTAACATGATTCGGAATAGCTCGCGCGGCCTCGAGTCTGGCGCGATCTGGATTTGTACCACAATTTATCGCACATCTGATGTACTGCCACCGGCCTTCCGTACAAGGCTGCTCGCGACCGCTAGCGAATGCGGACCGGAAATACATGTGCGCGTAGCTGACACAATTGCGCGAAAGGTGGGCCAGACAGAATTCGATTCCGAGCATTTTGGGGCCTGTACGGCTCTGTACCACAATCTTGTACCAACTTAGGGCGTTTTTTGACTTCGGCACCTAACGAGATATCTCTAAAAAAAATCATCAGTGCTTTTTCTTTTTAAGCCCTTCCTATACGGTTGGGCAAGTCCCTTTCGCCTATTTGGCCTACCCCTGGACTATAACATACATACATACATACCCATTCCGTACACTCCATGATTGCCGAAGACGGCGAGCAGCCAAATTGCTGACTGAAGCTATGTGACCAAGTTCAAGTACACTCCATGAATATCCCTCTTACACATTTTTGTCAGATTTTACCGAGATGTTTGTATTTCCCCTATTCGATATATGTATTTCCTGCCACAGACAGCGAGCAGCCAAATTGCTGGCTGGAGCCATGAAACCAAGGTCAAGTTCAAGTTCAGATTTGACTGAGGCGTGTGTGTTTCCCCTGTTTTTCTCAGTTTTTCATGTACATTTTGAAAGGGAAGTGTGTGTTGACGCATATCTTCGGGGGGGGGGGGGGGGGGGGGGGGGGGGGGGGGGGCAATGTGTGTGCCTCGTAAACTCTCAAAGGGCTTTGAACAATCCTGGGCTGGTCACAATCAACTCGTGGGGCACTGGGGCATAGCTTTTCGTTTTGTTTCAGGAAGGGGGTCTTCTAGTAGCGATCAGGATACTTCAAACGGACCCCAGGGGTTGCGTCCTGGGACGCACCCCAATTCGGTAGGTTGCGTCCTGGGATACACCCAATTCAGTAGGATGCGTCCTGGGACGCAGTCAGATCTTTGGGCTGCGTCCCACTATCAATAGAACCCGTAGCCCACGGAAATGGAGTGGTGGTGGGCCAATCAACTGATGGGTGAGACACAACCAACATCCTGAACTTGCGTCTGCGACGCAACGGACCCTCCCCATGTTGCGTCTGCGACGCAATGGACCCTCCCCATACTGCGTCCTGCGAAGCAAGGACGCGCATCCTGCACAACCCTGGTAGCGATCAGGGATTTGTTGTCTTTCAAGGTTGGGCTCCTGGTAGCCATGTGTGCAGGCGGCCCAAAAGGCCGGACCGGGGGGGTTGGGGGGCGGGGCCGAGATTCGAGTCTCATGGTGGCGGGACTAGCGTAAAGTTTCACGCCTCATGATAAGGTGTGGTATTTATTTATTTATTTATCAGCCATTGCCTCAGCTTCGTTCACAGGGGTATCCTTGAGGTACCCTGGCGCCCTGGTGTTGATACATTCAGCCACTAGCTCAGCAGCGGCCTTAGCTTCCTTCACGGGGGTATCCTGGAGGTACCCTGGCGCCCTGGTGTCGATATATTCAGCCACTGGCTCAGCCACCGCCTGAGGTTTGTTCACGGGGGTATCCTGAAGGTGTCCTGGTGCGCTGGTGTCAATACATTCAGCCACTGGCTCAGCCACCGCCTGAGGTTCGTTCCCGGGGGTACCCTGAAGGTGCCCCGGCGCTTTGGTGTCGATATATTCAGCCACTGGCTCAGCCACTGCCTGAGGTTCGTTCCCGGGGGTACCCTGAAGGTGCCCTGGCGCCCTGGTGTCGATATATTCAGCCACTTGATCGGCAGCCGCCTGAGGTTTGTTCACGCGGGGGGGCATATCAATGACTGGCCCCGCAAGCATCTCGGGAGGGGGGGCCATGTCCTACTTTGGATCTTGGTGGCGCTGCTTGGAGCACTTATCAGCCTATTCAGCCACTGGCTCAGCCACTGCATCAGGTTCCTTCACGGGGGTATCCTGGAGGTGCCCGGGTGCGCTGGTGTCGATATATTCAGCCACTGGCTCTGCCACCGCCTGAGGTTCCTTCACACGGGGGGGCACTTCTATGACGGGCCCCGCTAGCATAAAGGCAGGAGGGCCCATGTCAAAATTGGGATCCTTATAACGCTTCACTTGGACGTGCTTGCGGCGTTCTGGGTTTGCGTCCTCCATCGGTGCACTCTCCTGCCACGAGCCTCCGTCAGCATCCATGTCCTGCATGCATGTATGTATGTATGTATGTATGTATGTATGCATGTATGTATGTATGTATGTATGTATGTATGTACTAGTACGGTGGCCACCGGCCACACCTACTCTCACCTACTCTCACACCTACTCACACTCTCAAGACCCCCCCCCCCCCCCCCCCCCCCCCCCCCCCCCCCAATCATAGTACGGTGCCCGTTTGGCCTTTGGCCACACCTATTTGGGGCTGGTTACATAATGGTTTACACTTGAAGCCCCCCCTCATTCACACACCACCACCACCAAACCATTAACCGCCCCCTCCCCCCTCCCCTCCCGTTGGCCACACCTGTTTTGGGCTGGGTTGCAAAGAGGTTTTCTCTGCTGTGCATGCAACTTAAAACATTGACGGACGCATATCCCTTTTACCACCCCACCCCCCCCCCCCCTCCCCCCCCCCCCCCCCCCCCCCCAGTTATCTCCCCACCCACCCACCCACCCACCCAACCATGTACCCCCACCCACAAACATACCCCCTTACTCTTCCTGACATATTTCCTGACTCCATCCCTTATTCCCTTCCCCCACCCCAGCCATCCCACCAGCCCCCACCCTCTCCCCACTCTCATCCCTCCCCTCCCTCATACTCGCACCCACCAGCACACGCATACTCCATATCTGCCTCCCTCCACTTCAGCTGTGGGCTTTGCCATAGCTGAAAGGCATACGGGACGAAGAGCACCGACAACGTTTGCGCATCATCCGACTCCGCTAAAAGCATCGGACCTGCTTCCCTGCCACCTCAGCTGTGATCGATAGTCGACCCCACTGAAAAAGCTGAACCTGCGCAATCGCAACTGTACTAACTAAAGCTTCTTCTTAGCGAGCATGTATTCAGTTCGGCCGAAGAACAATCCTGTTCACCGCAACTGCTCCCGAAGTCAACTCGATCTGAGACTTGGAAACATCGCTAGGTTCATCCATTCAACTTTGCCGCGTGCTCGCTAAAGCACAATTCGCAGCGACGACATATTTCTCGTTGCAGTGGGAAGAAGTTGCAGTCAAGTTGCTGATTTGAGATGTTCAGTCAAGTTAGGGCGAGAATGCTCAGCGAGTTTTTTCATTCGGTCAACTTTGATGCGTATTTGCTATGGCACAATGCGGAGCGACATGTTTCTCAATGCAGTGGGAAGAATTTGCTGTCAAGTTTGTGACATGGGATGGATGCGATTCGGACATTTCTGACAGGTCGTCTGACTCACCACGTCACCTCCCGTTGTGCGCAGCGACAGGTCTCTTGACGCAAGGGAAAGGTCATGCAGAGATGCAGGGGGGAAAGCTTGTAGGAAGACGAACTGCAGCGCTACCGAAATCGGGTGGATGAACTCAGGCGGGAAAAGGAGAAATCGGGCGGGATGCGCAACAGATAGAATACGCAGGAGGCGAAGGTTGCATAAGGCAGAATTCGCAGGAGGCCAAATCAGGCAGAAGTTGAAGCAGGAGGGATTGAAAGCGGGAATTGGCTGAGCGGGAATTGGCTGGGCGGGAAGTCGGTTAAGTCGGGTACGCGATGACACCACCACGACCACGACCGCGACCACGACCGCCATGATTTCTTTATATATATAGATGTTTGTATGTATGTTACAGTCCAGGGGTAGCCCAAATAGGCTAAAGGGACTTGCCCAACCGTGATAGGAAGGGCCTAATAAGAAAAAGCATTGATGTCCTGCTCCAAAGATGTATGTTCAAGAAGAATGATGTTGATGATAACGATGATGTGATGTGATGCTGCTAGATGATGTTGATGACAACATTGATGATATGATAATGATAATGATGTTGATGATGACAACTATGATAATAATGATAATGATGATGATGATGATGATGATGATGATGATGATGATGATGATGATGATGATGATGATGATGATGATGATGATGATGATGATGATGATGATAATGATGATGATGTTGATGATGACAATGATGATGATGATAATGATGATGATGATGATGATGATGATGATGATGATGATGATGATGATGATGATACAAATGATGATGATACAAATGATGATGACAACAATGATGATAACGATGACGATAATGATGATGCTGATGGTTACATTATCCTGGTGCCCTATTAGACTCCAAATGCGCCCGCTGCTTGGCCGCGTCAACTATTAAGGGTTCTTTATGCCTGAAGGAACGTCACAGGGGTCATCTGGAATATTACCATGCCCACTCATGCCCTGCACCAGTTGTTTTTTTCAAATCTGATTTCTTCTTCTTATTCTAGCTTGGGGTTTTCAGGCCTCGTCCAGGGACAGCGGTTTTATTTTTAGGGCCGTGTACGGCATTTATTTATTTTATAGCGGCAATGTGCCAATGCCAAATCGGGGTCAAAAGTAGCGATCGCTATATTTAGCGGAAACAATCCCTGCCCTGCGCATTGTTTTTATTTTCAACTAAAAGCAGCAGCTTCTAGGCAGCTCCTCTGACTGGCTATTCAGCCTAAGCTGCTGCAACCTAGAATGTCTTGAAGCTGGCAGAATCCGCTGGCCAGAAATGTTGAAATCTTGGGGCTTGGCCCAGCGGCTGGCTCAGGGAGCTGCCTAGAAGCTTTGGAAGCCCTACCAAGCCTTTACAAACCCTAACAAGCATTTACACACCCTAACAAGCCGCACCTGTGCATCCTCCATGTCCGCATCTACTAAAACCTAACAAGCCCTAACAAGCCGCACCTCTGCATCCTCCATGTCCACATCTTTCAAAGCCTAACAAGCCCTAACAAGCCGCACCTCTGCATCCTCCATGCCAACATCTACGCCATCATATTGGAACACCTGCAAGCCCTACCAAGCCTTCAAAAGCCTTTACAAGCCCTAACAAGCCTTTACAAGCCCTAACAAGCCTTTGCAAGCCCTAACAAGCCTTTACAAGCCCTAACAAGCCGCACCTCTGCTTCCTTCATGCCAACATCTCTGCCATCATATTGGAACATCTGCACTTCGCCATCCTGCATTCCCTTCACAAGCCCTACCAAGCCTTTACAAGCCCAAACAAGGCACATCTCTGCATCCTCCATGTCAACATCTCTGCCATCATCTTGTGAAACCTGCACCAGGCCATCCTGCATTTGAAAGTCTTTACAATCCCTAGAAGCCTTTTCAAACCCTACCAAGCCTTTGCAAGCCTTTGTAAGCTCTACCAAGCCTTTCCAAACCCTAACAAGCCTTTACAAGTCCTAACAAGCCGCACCTCTGCATCCTCCATGTCAACATCTCCGCCATCATCTTGGAACACCTGCACCTGGCCATCCTGCATTCGAGCTTTGCGCCTACGAGCCTTTTTCCCTCCTCTCTCGCCCCTCTGCTTCTCCCCATCGACGACCATAGTGTCGCCTCCACGCGCTGAGGTGTTGTCTGTCTTCCTGGACTTGTTGGACTACGCACAGAATGGAAATAGTGCTAGTTTAGAAACGAACTCATAATCTGATTTAATTATCATGTTTGTTTTAGCAACTGTGTCATCGGTCGCCCCTCCCCATCGACGTCCATAGTGTCGCCCTAGACGCTGAGGTGCTGTCTTTCTTCCTGGACTTGTTGAACTACGCACAGAATGGAAAGAGTGCTACTTATAGCAATTCAGGGGGTGAACTGGACATACGGTTCGTACTTCGTCGAGAATTGTCAGATTTCCAGGCCAAATTGTCGAGAATTCTCGGATTTCCAGGTCGAAATTCTCGACTAAGTACGAGTTCTCGCGGAAACGGTTTGTCCAGTTCATCCCCTGAATTGCTAGTTAAGATACGACTTCATAATCTGTTGTAACTAATATGTTTGCTTTAGCTACTGTGTCATCGCTCGCCCCTCTGCTTCTCCCCATGGGCGTCCATAGTGTCGCCTCCTCACGCTGAGGTGCTGTCTTTCTTCCTGGACTAGTTGGACTACGCACAGAATGGTGAGAGTGCTAGTTTAGATACGACCTTATGATCTGATTGAACTATTATGTTTGTTTTAGCTACTGTGTCATCGCTCGCCCCTTTGCTTCTCCCCATCGACGTCCAAAGTGTCGCCTCCACGCACTGAGGTGTTGTCTTTCTTCCTGGACTTGTTCGACCACGCACAGAGTGGCGAGAGTGCAAGTGAAGATGCAACCTTATCATCTGATTCAATTTTACGTTTGATTTAGCAACTATGTGTAGCTAGTAGGCGTAGCTAAAACAAACATAACGTGTTAGCTACATTTCAGCTACTGCATTTTGTTTACCATGTTAGTTTGTCCACCACAACGGGGTGGCCTGCCCTAAATACATAATTGTCTTTCCTGTTGGACTTGTTGGACTGCGCACAGAATTTTTATTTTCAACTAAAAGCAGCAGCTTCTAGGCAGCTCCTCTGACTGGCTATTCAGCCTAAGCTGCTGCAACCTAGTATGTCTTGAAGCTGGCAGAATCTGCTGGCCAGAAATGTTGAAATCTTGGGGCTTGGCCCAGCGGCTGGCTCAGGGAGCTGCCTAGAATCTTTGGAAGCCCTACCAAGCCTTTACAAACCCTAACATTTGACTTGTTGGACTGCGGACTTGGTGGACTGCGCACAGAATGGCGAGAGTGCTAGTTTAGAAATGACCTTATAATAATTTGATTCAATATGACGTTTGTTTTAGCTACTAATTGTAGCTAGTAGGTGTAGCTAAAACAAACATAACGTGTTAGCTACATGTTAGCTACTTTTGTTTACCATGTTAATTTGTCCACAACAACGGGGCTGCCTTCCCTGAATAAATAATTGTATTTCCTGTTGGACTAGTTTGACTACACACAGAATGGTGAGAGTGCTACTTTAGATACGACCTCATAATTTGAGGTAACTCTTATGTTTGTTTGAGCTAAAAACGATACGCGGCTAAAAGAAACATTAACATAATGTGAACAGGTTAGCTACATGTTAGCTACATGTTAGCTACTGCTTTGTTTACCAGGTTAGTTTGTCCACAATAACGGGGTGGCCTGCCCTGAATACATTATTGCCTTTCCTGTTGGACTAGTTGGACTGCGCACCGAATGGCGACAGTGCTAGTTCAGAAATGACCGTATAATTTGAGGCAATTGTTATGTTTGTTTTACCTACTAAATGTAGCTACGTGTAGTTAAAATAAACATACAATGTTAGCTACCTGTTAGCTACTGTGTTTTGTCAAACGTGTTAATTTGTCCACAACAACGGGGTGGCCTGCCCTGAATAAATAATTGCCTTTCCTTTTGGACTTGTCAGATTGCGCACAGAATGGCGACAGTGGCCGTATCATTTGACGTAACTATTATGTTGGTATCTATCCCGTTTTGATGAATGCCTCATTGGTAAAGCTCATTGAAACAAGAAAGTGCGTGGTTATAATCCTTACGGTTGCGCATTAGTGTTCACGGTCGCTGTCAACCGCCATGGTAGCTTTGTCCAGGTAAAGTAGAAGCCCGTTATTTACCGCCATAAGACGAGGCTCCCTTGATAGAACGCCCCATCAAGCGTTATCATTACTTTTTTCATTATGTTTGTTTTAGCTACAAGGAGTTTCACTATCGGGCTATCCCTTGGTTACTTTCACCAGTACTGCCTAGGTTACTTTCACTAGTACTACCTTGGTTACTTTCACGAGTACTGCCTTGGTTACTTTCACTAGTACTGCCTTGGTTACTTTCACTAGTACTGCCTTGGTTACTTTCACTAGTACTGCCTTGGTTACTTTCACTAGTACTGCCTTGGTTACTTTCACTAGTACTGCCTTGGTTACTTTCACTAGTACTGCCTTGGTTACTTTCACTAGTACTGCCTTGGTTACTTTCACTAGTACTGCCTTGGTTACTTTCACTAGTACTGCCTTGGTTACTTTCACTAGTACTGCCTTGGTTACTTTCACTAGTACTGCCTTGGTTACTTTCACTAGTACTGCCTTGGTTACTTTCACTAGTACTGCCTTGGTTACTTTAACTAGTACTGCCTTGGTTAATTTCACTAGTACTGCTTTGTTTACTTCAACTAGTACTGCCTTGGTTACTTTCACTAGTACTGCCCTGCAAGTCATGTACCTGCCTTCCCCCTTGGTGGCCTTGGTTATTTTTCTGCAGCTCCCTTGTTGGTTTGGTTTTGTGAGGTCTCGTACATCATCCACTGTGGTCAAGCGGTACACTAGCGTCATTGTCTTTTAACAACGCCTCACCATTCCGTTGCTGCATGGCGCTGCATGGGTCTGGCTAAACTAGACAGGAATGTCCCCTGACCCCCCTGGGCCCCACGCTTCGTGCTCTGCGGAGTTCGGGGGGCAGTGCTTCGCACTGGGGTAGCACTGAGCCGCTCAATTTACGACACGCCGCACACAAAACAAGTTCTATGCAGCGTCGCATGCGTCGCTAAAAATTGGCGTAGGGTGCTAAGGACTGAGCAACAGGTGGCAACGGAGGTGAGTTAGTTACGAGACCGTGGGCTGACGTGTCAGGCTTCATCGCGGTCAGACGGATGGATGGTCGGTCGGTTGGACGTACAAATGGGTAAACATGGGGGCTCCTGCACCCTTGAAGAGGAGGCTCCGCCAAAAACATTGTCTAGCGTGACTGGTACTGCCCCTCTGTCAAAAACGTACCTGCATACTCACGTGGTTGGCTTTCCACAGTTCCCTGGTTAACTTTGGTTTTGTGAGGTCTCGTACATCGTCCACAGTGGCCATGCGGTACACTAGCTTGACAGGTGTACCGTCCTTGATGAAGTCCTCGCCCTTGTGCCAGAAGTATCTCATGTTATCTGGGTCCGTGGGGTCCATTCCTGCAGGTCCCAGATTGCACAATCATGTTGATTGTACCCCCATTCCTACCCCTCCCTTTTTTTTGTCTCACATTCTTCTTCACTTCCCCATCACCCTCACTCCATCTCCCAGATTGCACGATCATGTTGATTACTGCACATATCATGTTGATTACTGCACATATCATGTTGATTACTGCACATATCAAATGGTGGCTGTTATGAAGGTGGTGGTGGTGGTGGTGGGTGGGTGGGTAGGTAGGTGGAGGGAACGGATAGGATGGTGGTTGGGGTTGTGGATGATGGTTGGGGTTGGGGATGGTAGTTGGGTTTGGTCTTAGCTCCTGTGGGGACTACTGCACATATCAAATGGGACTATAATCATGTAATTAGCTGCTGCTGCTGCTGCTGATGATGATGTTGCAAACTGATGATGCTGATGCTGATGATGCTGATGCAAACTGCTGCTGTTGCTGATGATGCTGCTCATGCCGATGCAAACTGCTGCTGCTGATGATGATGATGATGCTGTTGCAAACTGCTGATGATGATGATGATGCAAATTGCTGCTGCTGATGATGATGATGATGATGCTGTTGCAAACTGATAATACTTATGCCGATGCAAACTGCTGCTGCTGCTGATGATGATGATGATGCTGTTGCAAACTGATGCTGATGATGCTGATGCAAATTGCTGCTGCTGCTGATGATGATGCTGTTGCAAACAGATGCTGATGATGCTGATGCAAACTGCTGCTGCTGCTGATGATGATGCTGATGCTGTTGCAAACTGATGCTGATGATGCTGATGCAAATTGCTGCTGCTGCTGATGATGATGATGCTGGTGCTGTTGCAAACAGATGCTGATGATGCTGATGCAAATTGCTGCTGCTGCTGCTGATGATGATGATGATGCTGTTGCAAACTGATGCTGATGATGCTGATGCAAATTGCTGCTGCTGCTGATGATGATGATGCTGATGCTGTTGCAAACTGCTGCTGCTGCTGCCGATGCAAATTGCTGCTGCTGCTGCTGATGATGCTGCTGCTGTTGCAAACTGATGCTGATGATGCTGATGCAAATTGCTGCTGCTGCTGCTGCTGATGATGATGATGATGATGATGCTGTTGCAAACTGATGATGATGATGCTGATGCAAATTGCTGCTGCTGATGCTGATGATGATGCTGATGCTGTTGCAAACTGATGCTGATGATGCTGATGCAAATTGCTGCTGCTGATGATGATGCTGATGCTGTTGCAAACTGATGCTGCTGCTGCTGATGCAAATTGCTGCTGCTGCTGATGATGATGATGCTGCTGTTGCAAACTGATGCTGATGATGCTGATGCAAATTGCTGCTGCTGCTGCTGATGATGATGATGATGCTGTTGCAAACTGATAATGCTTATGCTGATGCGAACTGCCGCTGCTGCTGCTGATGATGCTGCTGTTGAAAACTGATGCTGATGATGCTTATGCTGATGCAAACTGCTGCTGCTGCTGATAATGCTGGCTACATTTTCCCTGGTGCCCTGCTGGACTCAAAATGTGCCCGTTGCTTGTAGCATTCAGGGGGTTAGTTGAATAGTTAGTTGAATAAAAACTGAGGTACTACGTTGAAAAGTTACTTTAGTATGTTTGCTACGTGGCATATGTGTACAATTAAATGATCACTGTAGCACGAACTCAGGGCCCCGTAGGTAAAACGATTGTTTGCGGTTCACTTCACCAATGCCTTTTCGTTTTAAGCCCTTCCCATCACGATTGGGCAAGTCCCTATAGCTTATTTGGCCTACCCCTGGACTGTAACATACATACATACATACATACATACATACATACATACATACATACATACAGTGTGTTTGCCTTTGGGGGGGGGGGACCAGTTGGTCAAGTATTTGTTTTACTTAGGCCTTCGTGATGTTATGGAATTGGTCTTCATTGAAAATTGAAAATTCATACGCCATGCCACGGGGCTTGAGGTTGAAGGAACCCTCCTGTTTGCGTGCACTGGGGAATGGTTACTATGATGGGTTTTGGTTTCGCTGACCACTACTGCACTATCTTGATTGTTTAGGGTTTGGGGTTTGGTTTTGCATACCGCTACTGCACTATCATGATTGTTTAGGGTTTGGGGTTTTGGTTTCGCAGAATGCTACTGCACTATCTTGATTGTTTAGGGTTTTGGTTTTCTTTTTTTATTCTAGGTGACGTCCAGCATGGATGCACCTTTCAGGGCATCCACCAATTACACCCTGGGTGTAAACGACTAACAGTTGCAGATTCGTACTCGTCTCGCCGATTCCTTTCCCGATGATTTACCTCACGCTCGAAAAATCGCACTGGCTAGAAAGTTACACAAATACAAATAAAGTCCCCCCCCCCCCCCTTCCCCCCCCCCCCCCCCCCTGATGTTGCAGCACTGTCCTCAGGAGGCAAAGGAGTACCTCGGGCAGCGAAGGCACGCTTTGACAGAGTGAATATATAGTAAATATACAGGAAAAATACAGAGTAAACCAGGAGTAAATATAGAGGAAAAGGATTACCTACTTATTCCATTCACCCCACCTGATTTTGCAGCACTGTCCTCAGGAGGAAGAGGAGTACCTCGGGCAGCGAAGGCACGCTTGACAGAGTGAATATATAGTAAATATACAGGAAAAATACAGAGTAAATCAGGAGTAAATATAGAGGAAAAGGATTACCTCCTTATTCCATTCACCCCACCTGATGTTGCAGCACTGTCCTCAGGAGGAAGAGGAGTACCTCGGGCAGCAAAGGCACGCTTGACGGAGTATATCTAAAGGAAATATATAGGGGAAATATAGTAAAAATAGAGGAAAATAAGTATCTACTTATTTCCTGCACCCCACCTGATGTTGCAGCACTGTCCTCAGGAGGAAAAGGAGTACCTCGGGCAGCGATGGCACGCTTGACGGAATAAATATCCTGCACATTGCCAAGAGTGGTAGTAAGTAGTAGGAAGAGAGGGGAGGGGAGGGGAGGGGAGGGGAGGGGAGGGAGAGGCACAACGAGGCACTGAATCCTCGCTTTAGCTGGTTTGTGTCGGGAGACCCACCTCCTGGGGTGAGATCCTTTCACAACTTGAAAAAAAGGGGGGGTGTTGGAGAAGCTGGAGGCAAAACGGTAGGACTCTAGGCAGAGGCTAGTAAGTGGTGGGAAGAGATGGGAGGGGAGTGAGCGGCACAATGAGGGGTTGTTGGAGAAGCTGGAGGAAGTGCAGGAAAGGGAGGTAGGAGGCTAGGCAAGGGGCTAGGGCACAACCAGTGATGAGTGGTGGGGTGGGAAAGTAGTACCTCTGGCAGCGATGGCAAGCTTGGCGGAGTAAATATCCTGCACATCGCCAAGAGTGGTTGTAAGTAGTAGGAAGAGAGGGGAGGGGAAGTAGGAGGCTAAGAAGGGCTAGGGCACAACCAGTGGTGAGTGGTGGCATGGGAAAGTAGTACCTCTGGTAGCGATGGCACGCATGACCGAGTACATATCCTGCACATTGCCAAGAGTGGTAGTTAGTGGTAGGAAGAGAGAAGAGGGGAGGGGGTGGCACAACGAGGGGTGGTTGGAGAAGCTGGAGGAAGTGCAGGAAAGGGAGGTAGGAGGCTAGGCAGGGGCTAGGGCACAACCAGTGATGAGTGGTGGGGTGGGAAAGTAGTACCTCTGGCAGGGATGGCAAGCTTGGCGGAGTAAATATCCTGCACATCGCCAAGAGTGGTAGTAAGTGGTAGGAAGAGAGGGAAGGGGAAGTAGGAGGCTAAGCAGGGCTAGGGCACAACCAGTGGTGAGTGGTAGGGTGGGAAAGGAGTAAATCCGGCAGCCTTGGCACGCTTAAAGTTCTATGCAGCGACGCTACAACTTGGCGGAGAGTGTTCGCGACTGAGCGACAGGTGGCAACGAAAGTGAGTTAGTTACGAGGCCGTTGGCTGGCGTGTCAGGCTTTGTCTTGGTCAGACGGTCGATTGGTCGGACGGACAAATGGGTAACCCTGAGGGCTCCCACCCCATTGAGGAGTACTTTGGGAGCAATGGCACGCTTGATGGAATAAATATCCTGCACATTGCCAAGAGTGGTAGTCTGATACCTTTTATGCAAATGTATGTATGTTACAGTGATTAAGTAGATATCACATGTGCTCATTGCCAAGAGTGGTAGTCTGACACCTATTATGCAAATGTGTCTATGTTTCAGTGATTAAGTAAATATCACATGTGCTCATTGCCAAGAGTGGAAGTCTGACACCTATTATGCAAATGTATGTATGTTTCACTGATTAAGTAAATATCACATGTGCTCATTGCCAAGAGTGGAAGTCTGACACCTATTATGCAAATGTATGTATGTTTCAGTGATTAAGTAAATATCACATGTGCTCATTGCCAAGAGTGGTAGTCTGACACATATCATGCAAATTCATGTATGATATCTATGGGACCCGCAGGTAAGGGGGGGCCCTTAACCCCAGGGGGGGTAGTGCGGGAGGGAAATATGGCACACCCATGGGTCCCGTAGAGGAGATAAAAGTGACGGAGTAAATATCCTGCGGTTTGCCGAGAGTGCCCAAATTAACTGTTGGCATCCAATGTATTTGCTTGTCTGGCTTTTGAGGACCAATCTGCGTCTCTGGATTGTGATTCTTTAAGTGTTCTGTAATAATAAGTGTATCATTCTGAGAACTTATATGCAAATGTATGTATGGTACAGTCCAGGGGTAGCCTACTGTACGGAAGGGACTAGCACAACCTTGAATAACCACGAATATTTCAAGATTTACCGTGTAGTCAATGAATGCTACAAGTACCAGAGTTAGTCCTGCCTTACATCACGTTTTCCATCCAGACTTTATTGGTGGTACGTGTATGTTACAGTCCAGGCTTAGCCCTGCCTTACGTAACATTTTGGGCGGACCCCCTCCTTCTGAGCGCCCCAGATTCACCCCGTTGTTCATTTCTCCGTCCGACCGACCATCGAGACGAAGCCTGACACACCAGCCAGCCATATCGTAACTAACTGGTTTCACACCCACTCCACTGCCTCCTTCCCATTAAGACTTTAGATGTTACATATCGATGCCATTTATTTTATCCATGTAAGACTTGAGATGTTACATAGCAATGCCATGTATTTATTCAATTTATGACTATAGATGTCACGTATCGATGCCATTCATTTATTCCATGTAAGACTTTAGATGTTACCTATCAATGCCATCTATTTATTCAATTAAAAACTGTAGATGTTACATATCAATGCCATGTATTTATTCCATTCAAGACTTTCGATGTTACATATCAATGCCATTTATTTATTCCATTTAAGACTGTAGACGTTGTACATCATTGCCATTTATTTATTCCATTGAAGACTTTAGATGTTACATATCTAGGGAGAGGCAAAAGACCGATAGGTCTATATAGACCTATATAGGTCTATCTCCGCGAAGCCGATAGATCTATCGATTTCCCTTGTCCAACGCCCCCCCTCGACCAGATAGGTCTATATTGGTATAATTCGTGCGTACACACACCGTCTGAGCTTCCTTCCTCTTGCGATTCGCTTTCGTATCATTCGCTTTCACATCACTGAATGAAGCCGGCAAACAGCCTACTGAATACTGGCGGCTTACAGAAGTATAAGAGCGAGCTGAAGCTGCCTTCAGCCGTCTAGACGATTCTCCAGATGTTACCAGCGACTTCCGCATGGAAAAATAATTTCGATGTGCGAATTGCCGAAGATGGAGTTGTTTTATCATGCTTGTGACATTGGCGTCAGCCCTAACAACATTAACCGACGGGGAGTGCGTTGTGGAACTGGACTTGGGCGTCCTGGACTTGAACAGCCCTTCTTAGAACACTAGAGGGAAAAACCACTCGGGGTCGCAAAAGGTGGGTTGATAACGGCTGAGTAAAGCAGCGTGATGCATTCAAGAAGGACTTCGCGATCTTCTTGTACACCACGCAGACACCCTTCAAGAGGATCAACAACGCATGCTGCTCTTAAATGATAGAGCCTGAGGGCGACAGCACATGTGCTCATGATGATGCCCATGATGATGAATTGATCATGTATTCAAGCTTGGATTGTGACATGGTTTGCAGCCAACTCTGGGCTGTCCATAGTCTTTAAATTCCAGCCCCCCCCCCCCCCCCCCCCCCCCCCCCCCCCGTGCGATACCCACGGATACCAAGGATCACATTGTGACCGAGTAAAAGTAAACAGTCAAAAGACTCTTAAAAGACATTCTGGATTGCTGATGGTGATGAACTGATGATTGTGTTAATGGGAGTAGGGGGGTACTGGGCCTGGGTTGGTTTGGAGGCTACGTAGTTGGGTTTAGTGCACGACCGCGCCAGTAACAAGCGACAAAAGTGTTTTTTTATGTTTACAAAAATTCTTTATTTTTTTTGAAGGTGCAGGGCACCCTGAAATGCAGAACAGGACAAGTAAAAAAATACCAGATTTTTCAGAGACCTCCTTGGTGTACCGATAGGGCAGATATAGGTCTATATTGCCCTATATAGACCAATATAAGATCTATCGACTGGGCCCACATAGACCTATTTGCCGCTCCCTATACATATCGATGCCATTTAATTATTCCACTGAAGACTTTAGGTGTTACATATCAATTCCATTTATTTATTCCATTGAAGACTTTAGACGTTGTACATCATTGCCGTTTATTTATTCTATTGAAGACTTTAGACGTTGTACATCATTGCCATTTATTTATTCCATTTAAGACTTTAGATGTTACATATGAAGGCCATTTATTTATTCCATTGAAGACTTTAGACGTTGTACATCATTGTCATTTATTTATTCCATTGAAGACTTGAGATGTTACCTATCAATGCCATTTATTTATTCCGTTTAAGACTTTAGATGTTACATATCAATGCCATTATTTATTCCATTGACGACTTTAGAGGTTGTACATCATTGCCATTTATTTATTCCATGTTCAATTTATTATTTCATCTCAAATTATACATGAGGTCCACAACAGATCATTGAACAACAAATGGAGACATAAATAAACTAATGTGCGATAATATATCTTGCAAGATGAAATAATCAAATAAATAGACAAATAAACTAATGTGCGATAACATATCTTGCAAGATGAAATAAATACACAAATAAACTAATGTGTGATAATAGATCTTGCAAGATGAAATAATGTGCCTTTGTCCATAATATAATAATGTAATAAATAAACTAATCTGCGATACTGTATCTTGCAAAATACAAGAATGTGTCCTTGTCCATTCATTATTTTGTCTGCTTATCTGTCTGTGGCTGGGCACCTAGTTGGTTGGTAAGTTGGTAAGTTGGTTGGTTGGTTAGTAAGTTGGTAAGTCCATTTATTTGTTTGATTGCTTGTCTGTCTGTGGTTGGGCACCTAGTTGGTTGGTTGGTTGGTTGGTAGGTTAGTGAGTGAGTGAGTGAGTGAGTGAGTGAGTGAGTGAGTGAGTGAGTGAGTGAGTGAGTGAGTGAGTGAGTGAGTGAGTGAGTGAGTGAGTGAGTGAGTGAGTGAGTGAGTGAGTGAGTGATAGTGAGTCAGTTGGTTGGTTGGTTGGTTGGTTGGTTGCATTGTTAGTTAGTTAGTTAGTTAGTTAGTTAGTTAGTTACTTAGAGCAACTCTTGCCCCCCCCTACCTTGAATAGCACGTTACAGGATGAGTCATCCAACCACTCCACGTACGTCGGGCCATAGTCTGTGAAGTACCGAAGCACTTCCGAGGTGCTCATTACATCCACACCTGCAACAAGGGGCAGTACATACTTCCAGGGACAAGAAGGGAGTGAAGTACCGAAGTACTTCTGAGGTGCTCATTACATCCACACCTACAACAAGGGGCAGTACACGCTTTCACGGAGAAGAAGGGAGTGAAGTACTGAAGTATTGCTGAGGTGCTCATTATATCCACAGGGGCACCAAAACTACTGAAATATGATTTCAAAATATTTTGAAATAATGGGTTGCAGGACACTTGCTGGCATGTTTTTCATGTTTTTGCATGTGTTTTGGCATGTCTTTTGAGAATGTTTCATTTTTAATTGCTTCTTTTTGGAATTTTGGAATTGGAAATTTGTAATGAATCTCTAGGTGTGGCAAAAGTGCTGAAATATTGGACTAAAGCACTCTTGCTGGCTCATGGAGCTGCCTAGAAGCTGCTCTGAAAAGCCGGAAAAAAACATAGTCGGACTTACCATACCTGTGAATAGCTTCTTCTTGCCTCACTAGGCTTGTAGGGGCACAAAAACTGCTGAAATATTGGGGTATAGCACACTTGCCGGCTCAGGGAGCTGCCTAGAAGCTGCTCTGAAAAGCCAGGGAAAAACATAGTCGGACTTACCATACCTGTGAACAGCTTCGTCTGGCCTATTTAGGCTTGTAGGGGCACAAAAACTGCTGAAATATTGGGGTATAGCACACTTGCCGGCTCAGGGAGCTGCCTAGAAGCTGCTCTGAAAAGCCATGGAAAAACATAGTCGGACTTACCATACCTGTGAATAGCTTCGTCTGGCCTATTTAGGCTTGTAGGGGTACAAAAACTGCTGAAATATTGGGGTAAAGCACACTTACTGGCTCAGGGAGCTGCCTAGAAGCTGCTCTGAAAAGCCAGGGAAAAACATAGTCGGACTTACCATACCTGTTTATAGGTTCGCCTGGCCTATTTATGCTTGTAGGGGCACAAAAACTGCTGAAATATTGGGGTATAGCACACTTGCCGGCTCAGGGAGCTGCCTAGAAGCTGCTCTGAAAAGCCAGGGAAAAACATAGTCGGACTTTCCATACCTGTGAATAGCTTCGTCTAGCCTCTTTAGGCTTGTAGGGGCACAAAAACTGCTGAAATATTGGGGGACAGCACACTTGCCGGCTCAGGGAACTGCCTACAAGCTGCTTGGAAAAGCCGGGGGAAAAACTAATCGGACCTACCATTTATAAGAATAGCTTCTTCTTGCCTCTCTAGGCTCGTAGACGCACAAAAACTGCTGAAGTATTGAGGTGCAGCACAGTAGCTGGCTCAGGGAGCTGCCTAAAGCTGCTCAGAAAAGCCTAAAATATCAACCCAGATGGAACTGGTTGGTTGGTTGGTTGGTTGCTACGGTTGATTGATTGATTGATTGATTGATTGATGATTGATGGTTGGTGGTGGTTGGTTGATGATTAATTGATTATTGATTGATTGATTGATGATGATGATGATTGATTGATTGATTGGTTGATTGATTATTGGTTAATGATTGATGATTGAATTGATGATTGATTGATTGATTGATTGATTGGTTGGTTAATTGATTGATTGATTGATTGATTGATTGATCGATCGATCGATCGATCGATCGATGGATTGATTGGTTGGTTGATTGATTGATTGGTTGGTTGGTTGGTTGGTTGATTGATTGGTTGGTTGGTTGATTGGTTGGTTGCTTGGTTGATTGATTGATTGATTGATTGGTTGATTGATTGGTTGGTTGGTTGGTTGGTTGGTTGATTGGTTGGTTGATTGATTGATTGGTTGGTTGGTTGGTTGGTTGGTTGGTTGATTGATTGATTGGTTGATTGATTGATTGATTGATTGATTGATTGATTGATTGATGGTTGGTGATTGATTGATTGATTGATTGATTGATTGATTGATTGATTGATTGATTTTCAGGTCCAGTTGTGCAACAAGGAGCACCGATGTGCAATGCGTCGCACAAAAATAATATTGGGGGACGAACCATACATGTGAATAGCTTCTTCTCGCCTCCCGATCACTAGGGGCACGGAAACAGTTTAAATATTGGGGTGGCGCTCTCCTGCTGGCACATGGTGCTGCCTAGAAGCTCCTCGAAAAAGCCGTGGACAAAGACTAATCGGACCAGATTGGACCTACCATATATGTGAATAGCTGCTCCGAACCTCACAACCTCTAGGGGTACCGAAACTGCTGAAATATTGGGGTGTAGCACACCTGCTGGCACATGGAGCTGCCTAAAAGCTGCTTGGAAAGCCGGAAAAACATAACCGGACCCGGACCGGACCTACCATATATGTGAATAGCTTCTTCTCGCCTCACGATCTCTAGGGGCACCAAAACAGCTAAAATATTGGGGTGTAGCACACTTGCTGGCACATGGAGCCGCCTAGAAGCTGCTTGGAAAGCTGGAAATAAAACCCAGATGGAACGCGGGGTGTAGCACACTTGCTGGCACATGGAGCTGCCTAGTAGCTGCTTGGAAAGGCGGAAAAAACATAAACAGACTTACCATATATGTGAATAGCTTCTTCGCGCCTCACAATCTCTAGGGGCACCTCGCGCCTGTCTTCAAATAAGTCTGCACATTGGGTGGTATTGATTGGCTTGATTTGGTATTGCTTGGTTTGGTCTGGTTTGGTTTGGCTTGGATTTAGCTTGGTTTGGTTTGGTTTGGCTTGGATTTAGCTTGGTTTGGTCTGGTTTGGTTTGGCATGGCTTTAGCTTGGTATTGATTGGCTTGATTTGCTATGGCTTGGTTTGGTCTGCTTTGGTTTGGCATGGTTTTAGCTTGGTTTGGTCTGGTTTGGTCTGGTTTGGTATGGCATGGATTTGGTCTGGTTTGGTTTGGCATGGATTTGGTCTGGTTTGGTCTGGTTAGATTATAGCTTGGTTTGGTCTGGTTAGGTTAGGTCTGGTTTTGTATTGTTTGGCTTGGTTTAAGCTCAGATTGGCCTGTTTTGACCTCTTTTGACCATTACATTGTTACATTGTTTGATCTGTTTTTGTTTGGCATGGTTTTAGCTTGGTTTGGTTTCCTTGGTTTTGCTGAGGTATGGCCATATTTTGTGCTGTATACGCTAGCTAAGCTTAGTTTGAGATTGTTTGAAATTGTTTGACATTCTTTTTATGTCCCCCCCCCCCCCCCCCCCCCCACACCACACACACACACACACACACACACACACTCCACCCAATCCCACCCCAACCCACTCCACCCCACTCTATCCTACCCACCATACCTTCTCCACCCCCAACCCATGCCACTCCACCCCACACAACCCCACCCACCCTTTGCCCTTCACCAACCACCATCCCACTTACCACCAACCACCAACAATTCACCAACCACTATCCCACCTACCACCAACCACTTACCACAAACCACCAACAATTCACCAACCACCAACAACCAACAACCACCATGCCACTTACCACGCACCACCAACAATTCACCAACCACCATGCCACGCACCACCAACCACCAACAAACCACCATGCCTCTTACCACCAACCACCATGCCACGTACCACCAACCACCAACAAACCACCATGCCTCTTACCACCAACCACCATGCCACGCACCACCAACCACCAACAAACCACCATGCCTCTTACCACCAACCACCATGCCACGTACCACCAACCACCAACAAACCACCATGCCTCTTACCACCAACCACCATGCCACGTACCCATGTCCATGAGGGCTGCTTCAGTAGGTTGGTATATGGTCCCGAATTTCGCGGCACGTCTCTTCTTAGCCTCCTCATCCTCAGCAGGCTTGTAGTCTAACACAGACTCAGATATTTGGAAGCGTTCGGCTCGACTGGTGCGTTTTTCTACCTCCTCCTGCGCTGGTGTGGATTTGGGTCTAGATCTTGGTGTCGGTCATATTAATGTATATATATAATGGGTAATATTATTTTCATATATAATGGGTATGGTATATCTTGGTGTAGGTCATATTTATTTACATATATATATATACAGGCTTACAGTTTTTTTCTTGCCCCCCCCCCCCCCCCCCCTTGTATATATATATATATATATATATATATATATATAAAATATGACCTATGACCTAGTATACAGGCTTACAGTTTTTTTCTTGCCCCCCCCCCCCCCCCCCCCCCCCTTATATATATATATACAAGGGGGGGGGGGGGGGGGGCAAGAAAAAAACTGTAAGCCTGTATATATATATATTGGTCATATTTGCATATATTCTTGCCCCCCCCCCCCCCCCCCCCCCCTGTATATATAATACATATATTGGTCATATTTATTAATACATATTATGGGTCTAGATGTTGGTGTGGGTCATATTTATTTACATATATAATGTATATGCCGTGTATAGGCATGTCAATAGCATACTGGGGTTCAGTTCATACATGCTTTTTATTTGTAGCCCATCCTGTCACGATTGGGCAAGTCCCTTTGGCCAATTTGGACTACCCCTGGACTGTAACATACACAATAACTGGTCCCCAAGAGTATCAAGCTATGTATCATACGATATTGTTCAATATGTTGTACAATGTACTGATATATCTTAAGATATTGCCTGATATATCATACAATATCGTACTTGATAACCCTAGCCATATTTATATATATATATATATAAAGAAATCATGGTCGTGGTCGTGGTGGTCGTGGTAGTCGTGGTGGTCGTGGTGGTCGTGGTGGTCGTGGTGGTGTCATCGCGTAACCGACTTAACCGACTTCCCACCAGCCAATTCCCGCTCAGCCAATTCCCGCTTTTAATCCCTCCTGCTTCAACTTCTGCCTGATTGGCCTCCTGCGAATTCTGCCGTATGCAACCTTCGCCTCCTGCGTATTCTACCTGTTGCGCATCCTACCCGATTTCTCCTTTTCCCGCCTGAGTTCATCCACCTGATTTCGGTAGCTCTACAGTTCGTCTTCCTACAAGCTTTTCCCCCTGTATCTGTATCTTTAATGGGCATTAAATTAAGGTACTCGCAAGTGGGCCCCTCTGTATCTGGAGGTGACGTGGTGAGTCAGCCAACCTGTCAGAAATGTCCGAATCGCATCCATCCCATGTCACAAACTTGACTGCAAATTCTTCCCACTGCATTGAGAAACATGTCGCTCCGCATTGTGCCATAGCAAGTATCAAAGTTGACCGAATGAAAAATCTCGCTGAGCATTCTCGCCCTAACTTGACCGAACATCTCAAATCAGCAACTTGACTGCAACTTCTTCCCACTGCATCGAGAAACATGTCGTCGCTGTGCATTGTGCTATAGCGAGCACGCGGCAAAGTTGAATGGATGAACCTAGCGATGTTTCCAAGTCTCAGATCGAGTTGACTTCGGGAGCAGTTGCGGTTAACAGGATTGTTCTTCGGCCGAACTGAATACATGCTCGCTAAAAATATGTTATAGTTATGTAAAGGTTGCGATTGCGCAGGTTCAGCGTTTTCAGTGGGGTCGACTATCGATCACAGCTGAGGTGGCAGGGAAGCAGGTCCGATGCTTTTAGCGGAGTCGGATGATGCGCAAACGTTGTCGATGCTCTTCGCGCCGTTTGCCTTTCAGCTATGGCAAAGCCCACAGCTGAAGTGGAGGGAGGCAGATATGGAGTGTGTGTGCTGGTGGGTGCGTGTATGAGGGAGGGGAGGGATTGAGAGTGGGGAGAGGGTGGGGGCTGGTGGGATGGCTGGGGTCGGGAGGAAGTGAGGGGTCAGTGAACAGGTTGTCGTGGAAAGATGAAGGAGTAATTTTGTGGGCGGAAAGGTTAGGGTAATGGTTGGTGTTAGGGTATGGGAGATAAGCTCAGGGAGTGGGGGGGGGGGGAGGAACTGTAATATTTGTTTTGGTGCTTTTGGGGGGCACAATGAGAAACCTCGTATCAAACTCCGTGCACTGTTGTGATGTTTGCGATCACTGCAGGAGAGAACGATTTTAATGCAGACCCAAGCCCAAAACAGGGTGTGGCCAACGGATGGTGAGCGGTTGAGGGAGAGTGTGTGCGGATTGGGTTGGTGTGGGGGTGGTGAGTGGTGTTGAATGGGGGTGCTGAATATCACAAGGTGCATAAACCCATTGCATGTAACGCAGCTCGCCAGTAATGATTATGTGCCAGAGGCCAAAGGAATGGACGGGTCGAAACCAGTACTTTGATTGGGGTGTGTGTGTGTGGGGGGGGGGGGGGTCGTGTCGTGCAGTAGGCGTGGCCACCGTCCACCTGAAGGCGGGGGGCTACCGTTACTGTATATAGCTTAATCTATGTAGTATACAGCGGGGGGGACACATATATGCCAACCCACCCCCAGGGCCCCCCAGCTCTAGACCAACCCCGCGGCACTACGAAGAAACGCATAGACACGACAGTAATGCACTACCTTATCAATAGAGAGGGGCCCCGGGGCAGTAGCTCAATGATGTTGAACAAGGCAGGTGTCTACTATATCAAATATATTCATACATTGCATCAGAGTGAAACACAATTGTAATGGTAACTACTTCCTCCATATAGCACCTGGCTGACGGGATCTATGAACTAACTTTATTGAATGAACAGTATCATGCGTGATTAGAGATAGAGAATGGCCGTACCGCGTGGCCCAACGGGGGACCATAACCGAGTGTCGTTTAGGAAAAAATAGATATCGCGGGATTTGTCTTTTGCAAAGTCTGTAAAAAAAAAATACTGACAAACAAAAGTGCCAAGATAATTTTAGGGAGGCGCAAAAGGGTCATACATGTTTACAGCGCAGAGGTGACCGAGAAAAGGGGGGAACAGTCAATGAGTACCAATAAAACAAAAGCGGTCGGAGTGATTAATATCATGAATTTGATGATAACACGCCCCAAGGGAGCCAAGGTACCGAAGTCACACGCCGAATCGGAAATGCATTTGATATCATAAGGGGTCGAGAGTGGATATCAATATATAGGGCCACCAGATCGCCCTAGATATTTGGCACAACAGACTGTCCCACCCCTCAACCTCAGTCCGGTCTTCAGTGAGTGAGTATTTTTTTTTCTTTTTTATGTAAAACATATCCCCCAATATGAATCATATGCCCGACGTCACTTCGCCTCGCGTTAGTACATGATGGCATGGCCAATAACCTTGTCTAACCAACATGTTGGTATTTGGCCCATTGCCGCAACTGTAAAGCTGAGCCCCCTCAACTGCACGCCTTGTCATAAGGAGTATTAATTATGTATTTACATATTTTTTATGTTTTTATTATTTATTAATAGAACAAAGCCTACCATATCTATATCATAGTGTCGCCGGATGTCAGGGGCTGGTAAGCCGTCCACCTAAATGGATCATATTGCATGGCTATACCTTGGTTCCTACCCTGTGTTGGTGTAGTGCCCCATGCCAGCGGAAGCGGGCTGGCCCCCTAAACACATGACTTGGCTCATAGCATGCTTATTATATCTATATTATTTATTTATTTATTTGTTTATTTATTTCTACAATTATTAACAGCCCTACACCGTCTCCAATGTCCACCCCGCCCCCATTTCCACTCCCTCCCACTATTTAAGCACACAACAAGGGCGGGTAAAAGCCGTCGCGCGAAGGACCCGCACCAAGCCCGCCCCTGCAGGGCCCCTGAACCAACACCGGAGGTATTCCTACACACAGTGCAGAAAAACACCACTACCAGCATCACATATCTACTCTCCATGGCACAAGCCCACCCCCTCCCACCCGCCAAATTACACACAGCACAGGCACGTGCATCCAACCACAGCATCAGGCAGTCTCCCCCCCACGCACAGAGGCGCCGCACGAGCCGCATCCCACTCCTTACAAACAGCCTGTGCATACGCCAACCATCAGTATCACAGTCTACAGCACACCACGCACAGCCAGACACAGCCGCGGCCGCATCCAACCCCCAGTCCCACGAACACAGTACTCGGGTCACCCTCGACGGTGTCATAGACTTTACGCTGTGATGTAATGTAATTTAATGTAATGTACATGTTACTTATATACTGTAATGTAGATGTAATGTAGTGAATGTAGCTCATATTTAATAGTATGTTAAACAATGTCAATTGTATGTAAATGTCATTCTATGTCAATGTCAGTAATGGTAAGGTCAATGTGAGTGGGCAGTGCCAATTGTCATGTATGTAATGTATGTAATTATGATAATGTACTCCTGTCATCTATTTATTATGTATGTAAATGTAATGTATATGTAAACACGACAGGGACATACAGCAACAGCCATCATGCAATGGTCAGTCCCTACGCACCCACACAGAGCTACGGCGGGGGCGGCAAACAGAGGACCAGTGGGCAACCAATAACCGCCTGGTACAAACGAACCAACACCGGCAGCCCAACATCAGGCATCGAGTATGGGCTCACAGCAAGCCGGGAAAAGGGATAACGCAAAAATACAAAATTCCTCTACAAATGTGTGGCAGCATTGCAGAGCTTTATGATACACATATATTCATCCTACAACATTTTTTTGAATGTATGGCTGTGACCTGCTCCCGCCATGGGCCCTCCAATACGGTATTTGTAACTGGTTGTTTTGCAAGGGGGCAGGATCCGTCACCCATGACCCGCATCCCGGTGGGGGCCGAGGCCCTGTATCAAACAAGTCAAAGCCATAGAGGCCTCTCAAGCCCTAACCGCCCGTCGGCGCCCAGCGCAGGCGGCACTTATCAACATTTATTTCAACTACCAGTTGAGAACGCCTAACCCGTGAAACGCCCGATACACCACCGAAGTCGCAACCATTATCCTACAAGTCTGATGCCAGTAGAGAACCCGTCTTTCTCGCCTCTCTTTACCTTTCCTTGCCTCCATCGTAATCAAGAAATCGTCATGGTCCCTGTGGGCGTGAGGTGCTCAGTCATCCACATAGCTAACTGCGATTGGTAAGCGCCTCTGAGACCCGGTCGAACCGTGAAACCTTATGGAGGCAAAAAGGGTCCAGTTTGGTTCACTAACCATCACCATCGGTCCAACAAAATGCAAAAAAACCCGACCACCTCATATTTTGATGATCACGACCCAACCCGTGTGTTGCCCCACAACACGCCAATTCCATGTACCATCTACAGCATATAAGGTTGATGGCTGCATGATGCGGGCCCAAAGAACATACACCATGTCTACGATAGCAAATGCCCAGGGCCCATTTCCACCATCCGAGTGTGGATAGGACGACCAAACAATAACCCATATACTTACTCCATGCACAAAACGCTCCCCAATGCCCCACTACCGGGCTGGTGGGGAAACCCACTACGCCATAACCCATATTAGCCATGCCGCATTTCGACACGCCAGATGATCTAGATGCTCCACCTTTTCTTGTGCCGTTCACGCTCCTCGTCTAAGATTTTCGATTGTGTAGTGTAGGCAAGCAGTTTGCGAGGACTGCCACCAAACGTGTTCTTGGGGTTTCGGTTCGTCCAAAATCGGGCCCTTGCTCGCGCAACGTCGCCCTGAAGTTAGGCTGGCGATCAAACTGAAGTGGTGTAAGGCGGGTCAGCGAATGTACAAGGTGTCGAGCTCCCGTGCGGGGCAAGTGAACGGCAGAATATCAATAGGACGAAATAAGTGTGGATGATGAAGGATACCGAAGGGTTTAGGTCAAGAGCGGACTGGGATCAGCAGCGGAGTCAACCCGGAAGGTATGTCACGACGCGTCAAATCAAATGGGGCTATGTGTCATAAAGTAGATCACTATAGGAATTCGGAAACTACTAATGAGGCTAATATCGAGTGGAAGGTACAAAGTTGAAAAGGAAGTCGAGGGTAGGGCGCGGCTGAACTCCCGACCTGTCCGCTGGACTGGTTCTTTGGGTCGCCTCTGGCTGGACCGGGGAGGGATGAGGTGGGGGGAGCCTGCTGTGGTACGGCCATTTACCGAAATTTTCCATTTCACCACCCCACCCCAGGCACGCCACTCCCAACCCGACCCAACCACCCCGACCCCCAAACCCCCGCAAACCCAACCAAAAACCACCGCAATCCCGACCCAACCGCAACCCGGACCCAGGACCAACCGCAACCCAACCCAATCCCCACCCAACCCAACCCACCCCCTACCGCCACCCACCCAACCCAACCAACCCACCCCACCCACCCAACCCACCCAACCCAACCCAACACACCCGATCCCACCCAACCAAAGAAGCGGGCCAACCCTAACCAACACAACCACCCAACCAAACCAACCCAAACCAAACCAATACCAACCCAACCAAACCAACCAAACCAAACCAAACCAAACCAAACCAAACCACAAACCAAAACAACAGTGAAACAAACAAACAAACCAAACAAATCAACGAGTACAAAAACAAACAAAAACAAAACAAACAACAGGACCGGAAAACCAAACCAACCAACTTAGACTTTTACCCAAGACCGCATACCCAACCGCACCCAACCCACCCACAACCCAACCTCAGACCCGGGCCCCCAAACCCAACCCAACCCACCCACTGCCCAGACCCACGCCAGCGTTGAACCGAAACCATACCAAACCAAACCACACCAAACCAAACCAACCAAACCAGAAACCATACACCCACAACCAAACGGCAAACCAAACCACCAAACTCAAACCAACCAAACCACTTAAGCCCGAACCATACCAAACCAAACTTAGCCCAACCCAACCCACTTAACACCCAACGAAAACAAAACGAGATGCAACAAAACAAACACAAAAACTAAACAAAACAGACAAAGACAAAACAGAACCAGACAGACCAGTACCACAGAGCCAGACCATACAAAACCGAACAACCAAAAACCATAAGCCAAACCAAAACCAACCAACCGATAACCAACCAACCAAGACCAACCAAGAACCATAACCAAACCAACTACCAAACCAAAACACAACCAAAAACAAACCAACCGAATCGAACCGACCGAAACCGGAACCAAATCCAAACCAACTGCTCACCAAAACTGGAACCGAAACCAAACCAACCAATCAAACCGACCAATATTTACATTGTGGGCGGTGTTCTACTAGCCTTCAATGAGGGTACAGTTCTGGCCTAACTGACCATTAGGAATGGTTAGATAATGCAGCCCAGATGTGGCCATGGGACTGGATTTACGTTTTTTTTGCAGTTCTTAATGATTAGATAAGACAAATACATCTCAATTTATGCGTAGGGATGTCCTCTGACTAACCAGGGCAGGGAGCTCGTCTGCCGTGGTCCATAGGGGGAGTGGTGAATATTCGTTTGGTTCAGGGTCGGTATCTCCAGAGGGTAGAAATCGAGGGACCTTGGCAGAAAAACTCGAAACATGGCTCATTAAACCAGAAATACCAGAATTCTTCTGTACAAGCACCTATTGCTAAAACTCTCTAAACACAAGTTTGTGGCAAAAATATAACACATGATTTACGCATATCAAGCCCAGCATGGGTCTAAACAGTCAACTTGGGAGGTCTCAATCAAATGTAGTGCTGAAAAAAACATGACGAGAAAGTTCACTCAGCAAATTGCATATCTTTAGAGAAGGCAACTTAGAATGGCAATTCGTCAATCTTGCCCTCTGAGAGTCATCGTGAACCTCTACATGGATTTGTTCTCGAGCAGTCTTACCCCCCCATCAAGCCTCGCTTCAAACGACATCGTTCCTTCTCGGGACATGCATTATTGTTGAACGACACGGAATGCGAGTGCGTTCTGGAAATCTTGCAAGAGATCTAGAACGCACTAGCATTCCGTGTGGTTCAACACTCACTCAGTCAAAAGTTAGCAAAAAGGTCCCACACTTATGATTCGGCCTTGGGGGATGGGGGGGAAGGCTCGACTTCCGACCTTGTCATAATTTCTCGAGACCGGCATGAATCGACAGGAAATCGGCTCCCTTTTTACATTCGACTTTTTTATTTCGTACCAGGATGTTCGAAAAATATATTTGAATGCCCCCCCTCCAGTCTTTACGCAGTTCAGTACTTGATGAGTTGATCTCAGGTCCTCCGTCTCAACTCTTGCTATTTGTTGGGGACAAACCGACACCAGCTGGGCAAATCCCTGTAGCCCTAACTGACTACCCTGGACTGTAACCAAACATGACATGCTGGGGTAAATATGATGGCCCTAGCTAGCCTCGTCATTGTCTCGCAACTCCCCTTTGGCCCGCTCCAAGTTCTCGCGATCAATTGCCATCGGTAGGCCCATCCGCTTGCTAATTACGCACGCTGCGTTGCACCTCCTACCAGCAGCACCCAAATCTTACGACACCCTGCTGCGCGAAATTATGCTCCATTAGCGCATCGATCGACCACCATGGGACGCTCGCTGTCTCGCAGTCCGCATAGAGATATGAAGGAAAAGAAGGAAAAGAAAAAATCCAAGGACAAGGACAGCAGGGATCGAAAGGTTTGTCTCCCATCTTAACTCCCCCCCCCACCCTCACCCACCCACCACCCTCACACCATTTCATTTCCCCCCAGCCTTACGAGCATCCTAATTCAAAACTGCATGTAAGAGCTGGCACTCTGCTTTGTGTGTCTGCATGTTTGGAGATGGTCCTTCAGGTGTATGACAGCCTGTGGCTGGGTGCTTGGGGGCATGCCACTTCCTCCCACACATGTTCACTAATTGCCATCCCGGATGACTGGGGTGTCTCTTGTTTTCGAAAATTGAAATTAGTACGCCATGCCACAGGCATGAGATTGAGGGAACCCTCCCATTTGCATGCATGTGTACATACTGGAGAATAGCTGGGCTTATTTGGTTTCGCAGACCCTCTGCGCCTGAGCTTGGACCACCGCGCCACAGCACAGAGGGAAGTTCTTTACCTCTTCCAAGGCGGCAAATATGATGTTTGGTGCACCTGGCCAGGGCTCGACCTCAGACCCGTCTGATCGTTGACTGGGTAATACTATACCAGACAGCCCAGAGCTCGGAACTTGATCTCTTGTATTTGAATCTAACTGGGTCTGGGTTTGGGGTGGAATGGAGTGGGCATCTTCATCCAACATCGTATATGTGTATGATGCATTAGGGAGTGCTGCCTGTGTTTCAGTGTCTCCTTCCAGTCCATTGTCGCGTGCAGAAGACAAATGGAACAGGCCCATAACCCTCCTCCAGGGGGATGATGTCACCCCCCCTCCTCTATTGGTAGTTGGCCCCAGTGAAAGCAAACGGGCTGGCCCCCTCAACCTCACGCCTCGAACTAAGGGATGCATGGACCAGTCGAAAGGGGGGCAGAATATTTCGGCGGCGTATGTTGCTATTCTTATTTTTATTTCTGTACGGCCTTCTTCAGATGTGATCTTGATCAGTGTTGCAGGTGTATCATAGTCGTGATCATTGTAACATGCGATACTTTGTCGTGATCGTTGTTACATGTGTTACATGGTCGTGATCATTGTAACATGCGTTACATGGTCGTGATTATTGTAACATGCGTCACATGGTCGTGATTATTGTTACATGCGTTACATGGTCGTGATCATTGTCACATGCGTTACATGGTCGTGATCATTCTTTCATGCGTTACATGGTCGTGATCGTCGTTAGATGCGTTACATGGTCGTGATCGTTGTTAGGTGCGTTACATGGTCGTGCTCATTGTAAGATGCGTTACATGGTCGTGCTCAGTGTGACGTGCGTTGCATGGTCGTGATCAATGCTTCATATGTTGCATGGTCTTGATCATTATTACATGCGTTACATGCGTTACATGGTCGTGATCATTGTTACATGCGTTACATGCGTTACATGCGTTACATGGTCGTGATCATTGTTACATGCGTTACATGCGTTACATGGTCGTGATCATTGTTACATGCATTACATGGTCTTGATCATTGTTACATGCGTTACATGCGTTACATGGTCGTGATCATTGTAACATGCGTTACATGCGTTACATGGTCGTGATAATTGTTACATGCGTTACATGCGTTACATGGTCGTGATCATTGTTACATGCGTTACATGGTCGTGATCATTGTTACATGCGTTACATGCGTTACATGGTCGTGATCATTGTTTACATGCGTTAATGCGTTACATGGTCGTGATCATTGTAACATGCGTTACATGCTTTACCTGGTCGTGACATTGTTTACATGCGTTCCATGGCGTTACATTGTCGTGATCATTGTTATCATGCGTTACTGGTCGTGATCATTGTAACAGCGTTGCATGCGTTACAAATGGTCGTGGCATTGTTTACATGCGTTACATGCGATTTTTTTTTTTTTTTTTTTCCTGGTCGTGATCATTGTTACATGCGTTCCATGCGTTACATGGTCGTGATCATTGTACACTGCGTTCCATGGCTTACATGTCGTCAAGCATTTGTTACTCAATACATGCGTTACATGTCGTAATCATTGTTCACACATGCGTTACATGTCGGATCATTTTACATGCGTACATGCTTTACATTGTTCGTTATCATTGTTACTGCGTTCCATGCGTTACATGGGTCGTACTCATTGGTTTACATCGTTACATGCGTTACATGGTTGTAACATTGTTATCAAACATGCGTTACAATGGTCGTGATCATTGTTTTACCTGCGTATGCGATTACAAATGGTCGGTGATCATTGTTACATGGACAAGCGTTACTTCGTTACCTGGTTTGTAATCATTGTTACATGCGTTACATTGCGTTCACCAGGCGTTAACATGGTCGTGATCATTTGTTACAAATGCTTTACCTGCGTTACATGTCGTGATCATTGTGCATGCGTTACATCGTACATGTGTGATCAGTGTTACATGCGTACATGGTCGCGATCATTTGTTCCATGCGTTTACATGGTCGTAATCATTGGTCTATGCGTTCATGGTCGTGATCATTGTTACATGCGTTACATGCGTTACATGGTCGTAATCATTGTTACATGCGTTACATGCGTTACATGGTCGTAATCATTGTTACATGCGTTACATGGTCGTGATCATTGTTACATGCGTTACATGCGTTACATGGTCGTGATCATTGTTACATGCGTTACATGCGTTACATGGTCGTGATCATTGTTACATGCGTTACATGCGTTACATGGTCGTGATCATTGTTACAAGCGTTTTATTCAGTTCATCAGTCCTTTTTCTTCTTAAGCCCTTCACAACACGGTTGGGCAAGTCCCTTTAGCCTATTTGGCCTACCCCTGGACTAAACATACATACATACATACATACATGCGTTAAATGGTTTTGATCTGTGCCAAGCTGTACCATGCCGCCGCTCCTGATTGTCATCTGTTCAGATACCAATTGAGTACGGTGGCATTGTATAGCTTGACAAAAGCGTGTTTCTGTAAAGGGCTCCCCAGCGCCCCCCCCCCACCCTGATTGCCTCAGTGGGAATAATGAGGGGACTAATTACTAAACAAGATGACCAACCCAAACAATCTGTGTCAACAACAAACAAATTCAAATTCAAATTAAGGGCAGTGTGACAAGATGACCAACCCAAACTTGACAATCAGTGCTGCATTTGTTTAACTGCCACTGTCTCCTTCCAGTCCATTGTCGTGTGCAGAAGACACATGGAACAGGCCCAAAACCCTCTTCCAGGGGGATGATAGCCCCCCTCCTCTATTGGTGGTTGGCCCCAGCGAAAGCAAACAGGCTGGACCCCTCAACCTCACGCCTCATAATAAGGCGTACTATTTATTTATTTATCTACATGTGTATATTACTGCCTTTGAACCATGTCACCAGGCACGAGAACTTCAAAACCTTCACGCTACACACGCACACGCACACACACACACACACACACACACACACACACACACAAATAAACACAAAGGCACACACACCAACTGATCTGAACACAAACTTTTCTTCTTCTTCTCTATGTAGGACAAGGATAAGGATAGGGACCGAGACAAAGACAAGGATAAGGACCGTGAAAAGGACAAGGATAAGGACCGAGACAAGGACAAGGAGAGGGATAGAGAAAAGGACAAGGAGAGGGACCGAGACAAAGACAAGGATAAGGACCAAGACAAGGACAAGGAGAGGGAGCGAGAGCGGGAGCGTGAGCGAGAGCGAGAGCGAGACCGGCTTCGAGAGCGAGAGCGAGAGCGAGACAGGTAACTAGTAGATGGCTTACTATATTTGATCTATAAAGTTGGTTTCTGGCTGGCTTTCTAACTGTTTTTCTTTGGTTCTGAATTAAGATGTTTATGTTAACTGTGCGGCTGGACCACAGTACAATTGTGTAACACCGTTTACCATGTAATTAGGGAATGGCAATATGATATCATATGGTATAATGTCATCATATGATGCGGGCAGTCTGACTAGGCTAAAGTTACCATTTAAATACAATATCACAGGGTCGGCAATATGATATCATATCATATCATGTCATCATATGATATCATATGATGCCGGCGGTCTGACTAGGTAACTTTGGACTGGGGCATCACATCATATGATATTAAATCATATGATTTTTGTATGATATCATATGATATCATACTCGTCTATGGTCAACATCATATGATTTGCCGTTCCCTAACAATATTATATGATGCTATTTATGATTTGATATTGTGATTGATATCATACTCGCCTTTGGACAATGCGCTCACACCCAAAAACTCCCATCCAACCCAAACCACATCCAACCCTCATCCAATCCCATCCACACTCCCAAAATATAGACTCCCCCCACCATATAATATGCCGGTCCCTACAGGTAAGGAATGCACGGGCATGTGTCTGGCTTGGTTTCTTTCTAGTTCGTGCTGGCGACAATTTGGCTTGGTTTCTTTCTAGTTTGTGCTGGTGACAATTTGGCTTGGTTTCTTTCTAGTTTGTGCTGGTGAAAATTTGGCTTGGTTTCTTTCTAGTTTGTGCTGGTGACAATTTGGCTTGGTTTCTTTCTAGTTTGTGCTGGTGACTATTTGGCTTGTTTTCTTCCTAGTTTGTGCTGGTGACAATTTGGCTGTGTTTGAGCATATGTCCCACAATCAATCTGTGTGCGAGCATGTGTCTGACGGTTAGTTTGTGCTAGTGACGATCAGTCTGTGGAAGAACATACGTGGGGCAATCAGTCTGTGTGGAAGCATATGTCCCACAATCAGTCTGTGTGCGAGCGTGTGTCTGACGGTTAGTCTTTGCTAGTGACAATCAGTCTGTGGAAGTACGTATGTGGGGCAATCAGTCTGTGCTTATGGCAATTGCAATGTGTTAGAACATATGTGGGGCAATCAATCTGTGCTGATGACAATAACAATGTGTAAGAAGATGTCCCACAATCAATCTGTGTGTGAGCATGTGTATGACGATCAGTATTTGCTAGTGACGATCATAATGTGTAAGAACATGTCCTACAATCAACCTGTGTGTGAGCATGTGTCTGACGATCAGTATTTGCTAGTGACGGTCGCAATTTGTTAGAACATCTGTCTGACAATTACTCTGCTCTAGTGACAATCAGTCAGTGTACGAGCATATGTCCCACAATCAGTCTGTGCATGAGCATGTGTCTGACGATCAGTATTTGCTAGTGACGATCGCAATTTGTTAGAACATCTGTCTGACAATTACTGCTCTAGTGACAATCAGTCTGTGTAAGAGCATATGTCCCACAATCAGTCTGTGCATGTGCATGTGTCTGACGATCAGTATTTGCTAGTGACAATCAGTCTGTGTGTGAGCATGTGTCTGACGATCAGTTGGTGCTAGTGACGATGACAATGTGTATGAACATCTATGTGAGCATGTGTCTGACGATCAGTATTTACTAGTGACGATGACAATGTGTATGAACATCTATGTGAGCATGTGTCTGACGATCAGTATTTGCTATGGACGATGATAATGTGGAAAAACATCTGTATGCCAATTACTCTGCGCTAGTGACATTCGGACAGTACATGGTCGTATGTCCTACAATCAGCCTGTGCGTGAGCATGTGTCTGACGATCAGTCCGTGCAAGGGACAATCAGTCTGTGTATGAACATCTGTGACAAACAGTCCGTGCAAGTGACAGTCGGACAGTTCATTATCATATGTCCTACAATCAGTCTGTGTGTGAGCATGTGTCTGGCAATCAGTATTTGCTAGTGTCGATCATAATGTGTATGAACGTCTATGTGATGATCAGTCCGTGCAAAAGACAATCGGACAGTATATGATAATATGTCCTACAATCAGTCTGTGCATGTTCATTTGTGCCTTGCCTTTCCAACCGGCCAGGCTAACATTTATCCAACCCGCCACTACACAGGGAAAGAGAGAGAGAGAAAGAGAGGGAGAGAGAGAGAGAGAGAGAGAGAGAGAGAGAGAGAGAGAGAGAGAGAGAGAGAGGAGAGAGAGAGAGAGAGAGAGAGAGAGAGAGAGAGAGAGAGAGAGAGAGAGAGAGAGAAAAATAGAGAGAGAAACACAGGTATCATGTCCGGGTCCCCCCACCATCCAACCCGCGTGTTGGCATCCAAGCATCCAACCCGCCAGGTTAACCTTCACCCAACCCGCCACTCCACAGGGAGACAGAGAGAGAGACAGACGAACACAGGGACCAAGACCGGGTCCCCCCACCATCCAACCCGCGTGTTGGCATCCAAGCATCCAACCCGCTATGTGCCATTCCAACCATCCAAATCGCCTTTCCAACCGGCCAGGCTAACCTTCACCCAACCCGCCACTCCACAGGGAAACAGAGAGAGAGACAGACAAACACAGGGATCAAGACCGGGTCCCCCCACCATCCAACCCGCGTTCAAGGCATCCAACTATCCAACCCGCTATGCGCCATCCAACCATCCAACTCGCCTTTCCGACCCGCCAGGTTAACCTTCACCCAACCCGCCACTCCACAGGGAGACAGAGAGAGAGACAGACAAACACAGGGACCAAGACCGGGTCCCCCCACCATCCAACCCGCGTTCAAGGCATCCAACCATCCAACCCGCTGTGTGCCATCCAACCATCCAATTTGCCTTTCCAACCCGCCATTCCACAGGGAAAGAGAGAGAGACAGACACAGGGAGCGAGACCGAGATCGAGACCGAGATTGGGACCGAAGGCGGTCTCGGTCACGGTCTCGCTCCAGATCTCCTCGAGACAAGGACAATCATAAGCGGCGAAAGGGTGAGGAGGAGAAAGCCCATGCAAATGGCGGTGCTGCTGCTGCTGCTACTGCTGCTGTTCCGATTTTGTCGACTCGGGAGCAAAAGGAGCTGCTAGCTAAGAAAAAGCGTGAGGAGGAGCAAAATGCATTAGATGCAGAGGTGGTGAGGAGAAGAAAGCGGGTGGAGGAATGGCGAATGAAAAAGTTGCAGGAGGAGCAGGTGAGTTCATCATGCAGTGCCGAATGTGGTTTTTGCACCTGCACATTTTGTTGATGTGAACGGATGTGAATGTGTTTTTTGCACCTATACATTTTGTTGATGTGCATGTTGGTTTTGCACCTGTGCATCTTGTAGATGTGCACGTTTGCACATCCTGTACATCTTGTTGATGTGCATGTTGGTTTTGCACCTGTACATCTTGTAGATGTGCACGTGTGTACATCCTGTACATCTTGTTGATGTGCATGTTGGTTTTGCACCTTTACATCTCGCTGATCTGCATGTGTGTACATCCTGTAGAGGTTAATGTGAGTACATTTTTGTAGGTGTGAATCTGTGGTGGCCTTCTCATTGAGGTAAATGTCTGTACATCTGTACCCCCCCCCCCCCCCCCCCCCCCCCCCCCCCCTCTGTTTTGTCCTGTCCCCCTTTTACACCTTACAGGAAGCTGCTGCTGGCGAGATGACATGCCCTCCCCCCCTCCCCCCCTCCCCCCCTCATGCCCTCCCCCCTCCCCCTCCCCCACTTCATGCTGTCCCTCTCCCCCCCTCATGCCCTCCCCCCCCCCCCCCCTCATGCCCTTCCCCTCCCCCTCCCCCACTTCATGCCGTCCCCCCCCCCCCCTCCCCCCCTCATGCCCCCCCCCCCTCCCCTCCCCCCCTCATGCCCCCCCCCTGGTCCCCCCCCCCCCCCTCGTCCCCCCCCCCCCTCGTCCCCTCCCCCTCCCCCACTTCATGCCGCCCCCCTTCCCCCCTCATGCCCTCCCCCTCCCCCGCCCCCCCCCCCTCATGCCTTCCCCCCTCCCCCCATCAGGCCCCTCCCTCCCCCCTCCCCCACTTCATGCCTTTCCCCCTCCCCCCCGCAATGCCCTCCACCCCCTCCCCCCTCCCCCACTTCAATTGCACGTCCCCCCCCCCAACCTAGGTGAAAAAAAAATGACGTCCCCCCCCCCCCCCCCAACCCCCCCCCCCCCTCATGCCCACGCCCCTCCCCTCCCCCACTTTCCATGCGGCCACCCTTTCCCCCCTCATGCCCTCGCCTCCCACCTCCCCCCCAGGCCCTTCCCCTCCCCATCCACCACATCATGTGCCGTCCCCCCCCCCCTCCCCCCATCATTGCCCCCCCCCTTGTTCCCCCCCCCCCCTCGTCCCCTCACCCTCCCACCACTTCATGTCGGTCCCCACGCCCCCCATCCATGCCCAACCCACTCCAACCCTCCCCCTCCCCCTCCCCCCTCCCCCCACTTCATGCCGTCCCCCTATCCCCTCATGTGCCCCACCCCCTCCCCCTCTCCCTCTCCCACTTCATGGTCGTCCCCCTCCCCCCTCATTGCCCACCCCCTCCCCCTCCCCCTCCCCCACTTCATGCCGTCCCCCTCCCCCCCTCATAGCCCTCACCTTCCCCCTCCCCCTCCCCCTCCCCTCCCCCTCCCCTCCCCCTCCCCCTCCCCTCCCCCTCCCCCTCGACCCCTCCCCCTCCCCCTCCCCTCCCCCTCCCCCTCCCTCACTTCATGCCGTCCCCCCTCCCCCCCTCATGCCCTCTCCCCCTCCCCCTCCCCCCCTTCATGCCGTCCCTCTCCTCTCCCCCCCTCATGCCCAGCCCCACCCCCTCCCCGCCCTGCCCCCTCATCCACATCATGCCGTCCCCCTCCCTCCCTCATGCCCCCCCCCCTCCCCCTCCCCCCCTCCATTGCCCCCCCCCCCCCCCCCCCCCCCCCTGTCCCCCCCACCCCCATCCCCCCTGCCCCCCCCACCCCCCCTTTTAGGAAGCTGCTGCTGACAAGTTGAAGGAAGAGGTCAAGGAGAAGCCTGATGGCTGGTCGCTTGAAGACGAAGTGGTTTCTTGAAGACAAAAACATATGCAGACACACACACACGCACGCACGCACACATGCACACACACACACACACACACACACACACACACACACACACACACACACATGCACACATGCACACACACACACATGCACACACACACACACACACACACACACACACACACACACACACACACACACACACACACACACACACACAAGCACACATGCACACACACACACACACATGCCCCCCCTCCTCTCCCCTTCACGCCTTGCAGGAAGCTGCTGCTGGCGAGATGAAAGAAGAGGTCAAGGAGAAGCCGGCTGGCTGGTCGCTTGAAGATGAAGAAGAGGACGACGAAGAAGAGGCCAAGCCTGAGGATGGCGAGGAGGATGTGAAGATGGAAGAGGGGGAAGGTGGGTACTGTTTTTACTCCTTTTACACACACAGGGGGGTAGGGGTAGGTTCAGGTTCAGGTGTGTGGGTGTGTGTGGGGTGGTATATGTGTGTGTTATACAGTTGTATGTGAAGATACAGTTGTATAAGCAGTTATAAACTGCGCAATATTGCATTGACTTTCGCGTTGACTCACAAACACCTCATGAGGATGGCGAGGAGGATGTGAAGATGGAAGGCGGGGAAGGGTGGTACTGTTGATCAGCTTTTACACACAAAGGGGGGTAGGGGTAGGTTTAGGTTCAGGTGCGTGTGAGTGTGTGTGTGGGGGGTGTATGTGTGGTGTGTGTGTCAAACAGTTGCATGTGAAGATGCAGTTGGATGTGAAGATACAGTTAGGTGTGAAGATACAGTTGTATGTGAAGATACAGTTGTATGTGAAGATACAGTTGTATGTGAAGATACAGTTGTATGTGAAGATACAGTTGTATGGGAAGATACAGTTTGGAAAAGAAAAATTGAATATACAGTTGGATGTGAAGATACAGTTGTATGTGAAGATACAGTTGGTATGTGAAGATACAGTTGGATGTGAAGATACAGTTGGAATGTGAAGATACAGTTGTATGTGAAGATACATGTTGGATGTGAAGATACAGTTGTATGTGAAGATACAGTTGTATGTGAAGATACAGTTGTATGTGAAGATACAGTTGTATGTGAAGATACAGTTGGATGTGAAGATACAGTTGTATGTGAAGATACAGTTGTATGTGAAGATACAGTTGTATGTGAAGATACAGTTGTATGTGAAGATACAGTTGTATGTGAAGATACAGTTGTATGTGAAGATACAGTTGGATGTGAAGATACAGTTGTAATATTGAAGATACAGTTGTATGTGAAGATACAGTTTGGTGTGAAGATACAGTTGTATGTGAAGATACAGTTGTAATGTGAAGATACAGTTGTATGTGAAGATACAGTTGTATGGTGAGATACGGTTGATGTGAAGAGACGATTTGGGATTGAAGATACAGTTTTTGTTGTGAAGATACAGTTGGATGTGAAGATACAGTTGTATGTGAAGATACAGTTGGATGTGAAGATACAGTTGTATATGAAGATACAGTTGGATGTGAAGATACAGTTGTATGTGAAGATACAGTTGGATGTGAAGATACAGTTGTATGTGAAGATGCAGTTGTATGTGAAGATACAGTTGGATGTGAAGATACAGTTGTATGTGAAGATACAGTTGTATGTGAAGATACAGTTGTATGTGAAGATACAGTTGGATGTGAAGATACAGTTGGATGTGAAGATACAGTTGGATGTGAAGATACAGCCGTTTATGAGTTTATGCACAGCGCAATATTGCTTTTAATTCTGGTCGTTTAACGAAGCCCCATCGCACACGGTGTAATTCTGAAGCAGTGCACTGTAGACAGACAGACAGACAGACAGACAGACAGACAGACAGGCAGACAGACAAACAGACAGACAGACAGACAGAAACAAACAAACAAACAAAATAACAAACAAACAAACAAACACAAATCATGTCCTTCTTGCAGGTGGTGGTGACGACAATAAAGATGAGGTTGACCCTCTAGATGCTTTCATGAGCGGGAACAAGGATTTGTTGGCTCAAGACAGAAAAAAAGGAAAAACAAAGAAAAAAAGGAGAAAAAAGAAGAAGAAAAGAAGAAAAAAAGAAGAAGAAATCAAGAAAAACAACACCCACCCACAAATCATGTCATCCTTGTTGCAGGTGGTGACGATGATGAAGATGAGGTTGACCCTCTTGATGCTTTCATGAGCGGGAACAAGGATGTGTTGGCTCAGGAGGAGGAGGATGAGCGACAGGAGCAAATCGATGATGAGGTAGATCCCTTGGATGCTTTCATGACAGAGCAGGTGAAGAGATTTGTTTTCCACTCTCTCTCTCTATATATATATAGCGATTGCTACTTTTGGCCATAAAGCTAGAAAAAAACCCATGTTCAGATGAGGTCGATCCCTTGGATGCTTTCATGACAAGAGCAGGTGGAGGGATTTGTTTTATAGAGCGATCGGTACGTATGGCCCAAATTGCTGGTATACAGAAGAATGTTTTTTCCTTAAATGGCCTTTAAAAGCTAAAAAAAGCTGCAGAAGCGCTGTCCCAGTAGGAGGCCCAAACTAAAGCCATTAAACTAGAAAAAAACCAATTTCAGATGATGATGTTGATCCCTTCACTTGGATGCTTTCATGACAGAGCAGGTGAAGGGATTTATTTTCCCGCTATATATAGCAATAGCTACTTTGGGCCCAAATAGCCGCTAAAATGAAGAAGAAAATGGCCCTGAATAGGTATATAAAGCTGTAAAAAGCTGTAAAAGGCTGGAAATGCTACAAAAACGCTTTCCCTGGGGTAGGCCTTCACCCATTAAGCTAAAAAACCCACTTTCAGATGATGATGTTGATCCCTTGGATGCTTTTATGGCAGATAAGGTGAAGGTATTTCCCCCCCATATATATTTATACAGAAGGAAAATGGCCCTAAATGGCCCTGAAAAGCTATTCAAAGCTGGAAAAGCTGTAAAAACGCTGTCCCTGGAGGAGGCTCAAAACCATTAAGCTAGAAAAACCCACTTTCAGATGATTTTTGGCGGAGCCCCCAGTGTTACCCATTTGTCCGTTGGTCCATCCGTCTGACCGCGATGAAGCCCGACACGTCAGCCAACGGCCTCGTAACTAACTCGCTTCCGTTGCCACCTGTCGCTCCCTCGCGATCACTCTCCGCCAATTTTTAGCGTCGCAGGCGACGCTGCATCGAACTTGTGATCTCTTGGATGCTTTCACAACTCTCTTGGATGCTTCACAACAGAGAAGGTGAGGGGTAGGGTTATTATTATCGGGTTTCCATCGCAGCTTCTAGGTAGCTCCCTGAGCCAGGGTTTTTATGTTCGGGCTTCCATCGCAGCTTCTAGGTAGCTCCCTAAGCCAGGGTTTTTATTTTTGGGTTTCCATCGCAGCTTCTAGGTATCTCCCTAAGCCAGGGTTTTTATTTTCGGGTTTCCATCGCAGCTTCTAGGTAGCTCCCTAAGCCAGGGTTTTTATTTTTGGGTTTCCATCGCAGCTTCTAGGTATCTCCCTAAGCCAGGGTTTTTATTTTCGGGTTTCCATCGCAGCTTCTAGGTAGCTCCCTAAGCCAGGTTTTTTATTTTCGGGTTTCCATTGCAGCTTCTAGGTATCTCCCTGAGCCAGGTTTTTTATTTTCGGGTTTCCATTGCAGCTTGTAGGTAGCTCCCTAAGCCAGGTTTTTTATTTTTGGGTTTCCATCGCAGCTTCTAGGTAGCTCCCTAAGCCAGCCACTGGGCTGCACTGAATTATTTCAGCACTTCTGGACAGCTGATTATGATTATGACAGCATCAAGGTGCTCCAGGTTGTGCCAGGTTTGTTCCAATAGCCAGTCAGGCGAGCTGCCTAGAAGCTGCCTAGAAGCTGCCTGGAACCTTTGTCAGGCAAGCTGCCTAGAAGCTGCCTAGAACCTTTGTCAGGCGAGCTGCCTAGAAGCTGCCTAGAAGCTGCCTGGCACCTTTGTCAGGCGAGCTGCCTAGAAGCTGCCTAGACCTTTGTCAGGCGAGCTGCCTAGAAGCTGCCTAGACCTTTGTCAGGCGAACTGCCTAGAAGCTGCTGAAAAGAAAAACACTAGTGATGGAGGGAGAGGGGGAGTGTCATCCTACATAGCTTACAATAGCCTGCGTGCCTGCCTGCTTGCTTCCTTGTTGATTGCTTTGTTGGCTTGTTTGTTTGTCTGCCTGCCTGCCTGCCTGCCTGCCTGCCTGCCTGCCTGCCTGCCTGCCTGCCTGCTTGCCTGCCTGCCTGCCTGCCTGCCTGCCTGCCTGCCTGCCTGCCTGCCTGCCTGCCTGCCTGCTTGCTTGCCTGCCTGCCTGCCTGCCTGCTTGCTTGCCTGCCTGCCTGCCTGCCTGCCTGATTGCTTTGTTGCGTGGCAAATTTGTCTATCTCCCTGCTTGCTTGCCTGCTTGCTTGCTTGCTTGCTTGCTTGCTTGCTTGCTTGCTTGCTTGCTTGCTTGCTTGGCTTTTTGTCTATTTGCCTGCTTAATTGCTTGCTTGCTTGCTTGCTTGCTTGCTTGCTTGCTTGCTTGCTTGCTTGCTTGCTTGCTTGCTTGCTTGCTTGCTTGCTTGCTTGCTTGCTTGCTTGCTTGCTTGCTTGCTTGTTGCTTGCTTGCTTGCTTGCTGGCTTGCTTGCTTGCTTGCTTGCTTGCTTGCTTGCTTGCTTGCTTGCTTGCTTGCTTGCTTGCTTGCTTGCTTGTTGATTGCTTCGTTGCTAAACCTCGTGCCTTACGACAAGGCGTACCATTGATTGATTGATTGATTTATTTATTTATTTATTTAAGATGTACTCATTTGTAACATTGATTGATTTATTATATTATACTTATTCGGTGACTACCGTATGCGCAACATGTAATGACAAATGATTTGGCAAACGACCATTTGCCAACGTCGTTTCAGCACGTAAGTGAGCCGGTCCCGGGTCACCGGCGTTTGCCAAGTTTGATTCGCCCACCACCGTTCCGTTGCAAGGATCTGCCCCGAGCCTGGACTACTACATATGGAGGACGATGTCCACCCATACATATCTCACAACAAAAATTTGATGCACTGACCATTCCCCCCCTCCACCCCCCCCCCAAAAAAACATCACCAACATTACTAACGAGGTTGTCAGATTTCCTCAGTCGTTAGCCAGACAGAGCCCTGATTTGGATCATTCCATTTCCAGTCTACGACCAAGAGGAACTGTTTTTTAAAGCATTCCCAAGCAACCTACTTTTAAACATGGAAGAAGGAAATGTAACAAGCAAATTGGAGCTTTGCCAAATGTTTCCAAGTCAAACCTTGAGCAAGTCCCAGACCCAAACCCTTTGCCAAATTAGTTTTGCCACACATTTGTGATCCATGAAATAATGTTAAAAACCACATTTACCAATGTTTATTCTTGCCATTACATGTTGCGCATACGGTACTGCTAGCTCCGGCTTACGCTGTGGTGTCCCAAATTTCACGTCCTGTGAGTGACTGCATTACACGGATGTAACAATTTTAATTTCAATTTCGATTTCAATTATACTTATTGATTATTCATTTATTTATATATGCTTGCCTTGAACTGTCCACAGGCCATCGGTGTGACTGGAGGTGAGGGGACCTCAGTCAGTGTAAAAATGGAGGAGGGGTCAGGCCCCCTTAAAGGTCCTGCATCCAAGGCCCCCCCCTCAGCTGCACTGCTGGCAGGCAAGCCAGGCCTACTACGACAGGGGGCAGGAGGGGGTCCTCGCCCAAAGAAGCGGCTTGGTCTGAGAGCGTTCGCTGTGTCAGAAAGCAGCTCTGATGAGGGTGATGATGATGACGATGAGTCTGAAGATGAAGAGTAGAGGAGGGGGGGGAAGGGAAGGTGAGGAGGGGAGGGGGAGAGAGGGGGGTGAGGAGGGAGAGGGGGGATGGAGGGATGGAGGTGCTTCAGATGGAGGGTGATGATCATGACTATGAGTCAGAATAATGATGAGTAGGAGGGAGGGGGGGGATGGTTGTTGGAGGGAAGGAGAGAGGGGGTGAGGGAGGAGAGAGGGGGGAGGGGAGGGGAGGGAGGGGGAGGGAGGGGGGCTCAGATGAGGGTGATGATCATGACGATGAGTCAGAAGATGAGGTAAGGAGGGAGGGTGGGGAGGGGGGTGGTGGGTGGGGAGGGAGGGGGGGGGGGGGAAGGGAGGGGCTGTGATAGGTGAATGATGATGATGAGTCTGAAGATGAAAAGCAGGTGAGGAGAGAGGCGAGGGAGGGGGGTGGTGGGGGTAGGAGGGGGCTCTGAGATGTAGAATAGTAGGATGAGGAGGTGAGGATGCAAGGGAATGGGGGGGGGGGGGGGGGGGGGGGGGGGGGGGGGGGGGGGGGGGGAGGGGGAGGGAGGGAGGAAGAGGGGCTCTAATGATGGTGATGATGGTGATGAATTGGAGGATGATGAGGCGAGGAGGGAGGCAAGGGAGGGGTCCGGGGTGGGTGGAGAGGGGGTCTGAGTATGGTGAATCGGAGGATGAGGAGGTGAGGAGGAAAGGGAAGGGGTGGGGGGTGGGGGGGGAGCGAGGGAGGGGGAATGAGGGGCTCCTGATGATGATGAGAATGAATTGGAGGATATGAGTGAGAGGGAGGCAAGGGAATGGGGCGGGTGGGGAGGGGGCCTCTGTGATGGTGAATTGCGGAGGATGAGGAGGTGAGGGAGGAAAGGGGAAGGGGGGGGTGGGGGGGGGGGGGGGGGGGGGGGGGGGGGGGGGGGGGGGGGGGGGGGGGGGGGGGGGGGAAGCGAGGGGGGGGAGGAAGAGAGGGGCTCTGATGATGATGATGATAAATTGGAGGATGATGAGGTCAGGGTGCGAGGGTGGGAGGGGGCGTTGTGGTGGTGGGTGGTGGGGGTGGGGGTGGGGTGGGGGATGGAGGGAGGGGCTCTGATGAGGGTGATGATGATGAATCGGAGGATGATGAGGTCAGGGGGGAAGGGATGGCGGGGTGGGAGGGAGGGAGGGGCTCTGATGATGGTGATGATAATGAGGTGAGGGGTGAAGGGAGGGGGGGTGAGAAACAGTTTTTTTTGTTCACCGTCAGAAAACAATAAGTGGAGGCACACCTTGAAAAAGGCTTTGTTTTGGTGTGGGTCTTAAGTTTTGGGTTTTCGTTTGCGCGTTTTTTCTTCGCTTATATTTGTGAGCTCCTGAACAATCCTGGTCCAGAAAGCGAGTTTTGGTCTCATTAATAAAGTAGATCTTGAAGCACCCTTGAACAAGGCTGTGTCTAGGTTGTGTTTTCTTGGCGCTTGTTTTCAGGCATCAGACGATTTTGGGAACAATTTCATCTGGAAGCAGGCTCCAAACGTAGATTTTGGAGCACCCTTGAACAGGCCTGTGTCTAAATTGTGCAGTAACTCTGTATCAAACTTGTCTCAGACCTCTTGGCCCTTGAATCAGGCAAAAGGCGATTTTGTAAATCCCTTCAACATGCTTGTCTCTAAGTTGTGTTTTATTGGCGCTTGTTTTCTCCTCCACTGTGCAGGAGTGGGCCAAAGCAGTCCATGCTGGACCCATTATTAAATCCCTTGAACTAGCTTGTCTCGTCTCTAAGTTGTGTTTTATTGGCGCTTGTTTTCTTCTTCACTGTGCAGAAGTGGGCCAAGGCAGTCAACATTGGCAACAAGAGTAAATCCCTTGAACAAGCTTGTCTCTAACTCGTGTTTTACTCCTGTTTAGTAAACTCCCTATTAAGTATTAACTCCCATCCCCCCCTCCCCACAACACCAACAAACACAACAACACCACAACAAACACCAACACCAACACCAACACCACAAACACCACCAACACCACCAACACCAACAACAAAAACCACAACAACCCAACACCAACACCACCAACAGGCCACCAACACCACTACCACCACTACCACCAACACAAACACCAACACCAACACCACCAACACCAACAACACCCCACACCACTAACCACCACACCACCACACCACCAACGCCATTACACCAACACCAACACCAAAACCACCAACCGCACAACACCACCAACACCACAACACCACCAACCACCACTACCAACCAACACAAACAACCAACACCACCACCAACCAACACCACCAACAGCCACCAACAACACCACAACACCACCAACACCACTAACACAACCCCAACACAACACCACAACAACACCAACAGCCACTACCACCTACAACCGACCACCAACACCACAACCACTCACCACAACCACTAACCGAACCACCAACACCAACAACACCAACACCACCAACACCACCAACACACCACACCACCACGAACCGGACCAACACCACCACACCGACCGAACAACACCAACACACCACTACCACCCACCACCACCAACAACCAACACAACCACCAAGACCACCACACACCAACACCGACACCACACCACCACAGCACACAACAACCAAAACACCAACACCACTACCACCAACACCAACACCACCAACACCACCAACACCACCAACACCAAGACCACTACCACCAACACCAACACCACTTGTGTTTGATTGCCACTTGTTTTCTTCTCCACTGCGCAGGAGTGGGCCAAGGCAGTCAACGCTGGAAAGATGAGTAAAGGCGATAAGTTGGGTCCCGCGGATCACTCTAAGGTGCGTTCAACAATGAGACTAAACACTACATTGGCCAACCAACCAACCATCCAACCAACCAACCAACCAACCATCTAACCAACCAACCAACCAACAACCAACCAACCAACCAACCAACCAACCAACCAACACACCAACACTCCAACACACCAACACACCAACACACCATCACACCAACACACCAACACACACACCAACCAACACACCAACACACCAACCACACTACTCACACCCACACCACTCTAACCCACTCAACTCACCCACACCACTCACACCACTCACACCCACACCACTCACACCCACACCACTCACATCCACACCACTCACACCCACACCACTCACACCACTCACACCCACACCACTCACACCCACACCACTCAACACCCACACCACCGTACACACCACACACCCACACCACTCACAAACCCACAACCACTCAAAACACCCACACATACACACTTCAAATCATTACATTCTCTTCCTAATGAGTTTTTCTAAACCACCACCCTATCAGCATTGCATAACGCCCCCCGCCCCCCCCCCCCCCCCCCCACACATCACAACACACACCTACACAATTCCCACTCCCACCCCACATACCCCCACCCTACCCCCCCCCCCCCCCCCCCACACACACACACATTACCCCACACACAACCCACGCCACCCACATACCACCCACCACCATCCGTTCCCCCTTCCCCCTGACTCCTCTCTCTTCCACTCATTCACCCTCTATTAACTACAGTCACTTCAAAAGATGTTTCTCAGCCAACCTCCTGCCCCTCCCAACTCCCGCCCCCCCCCCCCCCCCCCCCCCACCCCCCCCCCCCCCCCCAGCACCCTCACACACTACCCCAGTCCCACCCCCCCCACACACCCACACACATCCGTGCCGCCCCCTGCCCCTGACTCCTCTACCCCCTTCTCTCCCCCGGGTCCAATCAACTACATTCCACTTTCCGACAGACCTCTACAAAGAGAGACTGACTTGCATCCTCCAACTCCCCCCAACCCAACCCCACCCCTGCACACACCCCACACACATCACCATCCGTTCCCCCCCTGCCCCCTGCCTTCCCTACCTCTCTCCATTTTCTCCCTCCAGATCAACTACCTTCTCTGAACGAACTTCTACATAGAGAGCCTGCCGCTTCACTCCCCCCACCCCCGAACTCCCCACTGCCCCCCACCACCCCCCCCCCCCCCCCCCCCCACCCCCCCACCCCACCCCACGCACCCACCCCCCCCCACCCCCCACCCCACCGCCCCCACCCTCACCCCCACCACCACACACCCCACGCACCACTTGCCCCCCTCCCCCCCCCCATTCCCAACCATCCCATCCCCCCCTCGCCGACAAACCACACCTACCCCCCCTCCCTACACCCCTCTCCTCTACCTTCCCCCCTTCCAGAATCAATTTACATTCAGTTCAAAATAACTTGTACATATAGATCCTGCCTCCTCCCCCCCCCCCCATCAACCCCTCCTCCCCCACCCCCTCAAACTCCCCCTCCAACTCCACTACCCACTCCCTTCCCCCCCTCCGCCCTGACTCCTCTACGGTCCCACCCTCCAGATTCAACTAAATCGTTCCAAAAGAAAACTGCTTACATCGACAGCCTGCCTGCTTCAACTCCCCCCCACCCCCCCCCCACCCAACCACCAAACACCCCAAACCCCCCCCACCCCCCCACCCCCCCCCCCCCCCTCCCTAACCCTGACTCTTACCCTTCCCCCCCTCCAGATCAACTACATCCAGTTCCAAAAGAACTTCTACATATAGAGCACACCACCCCCACACCCTCCCCAATCCCACCACCCACACCCCACCACCACCACCCTCCCTGCCCCCAGCCCCTCTACCCGGTCCCCCCCTCCAGATCAAACTAATCCAGATCGAAAGAACTTCTGCACAGACAGCTTCCTCTCCAAATCCCCTCCCCCCCATCCCCCCCCAGCCCACAACCAATACCCACCCACCCCCACCCACCCACCCCCTCTCTGCCCCAGGACACCCCTCTACCCTGCCCCTCCCTCCAGATCAACTACATCCCTCGAAAGAACTTCTGCATAGACAGCCTGCCTCCGCAACTCCCTCCCCCCAAATCCCACCAACCCATCCCCCCACCCCCACCACCACCCCCCTCCCTGCCCCAGACCCCTATTACCCTTCCCCTCCCTCCAGATCAAAACTAATCCAGTTCCGAAAGAATCTGCATAGAAAGCTTGCCTCCGCCAAAACTCCCTCCCCCCAATCCCCCCAATCCCCCAACCCAGCCCACCCCACCCCACCACCCAACCACCTCTCTGCCCCCAGACCCCTCTACCCTTTCCCTCCCTCCAGATCAACTACATCCAGTTCCGAAAGAACTTCTACATAGACAGCCTGCCTCCTCCAACTCCCTCCCCCCATCCCCCACATCCCCCAATACCCAAAACCATCCCCCCCCAACACCCCCCCCACACCCCCCACCACCCCAACCCCCACCCCCCCCCCCCCCCCCCCCCCCCCCCTGAACCCTGGACCAGACCCTGGACCCCTCTACCTGTCCCCCATCCAGATCAACTTACATCCAGTTCCGAAAGAAAAGAATTCTAATAATGACAGCCTGCCTCCTCCAACTCCCTCCTCCCCATCCCCACCATCCCCCAAACACATCCCAAAAAACAACAACCTCACACCAAACCTCCCTGCCACCACTGCCCCTTACCACTGCAACTCAACAGCCCCCATTCCCCCAAATACCCCCCCACCCATCCCCCCACCACCCCCCTCCCTGCCCCCTGACCATGCCCCTCTACCCATGTACCCCCCTCCAGATCAACTACATCCAGTTCCGAAAGAACTTCTACATAGAGAGCACGGAGTCCTCTCGCTTAACTCCGGAGGAGGTGGCTGAGCTAAGGGCTGAACTAGATGGTATTAAGGTGAGACCCCCCAGGGTTTAGGGGTATTTTAGGGTTTATTGGGTATTTAGGGTTTAGCCTTTAACGCTAGATCCTCAACCCTAAATAAACCCAACCCCTTAATTCCAGAGGAGGTGGCGACCCCCCCACTCTATTATTATATTATTATATTATATTATATTATATTATGTTATATTATATTATATTATATTATATTAGATTAGATCATATTATATTATATTATATTATATTATATTATATTATATTATATTATATTATTATATTATTATATTAGTATTGCTCAGGGCTGAACTAGATGGTATTGGCCGACCCCACCACCCCCCTGCGCACGTTCACCCAAGCTGGCCTAAGCAATAAGGTGCTGGAGGTGTTTACCCCATCCCCCCCCCAACCCCCACCCCACCCCTCATACCCCCAATCCCGACCCCTTGCCACCCCTCCCTCTCTTCCTTACAGGTCCGAGGTGCCGACCCCCCCCACCCCCTGCGCACCTTCACCCAAGCTGGCCTGAGCAATAAGGTGCTGGAGGTGTTTACCCCATCCCCCCCCCACACACCCCCACCCCACCCCACCCCACCCCACCCCACCCCACATACCCCCAATCCGGACCCCTTGCCACCCCTCCCTCTCTTCCTACAGGTCCGAGGTGCCGACCCCCCCCACCCCCTGCGCACCTTCACCCAAGCTGGCCTGAGCAAGAAGGAGCTGGAGGTGTTAACCTCATCCCCCACCCCACATACCCCCCCCCCCCCACCCTCCTCCGCACCCACCCACCCCACCCCCCTGCACACCTTCACCCAAGCTGGCCTAAGCAATAAGGTGCTGGAGTTATCAACCCCTCCCCCCCACACCCCATCCCCCCCCACACCCCCACATACCCATCACATACCCCCACCCCAACCCCTTGCCACCCCTCCCCCTCTTCCTAACAGGTCCGAGGTGCCGACCCCCCACCCCCCCTGCATAACTTCACCCAAGCTGGCCTGAGCAATAAGGTGCTGGAGTTGTCGACCCCATCCCCCCCCACACCCCCACATACCCATCACATATCCCCACCCCCAACCCCCTTGCCACCCCTCCCCCTCTTCCTTAAAGGTCCGTGGTGCCGACCCCCCCACCCCCCTGCGCACCTTCACCCAAGCTGGCCTAAGCAATAAGGTGCTGGAAGTTTTGAAGAAGAACGGGTTTGAGAAACCGTTGTCAATTCAGGCTCAGTCTCTTCCCATCATCATGGCTGGAAGGTGAGGTGATGAGAGTGTGTGTGGGTTGGGGGTGTGTGGGTTGGGTGTGGGTGTGAGTGTGGGGGGGGTATGTGGGTGTTTGGGTGGAGGGGCTCAGTCTCGACCCATCATCATGGCTGGAAGGTGAGGTGAAGGAAGTGCGTGTGGGTTGGGTGTGGGGGGGTTGGGTGTGTGTGTGTGGGCGGGGGTATGTGGGTGTGTGTGGGGGGGGGTATGTGGGTGTTTGGGTGGAGGGGCTCAGTCTCGACCCATCATCATAGCTGGAAGGTGAGGTGAAGGGAGTGCGTGTGCGTGTGTGTTTTTCTATTTGTGTGTGTGTGGTGGTAGGGTTTGGGTTTTGCATGGTGGTAGTGGTGGTGGTGGTAGGACCTTTAACCTCCATCTAATCTGCTACTCCCCCCCCCCTTCTCTCCCCCCTCTCCCCCCCCCCCCCCCCCCCCCCCACCCCCCCTCTCCCCCCCCCCCCCCCCTCTCCCCTCTCCCCCTACCCAATTCCCGCCCCATACACAACCAAACCAAACAACAACCAACCAACCAACCAACCACCAACCAACCAACCAACCAACCCCTCGTACTCTCCAGGGACTGCATTGGCATTGCCAAAACAGGCTCAGGCAAGACTCTGGCCTTTGTCCTCCCCATGATGCGTCACATCAAGGACCAGCCCCCCTTAATGCAAGGGGAGGGGCCGATAGCCCTTGTCATGGCCCCAACACGCGAGCTGGTGCAGCAAATTGCTAAGGTGGGTGGGAGAGAGGGAGGGGGTGGGGTGGGGGTGGGTATGAGGGAGAAAGGTGGGGGGTGGGGGCTAATGGATGGGGGTGAGGTGGGGGGGTGGGGGAGAGGGGGCGGTAGCACTGCTTGTGGCCCCAACAGGCGAGCTGGTGCAGCAAATCGCTAAGGTGGGTGGGAAGGGTGGGGTGGGGGTTACCACCCACCCACCACCTTCCTACATTTCGCTGAGTTCGAACGACCCCCTGTCCTTTTCTGTCATCTTCCCTTGCAGGAGATCCCTGGCATCTTCCCTTGCAGGAGATCAAGCGCTTTGCCAAGCCTTTGCACATGAACTGTGTGGCGGTCTCTGGTGGCTCTGGTGTGGAAGGAGCTAGCTACACACCACATACCCACCCACCAGCCACCTACCCACCACTACTCACCACCTACATCATCATCCCTTGTTGCAGGAGATCAAGCGCTTTGCCAAGCCTTTGCACATTAACTGTGTGGCTGTGTTTGGTGGCTCTGGTGTGTAAGGAGCTACCTACCCACCACCTACCCACCCACCAGCCACTTAACCACCACTACTCACCACCCACCCACCAGCTACCTACCCACCACCTCCCTACAGTTCGCTGAGATCGATCGCTCCCCTGTCCTTTTCTGTCATCTTCCCTTGTTGCAGGAGATCAAGCGCTTTGCCAAGCCTTCGGACATTAACTGTGTGGCTGTCGTTGGTGGCTCTGGTGTGGAAGGAGCTAGCTACACACCACATACCCACCCACCAGCCACCTACCCACCACTACTCACCACCTACATCATCATCCCTTGTTGCAGGAGATCAAGCGCTTTGCCAAGCCTTTGCACATTAACTGTGTGGCTGTGTTTGGTGGCTCTGGTGTGTAAGGAGCTACGTACCCACCACCTACCCACCCACTAGCCACTTAACCACCACTACTCACCACCCACCCACCAGCTACCTACCCACCACCTCCCTACAGTTCGCTGAGATCGAACGCTCCCCTGTCCTTTTCTGTCATCTTCCCTTGTTGCAGGAGATCAAGCGCTCTGCCAAGCCTTGGACATGAACTGTGTGGCTGTCGTTAGTGGCTGTTGTGTGTAATGAGCTACCTACCCACCAGCCACCAGCCACCTACCCACCAGTCACCTCCATCATCATCCCTTGTTGCAGGAGATCAAGCGCTTTGCCAAGCCTTTGGACATGAACTGTGTGGCTGTCTTTGGTGGCTCGGGGGTTGCCAACCAAATTAGTGAGCTCAAGCGAGGTGCTGAGGTGGTTTCGTGCACGCCTGGCAGGATGATTGACCTGCTGGTTACTTCAGGAGGTGAGGTGGGAAGTGGGGGTGAGGTGTGGTGGGGGTAAGGTGGTCTGAGAAGGGCAAGCTACTGATCTTCTTGACCAGCAAGGTGTGTGTGTTGGTGGAGTGGTATGAGAAGGGCACGCTCCTTATCGCCTTGAGCCGTAAGGTGCGCTTGTTGTTCACTCCATTCTCACACCCACCAGCCACCTACCCACCACTACTCACCACCTACATCATCATCCCTTGTTGCAGGAGATCAAGCGCTTTGCCAAGCCTTTGCACATTAACTGTGTGGCTGTGTTTGGTGGCTCTGGTGTGTAAGGAGCTACGTACCCACCACCTACCCACCCACTAGCCACTTAACCACCACTACTCACCACCCACCCACCAGCTACCTACCCACCACCTCCCTACAGTTCGCTGAGATCGAACGCTCCCCTGTCCTTTTCTGTCATCTTCCCTTGTTGCAGGAGATCAAGCGCTCTGCCAAGCCTTGGACATGAACTGTGTGGCTGTCGTTAGTGGCTGTTGTGTGTAATGAGCTACCTACCCACCAGCCACCAGCCACCTACCCACCAGTCACCTCCATCATCATCCCTTGTTGCAGGAGATCAAGCGCTTTGCCAAGCCTTTGGACATGAACTGTGTGGCTGTCTTTGGTGGCTCGGGGGTTGCCAACCAAATTAGTGAGCTCAAGCGAGGTGCTGAGGTGGTTTCGTGCACGCCTGGCAGGATGATTGACCTGCTGGTTACTTCAGGAGGTGAGGTGGGAAGTGGGGGTGAGGTGTGGTGGGGGTAAGGTGGTGTGGTGGTGAGGTGGCGTGGGGCTGAGGTGGTTTCGTGCACGCCTGGCAGGATGATTAACCTGCTGGTTACTTCAGGAGGTGAGGTGTGGCGTGGGGCTGATGTGAAGTGGGGGTGAGGTGTAGCGTGGGGGTGAGGTGGCGTGGGGATGAGGTGGCATGGGGGTGAGGTTACTTGGGGCTGGAGTGGTGTCCTGCACTCTGATGATTGACCTGCTGGTAACTTCAGGAGGTGAGGTGTGGCGTGGGGGTGAGGTGTGAAGTGGGGGTGAGGTGTAGAGCGGGGGTGAGGTGGCGTGGGGATGAGGTGGCATGGGGGGTGAGGTGACTTGGGGCTGGAGTGGTGTCCTGCACTCTGATGATTGACCTGCTGGTTACTTCAGGAGGTGAGTTGTGGCGTGGGGCTGATGTGAAGTGGGGGTGAGGTGTAGCGTGGGGGTGAGGTGGCGTGGGGATGAGGTGGCATGGGGGTGAGGTGACTTGGGGCTGGAGTGGTGTCCTGCACTCTGATGATTGACCTGCTGGTTACTTCAGGAGGTGAGGTGTAGAGTGGGGGTGATGTGACGTGGGGGTGATGTGTAGAGTGGGGGTGGGGTGTGGAGTGGGGCTGATGTGAAGTGGGGGTGAGGTGTGGAGTGGGGTGAGGTGGCGTGGGGCTGGAGTGGCGTCCTGCACTCTGATGATTGACCTGCTGGTTACTTGAGGAGGTGAGATGGATTTGTTTTGACTGAACCCTTTGTTTGTTCTGAATCCTAACTTTGTAACCCGAAACCCTGCAGCCTACCCCTTGATGACTTGCTGGTTACTTCAGGAGGTGTGGTGTGGCGTGGGGCTGATGTGAAGTGGGGAGAAGTGGTGTGGGGGTGAGGTGGCGTGGGGCTGAAGTGGTGTCCTGCACTCTGGCAGGATGATTGACCTGCTGGTTACTTCAGGAGGTGAGGTGCGGTGTGGGGGTGATGTGAAGTGGGGGTAAGGTGGTGTGCGGGTTAAGTGGCGTTGGGCTGAAGTGGTGTCCTGCACTCTGGCAGGATGATTGACCTGCTGGTTACTTCAGGAGGTGAGGCGAATTTGTTTTGACCGATCCCTTTGTTTTGACTGAACCCTAACTTTTGAACCCTTAAACCAAAGCCCTAAACCCTCTAGTGACCAGCTACATCAGGACGTGAGGTTATATTTTGTAACCCTAACCTAACCCTGTATTTCTCCTTAACCCTAAATCCTGATATTTTGCCTGCTTGCTACATCAGGAGGTGCTGCAGATTTAGACCCTAACCTAACCTATATTCCTCCTAAACCCTAAACCTTGATATCTCCTGCTTGCTACATCAGGAGGTGCGGCAGATTTAGACCCTAACCTAACCCTATATTCCTCCTAAAACCTAAACCCTGATAATTTCCTGCTTGCTACATCAGGAGGTGCGGCGGGGTGCCTAGATATTCACTTGCTTATATTGTTGCTTGCTGGTTTTCCTGCTTGCCTGCCTGCTTGCCTTCCTGCCTGCCTGCCTGCCTGCCTGCCTGCCTGCCTGCCTGCCTGCCTGCCTGCCTGCCTGCCTGTCGTCTTGCCTGCCGTCTTGCCTGCCTGCCTGCCCGATTGCCTGCCTGCTTGCCTGATTGCTTACTGGCCTGATTGCTTGCTTGTCTGATTCTTATTGCTTACTGGCCTGGTCACTTAATTGAGTGCTAGCCCGCCCACCTGCCCGCTTGCTTGCTTGCTTGCTTGCTTGCTTGCCTGCCTGCCTGCCTGCCTGCCTGCCTGCCTGCCTGCCTGCCTGCCTGCCTGCCTGCTTTCCTCCTTGGTTTTCTATGACTCACAGTCGTGCATGCTTCATGACCCCCCTCTCCCCCCACCCCCACCCCTACCCCACCCACCCCAACCAGGTAAGATCACCAACCTCCGGCGTGTGACCTACCTAGTGCTCGATGAAGCAGATCGCATGTTTGACATGGGTTTCGAGCCTCAGATCATGAGGACTGTGCAGAACATCCGACCTGACAGGCAGACGGTCATGTTCAGTGCGACCTTCCCTCGACAAGTGGAAGTGCTGGCTAGGAAGGTTCTTATAAACCCCTTAGAGATTCAGGTGAGGGGGAGGGGGAATTGAAGTGCTGGCTAGGAATGTGCTGATAAACCCCTTCGATATTCAGGTGTGTGGGAGGGGGAATTGAAGTGCTGGCTAGGAATATGCTGATGTAGGTGTGGGGGAGAGGAAATTGAAGTGCTGGCTAGGAATGTGCTGATGTAGGTGTAGGGGAGGGGGAATTGAAGTGCTGGCTAGGAATGTGCGGATTTAGGTGAAGGTGAGGGGGCAGTGTGTGTGGGGGGTGGTGGTGGGGTGGGGGTGGGGGCAGGCTAGCATGAGATGCTGGATAGGAAGGTCCTGATCAACCCCTTAATGATTCAGGTGAGTGGGAGGGGGGCAGGTTGGGGGTTGGGGTGGGGGCAGGGGTGGTGTATGTGATGTGGGGTGGAGGTCTATATATATGTCGGTATCTGTTTGGAGCTGCCAGCATCTGTCACTATCTGTCAGGCGCTGCCAGTATCTGCCAGCATCTGTCAGAATCCGACAGGAGCTGCCAGTATCTGCCAGCATCTGTCAGAATCCGACAGGAGCTGCCAGTATCTGCCAGCATCTGTCAGAATCCGACTGGAGCTGCCAGTATTTGTCAGCATCTGTCAGGCGCTGCCAGTTCCTCTCAGATCCTCACAGAGCCTGTCAGTTAGATAGTCAGTCAGTTAGTTAGTTTGTTAGTTAGTTAGTAAGATAGATACTTAGATAGTTGGTTCCTCCCAGTTTCTCACAGATCCTGTTAGTTAAACTTGAAGGGTATGGGTATAAATACCTAAGTTTTATATCCCCGCTCAGTTTCTATCACTAGAAAATTCCTTGGTAAAAATACCAATGCCTGGCCCCAGCCCCCCCGAAGTTAGTTGACACTTCAAAAGTACCTACTTCCATTTCCTGTCGTTTCTATTTTTGCGACCCTTTTATCCGTCTCAGTCCTTTTCAGATTGTTTCATGTTGTTTCAAGCTTCCTACTTATTTCCTGTCGTTCTCATTCGTGCTATCTTTTTATGTCTGTCTCTGTCAATTTCATGTTGTTTCAAGCTTCCTACTTCCATTTCCTGTCGCTTCCAACCGTGCCATCTTTTTGTATCCGTCTTAGTCCGTTTCAGGATGTTGCATGTTGTTTCTCGCCTCACTACATCCATTCCCTGTCCCGTTTCCATTCGTGCTATCTTTTTTATCTGTCTCTATCTGGGTTTTTTCCGTTTCAGGTTGTTTCAAGCTTCCTACTTCCACTTCTTTACGTTCCCATTCGTGCCATCTTATTTTCTCCGTCGCTGTCCATTGTAGGTGGATTCATGTTGATACAAGCTTCCTACTTCCATTTCCTGCCGTTCCCATATCTTTGTGTATCAGGTTGTGTCCGTTTCAGGTTGGAGTTCGCATTGACTAGCTAGTGGAGCTCCGACCCAAAATCCACAAACCTCAAACTTAAATCCTAAACCCTAAACCCTAAACCTTAAACCTATTTCAGGTTGGAGGTTGCAGTGTTGTAAACACAGACATGGACCCGACCCTAAACCCTAAACCCTAAATTATAAACCTGTTTCAGGTTGGAGGCCGCAGTGTTGTACACACGGATATCGACCAGCAGGTGGAGCTCTGACCCGCAATCCTAAATCATCAATCCTAAACCCATTTCAGGTTGCAGTGTTGTTAACACAGACATTGGCCCGACCTTAAACCCTGAACCCTAAACCCTAAATTTGAAATCCTAAACCCAATTCAAATTGGAGGCCGCAGTGTTGTAAACACGGACATCGACCAGCTAGTGGAGCTCCCTGGGTTAAGGGTTTAGACCCGCAACCCAGGGTTTAGGGTTTTGACCCGCAACCCTAAACCGTCAATCCTAAACTCTAAATTTGAAATCCAAAATCCAATTCAGGTCGGAGGTCGCAGTGTTGTTAACACAGACATGGGCCCGACCTTCAAACCCTAAACCCTAAACCCTAAATTTGAAATACGAAACCCAATTCAGGTCAGAGGTCGCAGTTTTGTTAAGACGGACATGGGCCCGACCTTCAAACCCTAAACCCTAAACCCTAAATTTGAAATCCGAAACCCAATTCAGGTCGGAGGTCGCAGTGTTGTTAACACGGACATCGACCAGCTAGTCGAGATCCGACCAGAGGCAGACCGCTTCTTGCGATTACTTGAGCTGTTGGGGGAGTGGTACGAAAAAGGAAAGCTACTGATCTTCTTGAACAGCAAGGTGTGTGTGTTGGGGTAGTGTGGTATTAGAAGGGCATGCTACTTTTTGGGGGGGTGGGGGTGGGGGTGGGGCAGAAAGGTATGATTGTTGGGGGAGTGGTATGAAAAGGGAAAGCTACTGATCTCCTTGAACAGCAAGGTGTGTGTGTTGGGGTAGTGTGGTATTAGAAGGGCATACCCCTTTTTTTTGGGGGGGGGGGGGGGGGGGGGGGGAAGAAAGGTATGAGTGTTGGGGGAGTGGTACGAAAAGGGAAAGCTACTGATCTTCTTGAACAGCAAGGTGTATGTGTTGGTGGAGTGTGGTGTTTGTCCAGAAAGGTGTGTGTGCTGGTCGAGTGTGGTGTTTGGCCAGAAAGGTGTGTGTGTTGGTGGAGTTATGTGTTTGGCCAGAAAGGTGTGTGTGTTGGTAGAGTGGTATGAGAAAGTCAAGCTACTCATAGTTTTGGCCAGAAAGGTGTGTGTGTGTTTGGGAAGTGGTATGAGAAGAGCACACTAATCTGTTTGCCCAGAAAGGTTTGTGTGTGTTTGGGGAGTGGTACGAAAAGGAAAAGCTACTTATCTTCTTCAGCTGCAAGGTGTGTGTTGGTGGAGTGGTATGAAAAGGGCAAGCTACTGACAGTTTGGAATAGCAAGGTGTGTGTGTGTGTGTGTGTTGGTGGAGTGGTATGAGAAGGGCAAGCTACTGACAGTTTTGAATAGCAAGGTGTGTGTGTGTGTGTGTGTTGGTGGAGTGGTATGAGAAGGGCAAGCTACCGACAGTTTTGAATAGTAAGGTGTGTGTGTGTGTTGGTGGAGTGGTATGAGAAGGGCAAGCTACTGACAGTTTTGAATAGCAAGGTGTGTGTGTGTTGGTGGAGTGGTATGAGAAGGGCAAGCTACTGACAGTTTTGAATAGCAAGGTGTGTGTGTGTGTGTTGGTGGAGTGGTATGAGAAGGGCAAGCTACTGACAGTTTTGAATAGCAAGGTTTGTGTGTGTTGATGGAGTGGTGTGAGAAGGGCAAGCTACTGAAAGTTTTGAATAGCAAGGTGTGTGTGTGTGTTGGTGGAGTGGTATGAGAAGGGCAAGCTGCTGATAGTTTTGACTAGCAAGGTGTGTGTGTGTTGGTGGAGTGGTATGAGAAGGGCAAGCTACTGATAATTTTGAATAGCAAGGTGTGTGTATTGGTCGAATGCTTTGAGAAGGGCAAGCTCCTTATTTGTTTGGCAAGGAAGGTGTGAGTGTTGGTGGAGTGGTGCGAAAAGGGAAAGCTGCTGATCTCATTGAACAGCAAGGTTAGTGTGTTGGGGTAGTGGTGCGAAAAGGGAAAGCTGCTGATCTTATTAAATAGCAAGGTTTGTGTGTTGGTGTAGTGGTACGAAAAGGGAAAGCTGCTGATCTTCTAAAACAGCAACGTGAGTGGGGGGGGGGGGGGGGGGGGGGGGAAGAAAGGTATGAGTGTTGGGGGAGTGGTACGAAAAGGGAAAGCTACTGATCTTCTTGAACAGCAAGGTGTATGTGTTGGTGGAGTGTGGTGTTTGTCCAGAAAGGTGTGTGTGCTGGTCGAGTGTGGTGTTTGGCCAGAAAGGTGTGTGTGTTGGTGGAGTTATGTGTTTGGCCAGAAAGGTGTGTGTGTTGGTAGAGTGGTATGAGAAAGTCAAGCTACTCATAGTTTTGGCCAGAAAGGTGTGTGTGTGTTTGGGAAGTGGTATGAGAAGAGCACACTAATCTGTTTGCCCAGAAAGGTTTGTGTGTGTTTGGGGAGGTGGTACGAAAGGAAAAGCTACTTATCTTCTTCAGCTGCAAGGTGTGTGTTGGTGGAGTGGTATGAAAAGGGCAAGCTACTGACAGTTTGGAATAGCAAGGTGTGTGTGTGTGTGGTGTTGGTGGAGTGGTATGAGAAGGGCAAGCTACTGACAGTTTTGAATAGCAAGGTGTGTGTGTGTGTGTGTGTTGGTGGAGTGGTATGAGAAGGGCAAGCTACCGACAGTTTTGAATAGTAAGGTGTGTGTGTGTGTTGGTGGAGTGGTATGAGAAGGGCAAGCTACTGACAGTTTTGAATAGCAAGGTGTGTGTGTGTTGGTGGAGTGGTATGAGAAGGGCAAGCTACTGACAGTTTTGAATAGCAAGGTGTGTGTGTGTGTGTTGGTGGAGTGGTATGAGAAGGGCAAGCTACTGACAGTTTTGAATAGCAAGGTTTGTGTGTGTTGATGGAGTGGTGTGAGAAGGGCAAGCTACTGAAAGTTTTGACTAGCAAGGTGTGTGTGTGTGTTGGTGGAGTGGTATGAGAAGGGCAAGCTGCCGATAGTTTTGACTAGCAAGGTGTGTGTGTGTTGGTGGAGTGGTATGAGAAGGGCAAGCTACTGATAATTTTGAATAGCAAGGTGTGTGTATTGGTCGAATGCTTTGAGAAGGGCAAGCTCCTTATTTGTTTGGCAAGGAAGGTGTGAGTGTTGGTGGAGTGGTGCGAAAAGGGAAAGCTGCTGATCTCATTGAACAGCAAGGTTAGTGTGTTGGGGTAGTGGTGCGAAAAGGGAAAGCTGCTGATCTTATTAAATAGCAAGGTTTGTGTGTTGGTGTAGTGGTACGAAAAGGGAAAGCTGCTGATCTTCTAAAACAGCAACGTGAGTGGGGGGGGGGGGGGGGGGGGGGGGGGGGGGGGGAAGAAAGGTATGAGTGTTGGGGGAGTGGTACGAAAAGGGAAAGCTACTGATCTTCTTGAACAGCAAGGTGTATGTGTTGGTGGAGTGTGGTGTTTGTCCAGAAAGGTGTGTGTGCTGGTCGAGTGTGGTGTTTGGCCAGAAAGGTGTGTGTGGTTGGTGGAGTTATGTGTTTGGCCAGAAGGTGTGTGTGTTGTAGAGTGGTATGAGAAGTCAAGCTACTCATTAGTTTTGGCCAGAAGGTGTGTGTGTGTTTGGGGAAGTGGATATGAGAAGAGCACACTAATCTGTTTGACCAGAAAGGTTTGTGTGGTGTTTGGGAGTAGTGGTACGACAAGGAAAAGCACTTATCTTCTTCAGCTGCACGGTGTGTGTTGGTGGAGTGGTCTGAAAAGGGCAAGATACGGACAGTTTGGAATAGCAAGGTGTGTGTGTGGTGTGTGTGTTGGTGGAGTTTGGTATGAGAGGGCAAGCTACTGACAGTTTTGAATAGCAAGGTGGTGTGTGTTGTGTGTGGTTTGGTGGAGTGGTATGAGAAGGGCAAGCTACCGACAGTTGAATAGTAAGGTGTGTGTGTGTTGTGAGTGGAGGGTATGAGAAGGGCAAGCTCTGACAGTTTGAATAGCAAGGTGTGTGGGTGTTGGTGGCGTGGTATGAGACGGGCACGCTACGGACAGTTTTGAATATGCCAAGGGGTGTGTGTGTGTGTTTTGGTGGAGTGAGTGAGAAGGGCAGCTACTGAAAGTTTTGAATAGCAAGGTGTGTGTGTGTGTTGGTGGATGGGTATGAGAGGGCAAGCTACGACATTCTGGGAATAGCAGTGGTTGTGTGTGTGTTGGTTGGAGGGTGGTTGAGAAGGGCCAAGCTGCTGATAATTTGACTAGCAAGTGTGTGTGGGGGTATGTTTGGTGGAGTGGTATGAGCAAGGGGCAGAATGATAATTTTGTAGTAGCACAGGGTGTGTATTGGCTTCGAAGCTTGAGAATGGGCAGCTCTTATTTGTTTAGGCCAGGAAGGGGGTCGGAGTGTTGGTGGTGAGTAGGTGCGAAAAGGGAAAGCTGCTGATCTCATTGAACAGCAAGGTTAGTGTGTTGGGGTAGTGGTGCGAAAAGGGAAAGCTGCTGATCTTATTAAATAGCAAGGTTTGTGTGTTGGTGTAGTGGTACGAAAAGGGAAAGCTGCTGATCTTCTAAAACAGCAACGTGAGTGTGTTGGTGGAGTGCTTTGAGAAGGGCAAGCACAGCTACTTACATGTTTTGCCAGAAAGGTGTGTGCGTGTGTGTGTTGGGGGAGTGGTACGAGAAGGGAAAGCGACTAATCTTCTTGAACAGCAAGGTGTGTGTGTTGGGGGAGTTGTGGTATGGTATTTGAAGGGGCATGCTCCTTATCGTCTGGACAGCAAGGGTGTTTGTTTTTCTTTTGTGTGGTGGAGAGAGGTATGAGAAAGTCAAGCTACTCCTATTTTTGGTCAGAAAGGTGTGAGTGTGTTGGTGGTGGATTAGAAGGGCATTGCTCCTTATTTTCTTGAACGAAAGGGGGTGTGTGTTGGGGGGGAGTGTGTATTATACGGGCGATGCTCTTATTCTTGACAGCCAAGGTTTGTGGTGTTGGGTGGAGTGTTGTATAGAAGGGCATGCCTCATATCTCTAGAACAGCAAGGTGTTTGTTGGTGGAGAGGTATGGAAGTCAACGTATTCATATTGTGGTTCAGAAAGGGTCTGTGTGAGTGTGTTGGTGGAGTGGAATTAGAAGGGCATGCTCCTTATCTTCTTGAACAGCAAGGTGTGTGTGTTGGGGGAGTGTGGTATTAGAAGGGCATGCTCCTTATCTTCTTGAACAGCAAGGTTTGTGTGTTGGGGGAGTGTGGTATTAGAAGGGCATGCTCCTTATCTTCTTGAACAGCAAGGTGTGTGTTGGTGGAGAGGTATGAGAAAGTCAAGCTACTCCTATTTTTGGTCAGAAAGGTGTGAGTGTGTTGGTGGAGTGGTATTAGAAGGGCCTGACTCCTTTCTGTTTGGCCACAGGTGTTGTGTGGTGGGAGTCGAGGTGTGTGAAGGGCATGCTAGTGAATGTACTTCTTGCCCAGAATGCATTCAAGGGGGGAGGGTGTGTGGTGTGTTATTGAGTCCTTATTTACGTCATTTTTTCTTCATGCTTTGGGTTGTGTTGTGTGTTGTGTGTGTTGTGTGTTGTGATATTTTGTAATTTATTGCTATTCTTTTTTGTTTTTTTTTTTTTGTGGATTAATTCATTGTTAATTATAATTGTTTTTTGTTTATTTTTTATTTTGTTAGTACGTGTTGGTTGAGTGTGGAATTATAAGGGTATGCTCCTTATCTGTTTGGACAGAAAGGTGTGTGTGTTAGTGGAGTGGTCTGAGAAGGGCAAGCTACTGATCTTCTTGACCAGCAAGGTGTGTGTGTTGGTGGAGTGGTATGAGAAGGGCACGCTCCTTATCGCCTTGAGCCGTTAAGGTGTGCGTTGTTGTTGTCACTCGACATTTCTCACACTAACAGTGTGTCCTCGTCCTAATCCTAGCCTTTAACCTCATCCTGATTCAAAGCCTTATCCTTATCCTTATCCTTATCCCTTATCCTTATCCTTATCCTTATCCTTATCCATATCCTAATCCGCATCCGCATCCACATCCACATCCGCATCCTTACCCACAACACAACACAACACAACGAAATTCACCTCATTTCAACCACACCCAAAGGAGAAATGCGACAACTTATTCCGAGACTTGTTGAAGGGCAGCTACCAAAAACAAACTATGTGACCCAACCCAAACCAACTCAAACCAAGCCAAACCAACCCACCCCAACTAAATACACCTTATCTCAAACACACTCAAAGGAGAAATGCGACACCTTATTCCAAGACTTGCTGAAGTATGGCTCCCCCCCCCCCAAAAAAAAGTTCAACCCACCCCACCCCCAATACAACCCATCCCAACTCAATACACCTCATCTCAACCACACTCAAAAGAGAAATGCAACACCTTACAAAGACAAAAACTCAAAACAAAACAACAGCACCACCACTCAAAATAATGTGTCCCAACCCGAACCAACCTAAACCAAACCAACACAACTCAATTCACCTCATCTCAACCACACCCAAAGGAGAAATGTGACACCTTATTCCGAGACTTGTTGAAGCATGGCTACCAAACTCAAAATGAACCCAAACAAAACAATGTGACCCGACCTTAACCAACTCAAAACAAGCCAAGCCACCCCACCCCGACTCAGTTCACCTCATCTCAACCACACTCAAAAGAGAAATGTGACACCTCATTCCGAAACTTGCTGAAGTACGGCCAAAAAACTCCCCCCCCCCCCCCCCCCCCCCCCCCCCCCCCCCCCCTCCCCTTCCCCCCTCCACACGCACACACACACACATACACACACATACACAAAATATCAACTCAAGTCAAACCACCCCGACACAGCTCAACCCACCCCAACTCAATTCACCTCATATCAACCACACTCAAAGGAAAAATGCGACACCTTGTTCCGAGACTTGCTGAAGTACGGCTACCCCTGCTTGAGCTTGCATGGGGGCAAGGAGCAGTCAGACAGAGAGTGCACCATTTCGGATTTCAAGAACAACGTTTGCAACAGTGAGTTATGTGCTGAATGGTGTTGGTGGTGGTTGTGGTGGCTTGTGACTGTGAGTTGTGTGCTGAATATTGTTGTTGGAGGTGGTGGTGGTGGTGGTGGTGGTGGTGGCTTGTGACTGTGAGTTGTGTGCTGAACATTGTTGTTGTTGTTGGTGGTGGTGGTGGTGGTGGTGGTGGTGGCTTGTGACTGTGAGTTGTGTGCTGAATATTGTTGTTGGTGTTGGTGGTGGTGGTGGTGGGGTGGTGGTGGTGGCCTGTGACTGTGAGTTGTGTGCTGAATATTGTTGTTGGTGGTGGTGGTGGTGGTGGCTTGTGACTGTGAGTTGTGTGCTGAATATTGTTGTTGTTGGTGGTGGTGGTGGTGGTGGCTGTGGTGGCTTGTGACTGTGAGTTGTGTGCTGAATATTGTTGTTGTTGGTGGTGCGGTGGTGGTGGTGGTGGTGGTGGCTTGTGACTGTGAGTTGTGTGCGGACTATGTTGGTGTGGTTGTGGTGGCGGTGTGGTGGGGGTTGTGGTGGATGGTGAATGTGAGTTGTGTGCGGAATATTGTTGGGGGGGGGGTGGTGTGTGCTGGGGAATGAGTTTGTGACCTGAATGGATGTTGGTGGGGTGGTGGTGGTGGTGGCTTGTGACTGTGAGTTGTGTGCTGAATGATGTTGGTGGTGGTGGTGGTGGTGGTGGTGGGGGCTTGTGGCTTGTGACTGTGAGTTGTGTGCTGAATGATGTTGTTGTTGTTGTTGGTGGTGGTGGTGGCTTGTGACTGTGAGTTGTGTGCTGAATATTGTTGTTGTTGTTGTGTGTTGGTGGTGGTGGTGGTGGCTTGTGACTGTGAGTTGTGTGCTTAATATTGTGTGTGTTGTTGGTGGGTGGGAGGTTGGGTGGGCGTGTGTAGGTGATGGTGTGTGAATATTGTTGTTGTTGGTGGTGGTGGTTGTGGTGGCTTGTGACAGTGAGTTGTGTGCTGAATGATGTTGTTGTTGTTGGTGTTGTTGGTGGTGGTGGTGGTGGTTGTGGTGGCTTGTGACTGTGAGTTGTGTGCTGAATATTGTTGTTGTTGGTGGTGGTGGTGGTGGTGGCTTGTGACAGTGAGTTGTGTGCTGAATGATGTTGTTGGTGGTGGTGGTGGTTGTGGTGGCTTGTGACAGTGAGTTGTGCGTGAATGGTGAACTAATATGAGGTTGAGGGTAGCAGCACAGGGATTGCACTGTCTTGGGTGTGGAGAGAAACGAGTGCAACAGTGAGGTGTGTGCTGAATGGTGGTGGTGGTGGTTTCGGATTTCAAGAAAACGTATGCAACAGTGAGTTGTGTGCTGGACGATAAACTGATATCAGTATAAGTGTAGCAAGATAGGGAGTGCGCCATCTCGGGTGTGAAGAGGAGCAAGTGCAACAGTAGTGTGTGTGCTGAATGGTGGTGGTGGTGGTGGTTTCGGATTCAAGAACAACGTATGCAACAGTGAATTGTGTGCTGGATGATGAACTAATATCAGTAAGTGTGTACCAAGATAGGAAGTGCACCACCTTGGGTGGAAAGAGAAACAAGTGCAGCAGTGAGGTGTGTGCTGAATGGTGGTGGTGGTGGTGGTGGTGGTTTCGGAATTTAAGAATAGCGTAAGTAACAGTGAGGTGTGTGCTGAGTGGTGGTGGTGGTGGTGGTGGTGGTGGTGATGGTATTGGAATGAAGAACAACGTATGCAACAGTGAGTTGTTGTGCTGAATGGTGGTGGTGGTGGTGGTTTCGGATTTCAAGAACGGCGAATGCAGCAATGAGTTGTGTGCTGAATGGTGGTGGTGGTGGTTTCGGATTTCAAGAGCAAGGTATGCAACATTGAGTTGTGTGCTGAATGATGTTGTTGATGGTGGTGGTGGTGGTATCCGATTTCAAGAACAAAGTATTACATTATTTCAAGAACACAGTACAACCCCAAACCAGCCTACCCCTAACCCCACACCCCCCTACCCCTACCCCTACCAGTCCTGGTTGCTACCTCCATCGCTGCTAGAGGAGTGGGTGTGAAGGACTTGGTGCTGGTGGTCAACTACGACTAACCCAACCCAAAACCAACCCCAAACCAACCCCAGACCCCTGCCCCCCAAAACAACCCCAAACCAGCCTACCCCAAACCCCACCCCCCTACCCCTACCAGTCCTGGTTGCTACCTCCATCGCTGCTAGAGGAGTGGGTGTGAAGGACTTGGTGCTGGTGGTCAACTACGACTAACCCAACCCAAACCAACCCCAACCAACCCCAGACCCCTGCCCCCCAAAACAACCCCAAACCAGCCTACCCCAAACCCCACCCCCCTACCCCTACCAGTCCTGGTTGCTACCTCCATCGCTGCTAGAGGAGTGGGTGTGAAGGACTTGGTGCTGGTGGTCAACTTCGACTAACCCAACCCCAAACCAACCAAACCAAACCCCAACCCCTGCCCCCCACCACAACCCCAACCCAGCCTACCCCAACCCAGCCTACCCCCAACCCAACCCCCCTACCCCTACCCCTACCAGTCCTGGTTGCTACCTCAATCGCTGCTGGAGGAGTGGATGTGAAGGACTTGGTGCTGGTGGTCAACTATGACTAACCAACCCCACCCCAAACCAACCAAACCAAACCAAACCAAACCAAACCAAACCAAACCCCCTGCCCCCACCCCAACCCCAACCCCAACCCAGCCTACCCCCAACCAGTCCTAGTTGCTACCTCCATCGCTGCTAGAGGAGTGGATGTGTAGAACTTGGTGCTGGTGGTCAACTTCGACGAACCCAACCCAAACCAACCCCAAACCAACCAAACCAAACCAAACCCCCCTGCCCTCACCATCAATCCAACCCTAACCAAACCCAGCCTACCCCCAACCCAACCCCCCTACCCCAACCAGTCCTGGTTGCTACCTCCATCGCGGCTAGATGACTGGCTGTTAAGGACTTGGTGCTGGTGGTCAACTACGACCTACCCAACCCATCCCCAAAACAAACCAACCAAACCAAACCCAAACCCCTGCCCCCAACCCACCCCCCTACCCCTACCAGTCCTGGTTGCTACCTCCATCGCTGCTAGAGGACTGGATGTGAAAGACTTGGTGCTGGTGGTCAACTACGATGTTCCCAACCACCACGAAGACTACGTGCACAGGTGAGTAGTATAGAGTGGGTGGGTCCTTGTAGCATGAACTCAGGGCCCTCGTTGGTTAACCAATTGCTTGGGGTTCAGTTCATCAATGCTTTTTGTCGACGCTGTAGCACAAATTCAGGGCCCCCGTCGGTAAACCGATTGTTTAGGGTTCACATCACAAGTGCTTTTTATCGTCACTTTAACATGAACTACAATATTCCCCACCACCACGAAGACTATCTACACAGATGAGTAGTAGAGAGTGGGTGGTTATCTGTAGCACGAAATCCGGGCCCCCGTCGGTTAACTGATTGCATGGTGTTCAGTTCATCAAAGCTAATTGTCGTTGCTGTAGCAAAAACTCAAGGCCGCCGTTGGTATAACGATTATTTGGGGGTCAGTTCACCAATGCCTTGTATCGTCACATTAACACAAACTACGATGTTCTCAACCACCACGAAGACGACTCTTAAGGAGAAAGCACATTTTTGAGAAACTGGAAAATGAACCTGAATTGGTTGTTCAAGACTCCAGCATGGAGCTGGTCATGCATCCCGATTCCTTTGAAGGATGGAAATACCCAATCCATGTTAAAAAACAAAACGATAAGAATCGACACAATTTACTTTTCATTCCTGATATTAGTGATATAACGATTTAGTTATATTGTAGAATAAAATAGTAGGGTGCCCTTGCGGGGGTCTCCTGGAGGTTGGCCCTGGGGCTTGTGCATCGTACTGGGTGAGTCGGACTATTAGGTTGTAGTAGCGGGGGCGGTGAGCTATTGTCTGCATTCAGTTATGGCTATGAAGGGTCGGACCACACAGGTAGCGATGATGGGTGCTGAGATGGAATGCCACTTCTGAAGGAAAGTTGTGCAGGAGGGGGAAAATGACATGAACGGCGATGGGTAAAAGGTGTAGAGGCAGCCTCGAGTCACCCGGGTCCCGGATAAGGGGGGGGGGGGGGGGGGGGGGGGGGGGGGGGGGGGGAAGGGGGGGGCAAGGGTACCACACCACTTGCACATGAACCTGCAACATGGGCCCACGCCACCTGTGCATGAACCCGCGACATGGGCCCACGCCACCTGCACATGAACCACATCCCAAGCGCTCATCTCACCTCACATCCCAACCAACCATTAGTAGTCTACATTAAGACCATAGTCGATATCATATGTAGTTCAACCCAACTGTCAGGTCCCATGTAGCCTCAGACAATCCATCACAACTGATTTTTTGTCTGGACATGTTGCTCTTAATCAGTAACAATGTCTATTCTTCCATCAGATTGTCTCTGGATTGTAAGCTTCATTTAGGATCATCAGAGCAACTCGATGCTGCAGCCACTGCCACAGACTTATAGTAGTATAGATTACGACCATAGGCAACATCATATGTAGTTCAACCCAACTGTCATGTCCCATGTAGCAGCCCCATACAATCCGTCGTAACTGATGTTTGGTGGAGCCCCCCCTTCTGGGGGGCGGGAGCCCCCAGTGTTACCCATTTGTCTGTTCGACCGACCATCTGTCCATCCATCCATCCATCCATCCATCCATCCATCCATCATCCATCCATCCATCCATCCATCTGACCGCGATGAAGCCTGACACATCAGCCAACGGTCTCTTAACTAACTCGCTTCTGTTGCCACCTGTCGCTCCCTCGGGATCACTCTCCGCCATGTTTTAGCGTCGCAGGCGACGCTGCATAGAATTTGTTGGTCTAGACATGTTGCTCTTAATCAGTAATACCTTATATTCTTCCACCAGATTGTTTCTGTATTGTAAGCTTAATTTGGGATCATCAGAGCAACACGATGCTGCAGCCACTGCCACAGACTTATAGTGGTATAGATTAAGACCATAGGCAACATCATATGTAGTTCAACCCAACTGTCAGGTCCCATGTAGCCCCATACAATCCATCACATCTGATTTTTGGTCTGCCCCTTTCCTTCCAGGGTTGGCCGCACTACAATGTTCCCAACCCCCTACTCACCCCCTCCTTTCATGCCCTCCCCTCCCCTTTCAGGGTTGGCCGCACTACGATGTTCTCACCCCCCTACTCAACCCCTACGAACCCCCTACCCACTCCCTCCTTTCATGCCCTCCCCTGGCCTGCCCTCCCAGGGCTGGACGCACTACGATGTTCCCAACCCTTTACCCACTCCCTCCTTCCATGCCCTCCCCTTCCCTCCCAGAGCTGGACGCGCTACGATGTTCCCAACCCCCTACTCAACCCCTACAAACCCCCAACTCCCCCCCTCCTTTCATGCCCTACCCTCTTCTTCCAGGGTTGGTCGCACTACGATGTTCCCAACCCCCTACTCAACCCCTATTCACCCCCTACGCCCCCCCCCCCCCCCCCCCCCCCCCCCCCCCATCCTATTCATGCCCCCCCACTACAACTCCAGGGTTGGCCGCACAGGGCGAGCAGGAATGAAGGGCACAGCCATCACGTTCATCAGCCCAGAGGAGGATAGGTATGCCCCTGACCTGATCAAAGCCCTCAAGGAATCGGGGGCTCCCATCCCACAGGTGTGTGTGTGGGGGGGGAGGGGGTGGGGGGGTGGGGTGGGGCTGGCAGAGTTGGGGGGAAGGATAGGTATGTCCCTGACCTGATCAAAGCCCTCAAGGAATCGGGGGCTCCCATCCCACAGGTGTGGGTGGGGTGGGGGGGAGGGTGGGGGGGTGGGTGGGGGGAGGGCTGGCAGAGTTGGGGGGAAGGATAGGTATGCCCCTGACTTGATCAAAGCCCTCAAGGAATCGGGGGCTCCCATCCCACAGGTGGGTGGGGGGGGGGGGGGGGGCTGGCAGAGTTGGGGGATAGGATAGGTATGCCCCTGACCTGATCACAGTCCTCAAGGAGTAGGGGGCTCCTATCCCACAGGTGTGTGTGTGGGAAGGGGGGAGGGGGGGGGGGGGGGGGGGGGGGGGGGCTGGCAGAGTTGGGGGGAAGGATAGGTATGCCCCTGACCTGATCACAGTCCTCATGGAGTAGGGAGCTCCTATCCCACAGGTGGGTGGAGGGTGCATGGGGGGGGAAGGTATACGTATGTGTGTATTGGGAGGGGGGGGGGGGGGGGGGGGGGGGGGGGGGGGGAGGTTGTACTTATGTGTGTGTATTGGGGGGGGGGGGGGGGGGGGGGGGGGGGGGGGGGGGGGGGCGGAAGAAGTACGCCTCTGATCTGATCAAAGCCCTTAAGTAGCTGGGGGCTTCAATCCCACCAGGTACTGTTCCAGAATCTGTAAGACCTGTCAGACCTATCAAAGGACTTCCTTCTGACATATTCACTGCCCCGCTCCGTGCTGTTCTGTTCCAGGGCGTGTCAGATTTGTCAAATGGCTTCCTTCAGACATATTCAGTGCCCCTTGTGCTGTTCTTTTCCAGGATCTGTCAGACCTGTCAGATCTTTCAAAGGGCTTCCTTCTGACATATTCACTGCCCCGCTCCATGCTGTTGTGTTCCAGGATCTGCCAGACCTGTCAGATATTTCAAAGGGCTTCCTTGATACATATTCACTGCCCCACTCCTTGCTGTTGTGTTCCAGGATCTGCCAGATCTATCAATGGGCTTCCTTGATACATATTCAGCTGCCCCTTGTGCTGTTGTGTTCCAGGATCTGTCAGACCTGTCAGATCTTTCAAAGGGCTTCCTTCTGACGTATTCACTGCCCCTTGTGCTGTTCTGTTCCAGGATCTGCCAGACCTGTCAGATCTTTCAAAGGGCTTCCTTGATACATATTCACTGCCCCTTGTGCTGTTGTGTTCCAGGATCTGTCAGACCTTTCAGATCTTTCAAAGGGCTTCCTTCTGACGTATTCACTGCCCCGCTCCATGCTGTTGTGTTCCAGGATCTGCCAGATCTATCAATGGGCTTCCTTGATACATATTCAGTGCCCCTTGTGCTGTTCTGTTCCAGGATCTGTCAGACCTGTCAGATCTTTCAAAGGGCTTCCTTCTGACATATTCACTGCCCCGCTCCATGCTGTTTTGTTCCAGGACCTGTCGGAGCTGTCAAAGAGCTTCCTTGAAACATGTTCACTGCCCCTTGTGCTGTTCTGTTCCAGGATCTATAATCTGTCAAATCTATCAAAGGGCTTCCTTGATACATATCCATTGCCCCACTCCATGCTGTTGTGTCCCAGGACCTGTCGGATCTATCAAAGGGCTTCCAAGAAAAACGGCGGCAAGGATTGGTCGAGGCCCATGGTAGTGGGTATGGCGGCTCGGGTTACAAGTTTGACTCCGAAGAGCATGATAAGGTGAAGCAGTCTCGCAAGGACCAGGCCAAAGAGTACGGCTACGTCAAAGATGATGATGCTGGTGCCTCAAGCGATGAAGACGATGGGGGAGAGATCCGACTTGTGGCTGGTATGTTGAGCGAGGGTTCAGGGTTTTGTTTTCAGGGTTCAGGGCTTGCCTGCAGCGCTTCTTCAAGTGATGAGGGCGATGGGGAGATCTGACTAACACACTTACAACTCCACGCCACTCCACGCTACTCCACCCCACTCCACCCCACTTCACCCCACTCCACCCCACCCCTTCCCCACTTTCAAACTAACGCCACTCCACGCCACTCCACCCCCACCCCCCCTCCCCACTTTCAAACTAACGCCACTCCACTTCACTCCACACTGACCCACTCCACCCCACCCCCCCCACTCCACTGCTCTCCACCCCACTCAACCCCACTTTGGAACCAACGCCACGCCACTTACAATGCCACGCCACACCACACCACTCCACACTGCTCCACACCACTCCACTCCGCCCCACTTCAAACCAACGCCACGCCACTTGCAGCCCCATGCCACGCCACGCCACTCCACACCAAACCAGACCACACCACACCACACCAAACACACCACACAAACCCACTCACAACCCCACGCACAAACCCACTCACAAACCCACTCACAAACCCACTTCCACCCTCACGCCTCCCCACTCACAACCGCACGCCACCCCACTCACAACCCCACGCCACCCCACCCCACTCACTAACCCACGCCACCCACCACTAACCCAGGTGCTCGCTCCCAGCCAGAGTCCAAGGGCAGTGCTGCCTCAACAGCTGGCACCACCACACGCCACTTACAACAACACCCCACTCACTAACCCACGCCACCCACTACCCCACGCCACCCACCAATAACCCACCCCACTTAAACCGCTCCCAGCCAGAGTCCAAAAGCAGTGCTGCCGCAACAGCTGGCACTAACCCACGCCACTTACAACCCCATTCCACCCCACTCACCACCCCACTTGCAACCCCATGCCACTCCACTCACCACCCCACACTACCCAAGTGCTCGCTCCCAGCCAGAGTCCAAGGGCAGTGCTGCCTCAACAGCTGGCACTACCCCACGCCACTTACAACCTCACGCCACCCCACTCACAACCCCACTTACAACCCCATGCCACTCCACTCACCACCCCACGCCACTTACAACAACACGCCACCCCACTCCACCTTCTGAAGTAGGGGAGTTTTTTTGACAGCATTCAAAGTTTCGTGTAAATATTGTAAAATTGTAATTCCAATTTGTCTCAATATACTATTTAGAATTTGCCTTGCACTAAGTGCTCTCTCAAATATGCACGCCATCCCACGCCACTCACCACCCCACCCCACTCCACTCCACTCACAACCTCACTCCACTCACCACCGCACGCCACTCACCATCCCACGCCACCCACCGTCCACCCAGGTGCTCGCTCCCAGCTAGAGTCCAAGGGCAGTGCTGCCTCAACAGCTGGCACAATCCCACGCCACTTACAACAACACACCACCCCACTCCACCCAACACCACCCAACACCACTCACCACACAACCCCACGCCACTCACCACCCCACACCACCCCACGCCACTCCACTCGCCACCCCACGCCACTCACCACCCCACGCCACTCCACTCACAACCCCACGCCACTCACCACCCCACGCCACCCCACTCCACTCACCACCCCACACCACCCCACGCCACCCCACACCACTCGCCACCCCACTCCACTCCACTCACCACCCCACGCCACCCCACACCACCCCACGCCACTCACCACCCCACGCCACTCCACTCACAACCCCACGCCACTCGCAACCCCACGCCCCCCCTACTCCACTCACCACCCCGCGCCACCCCACGCCACTCACCACCCCACTCTACTCCACTCACAACCCCACGCCACACACCACCCCACTCCACTCCACTCACAACCCCACGCCACCCACCGTCCACCCAGGTGCTCGCTCCCAGCCAGAGTCCAAGGGCAGCGCTGCCGCAGCAGCTGGCACTACCGCCGCAGGTACAGCTGCTGCTGGTCCCAGCACTGTCATAGGTGGAGCTGTTATCTCAGCGGAGGCACTCGCTCAGATGCAGGTGGGTTCTGGAGCAGGGTACTACTTCTTGCCAAACTGGTCAGCGCTTGAAGCGCACAAACGTCAAATTGGTCAGCGCTGTTTAGTGCAAAAAGCGCAAAAACTCCACGATACGCGCAGAAGGGCTCAAAAAGGCAGCGCAGCACCGCTCAGTAGTACCCTGTTCTGGAGTAGCTCAGTACTTATGGGGCTCGGAGGGGAGGGGGTGGGGTGGTGGTGGTGGTGGGGGGGGGGGGGGGGGGGTCGAGCCTAGCGCTAACAAGCGCTAAATGAGATTCAGAAATTAGCACTTGTTGTAGCATGAAATAGCCTGGGAACCCTGATAAAGCATGAAATAGCCAGGAATAAACTTAAAAGCAAGAAATAGCCAGGAAAAAACTGAAATAGCATGAAATAAGAAGTGAGAACGAAATATCAGCGGAGGCACTCGCTCAGATGCAGGTGGGTTCTGGAGTAGTGCAGTGGTTACAGTAGTTATAGGGTTCAGAGGGGAGGGAGGAGGGGAGGGGGGAGGGGGGGAGGGGAGGGAGGGGAGGGAGGGGAGGGGGGAGACGGAGGGAGGGGAGGGGGAGGGGAGGGAAGGGGAGGGACGGGGGGAGGGGAGGGAGGGGAGGGGGGAGGGGGGAAGGGAGGGGGAGGGGGGGGGAGGGGAGGCGGGATTGGGGGGGGGAAGGGGAGGGGGGAGGGGGGGGGGGGGGGGGGGGGGGGGGGTACAAGCAATGTCATAGGTGGAGCTGTAATATCAGTAGAGGCACTTGCTCAGATGCAGGTGGGTTCTGGAGTAGTATAGTATGTATGGGGTTCAGAGGGGAGGGAGGGTGGGTGGGGGGGGGGTGGGGGGGGGGACGAGCACTGACATATGTGGAGCTGTAATCTCAGTAGTGGCACTCCCTAAGATGGAGGTGGGTTCTGGAGTAGTGCAGTATTTATGGTGGTTGGCCCCAAAACTGTAGTGTCAGCAGAGGCACTTGCTCAGATGAAGTTGGGTTGGGTTGTGGAGTAGTGGGTGGTTGGCCCCAGTGCTGTAATCTCAGTAGAGGCTACTCTCTCTGATGCTAGTGGGTTGGGTTGGGTTGGGGAGTAGTTCGTGGTTGTCCCCAGTGCAAGCAAATGGGCTGGCCCCCTCAACCTCACGCCTCGTAATAGGCGTACTAGTTATTTGGGGAGTAGTGCAGGAGGATGCAAAACGCCATCAAAAGTCCGCCCAGGTCGGTGTGCGGGTATGGGGAGGTGGTAGCAGTTAGAGCAGGGATATTTTTCCGCTATGTATAGCGATCGCTAGTTTTTACCCCGTTTTGGAGAAATTATCGCTATAAAAAGGAAAGAAACAAAGTTTTTTCTTGTTGCCCCAAATGGACCCCAAAAGCTACAAAAAGCTACAAAAACCACTAAAACTGCTGTCCCTGGAGGAGGTCTAGAACCATGAAGCTAGAAAAACCCCACTTTCAGATTTGAAAAAAAATCACTGAGTTAGAGGAGGGTGTAAGCAGTCAATCCAGAAATCAACTGGTGAAATTCTGGGGACCCTTCCAGACCCTTTTCAACTTTTTTTTTTAAACTTGTTTTCTCTCTTCCTCACTGCAGGCTATCGGCCAAGCAGCAGCGGCAGCACGGCGGTGCTCATACACCGTCCATCCATGCAACAAACATGTGCACTAACATCCATCCTCCCATGCACCCATCCACCCATACATCCACCTTACATCACCACAGGCTATCGGCCAAACAGCAGCGGCAGCAGCATCCAAGGTGCAGCAACAACAACAAGGCAATTCTCCAACTGTACTTCGCCCCCTACGCATGTACAGACATCATCCATCCAACATGTCTACTGTTTTATTTTGAAAAAAACCTTTTCCTCATCACAGGCTATTGGCCAAGCAGCTAAGCTATGGGCAAGCGGCAGCATGTCAAGCGAGACAGCAAGGGGCGCTCCGGCGCTCATCACCAACCAGCAACAACAACAAACGCGATTCTCCAAGATTTAACTCTATACTAGCATGAAATCTACAATCCATCCAACCTCCAATGCTCTCTATCTCATCACAGGCTATTGGCCAAGCAGCAGCGGCAGCGGCAGCATGGCCAAGCGGCAGCAAGGCGGCGCTCATACACCACCCAGCAACAACAACAACAACGCGATTCTCCAACTGTATTTAACTCTCTACGCATGTACATCTACAATCCAGCCAACCTCCCAATGCTCTCTGCCTATCACAAGGCTATGGCAAAAGCAGGCAGCGGCAGCGGACAGCAGGCAAGCGGCAGACAACTATATGGGGGCGCTCATTTACACCACCCCAGCAACAACAACAAGCGCGATTCATCCAACTTATTTAAATTCACCCGCCCATTGTTACATCTACAATCATCCAACTCCAATGCTCGCCACTTCCTCATCATGTCAGGCTTAGGCAAGCAGCAGCCCGGCAGACCTTGCTTGGCAGCATGGCAACTAGCGGTGGCAGGCAAAGGCGGCGCTTCATATACACCACACAGCAACAACAACAACGCGATTCTCAACTGTATTTAACTCTCTACGAAGTACATCTCTCAATATCCCACCTCCAATGCTCGCTTCTCATCACAGGCTATTGCCAAGCAGCAGCAGCGGAAGAGGGCAGCAAGCATGGCCAAGCGCAATGGCGTTGATGCTCCGGTCGCTGCATCAGTACACCACCCAGCTTAGCAACAAACACAACCATACGCGATTCTCCAACGTATTAAACTCTCTAACGCATGTACATTACAATCAATCCAACATCAAATGCTCTCTTCTCATCACCAGCTATTGGACTACAAGCTAGCTCACGCCGGCCAGCGGCACGCTTACTTTTCCCCACCGGATTCCTAGCATGGCCCAAGCGGCCAGCAAGGCGGCGCTTCCATACACCACCAGCACAACAACCGGACATAATATCCTCCAAACTGTATTTAACCAAACTCTCTACCATGTACAGCTCATCCATCAACCTCTCAATGCTCTCTTCCTCATCACAAAGTGCTATTGGCCAACACAGCGCAAGCGGCGCATTGCCAGCTGGCAAGCAAGGCGGCGCTCCTACACCATCCCAGCAACAACAACAAACGCGATTCTCCCCAACCCTTATTTAACTCTCTAAACAATCTCTACTCATGTACAATCGAACACTCCATCCCGCACCTCCAATGCTCCTCTGCTCTTCCCTCCTCTTCCTCATCACAGGCTATTGGCCAAGCAGCAGCGGCAGCGGCAGCATGGCCAAGCGGCAGCAAGGCGGCGCTCATACACCACCCAGCAACAACAACAACAACGCGATTCTCCAACTGTATTTAACTCTCTAAATCTACGCATGTACTTTAACAATCCCCACCTCCATTGCTCTCTCTTCCTCTCCACAACAGGCTATTGGCCAAGCACAGCGGTCTGCGCAGCATTGCCATAGCGGGACGCAAGAGGCGGCGCTCATACCCCACCCAGCACAACACCAACGCGATGTCTCCAACGGTATTTAACTCTCTAAAATACTCGCATGTACATCTACAATCTCCTCCCAACCTTCCACTCTCTCTTCCCATCACAGCTATTTTCCAGGCACATGCGGCAGCGTCGAGTCAATGGCCAAGCGGCAGCAAGGCGGCGCTCATACACCACCCAGCAACAACAACAACAACGCGATTCTCCAACTGTATTTAACTCTCTACGCATGTACATCTACAATCCATCCAACCTCCAATGCTCTCTTCCTCATCACAGGCTATTGGCCAAGCAGCAGCGGCAGCGGCAGCATGGCCAAGCGGCAGCAAGGCGGCGCTCATACACCACCCAGCAACAACAACAACAACGCGATTCTCCAACTGTATTTAACTAAACTCTCTTACTACGCATTTACTCTACGATCCATCCAACCTCCAATGCTCTCTTCTCCTCTTCCCTCATCACAGGCTATGGCCAAGCACAGCGGCAGCGGCAGCTGGCCAAGCGCAGCAAGGCGGCGCTCAACACCACCCGCAACAACAACAAAAACGCGATTCCTCCACTTATTTACTCTCTCCAACGCATTACATCTAACAATCCATCCAACCTCCAATGCTCTCTTTTCCGCCCATCTCCCGTCGATTGTCCAAGCAGCCGCTGCAGCGGAGCATGGCCAAGCGGCAGCAAGGCGGCCGCGCTGACTGCCTCTTACACCAACACAGCAACAACAACAACGCGAGTCTCCAACTGTATTTAAATATCTACGCATAGTACATCTACATCCATCCAAACCTCCACAATGCCCTCTTCCTCATCACAGGCGTTATTGGCCAAGCAGCAGCGGCAGCGGCCCACAGCATGGCCAAGCCGGGCAGCCAGCAAGGCGGCCCTAGGCAGCAAGGCGGCGCTATACAACCACCCGCAACAACAACAACGCGGATTCTCCAACTGTATTTAACTCTCTACGCATGATAATCTTACAATCCACCAACCTCCAATGCTCTCTTTCACTATCACAGGGCATTGGCAAGCAGCGCGGGCAGCGGCCGGGGCACACCCAGGGGCAGCGGCCGCAGCATGGCCAGCGGTGGCCAGGCAAGAGGCGGCGCTCATTACCGAACACCCCAGCAACAACAAAACGCGGATCTTCTTCCACTGTGTATTTAACTCTCTACTCTGTAAATCTACAATCCATCCAACCTCCAATGCTCTTTCCTCATCACAGGGCTATTGGCCAAGCAGCAGCGTCTTGGCTGGCAGGCGGCGGCAGCGAATGGCACCACAGCATGGCCAAGCGGGCGAGCCAAGGCGAGCGCCATTGAAACACACAGCAACAAAAAACAACGCGATTCTCCACGTATTTAACCTGCTCTACGCATCGTACATCTACAATCACCAACCTCCAATGCTCTCTTCATCATCAACAGGCTATGGCCAAGCAGCAGCGGACAGCGGGGCAAGCATATGGCCCAGCTATGGCACAAGGCGGGCAGAAGGCGGCGCTCTATACACCGCACCCAGAGCAAGCAACAAACAACAACGCGGATATTCCAACTGTTTTTAACTCTCTACGCATGTACATCTACAATCCATCCAACCTCCCAATTGCTCTCTTCCACATCACAGGGCATTGGCCAGACAGCAAGCAGGCCAGCGGGGCAGCATGAGCCAATGCAGGCAGCAACGGCACGGCGACTTCAACACGCACCCAGAAACAAAAAACAACGCGATTCCCAACTGTATTTAACTCTTACGCATGTACAGCTAAAAGCCATCAACCTCACAATGCTCTCTCCTCATCACCAGCTATTGGACAAGGCAGCAGCTGGCCAGGCAGCGGCCAGCATTCGCATGGCCAAGCGGCAGCAGGACGCGCTCATACACCACAGCAACAACACAACGCGAGTCTCCAAATGGAAATTTAACTCTATACAGCATGTACATTACAACCATCCAACCTCAAGCTCGCTCCTCATACAGGCCTATGTGGCAAGCAGCTGACGAGCCACAGCGGCATAACGAGCGGAGCGCGCAGTGAGAGGAGCCAAAGAATGGCCAAGCTGGCAAGCAGCCGCAGCTCATAACCCCAGAGCAGCGACAACGAACAAAGCGATAGCTCAACTGATTTTAACCTCTACTACGACCTAGATGTGAACATCATACAATCCATCCAACTCCACATGCTATCTTCCTTCATCACAGGCTATGCCAAGCAGCAGCGAAGGCAAGCATGGCCCCAGCATGGCCCAAGCGCCAGCAAGGGCGGGCCGTCATACAGCCACCCAAGCACAAGCAACCCAACGCATTTCTCCAAAGGTATTTAACTCTCACGCAGTACATCTACAATCCATCCAACCTCCAATGCTCTCTTCCTCATCACAGGCTATTGGCCAAGCAGCCAGCGGCAGCGGCAGCCACCGGCAGCCTGGCCAGCGGCAGGCAAGGCGGCGCTCATACACCACCCCAGCACACAACAACAACGCGATTCTCAACTGTATTTAACTCTCTACGCATGTACATCTACAATCCATCCAACCTCCAATGCTCTCTTCCTCATCACAGGCTATTGGCAAGCAGCAGCGGCAGCGGCAGCATGGCCAAGCGGCAGCAAGGCGGCGCTCATACACCACCCAGCAACAACAACAACGCGATTCTCCAACTGTATTAACTCTCTACGCATGTACATCTACAATCCATCCAACCTCCAATGCTCTCTTCCTCATCACAGGCTATTGGCCAAGCAAGCAGCGGCAGCGGCAGCATGGCCAAGCGGGCACGCAAGGCGGCGCTCATTACACCACCACCCAGCAACAACAACAACAACGCGATTCCCAACTGTATTTAACTCTCTACGCATGTACATCTACAATCCATCCAACCTCCAATGCTCTCTTCCTCATCACAGGCTATTGGCCAAGCAGCAGCGGCAGCGGCAGCATGGCCAAGCGGGCAGCAAGGCGGCGCTCATACACCACCCAGCAACAACCACAACAACGCGATTCTCCAACTGTATTTAACTCTCTACGCATGTACATCTACAATCCATCCAACCTCCAATGCTCTCTTCCTCATCACAGGCTATTGGCCAAGCAGCAGCGGGCAGCGGCAGCATGGCCAAGCGGCCAGCAAGGCGGCGCTTCATACACCACCCCAGCAACAACAACAACAACGCGATTCTCCAACTGTATTTAACTCTCTACGCATGTACATCTACAATCCATCCAACCTCCAATGCTCTCTTCCTCATCACAGGCTATTGGCCAAGCAGCAGCGGGCAGCGGCAGCATGGCCAAGCGGCAGCAAGGCGGCGCTCATACACCACCAGCAACAACAACAACAACGCGATTCTCCAACTGTATTTAACTCTCTACGCATGTACATCTACAATCCATCCAACCTCCAATGCTCTCTTCCTCATCACAGGCTATTGGCCAAGCAGCAGCGGAAGCGGCAGCATGGCCAAGCGGCAGCAAGGCGGCGCTCATACACCACCCAGCAACAACAACAACAACGCGATTCTCCAACTGTATTTAACTCTCTACGCATGTACATCTACAATCCATCCAACCTCCAATGCTCTCTTCCTCATCACAGGCTATTGGCCAAGCAGCAGCGGAAGCGGCAGCATGGCCAAGCGGCAGCAAGGCGGCGCTCATACACCACCCAGCAACAACAACAACAACGCGATTCTCCAACTGTATTTAACTCTCTACGCATGTACATCTACAATCCATCCAACCTCCAATGCTCTCTTCCTCATCACAGGCTATTGGCCAAGCAGCAGCGGGCAGCGGGCAGCATGGCCAAGCGGCAGCAAGGCGGCGCTCATACACCACCCAGCAACAACAACAACGCGATTCTCCAACTGTATTTAACTCTCTACGCATGTACATCTACAATCCATCCAACCTCCAATGCTCTCTTCCTCATCACAGGCTATTGGCCAAGCAGCAGCGGGCAGCGGCAGCATGGCCAAGCGGCAGCAAGGCGGCGCTCATACACCACCCAGCAACAACAACAACGCGATTCTCCAACTGTATTTAACTCTCTACGCATGTACATCTACAATCCATCCAACCTCCAATGCTCTCTTCCTCATCACAGGCTATTGGCCAAGCAGCAGCGGCAGCGGCAGCATGGCCAAGCGGCAGCAAGGCGGCGCTCATACACCACCCAGCAACAACAACAACGCGATTCTCCAACTGTATTTAACTCTCTACGCATGTACATCTACAATCCATCCAACCTCCAAGGCTCTCTTCCTCATCACAGGCTATTGGCCAAGCAGCAGCGGCAGCGGCAGCATGGCCAAGCGCAGCAAGGCGCAGCAACAACAACAACGCGATTCTCCAACTGTATTTAACTCTCTACGCATGTACATCTACAATCCATCCAACCTCCAATGCTCTCTTCCTCATCACAGGCTATTGGCCAAGCAGCAGCAGCGGCAGCGGCAGCATGGCCAAGCGGCAGCAAGGCGGCGCTCATACACCACCCCAGCAACAACAACAACGCGATTCTCCAACTGTATTTAACTCTCTACGCATGTACATCTACAATCCATCCAACCTCCAATGCTCTCTTCCTCATCACAGGCTATTGGCCAAGCAGCAGCGGCAGCGGCAGCATGGCCAAGCGGCAGCAAGGCGGCGCTCATACACCACCCAGCAACAACAACAACGCGATTCTCCAACTGTATTTAACTCTCTACGCATGTACATCTACAATCCATCCAACCTCCAATGCTCTCTTCCTCATCACAGGCTATTGGCCAAGCAGCAGCGGCAGCGGCAGCATGGCCAAGCGGCAGCAAGGCGGCGCTCATACACCACCCAGCAACAACAACAACAACGCGATTCTCCAACTGTATTTAACTCTCTACGCATGTACATCTACAATCCATCCAACCTCCAATGCTCTCTTCCTCATCACAGGCTATTGGCCAAGCAGCAGCGGCAGCGGCAGCATGGCCAAGCGGGCAGCAAGGCGGCGCTCATACACCACCCAGCAACAACAACAACAACGCGATTCTCCAACTGTATTTAACTCTCTACGCATGTACATCTACAATCCATCCAACCTCCAATGCTCTCTTCCTCATCACAGGCTATTGGCCAAGCAGCAGCGGAAGCGGCAGCATGGCCAAGCGGCAGCAAGGCGGCGCTCATACACCACCCAGCAACAACAACAACGCGATTCTCCAACTGTATTTAACTCTCTACGCATGTACATCTACAATCCATCCAACCTCCAATGCTCTCTTCCTCATCACAGGCTATTGGCCAAGCAGCAGCGGAAGCGGCAGCATGGCCAAGCGGCAAGCAAGGCGGCGCTCATACCCACCCAGCACAACAACAACACGCGATTCTCCAACTGTATTTTAACTCTCTAGCATGCTACATTCTACAATCCATCCAACTCCAATGCTCTCTTCCTCATCACCGGCTATTGGCCAAGCAGCAGCGGCAGAGCAGCATCCCAAGGCGCAAGCAACATACAACAACGCGATTCTCCAACTGTATTTAACTCTCTACGCATTGTACATCTACAATCCATCCAACCTTCCAATGCTCTCTTCCTCATCACAGGCCTATTGGCCAAGCGGCAAGCTGGGCCGCAGCATCCAAGGCGCGAGCAACAACAACAACGCGATTCTTCCAAACTGCACTAACATTCTTACGCCATGTACATTCTACACTCCATCCAACCCTCCCATGCTCTCTTCCTCATCAACAGGGCTATTGGCCACAGCAGCAGCGAGCAGCAGCATCCAAGGCGCAGCAACAACAACAACGCGATTCTCCAACTGCACTTAACTCTCTACGCATGTACATCTACAATCCATCCAACCTCCAATGCTCTCTTCCTCATCACAGGCTATTGGCCAAGCAGCAGCGGCAGCAGCATCCAAGGCGCAGCAACAACAACAACGCGATTCTCCAACTGCACTTAACTCTCTACGCATGTACATCTACAATCCATCCAACCTCCAATGCTCTCTTCCTCATCACAGGCTATTGGCCAAGCAGCAGCGGCAGCGGCAGCATCCAAGGCGCAGCACCAACAACAACGCGATTCTCCAACTGCACTTAACTCTCTACGCATGTACATCTACAATCCATCCAACCTCCAATGCTCTATTCCTCATCACAGGCTATTGGCCAAGCCGCAGCGGCAGCAGCATCCAAGGCGCAGCGACAAGGCGGCGCTGGAGCTCATACACCGTCCATCCACCCACACATACACCTTACATCCACCCACACATCCATCATCCACCCAACATTTTGTTATCTCTTTCTCACCACAGGCTATCGGCCAAGCCGCAGCGGCAGCAGCATCCAAGGCGCAGCAACAAGGTGGCGCTGGAGCTCCCTCTGCGGCATCTGTTGCCTCGGGAATGAATGCCGCTGTCCTTGCTGCAGCAGCCTCAATTCCTGGTGGGTAACAGTGGGTGGGTGGGTGGCACTGTGCTTGCGTTTGTGTGTGTTTGTCAGTGTGTGTGTTCACACATCGGAAATGAATGCCGCTGTCCTTGCTGCAGCAGCCTCAATCCCAAGTGGGTGCCAGTGTGTGTGTGGCAGTGTATGTGCGTGTGTGGCGGTGAGTGTGTGTGTGTGGGGGGGGGGGGGGCTGTGTTTTTGTGCTACATGTTTTTGTGCTAGTTTAAGCTTTCCTTGCTGCTGCAGCCTCAATTCGAGGTGGGTGGCAGTGAGTGTGTGGCAGTGTATGTGCGTGTGTGGCGGTGTGTGTGGGGTGTGTGTGTGTGTGGGGGGGGGGGGGGGGCTGTGTTTGTGTGCTAAATGTTTTTGTGCTAGTTTAAGCTGTCCTTGCTGCTGCAGCCTCAATTTGAGGTGGGTGGCAGTGTGTGCGTGTGTGGTGGGTGAGGGACGGGTGGCTGGGTTTTATTGTGCTAAATGTTATTGTGCTAGTTTAAGCTGTCCTTGCAGCAGCAGCCTCAATCCTAGGTGGGTGGCAGTGTGTGTGTGTGTGTGTGTCAGGTGTGTGTGTCCACACATCGGGAATGAATGCGGCTGTCCTTGCTGCAGCAGCCTCGATCCCAGGTGTGTGGCAGTGTGTGTGGCAGAGTGGGTGGTGTGTGGGTGGTGTGTGTGTGGGGGGGGGGGGGGGGGGGGGGGGGGGGGGGGGGGCGAGGGCAGGGGGGAGGGGGTGGGAGGGCAATGTGTGTGTTTGGGAGTGTGTTGTGGATGTGTGTGGGTGGCAGTGTGTGGTGTGTGTGGGGGGGGGGGGGGGGGGGGGGGAGTGGGGGGGGGTATGTGGGTTGGTGGCAGTGGGTGGGTGGCAGGGTGCGCTTTAGTGTTCTAGATCGCTGCCAACTGGATGGTAGCTTTGCCCAGGTACAGTAGCAGCCCGTTCTCTGCCGCCGTAAGACGAGGCTCCCTGAAGACCACGCCCCACCAGGCGTTCTCCAACCAACTACTGTTATGCTATTGTCTGCCACGGTGACTTTCCCCAGCTGCGGTATATGGGAGGGTCACCTTAACACCATGCCCCTACAGGCGTTATTTGTTTTTTACCGTTATGCTCCACGCACAGGTGTGATCATTATTTTTCATGTTTTACCGTAATGCTCTGCATGCAGGTGTGAGGATCATTTTATTTTTACGTTATGCTCCTCCAGGCGTTACCTTTTTCTTGTACCGGTAGGCTCCGCACACAGGTGTGACCGGGGTGTGACGGTCATTTTTTTTACCGTTATACTCCGCACACAGGTGTGACGATCATATATGTTTTTACCGGTATGCCCCATCCGGCGTTTTTATTTTTACCGCCCCTCCATGGGTAGCGACTTCGGTACATCAGCCGTACTGCCGGGTGCGCCAAACTGGATGCGCTAGGGACCCTAAGGGTTCGCCCTACAAATTGCATTTAGGACCGCACCAACTGACGTTTGCAAACGGCAGGCAGCTTGATAAACTCGCAAATACAGTCACCTATTCTCCGACTCGAAGCAAATTTCAGACAAGTTGTATCTTCAGTCACGTCACCTCATCTTCCAGGTAGATTTAAGTCAAACTGCGCCCCGAACCACTTGACGTTGGGATTCGACAGTCAAGTCATCCCGAAGGAGACTGCCTAGTCACAGCCGGAGGGTGCACAGCCCCAGTTTATGAGGTAACGCGCAACTGTGTACCAAAGCGCGGTATACGAGACACACGTTCCGCAAGAACAGCCACGAGGGCAGCAACAAGGTTTACGAAGGCAGCAACAAGGTTGCACACACCGCACATTGCACACCGCACACAAACAACCCTCGTGACAGCGGGGCTCAGCGAGGCTTCCTCATACCTCCAGCAAAACCCATTAAATTGCCAACACAAGGGCGGTCACGCCCTTGTTACCAGTTATGCTCCACACACAGGTGTGACGATCCTTTTTTTCGTAGTGCTCCGCAAACAGGTGTGACAATCATTTTTTAGGTAATGCTCTGGGTACAGGTGTGGCCAGGGTGTGACTTTGTTTTTTACTCATGCTCCATACACAGGCGTGATGACCATTGTTTTCGTATTGCTCCGCACACAGGTGTGAAGATCATTATTTTTACTGTTATGCTCCGCGCACAGGTGTGACAGGGGTGTGACGTTTTTGTTTTACTTATGCTTTGCACACAGGCGTGACGATCATTTTTTTTTCCGTTATGCTCCGCGCACAGGTGTGACAGGGGTGTGACGTTTTTGTTTTACTTATGCTCCGCACACAGGCGTGACGATCATTTTTTTTTTTCGTTATGCTCCGCACACAGGAGTGATGATCATTTTTGTATCGTTATGCTCCCGCACACAGCTGTGACCGGGGTGTGACGATCATTATTTTTACCGTTATGCTCGGCGCACAGGTGTGACCGGGGTGTGACGTTTTTTTTTTACTCATGCTCCGCACACAGGTGTGATGATCATTGTTTTCGTATTGCTCCGCACACAGATGTAACAATCATTTTTTGTTTTTAACTGTTATTCTTCGCACTAAGGTGTGACAATCATTGAATGTAATGCTCCGCACACAGGTGTGACCGGGGTGTAACGATCATTTGTTTCTCCGTTATTCTCCGCACACAGGTGTGACCGGGGTGTGACAATCATTTGTTTTACCGTTATGCTCCGCACACAGGTGTGACCGGGGTGTGACCGGGATGTGATTTTTTTGTTTTACTCATGCTCCGCACACAGGTGTGAAGATCATTTTTTTGTTATGCTCCGCACACAGGTGTGACTATCACGTCCTCCTGCCCCCAAGCCGCCCATCCACCCACCCTCCAGGCGTTACCTTTTTTGTACCGTTATGCTCCACACACAGGTGTGACGATTTTTTCTTAATGCTCAGCACGCAGGCGTGACTATCACGTCCTACTCCTATCAAGCATGCCACTGCGCTTCAATGGCCCGATGCGGGGGCGGCACGATTCGGGGGCGGCACGATGCGGGGGCGGCCTGATGCGGGGGCGGCACGGTGCGGGGTCGGCACGATGCGGGGGCGGACCCCAGTTCGACTATCACCACCTGGAATGTTAACCAACTACCGTTATGCTCTGCCCACAGGTGTGACAATCACTTCCTATTCCTCTCAAGCCGCCCCTGGTACCTTGGGGGCAGACCCCAGTGTGACTGCCATGGCTGCAGCTGCTAGGGCGGCGGCCTTAGCTGCCGCGTACGCCACCCCGGGGGCCATGGCCCCAGGGGGAACTGCGGCAGTGGCGGCGGCGGCGGCTGCGGCGGCCAAGACAGCCAGCCAGGGAATGCACTATGAGGCGGAGTTGGAGATTAATGACTTCCCGCAGCATGCGCGCTGGAAGGTAGGTGGGGGATGGGTGGGTGGGGGATGGCAGGGTGGGTGGTTGGGTGTGGGTGGCAGGGTGTGGGGGGAAGGCAGCATGCGCGCTGGAAGGTAGGTGGGGGTGTGGGGGGGGGGCAGGGTAGGTTGGGTGGCAGGGGTGGGTGTTTGGGTTTGGGGAGGGGGGGGGGGGGGGGGCAGGGGGGGTGGCAGGGTTTGGGGGGTTGGTAGCATGACGCGCTTGGAAGGTAGGTGGGGGATGGGGGGTGGGGGTGAATTCCAGGTGGTTGGCAAGTGTGTGTCAGGGTGGGTGGCCCCTGGGTGGGTGCGGCGACCGTTGGAGGCGGCGGCAGCGGTTTGTCCAAGACCGCAGCCAGGGAAATGCCACTACGAGGCGGCGTTGGAGATTAATGACTTACCGCAGCTATGCGCGCTTGGAGGTAGGTGGGGGGTGGGTGGGGGGTGCAGGGCTGGGTGGCAGGGTGGGAGTGGGTGCAGTGGGTGGCAGGGTGAGGTGGCAGGGTGGGTGGCAGGGTGGGGGTGGGTGGCAGGGTGTGTGCAGGGTGGGTGGTGTGGGTGGCAGGGTGTGGCAGGGTGGGTTGGAGGTGGGTGTGGGTGGCAGTTGGTGGCCAGGGTGGGGGGCAGGGTGGGTGTGGGTGTGGGTGGGCCAGTGTGTGGCAGGGAGGGTGGGTGGGTGGGTGTGGGTGGCAGTATGTGGCAGGGTGGGGTGGCAGGGTGGGTGTGGTGTGGGGTGGCAGTGTGTGGCAGGGTGGGTGGCAGGGTTATGGTGGATGTGGGTGGTGTGGGTGGCAGTGTGTGGCAGGGGGGGGTGGGGGTGGGTTGGGTGGGTGGCGTGTGGTGGCAGGGTGGGTGGCAGGGTGGGTTGGATGTGGGGTGGGTGTGGGTGGCATTGTGTGGCAGGGTGGGTGGGCTGGGTTGTGGGTGGCAGTGTGTGGCAGGGTAGGTGGCTGGGTGTTGTGGGTGGGTGGGTGTTGCAGCGCTGGAAGGTAGGTGGGGGATGGTGGGTGGGTGGGGCAGGTTGCTAGGGTGGGTGGGGCAGGTGGCAGTGTGTGTGTTCACACCATCAGGAGCTCCCTCTGCAACATGGAAAGGGGGAGGAGAGAGGGGGGGTGGAGGGGGGGGGGGGGGGGGGGGGGGGAGGAGAGGGGGGAGGGGGAGGAGAGAGGGGGGAGGGAGGGGGAGAGGGAGAGAGGGAGAAGGGGGAAGGGGGGGAGGGGGGGGGGGGGGGGGGGGGAGAGGGGGAAGGGGGAGGAGAGAGAGAGGGGGGAGGAGGGAGGAGAGAGGCAGGAGGGGGAGGTGGTTGGAGGGGGGGAGGGAAGGAGAGAGGGAGGACTGGGATGAAAAGAGGGGAGGAGAGAGGCAGGAGGGGGAGGGGTATGCAGGGGGGGGCGAGGGGGGAGTGGGAAGGGGGAGAGAGAAGTTGAGAGGGAGGATGGGGATGAAAAGAGGGGGGGGGGGGGGGGGGGGGGGGGGGGCTATCTTTGTTGTACTGCACACATATTTTCTTGTACCACAATTGCCTTTCTTTGTTTGACCCCTTTTCCCTCTGCATGTACATGTTACTTATATTTAAGAATTAAATGATCACTGTAGCACGAACTCAGGGCCCCCGTCAGTAAATCATGAGTGCTTTTTCTTTCTAAGCATTTCCTATTCACGGTTGGGCAAGTTCCTTTTAGCCTATTTGGCCTAACCCTGGACAGTAACGTACATGCTACTGTCTCTCTTTTTTTTTACCCCCATTCCCTCTCCATGTTTTGATCACTTTTCCCTCCCTTTGTTTTGACCCCCATTCCCTCCCTTTGTTTTTACCCCTATTCCCTCTCCATGTTTTGATCACTTTTCCCTCCCTTTGTTTTGACCCCCATTCCCTCCCTTTGTTTTTACCCCCATTCCCTCTCCATGTTTTGATCACTATTCCCTCCCTTTGTGTTGACCCCTATTCCCTCCCTTTGTTTTAATCACTATTGCCTCTTTGTTTTGACCCCTATTGCCTCTCTTTGGTTTCAGCCCTATTCCCTCTGTTGCCCAGCTGGCCGAAACCACTGGCGCAGCTGTCACGACACGTGGCCTGTTCGTCCCGCCTGGCAAGTCTGCCCCTGAGGGTGAACGCAAGCTGTACTTACTGATTGAAGGCCCGACAGAGCTGACGGTGAAAAGGGCGAAGCAAGAGATAAAGCGCATGATCGAGGAGACAACGGAGAAAGTGATGCGACGGGATGCACCAGCAGCGGGAAAGTACTCCGTTGTGTGACATACTCCACCTGCCAAGTTCTGCAGTGTGTGTGTGGGGGGGGGGGGGGGGGGGGGGGGGAGATGAAGCGCTTGATCGAGGAGATTACAGAGAAAGTGGTGCGGCGGGTTGCACCAGCTGTGGGAAAGTACTCCGTTGTGTGACATACTCCACCTGCCAAGTTCTACAGTGTGTGTGTGGGGGGGGGGTGGGGGGGGGGATCAAGCGCTTGATCGAGGAGATTACAGAGAAAGTGGTGCGGCGGGTTGCACCAGCAGCGGGAAAGTACTCCATTGTGTGACACTCTCAACCCGCCAAGTTCTACAGTGTGTGTGTGGGGGGGGGGGGGGGGGGGATCAAGTGCTTGATCGAGGAGATTACAGAGAAAGTGGTGCGGCGGGTTGCACCAGCTGTGGGAAAGTATTCCATTGTGTGACACACTCAACCCGCCAAGTTCTACAGTGTGTGTGTGTGAGTGTGTGTGTGTGTGTGGGGGGGGGGGGGGGGGGGGGGGATCAAGCGCATGATCGAGGAGATTACAGAGAAAGTGGTGCGGCGGGTTGCACCAGCAGCGGGAAAGTATTCCATTGTGTGGCACACTCCACCTGACAAGTTCTGCAGTGTGTGTGAGTGAGAGAGAGAGAGAGATAGAGCGCATGATAGAGGAGACTACTGAGAAAGTGATGCGGCGGGATGCACCAGCTGCTGCCAAGTACTCCATTGTGTGGCACACTTCACCTGACAAGTTCTGCAGTGTGTGTGAGTGTGTGTGTGAGATAGAGTGCATGGTAGAGGAGACTACATAGCAAGTGATGCAACGGGATGCACCAGCTGCTACCAAGAACTCCGTTGTGTAACAGTCTCCACCTGCCAAGTTCAGCAGTGTGTGTGTGAGAGATCAAGCGCGTGATAAAGGAGACTACATAGAAAGTGATGCGACGGAATGCACCAGCTGCGGGAACGTATTCCATTGTATGACACACTCCACCTGTAGCAGGATAGCCTGCTACTAGTCTATCTTGACATCTCGAGTATGTCTTTTCGAAATGTCCCATCGGTCCAGTTCTGCCACACTGATTTCAGAGCCTGGTCGCCGAAACGAGGGGGTTCGAATCTCACTGCCGACGTAAATGCACATGTCTTTGTATGTTACTGTTAGTTGTCTGCTGGTGAACCGGTACCCTAAAAAGGCAATGATAACGCCTGGTGGGGCGTGGTGTTAAGGGAGCCCGTCGTACGCGGGTGGGGAAGCGGTATCCTACCTCAACTGGACAAGCTACCATCGCGGTTGACGACGACCTGCGACGCCAAGAGCGACCAAAGGGGGAGTCAAACCCCCGACTCTTCATCCTCAAGCGATCTGGTCTACCAGTAGACCATTGTATATCACTGGAAGGGGCTAACCGGGGCTAACCCTACGGGCTAAAAGGGGCTAATCCTACGTCTGCAGACAACACTGCCAGGCTGTACTGATATGAGCACCTTGGGCGCATACCTGCTGGATGGCGGTATGGTCTAGACACCGTTGGTAAAGCTCACGCCGACGGGAGTTCGAGCCCCACTGCCAGAAGACAGTAGGTGTCTCGAGTCCGTTCTTTTGAGGGCGGTGGTGTTTCCACTGCCAGGGCAAGTGGCCATTGTAATCTTTCTTCTTTCTGCTTTGTTCATTCTGCATCTTGCACTGCCTTATCTTGCTTGCAACCTGCTATCTAAATGTATGTTACTGTTTCAGTATGTTACGACTAGGACAGGTGTTATCAACGGGAGCACCTCAGGAACCACCCATATCTAGGGACCGGCAAATCGTATGATGCTGACCAAAGACGAGTATGATATCATATGATATCAAACAAATATCATATAATTTAATATCATATGATATGATGCTGTAGGCCAAAGTTACCTAGTCAGACCGCCGGCATCGTATGATATCATATTGCCTACCGTATCCCTACCCATATTTATTAGGATCGCGTTGCACTGCTCACAGTGTATTGTTCTGCTTATTCAACTGTATGTTGGTGGGGGGCAGTGGGGGCAGCTGGTGTGGTAGGGGAAGTGATACTAATAGCCGTTCGGGAGATGGATTTGGATTTGGATCTAGTAGTTTGTGGTTTGTACCTCAACTTTTTCAGGCAAATTTTCGAGAATTCTAAGGATTATAAATTTCTCAGAATTCTCGATTCTCGGCCAAAAATGTCACAATTCCCGGGCCAAATTTTCAAGTTTGAGGTACGGACAACGAAGTACGAAGTGATTCGAAAACCCAAATCCAACTCATCCGCGTAATGGCTATAAACATATGCACTAAACGTAAAGATGGGGTTTTCTCTCGGGAGATGACAGTCACCATAACACAATGTTGGTTAACACCGCAGGTGGTAGCAGTGGGGGCAGCTGGTGTGGTAGGGGAATGTATGTATGTTGTTTCCAATATGGTAATAACACAATGACGGTTGGTTATTATAGAAGCCATGGACTAACCACGGAGGCTTCTATAATATTGCATGGCCCGAGGGGATGCCGTGGACTTATAACTCCGTGGTATCTGGCGCCAGGTACCACGTAGTGGTTAGTCCACAGCTTCTGTATTGGTTATAAGTTTATAACGCCATGCGGTGGCAGCTGGTGTGGTAGGGGAATTTATGTATGTTGTAACAGTCCAGGGTTTCCCCTCAGGAGGTGACTATCACCCCTCTGCACATAACACAATGATGGTGGCAGTGGGGGCAGGTGGTGTGGTAGGGGAATGTATGTGGCAGTGGTGGCAGCTGGTGTGGTAGGGGATTGTTTGTATGCTGTTACAGTCCAGGGGTAGACCAAATAGGCTAAAGAAACTTGCCAAACCATGACAGGAGGAGGTATAATGAAGAAGCACTGATGAACTGTACACCGAACAATCGTTTTACTGACAGGGGCCCTGAGTTCGTGCTACAGTGATCATTTGGTGTGGCAGGTAAAGTGATAGTTTAACATGCACACAAAACATACGGTGACTATAGCTAGCTCCGGCTTACGCTATAGTGTCCTTAACTTCACGTCATTAACTTCACGTCGTTAACTTCACGTGTGAGTAACTGTATTACACGGATGTAACAATTTCAATTTAAATTTGAATGCGCACAAAACATGAAGATGAGGTTTTCCTTATTGAGGTGACATCCATGTGCATGCAGTTATTGTATATGCAGTTCGAGTACCGCTGTAGACCCTAACCTGGTCTACCGCCTGTTACAAGCTAGCTCCTAACTGTGTAAGATCATCGAATACCTTTTTGGCGGAGCCCCCCCATCTGGGGGGCGGGAGCCCCCATGTTTACCCATTTGTCCGTCCGACCATCCGTCTGACCGCGATGAAGCCTGACACTTCAGCCAAGTAGACAACGGTCTCGTAACTAACTCGCTTCCGTTGCCACCTGTTGCTCCGTCGCGATTACTCTCCGCTATTTTCTAGCATCGTAGGCGACGCTGCATAGAACTTGTTCATCGAGTAATCATATATGTTTATGTGTGTTCCAGACCAGAAGAAGAACTTGAACTTGGTTTCATAGCTTCAGCCAGCAATTTGGCTGCTCGCCGTCTTTGGCAGTAAATGTATTTGTACCAGGAAAATGTTCAAGTCCAGAAAAACTTGAACTTGAACATATGTGCACATATGTGTATGTGTTCCAGTCCAGAAGAAGAAGAATTATTACAAGGTTCTGTACAGGGGCAGTGCGCCTACTCTTTTGTAGGAGTGGCATCGCCATTCAAACTGAATATTCGGTGTCGCTGGTTGTCTAGGGAGACCCACCTCCTGGTGTGAAAAACCTTTTACAACTTTAAAAAACGGCGTCCAAACGTTTGCTGCATGCAATACGTCCCTCAGTGCGATGTCCACGGAAACCAGGGAGTGTGACAGGGTTCACACTCAGACCGATTGTATGTATGTTACAGTCCAGGGGTAGGCCAAATAGGCTAAAGGGACTTGCCCAACCGTATAGGAAGGGCTTAAAAAAGAACAAGCACTGATGAACTGAGCCCCAAACAATCGTTTAAACGGCGGGGGCCCTGAGTTCGTGCTAAAATGCTAATTTAATTCTACAATATTCACCAATTAGATTACCGATTCTATAATATTAATATTAATTCAACAATATTAACCGACATATATTACCGATTATAGACTTGTCCGGAAACCAGGGAATGTGGCAGGGTTCAAACTCAGACGAGTTATGGACTTGCCCAGGTCTTTACACCGACAACTGAACATGTTCCTCCCGTCTGTAGACTGTCAACAGCCCAATGATTGCAGGAATTCTTGATCCTAAGAATACCTTGAATTAGGGGGGATGTTATAAACGACTTATACGTCTCTATCTGAGTAGGCAAAGAGCGGGCCGGTAACCACCCGGTCCCGAGTTCTCTGCCATCAGCAGTACTGTACGGGGGGGCTTTGCATCAGAAGAACTGGAACTTGAACTTGGGTACATACTACATAGCTTCAGCCAGCAATTTGGCTGCTCGCCGTCTTCGGCAGTAAAAGACGCATTGAAAGACGGTAGGGGTACGATCTAGGGGTACCCAAGTGGGCTATGGAGATGCGCCCAACCTCGAGCAATCAATACACCGGTAAATTATATCGGCAGTAAAAATATATTTACCAGGAAAATGTAAACGCGTTTTTTCATCTTCTTTCATTTTTCTTTCTTTCTAAACCTGTTATAAACAATCAAAAACCACATGGTGTTCATCTTGAACAGTTCAAAAATCAAGTAGTTGACACACTCGATCCTTCCAGGGGGACAATGGGTCGTTTCATCTATCAGTTTCCACCTAAATAGTTGGTAGTGGGAACTGATTGGATGCTAGGGACTACACCATTCGAATTTCCCATGTAACCTTCTCGCTACTCATTCTCCTTCTTAGCATTCGCGTAGCGCATTCGCATCCTCCTGCGTCTGCGCTACCGAATGATACCACCTGCTCTCTGTTTCGTGCAGTTTTGGTCAACTCTCCCCGAAACTGCAACCAAACAGGAGCTCATGCTTCCGCAGAGGCGATGCTGCTATCGAAGTGGCTGTCTTCAACATCTGACGCGAGTCGCAGCAATCGCTGTGATCGCAGGGTGATATGCGGTTATTTTGGTCGGCTGCACCTCTGGGCAGTCGGAAGTATGAATTTCCGGACAGAATGCGCCTCTCCCTGGACTTCCCAACAGGGGGGGATGCAAAGCGCGTATCCCTGGTGCATTCTTGATGGTCGCTGCCAGGAGCGAAGGCTCCATGCAATCGAGAAACCTACTAACGAACACTTTCCCCCTCCATGCAGGTACCTAGGACAGCCACCTGCTTTTTCGACAACTACCACAAATACTAAGGCCTCATCACTCGAACAGCTCAAGCGCGACACAACTTGCCCAATCATGTACAAAATTAGCCCCCGTGCCGCACAAGAATTGCATAAGCAAGGAGAGTCGAAACAAGAAAAGCCGAAGCAGGGTAAGATCCATACTAGCGGCTCTGCGAACATAGAACACCGCCTTGCTACCAATTCCAACCTAACGCGACCATGCGATCAGGGCAATGCAGCGAACTCAGATCACCAACCTGCCGCTAGGACCCACATGAGACGAATTCTCAACCATGCAACCATGCGACCAGGTGACCATGCCAACACCCAAAATCTAGATCACCAACTTGCTGTCAATACCCACCTGAAGAGACCATGCCACCTTGCAATCATACCATCGTACGACCCTTCACACACAGCATGCCCCCACCAAAAAGTCATCATCATAATAAACACCAAGTCTCCCCCCAAAGGAGCACAAGCCTCTCTCCAAAAGAGCACAAGTCTTCCTCCAAAGAAGCAACAAGCCTCATTACGAACGAGCACAAGTCTTCCTACAAAGAAGCAACAAGCCTCATTACAAACGAGCACAAGTCTTCCTACAAAGAAGCAACAAGCCTCATTACAAACGAGCACAAGTCTTCCTACAAAGAAGCAACAAGCCTCATTACAAACGAGCACAAGTCTTCCTACAAAGAAGCAACAAGCCTCATTACAAACGAGCACAAGTCTTCCTACAAAGAAGCAACAAGCCTCATTACAAACGAGCAAGTCTTCCTACAAAGGAGCAACAAGCCTTCCTCCAAAGAAGCACAAATCTTCCCCCAAAGAAGTAACAAGCCTTCCCACAAAGAAGCTAAAGCCCCTCTCCCCAAAAGCATCCAGTAGAGTAGGCACCCTGGCCCAATATGTACACCATGTGCAACCTAGGTGTGATCAGAGGATGGCCCAAAGACACTCCTGGGTAAATCCATACCTGAGCATGTGCCCTCATGGTGATACCATTTCTAGTATTTTTCGGTGGTGGCTCACTCCCTATGCCTCAAATGCATGGGCCCAGGGGCTCATACTATGGAACATTATAATAGCGGGATGGGCATTAATCACCACATGCATCTACCTGACCCTGCCAGACTGCCCCCCCCCTACCCTAAACAGAGCTACTAGACGTAGACAGGGAAGAGGCAGCAAGGCTTTTATCTATAAGGCACGGAGATGCTCATGTAAGAAGACGTGGTCCCCTGCCGCCCCCTGCCTCATCATCGGAACCTCCATGCTATTACATTACCTCCCGGTAACCACCTGCTTGTATTACCTCATGACTCCCCAGGTCATCACCAGCCTCATACACCTCACCATCCTCACTAGCCTAATTACACCTCAACCCGCTTGCCTGCCCCCTCACCCCACCTGTAGAGGAAGGGGTCAGACCTCGCCCCCACTCCATACCCCCCAACCCCCGCCCCACCCCTCATACTGGGAACCTCAAGTATTCGACCTCTGCCAGGCCCACTCAATGAATAGCCAACTTGGGGGTCCCCAGGCCACCAACAGCCTCCCCCACCCAGCCATCCCCACCAGCCTAAACACATCCAGATCCAACTGCCCACCCCCCCACCCCACGTGTAGAGGAGGAAACCAACCCCCTCTCCCCCTCCCTCTTCTCCCCTCCCAACCCCACCTCCCATACTGGGAACCCCAAGCATATAATTTCTGCCAGTCCCACGCCATAAATACCTACCTAGGAGGTCCGTACATAGAACCCCTAGCTATCCTCGCATACGCTGATCACCTCCACACCAGCCGCCGTAGAATTAGGGACGAGCACTACACAACTGGACACGGCCAGGGCAACTTCTCAGTCCCCCTGCTTAGCTCCTTCCTGCATCTACACCACCCCATTGTGGGCATCCTCACCCCGTTGTATAACCCCCCTTACACCCCTGCTCAGCTTCCCCTTCCTAACCATGGACACCGAGAGACATACCCCAAGGGCATCATGCCGGGCAGCACAAAGGAACAGATATTAGAGCGCCTCCACCCCCACCAGGCATGCATACTCAACTTCAGCACGGTATTTGGCCATGCAGCCACAATCAAACACTTCCAGGGTGAGTGGTACTTGATAGACTCTCTCAAACACCAACCCATTCTCCTGAACACCCCTCGTAAATGGGCGAGCATCCAGGGCCACACCTATACACTACAACCAGGACAACCCAATGAAGCATGGCTAGATCACAACCCCATCAACCCTATGGAGGAGGACCTCCCGGAGGACCCCATGGAGGAGGACCAAGCCACCACCCCCACCCCCGCCGTACAAACAACCCAGACCACCCACCGCACCAATCTCCCATATTGGGAACCCCAAATCGACTCCAACTGCCAAATACACTCCATCAACATTTACCTGGGGTACAAAGCTCTTGATCTTGACGAAATCCTAGACTTTTCTGTAAAATTAGACACTCATGTGCGCAACTATACGTGCCAACAATGGACCCTAGAAGGGCACTATGACAGTCTCACTGGTAACTATTCTAGCAATCTTATTAATTTCTACCTTTCTTCCAACAAATCTCACCTTGGCCTCCTTACTAAGCACACCAACCCAAGATACATTCCCCACCATATTAGCCCCCACACAGAAATCGCAGGGACTTCGCTGACCTACTCTGAAGGTATCATGCTGGGCAGCTCACAGATGCAGATCCTACAACGCATCCCTACCAACTGCTCTTGCTTCCTCCTACATTATCACTCTGGATATGGACATGCTAAGGCCATTAAGCAACTGGACGGTGAGTGGTGGGATATGAACTCTGAAGGCCCCTATCCCCTGAAGCCTCCTGACTGGCAACATCTTCAAGGGCACATTTACACCCTTACAGACACATCTGGACTACCCTGCCCTCAACTTTTCCAGCCTGAAATTTACTATGAACCAAACAACCCAACTCAAACTATCATTATAGACCTACCTACCACTCTTACTCACAATGCTACCGACTCCTCAGACCAGATAGTTCTTACAGACCAGATGGATCTTACAGACTCCTCACAACTTCAACAACTTCTCTCAGACCTTCCACACCCTACAGATCACATTCACCCTGCAGATCCTACAGAGCCCCCAGCTCCTACAGAAACTGTAGACCTTGTCTCTGATGATGAGGAGCCTCCCAAATCTAAGAAACCTAAAAGAACCTCTACCCGTTGCAACCCCACTTCCCTCCACTCAAACTCTACACATAAATCACCGACCACCAAAAAAACACCCAGGGATACAACTCAACCTCCCAAGACTAACCTTCCTATCCCTACTAGACCTGCCATACCCGACAGCAACAAAATGCGCCAGAGCAGGATCTTTGGAGCAGAACCTCCAACCAAGAAACCTACTCCCCCCAGACTCACCACAAAAACCCTTCCAACGAAAAGAATTAAAATAACCCACACTACCTCATATCCTGTTCAACAGCAGCAAACTGCACTCTATCTCACTAACATTATCACTTCCAACTGCAGAGGCATCTTCTCATCTTGGGAAACACTCTACGACCATATTCGAACTAATGAGCCAGACATTGCTATTCTCACCGAAACAAAACTCACCTCTAACAACACAGGTATAATTAATATGATCAAACAAGACCTATCTGACTACCACTTTCATCACAGCAGCAAAACCATTAAGCAAGCTACCAATGCAGACAACATTGTAACCCGCTCAGCTGGAGTTATCACACTTATAAAAAAGACTCTTACTACACATCCAATTAAACATGAAGTCCCCACTGACATAGCTGGTCATCTCACTCATCAAACTATTAACAACACTACCCACATTTTAGGCGTCTACATGCCCTGCAATGACCCTGCCAAAAGAGCCCGAATTTATGAACACATTCACTACATTATATCCCAAAAACCCTCTCATCACTATATTGCAGGGGGAGACTGGAATGCAGCCTACTACCTTACTGATAGAAGCAACACAATCAAGCACCTGGAGGACCAGCCCCACTATCAACACCTTAATAAATATCCAATTCACATTCAACCGTCACCACGTCCCCACACTTACTCAGACAACACTTCCTACAGTAGCAGGATAGATGACATCATTCTCATCAACCCCCCAACTGCAACCACGGTGACAGAAACTGCACACCAAATGGGAGACACACTGGACCACTTGACCCTGGAACAACACATTACCTCCTCTCTCTTTCCCCCTCCTAACCTTGACATACCACCTCACAATCCAACACCTCAACTGCAGCTTCCTCTCAAGCAACAAGACATGGCCAAAGCTAATGAAGCCATCTCTAATCAATTTCTCCATCAATTCCAGCACAGCCACATTAACATAGATAAAGCCTGGACTATAGCACAAACTTTACTGGGAGAAGATAAAACATCTGCACACATTCAATCTATTAGACAAGAACTCAAAGCCACCATACCAGAAGACCTTAACAGCATGACAAATCATCTCATGGTCACTCTTCACCAAGCTCTCTCCATCATGACTGACACCTGCCCTACCAAGCCTAGTACACCAGGCACCTTCCTGCCAAGACAAACTGCCAAAACCTACAGAAGACTTAACTACCATATTAAACACATTAAAGCACTCCGAACAGCTTCCAACCACCTTGACCAACAACAATACATGGAACTTAGAAGCACACCTCACACGGCAGGCACATACTCACCTACCACTAAAATTAAAATACGACAGCACTTTCAAAATTTACTCCTCTCTGACTATTGTCTCTCCTTAACTGCTGATATTAAACAAAGTATTACAGAATTACGTCACATGCAGGTTGCACTCAAAGAGGAGAGAGCAACCGCCTCCATTAAGAAATTCCGACGCCGCCTCAGTACACAAGCACGACAAACTCACAGGTATATTTTCTCTCCTGAAAATCACACACACACACCCACTGCTCTACTGGACGCATCCACACACACACTCAGCACTAGCACCCAGGGTCTCCTGGAAGTTATGACTAAACATATGGGAAAACTCATGTCACCTCCCACTCCACCCATCTCAGATGACTATACACGACACGCCACCCCCCCTCCATGGGAAATACACACAGACAAATACCACTTGGAAACTCCAGCCAACTCCATACAAAACACTGCCTCTCCCTACACCTTTCTCTCCTCCTCAACCACCTATGCTGACTGTATTAGGAAACTCTCTACCAACAAAGCCACTGGCCCAGACGGCATACCTAATGAATTACTTATGTGCCTCCCACAGGAAATGCACCTCATCATACACAAACTCATGCAGCTAGTATGGATCCTGGGAGAAACACCAGACTGCTGGAAAACCTCACACACAGTCATGCTCTACAAAAAATCAGATCCTTGCTTACCTCAAAACTACAGGCCAATAGGCCTTAACAATGCTGTAGCCAAACTCTGGACCTCCCTTGTTACTAACACTATTACTACCTACTCTGAAACCAACCACATTCTTAGCGCCTGCCAAGAAGGTTTCAGAAAAGACAAAAGTACCTATAGACAACTCTTGAACCTACTCCACAACATTGAGGACGCTGCCCTCTTCCACCAGGACCTCTATGCTGCCTACTTCGACTTTAGCTCTGCTTTTAACATGATTGATCACCAAAAACTTCTCTGCATCATGCACAGCTTGGGTTACACCCACGACACTATAGACACTATTAAAGGAATCTACACAAACTCTACTACACATATTCTCCTTAACAATACACCTGGCTCCCCCATCCCCATCACTAGGGGCACCATCCAGGGGGATACTCTCTCCCCCCTACTCTTCATTATCTTTCTAGAACCCCTACACAGATGGCTCCGTTCTGGGGGACGAGGATACAGAGCAGCATCCCTACCCTCCAAAACAGCAGATGAACACCACTCCAGCAGCTTGGGGTATGCTGACGACACTGCTGTCCTAACCGGCAGCTCAGAGGACCTTCGCATCCAATGTGGTAAAGTTCAAACTTTTAGCATCTGGTCGGGCATTCCTCTTAACGCCACCAAATGTGTGGTCAGTGGCATACTCCACAAATCACACCCCTCTCAACCTACTCACAACAACACTCTCAAACAAAGGCTAGATAAAATTCCACTAGGAAACTCCTATGTTACCTACCAGCCGCCTGACCAAGCCTACAAATACTTGGGGGTTCACATCTCACTTACCTTAAATTGGAAAACTCAACTCCACTCTACTATTGAAACCATTCACAATAAAGGGCTGAGTATCCTCACCAAAGCTAAAAACAGGGCAACCCCCACCCAATGCTTACGAATAATTTCACAATGTGTCAGAGCAGCTATTAAATACCCCATGATAGTAGCTCCCTTCTCACTAACCGACATTCACGTCATTGACAGAGCAGTATTAAAAACAGTTAAACTCTGTTGCTCCCTTCCCAGATCTTTTCCGACAAGAGCACTCCACCTCCCTAAAACAGAGGCAGGACTAGGGGTGCCCTCCCTACTCACTGAATACACCCAGATTACTGCAACAGCCCTCACCCAGTCCATGAACGACCAAGGTCACCTGGGAATCCTCACTAGAGCTCTCCTTAATAAATCAACTTCCACCATGACCACTCTAGATCCTCTCTCTCTATCCCGCAAGCAACTTAAGTATATGTCCCTAGCCCGCCAGCTGGAAATTATTAAAAAATCTGACATAACAATTTCTTGGAATGACACAGAACTTCTTGACAAACTTAACATACACTCTCTTCCTCTCCCTCCACAGGCAATCCCTGTATCACTCATGACTCCATTCCATGACCTGGCCATCTATTCATACCATGACCTGGTCACCCCCATGGGAACTCACCTTGTCAGCACTACAGATCTCTCTCTTATCACCTTACACAAAGTTACTAAACACCACAAACGGTCCCTGAACCGCCTCACCGCTCACCTCTCCTCCCTCCAAACTGTCGCCTCCCCAATACACTCTGACCCACTTCCCCTCTCACACCGACAACTTGCGCCCGGTTACGCAATTGCGCAGAACACAACCGATAACGTTAAATCTCCTGCTTCTATTGAACCCTCCACCCCACCCACCCAGCGTTACCAACCTCACGCCACTGTTACTGACGCAGACTACGAGGCGGATTCCATTGGGGACCTGGAAGGAAACCAATGGTGGGCGTGGCCCACGCAGACCGAAGGCAGTCACGCGCACCAAGCATGGGGCTGCCCCAGCAGTGATGCCACCTGGGCAGCACGCCACTACTTGTGCAAATCCTGGATCCGTCACTCCTCCACCTCTAAATTTTACCGTGCATATAGAATAACTCCCACCTCACACCCTGACAGGATCCGCGAGGCCATGACATCCCCCGACAGCAGCGCACCTGCACCACCGGCGCGCCTGCTCCACCTTACCTACGGATCCCAATACAAAGCCCTGCACATCACGAGCTGGCGGGGCAAGCGCTCCTACAACGACGACAAACTAGTCACTTCCACTGTTGTCCACGTTCAATGGGCCCCAACCATCATGCACAACGAACATATCAACTCCTACACACACATGGGATACAGCATCCACCACAGCACATCTCTTACCTCCACTACCTCCACCATACATTGGAAACCCCAATCTCACAATGCGTCTCACCTTGTTGAACTTTTGGGACAACCAGCATACGACCAATTAACCCACACTTTTAAAACTACTCCCCCATTAACCACACACCTCAACCCTAGGAAGGACACCCACCTTACTAACCTTCAACAACAAGGCCAATGGGCCACCTCCCCAGGATTTAATGCTGACAACCACAACCTTGTTCACAAACTTCTGAAAAATGACACACACGACAGGCACCCAGACTGGGACATTCAACCACCCTCAGCCTACATTATACAAACAGGCATCCTCACCACTCTGGATGACCAATCCACACACACACACACCAACGTTTCATATCTTTATAACCCCACTGGTCACTGTCTTGGGCACATTCCCAACGACAGACTAACCTCTCTCAAACAAAACTATGACCACTTCAAAAATCACCACCCTACCAAATGGAACCAACTGACCCAAGGAGGAACATACCACACTGACTTAGCTGCCCTCTTCACCAGATACAGAGCTGCTCCTGCTGCTACCAACACTCTTTCTCCTTTTCTCTACCAAGCAGCAGCTGCTCTGGGCATTACTCACCATCGTACTTCTAACCCCCTTAGCTACGACCAAAGCCTCACCAGCTTCTCTTCTACCAGCCCTGCTGATCAGCTCTTTGGCTCCAACCAAGACCCCTTTCTTACCATCTGGACTGGGGGCTCACTGGTGGACATTCCTAACTCCACGACACAAGCACACCAAGCTCTAAGGTGGGCCCTAGCCAGTGCTGACCATGCTGAAAATACTCTCAGCCCTACCTGCACCCTGATGCTCCTCCCTGACGACCTTGCTGCCCCTTACAAAACCCTCCTCCACCACTCCTGGATTCACTATATTGACTCCAGACCGCAGTCTGAATTTTATACTACCTCTGAAATTTGGCTTGGCAGCAAATCTCACACTCCACCCTCCACCCACAAACTACACCTCATCCTTATATGCAACCCCCACAGCCAAGATACCTATTTTCCTAAACTCCCAGATTTTATTGACCAATGGACATACTACATGCAAAGCCTCTCCTCATCCTGGGAGCCCTCTACTATCACTCCACCTCCCACTCTTACCTTCTCTGACATTGTCATTACTTACCCCCGGAAACTCAAATCTCTTGCCAAAAATCCTTGGCAAACTCCACTCCACCAACACCCTCCTCCCTCTCTTCTTACCACTACTCACCCTTGTCTTCACCTAGCTACCCCCTCCTCAGGCCTCCAGGTCTACACAGATGGTAGCCTAATAAAAGGTAAACCAGGGCACCCTAGTAAAATAGGTGCTGCAGTATATGTCCCGGCTGCAGGACAAAGCTACACCATCAACCCTGGGGGAATAGGGGCCACCAAAACTAACAACAGGGCAGAACTGGTAGCCATCCACCAAGCCCTTCTCAACATTGACTACGACAAATCCCTTACACTCCATACAGACAGCCTCTGCTCTCTTCAACTTATTAAAAAAATGATTCATGACCCTACCACAACAACCCGTTCCATTCATACTGAACTTCTGCAATCAATTCAAAAACACCTCATTCAACGCATCCTGCATGGCTCACACACCACTCTTTGTAAAGTCCGTTCCCACACAGGTATCCTTGGAAATGACAGGGCAAACATTCTGGCACGCAAGGCAGCTGAGCACCCTGCCTCCACCAATTTTACTGACAACACTGGGGAAATCCCCCGCCACAATGTCTACTGGCCCACAGTTCAACCTCCTCGCACACCCATGGGAGATATTCCCCCACGCATCCTAGCACCTAACCTTACACAAGGTATCACCTCTAACCTGCCCACTAGCTGCCACCTTGGCCAACACCCTCTTAAAGGGATTTATGCAACCACCTGGGCTGATAACACTCCCCACCAACTTCCTCATGCAAGTAACAAATTTTGGACCTCAACCCTTATCCAACATAAAACTAAATTCCACATCCTTAAAGCCCGCTGGGGTAGACTGTGGAACCGTAAACTTGCATTCCGCTGGAAACTCCCTTATATTACAAGCACTCACCCACCCACGAACTCCCTATGCCCCATTTGCCACACCTGTGAGGACGGAGCGGGCCACATCCTGGCGGGCTGCACACACCGGACTTTCAAGGGGCTCTATATCAAGAGACATGACGCCGCAGTGCGACTCATCCACAAGGCCATTTGCACCGGAGCCCTGGGATCCCGCAGAATGATCATGGACGCTGGCAAGGAAGAGGACCTCCCCAGGGGGGTCCTGGGCAAACGTCTCCCTGACTGGTTACGCCCCTCCACTATTACTGTAGCGGACTGGAAGAGAATGAGACCTGATCTTGCCGTCCTACCTGACATAGACTCTCCTACCTGTATGTCTGATAAAGAACTCTGGGTTCTTGAGCTTGGATACTGCTCTGATACCAACCATGCTACTAAGTTTATCACTAAACACGCCCAGCATGTTGAATTAGTAAATGGCCTTAGATCGGCTGGATACCTCGTTCACTATGAAGTTATCACCGTTGGAACAACTGGTACTATTCCAACCTCTTTTTTGACTTCTATGACCACTCTTGGACTTCAGAGATCATGTGCCCTCAAACTGGCGGACACAGTCCACTCCCACACCATCACTAGCTTTCAGAGTATTTTACAGTGCAGACGTTTTATGGAAGCACACCCCGGGTCGATACCCGGGGACTAGCACACAGACCGTCCCCCCTCTCAGGTTTTGTCTTGCCAGCTGCATTGTGTCGGTGCTTCCCAACCGGGGTGAAAAACCCTCGTATTAAGCTGCACTGGCATGATGTGGCTACGGTGCCTGCCGGTCAGGCATCGGTGGTAATTCTTTTTACTGAGATGGCCCTACGGTGACTATAGCTAGCTCCGGCTTACGCTATGGTGTCCTTAACTTCACGTCCTGTGAGTAACGGTTCTACACGGATGTAACAATTTCAATTTCAATTTCAATAGTGGGAACTGGGATGAAGATCTCAATCTAGACGTATTACGAGCCACCTTGTGAGGTAGGTCTCTAATGAGATATGAAGGCATCTCTGGTTTGCCGCTCTAATCCCAAGAAGAGGACATACATCCAAGCGTACGCGGCGGGGTGGGGGGGGTGGGGGGGCAAGAATAAAGTTGTCAGACCGCATCACACACATATAAACACACACATACATGCACACACACACTTTGAGGCATCATACAAACCGAACTTTGAGGTTACCGTATGCATGCATACCGAATGAGTTGCAACGAAACTAACGTGCAATAGTGTAATGACAATGGCATTGTGTGTATACGACAAGGAATCAGAGCTGAGATTGCGATAGTGAAGGACACACCGTTGGATGCTTTCTTTGTCGGCATTGCTACGATACGGCGGTGTTGCACCGTTATGGCATGGTCTCGACACCTACAAGCCCGAGTCCCGGAACGCAAAAACTGGCGAACATTGAACGAGGAAGCAATAGGTAGGCGCATCGCGCGTACAACGGAAGAAAAGCATATCGTGCATGCGTAGTAAGAACATGAGCTACTCACAATATTTGGAAGCTCAGAATTAGTCGCATAACAACTAACTGGCTTCGGTTAGCTCCATCGTTGCCACCTGTCGTTCCGCTGCCAACACTCTCCGCCAATTTTCCACGTCACATGAGACGCTGCATAGGACTTGTCCCCCTTTGGTATCACAGGGGGACTTGGAATTGTTGGAAATGGAAGACAGTGAGTGGCCCAGAGTTGGCTGAAACACCATGCAACAATCCAATATAATCTAAGCTACATGTCAGGACACCAAAAAGTTTTTGTAAGCTTCATGTACGAGGTTCGAGAAACCAAAGCATGTCAACGAGTGTCTAAGCATGTCAACTAGTCAACCAGTGTCAAATAAAGCATGCCAACCAGTCAACCAGTGCCAAAGCAGCCAACCAGTCAACCAGTGCCAAAGCATGCCAACCAGTCAATTAGTGTCAAAGCAGTCAACCAGTCAATTAGTGTCAAAGCAGTCAACCAGTCAATTAGTGTCAAAGCAGTCAAACAGTCAACCAGTGTCAAAGCAGTCAACCAGTGTTAAAGCAGTCAACCAGTGTCAAAGCAGTCAACCAGTTAATTAGTGTCAAAGCAGTCAACCAGTGTCAAAGCAGTCAACCGGTCAATTAGTGTCAAAGCAGTCAACCAGTCAATAAGTGCACTTTAAACATTGTAGTATACGGCATGCTCATTTACAAGGGTTTAGGGCGAGGGGGGGGCAAGAAAAAAGCTGCCGTACCGCACCTTCGCTTTGGATAGAGCCTATCCTCAAACTATATAAAAAAAAAAAAGTTTTTTTTTTTAGCCAAAAATAAAGTTGTACAAAAGTTAGAGGGGCCCAAAGTTTTTTTCAACCAAAGCGGCCCAAATCTTAACTTCGCGATAAATCACGTTTGGGTAACCCCATGAAAGATGTAAGAGCATAACTGAAATGGGCTTTAAAAGATCTTTCGAATGACCCCCATTTTAGGGGGGGTAGGGTGAAGTAATTGGGTTTTAGGGGGGGGGGGGGGGGGGTAAACAAACTTTTAGCCAACTTTATTTCCCCCCTCTTTTTGTATGAAACGTCCACAATTCCAACTCCCATCTGAATCGGACACCATATCGAAGGTGCGGTCAAAAATCTGTCTTTCTGCCCCCCCCCTGGTTTAGGGCTTAGGTTTAGTGTTTAGGGTGAATATAAGGGGCAAGAGCATGAGCACTTACAACCTTGCAGCATAAGGGATGCTCATCTACAAGGGTTTAGGGCTTAGCTTTAGTTTTTAGGGTGAATATAAGGGGCAAGAGCATGACCACTTACAACCTTGCAGCATAAGGGATGCTCATATACAAGGGTTTAGGGCTTAGGTTTAGTGTTTAGGGTGAATATAAGGGGCAAGAGCATGACCACTTACAACCTTGCAGCATAAGGGGATGCTCATCTACAAGGGTTTAGGGCTTAGGTTTAGTGTTTAGGGTGAATGTAAGGGGCAAGAGCATGAGCCCTTACAACATTGAAGTATAAGGGACGCTCAAGTACACAGGAGATCACCAGGAGCAAACGCATGAGCATATGTATGAGCATAAGTATGAGCAGAGCACTTACAACATTCTTATTGATGGGATGGGTGCACATGACATGGGTGCACATAAGGAGCATGAGCATTAGTATGAGCGGAAGCAGAAGCAAGAGCACTTACAGCGTTGTAATTGGTGGGATGCTTAACTACATGGTTCCCATAAGGAGCAAACGCACGAGCATAAGTATGAACAGAAGGAGAAACAAGAGCACACACACATACACATGTACACCTCTATATTTGTATACTTGAATGCATAGGTCGTGGCAGTACCTCCAGTGTACATCATGAGTGACCCCCCCCCCCCCCACACACACACACACACACACACACACACATGCGAACACACATACACACACACCCTAGAGTTGGCCCTGCGATGAAACCCATAGTTTTGAGACTCGGCCCTGTCGGCTGGATTTGGCCTGAAGCTGATCTGGCCTGGCTGACCTGGCTTTGCATGGCCAGTGGCCATTAGTCACTGCCTCGAACTGTAACCGCTCCCCTCCCCACAATTGATGGGCCCGCCGGCCTGAAACTTCAACTTGGGGGGCAAAGCATCTGCTTCTAAGTACCATCTGGAAGGACACTTGGAGCACTAGGGTGCTAGGTGAACACACTGGTCACGCTCCTTCAAAAATACCATGCCGGTCGATTTCTAGGTTGACGAACTTGCCCGAGTCCCCATCTCCGACAATAAAAGATGCGGAATACTTCAGGGTTTTCTCTAGCAGTATGCATAGCGGCCATGGCAACCAGGCATCATGCAGGCTCAATAAATACATAAATACATAAACACATAAACAAAAAAATCTACCAATCAATCAATCAATCAATCAATCAATCAATAAGTATATATGAGATACATCAATCAATAAGTATATATGAGATACATCAATCAATAAGTATATATGAGATACATCAATCAATAAGTATATATGAGATACATCAATCAATAAGTATATATGAGATACATCAATCAATAAGTATATATGAGATACATCAATCAATAAGTATATATGAGATACATCAATCAATAAGTATATATGAGATACATCAATCAATAAGTATATATGAGATACATCAATCAATAAGTATATATGAGATACATCAATCAATAAGTATATATGAGATACATAAATAAATAAGTATATATGAGATACATCAATCAATAAGCATATATGAGATACATCAATCAATAAGTATATCTGAGATACATCAATCAATAAGTATATCTGAGATACATAAATAAATAAGTATATCTGAGATACATAAATAAATAAGTATATATGAGATACATAAATAAATAAGTATATCTGAGATACATAAATAAATAAGTATATATGAGATACATAAATAAATATTACACTTTTTTGGTCCATACATGGCAGCTTCCAGCCAGCTCCATTAGCCAGCAACTGAGGGAAGCCCCCAGTTTTCCTAAGTGTGCCTACTTTATTGTAGGAGGGGCAACCCCATTCGAACTGAATCCTCCAGGTCGCTGGTTTGTGTCGGGAGACCCACCTGGGGTGAAAGTCCTTTCGCAACTAAACAAAACTGCATTTGAATGCTTGTCGTGACAGCTTTCAAACTCACTAGCTAGCTTCAGATATGGCTCAAGGACAGGGAAAATAATCTGCCTGTAAGCTGCTATGCGTACTCTAAAAGCAAAAGTGAATCTGATAAGGCCTTTTCTTTTCGCTACGTGAAACAGGTTCTAGGCAGCTCCCCTGACTGGCTATCCAGTCAAACCTAACGCAACCTAGTGCACCTTTAAGCTGACACAATCAGCTGTCCAGAAGTGCCGATACATATATGGGTGCACCACAGCAGCTGACTCAGGGAGCTGTGCAGAAGCTGCTAAGAAATTTGGGTGCACCACAGCAGCTGACTCAGGGAGCTGTGCAGAGGCTGCTTAGATAAGCAGAAAAGAAAAACCCGGAGCTGATTAAAGCTTTTCTTCACGGCTTCTCCTAGCCGCTTCTAGGCAGCTCCCTGCACCTGACCTGGACAAGCCTTTGAAATTTCCCAAGCAGCTTCTAGGCAGCTCTCTTTACCTGACCTGGACAGGTATAGGAACTTTTCCTAGCAGCTTTCAGGCAGCTCCCTGCACCTGACCTGGACAAGCCTTTGAACTCCTCCTAGCAGCTTCTAGGCAGCTCCCTGCACCTGACCTGGACAAGTCATTTGAACTTTTCCTAGCAGCTTCTAGGCAGCTCCCTGCATCTGATCTGGACAAGTCTTTGAAATTTTCCTAGCAGCTTCTAGGCGGCTCCCTACACTTGACCTGGACATGCCTTCAAACTATCTAATCTGCTGGGTTGGCTACCTGGTTTCCGTGGGTATTGCATGGGGGGGGGGGGGGGGGGGGGGGGGGGCTAGCATTGGAAGACAGTGAGCAGCCCAGAGTTGGCTGAAAATCCATGCAATCATCATATGCGATCTAGGCAGCTCCCTACGCCAGTCACTGGGCTATGATCAAAGACTTGGTTGGCTCCCTGTTTTCCGTATAGATTATGGGAATCGAGCTTTGTCGAAATGCGAACACAAGTGCCTGCGCGTGCCCAGTGATTTGGCAACTGCGCCTAACGATTGAATGTGCGCCTGCGTCAATTGAGTCTTGCAAGTCTTGGAGCATAAGTATGTGCTCATATGCATCTGCTCATAAGCATTCAGCCATTGTATGAGTCTATACGTTTGTCCTTCGAATTGTAGCTAATGGGTTGGTTTACCTTCGCGATGTAGTCGATGAGCTTTGCGCTTTTCCAACTTGCCTGGGCAGCCGCGCGCGCCTCCTATGCAAGGCACGCCAGCAGCAGCAGCAAGCATCGTTTCATCGGCGTGTGCAGCAGCCTGTACTCGGGGTAGTCGAATCGTTGAGCGCCAATCGTCGTCCCTGCCGAAAACCAGCACCAAGGCTGCCAGACCCTCTGCTGAAACAAGAAACAATGTGGTACCAGATTGACAAGTAACTATATCTTGAACCTGGCTTGGTAAGTGTAGGACCCTGACGTAGTGTCGTGTACAGGGTTGTTCAAACTGCTTGCCCCTTTGGCCGTGTCTGGCAATCCAAAGAGCTGTTGCAGTCTTCTACAACTGTTTGAAAAATGGTTGCATCTTGAAAGTGTGTAAGACCTTGTCGCCCACAGTGGTCCAGGGCAGGGTTGTTCAAAACGCTGTGCCTTGCGTCTGAGGCGCAGGTCTTGGAGTGTCTGTTGCGTTTCAGGAGGAGATCAAGTAGGTCGGTTGCGGTATTGAAGGGTCCGTTGCAGTAAAGACAGATTTTTATTAGAGTCTGTTGCGTCTCAGATGCAGATATTGGAGCTGGGTGCGTCTCAACACCGGTATGCAGATCTAAGAGTTCCTCCTGAGCAAACCTGGTAGGAGCCAGTCAGCTAGGGTTTTTCAGGAGGACCCGGGAGGACCCCCGGCTCTGCGTCCTGAGACGCAACTAACCCATTAAAGCTGCGTCTGTGACGCAACTGCCTGGACTTAGCTCTGATGTATGTATCTATGTTGCAGTCCAGGGGTAGGCCAAATAGGCTAAAGGGAATTGCCCAACCGTTTAGGAAGGGCTTAAAAAGAAAACGCACTGATGAACTGAACCCCAAACAATTGTTTAACTGATGGGGACCGTGAGTTCTTGCTGCAGTGATAATTTAATTCTACAAAATAATTAAATCATCATCTCAGCTGGGATAATAACTTATTTCTGCGATTCTTATTGCATAAACTGATATAAGCTCTGGTGTAAAGCTGATTATAAGCTCTGATGTAAATCCTGGAATCTTCTGCAGGAAGTCAGCAACACATGTCAGACCTCCTGTCCCTACGGCATCTAGATCCTCAGCAGTGTCACTCAGTGTTTTTCGCGATGCCTACATTTTGTCACTGTTTCCTTCGGCTCCATGCCCTTTGCACGCGCCCCTGCACACTACCAGCGTTTTGACAGCCTCAAGCTCATCCCCAAACTCCTTTCTACCCCTCGGTCCTCCAGTCGTAGTTACAAACCGAACCAAGATCAAAAACATGTTCAACCATTGCATCTGAATAGACGTCTGAACCGGATGTTTGGGGGCGGGCTTGAACATGAACTTGGTTACAAACAGGTTAACAGATTCAGCTTGGTTGTTTACTTGTCTTCGGCAGTAATACAAACAATCAAATTAAAGGACGGGGCTTGTATAGATCGACATTGGTCTGCCAATTCATAATGCTACGTTTCACATCTCAGTCTTATTTGCAGGCTAGAGCCAGCCAGACAGGTAATCAAGTTCGGGGTTCATTTCCTGAAAGTTGAGCTGACAATGGTTAGCATCCTTCACAGTCCAGAGTCACGAACCCAGGTCAAGTTTTTTCTACTAGGTACCCTCCCTATGTTGTTGGCTTGGCCTACTGCAAGAAAACGTCCGTATATTCAAATCCGAGAATCCTAACTGCACCTGGATGTCTTAATCACTGATATATAATCAGCTTTAAAGTTGTAATGCACCTAGTTCTCACGACTTGGCCATGATGACTGGTCAACGGCCCAGAGTTCGCCGATTGACCTTGTAACAATGGAAAACTAGTTAAGAATCCAAAGGCAGGTGAGGAAGTATTTCAGGACCAGGGGTTTTATTTGTTACAGTTAAATAGAGTATACTAGGCCAAATGAATGAACACATTATGACTCAAATCATGAATCAAACATGACCAAATGAAAGGACATATCATAAACATCAGGGCCCACAATGCACATATACAGAATTGAAGAAAGTTGTAGGCAAACATAATCACATGCACATGTAGCCAACCACATTTAGGCCACAGCGTGCGCAGAAGGAAGCATCCCACATACACATATCGTACGTGGACCACTGATTTATTCATCCAATCAAGTCCAATCTGTATTTGCATCATCATGCGTGATGTATGACAACAGCAAAAAAGCAACACCTTCAAACTAAAAGGCTCAGGGAACAAAGCGTTCCATTGTGCTGTAATGGGCAAAAAATCAGTTGAAAATGGGACGATTCAAATTGGGTGTCTGTCTGGGTTTAAATAGTGCAATAATAAGTCAGGAACTGGGAATCATAGCACTATATTCGCGTTCACTAATCTCTGAAGCAAACAAACTTTAGTTCTTAATCATCCCTGGCATACTCGGAGTCATCCCTGGCATCCACCCTTCTCGTTTTCGCCAATCCAGCATTTATCATCAGCATCCTCACAAGCCATGGAAGCCAGTATCTCACCCATATCAGAGACAGGTGCGAGGCGGGCTCCATGCTTCTTGCAGAATGCAGAGGCATCCATGTAGGTCATCTTTGTGTCAAATAGTTCATAGACCTCTGATCCAATACCCAAAACCATGTGGCTCCCAGCAGGGTGTGCAACCTGGGCCTCCTTGTCGATCAAATGCCTTCGGGCACCACCATATGCAGAGGGGGGAGGGGAGGGAGGAGGTGGGGGAGGAGGGGATGGAGGGGGTGGGGGGAGGAGGGGATGGAGGAGGTGGGGGAGGAGGGAGGGGAGGGGGGAGGGGGGGGAGGGAGGGGGGGGAACTCAACGCCAGGGGGAAGGGGGGAAGGGCAGGGGTTGTCCCCTTCTTTTTGTGTCTTCGTGGGCGCGGTCTTGTGTTTTTTTCTTTTTCTTCCTTTCCTTTCTTCTTCTTCGTTTCTCTTTTTTTTCTTCTTCTTCCGCTCTTTTTGCTCTTTTTTTCTTCGTTTCTTCTTCTTACTTTCTCCTTTTTTCTCATTCTTCTTCTTTTTGTTTTTCCTCTTCTGATTCTTCGCCTTCTCTTGTTTTTCTTCTCGTCTTTGTCTTTCCTTTGTTTTTTTTTTTTTTCGTTGTTGTTTTACTTCGTTTTTCCCTTCTTTTGTTCCTTGGCTTTTCTTCTTTGCTCTGGAGCCGAAGGAATCTGAGGAGGACGGCATGGTAACCCTTCGTGAACCCGCGGGGGGAGGGGAGTCTACGAAAAAGGGGGGTGTGGTCGTAAGTGCAGGTCTGTTACAATGTCAGCAATTTCCGTCCGAGTTAAGGAGGCTCGATCCGACGAAAGTAATTGCTGGCGTATACTTTTGTGAAGACGAATTGGGTGAAGGTGCTGAAGGTCGCATTGAGTGAAGCAATTTCAGTCCTGCCGGAAAAGATTGGCCCAGGCCAGGTGGGTAACGGGGTTGATGCTGAGGGGTAGGTTGAAACTCGTGGGGTATGAAGTGTCGAACTCAATGGTAATACCACCCAAGAAGGTTTCATCTACCTGGGCGTCGCCACTGACATCCGAACTGTCGATCGCACGGGAATCAAAAATCACCACTCCGGCAGGGATGTCGAAGGGACCATTGATCTCGGGAATGGCGAAGGCGCGAGATACAGCAATGATCATATCAGCGTTCAAAAGAGCGCAGTGATTTCGAAGCGACTCTAATGTTTGTCCTGGGCTTTTTTTCATCTTCGGTATTTTTTCAGCTTAGGTCGTCTCTGGTTTACTTTCGCGGTCAACCTTCACATGATCCCAAGCCGCGGGAGCCCTGCCTGTCGCTGGAGACATGACTGTACCGCGACAGTATCCCCGCGCCAACACGGGGAACGTCTACAATACCCTCAGCTTTACCCTGTATTCGCCTTCCTGTTGTTCACAGCCAGACACAGAAGTAATATGATCCGATGATGTTTTGCTGCACGCGTGGCCTTCCTTGACTAGTTTCAGATCAGCTCCTACATTTCAACTTCGAGCTCTGGCTAGTTGTGTCCCCGTGTAGCTTCTGGAAGTGATGAGAAGGCTGCTCACTCTTTGGTGGCTGGAGTTATTGGAGCCTTTGCTTACCAGATCGAAACAGATTCAGCATTGAAGCCCGTCGCTTTCCGTTCCGTCAATCCGAATGGCTAAACTTTTTTGATCGTCCGCCAATTCTTTGGTACCCAGCATGATCAGACTAGGCAATTTCGAGCCCATGCCGATCCTCGCACAGTTGCTATCTCGCTTCCGAGACACGAATAGTTGAACTTCTAAACGCCCGTAGGCGGGGAACCCCTACCCGAAGGCTTCTATCCGTCTGCCGGATACATTTGATCCCCCGTGGAATTGGATTGGATTGTTGCATAGTTGTTAGGCGACTCCTGGCTAATCGCCTTCTTCCAATCCAAAGTCCCCCGTCTCCATGCACGGAAACCACCAGCCTAGTAGACAGTATAAAACATTCTCGGATGATGACACGAGGGGGCACGAGTTTTCGGGGTGGCTTGAGACATGCCGCGGCGATGATTCATGCGGATTCATGATGACTAAAGCACGGCTGACTGAAATGTGACCTATAATCGTAACCGCACGCCTTCATGGCTCACCACCACCTCCCCTCCCACCTCCCCTTGTCACCTTGTTATACCCCTGCACCCGCCTGCGCCTTTCTTATACCCCTGCCTACCCCCGCCTACCCCTAGGGGATTATGTTCGCATCCAGAACGTGCGGAATTTTAACACGTGATGGGTGCGATACAAAACAGCGGAATCCGTTTCCATCGAACCCTGAGCAGACGTCACCTCAGATTCCTTCCGCCAGCGTGGCACCAGATTCCTTCCCTCCGCGTGGCACTTCTTCGAATTCCGGTCAATAGTGGACTCGTCAGCGAAGCTGCAGCCGAAGATTCGGGCCATGCCATGGGACTTTGGCTAATTTCGGCAAACCGGAGACATGGCGAGCAACATTGTGGTGGGTGCCCTCATTTGTGTTCATGTTGATTAAGAACTCTTGGAACTTCTGATAAGAGGACGTTGTAGCTTGGTAGGCGATCCTGCTAAGGGCCGTGCATGTGGCATCGGCTGTGCAGTAGGTGGTAAAGCCACTTATGGGGAAGGGGGCTGCCTATAACCTGCTACACACACTCACACACACAGACATACAAACACACACGTATACAAACACATGGTTACATGGCTTTAGCATGGCAGTGTCATAGGCTTGCCATGGTTGGCCCAATACAAGCCACCAACCCTGGGGGGGGGGGGGGGGGGGGGGGGGGGGGGGGGGGGGCTTTCTTCTTTCCTTCCCCCCCCCTTCCTTGCCATTCCTTCATCATTCTCTAGCCAGGAGGTAGCATCCTCCACGAAAATTTGATTCAAGCCGATCGATTTATTAAGTCTGGATGTATATGACTTACACTTATATTTTTCTTATTGGCGATTTAGAGCATGTTTTCCCACTTCAGTTTGTTCTTCTCATATTTGTTTTTTTGGGTTCCTTTTTCTTCGATCTTTTTATGTTCTTGTGGCCAGGCTTCGTGAGATTCGTTGTGCGTTAGATTATTTGGGCGCCGCTAGTGAGGGTATGGCTCTTATGTCTTAGAAAATGATAGCGAGACCTGGGTGATGTGGAGATCCAGTGCTGCTCCATCATATCGGAGCAAAAGTGGTAGGGTAGCTCTAGTGGGCGCACGTGTAACGTACGTATCCGCAAAGGTACGACTAGGCAGGACTGTATAGGATTGTCATTGACATAATTATTGCGATTTATTGAGCATGTTTCAGGTTTTTCTGGGCACTTTATTTAGAGGGGGGGGGGGGGGGGGGGGGAGGGGGGGGGGGATCAGCCCTCATTTGTTTTTGGCGGAGCCCCCCCTTCTAGGGGGCGGGAGCCCCCAGTGTTACCCATTTGTCCGTTCGTCCATCCATCCATCCATCCATCCATCCATCCATCCATCCATCCATCCATCCGTCTGACCACGATGAAGCTTGACACGTCAGCCAACGGTCTCGTAACTAACTCGCTTCCCTTGCCACCTGTAGTTGGCGGAGCCCCCCCTTCTGGGGGACGGGAGCCCCCAGTGTTACCCATTTGTCTGTTCGTCCATCCATCCATCCATCCATCCATCCATCCATCCATCCATCCATCCATCCATCCATCCATCCATCCATCCATCTGTCTGACCACGATGAAGCCCGACACGTCAGCCAACGGTCTCATAACTAACTCGCTTCCCTTGCCACCTGTAGTTGGCGGAGCCCCCCCTTCTGGGGGACGGGAGCCCCCAGTGTTACCCATTTGTCTGTCCGTCCATCCATCCATCCATCCATCCATCCATCCCATCCATCCATCCATCCATCCATCCATCCATCCATCCATCCATCATCTGACCGCGATGAAGCCCGACACGTCAGCCAACTGTCTCGTAACTAACTCGCTTCCCTTGCCACCTGTAGCTACGTCGCGATCACTCTCCGCAATTTTTAGCGTCGCAGGCGACGCTGCATCGAACTTGTTTTGCTAACTTTTTACTCAGACCTCCCAATGCAATTCTGAGACCACCCATGAGTAGGCCTAGGGTAAGGGCAGTCCATTGGCACCACTTTTGATCTCGTGCAATAAGTATATACCCCCCCCCCCCCCCCCCCCCCTAAACCCACCACCCCACAGACAGCCCATTCCAAATGGAATTATATGATCACCCATGAGTAGGCCTGGTAAGGGCAGTCCATTGGAACCACTTTGCTGCCCACTGGAAGGGGGAGCATGGTCGAGAGGGTGGCGTCAACTGGTTTGTGGGAGCTGGTTTGTGAGAGCTGGTTTTTGACTATCGTGCGATCCCTGCACTACAAATCTGAGGACGCCATTGTGTGCGCCATACTTTTAAACCCTCTGAATCCATATCTAAGTTGTAAAAAAGGTACCGGTATTTCTATTTAAAGGGGGGGGGGGGGGGGGGGGGGGGGGGGGGGGATCAGTCGAAGTGTTTACACAGTTTAGACTCAATGGGAGAAGATAGCAATAAGCACAATAGAGCGGTATATAGGAAGCATCAGATGCGTACTGCAGAGTACTGCAGACGCGTGCAGGTCATAGCTAGCCTATGGCCTGGCGGCAGGCGACACGGGACCTGGAGGGAACAGGTACCGGTGTGCACTTTGCCAACTCAGTAGCTGACGCATAAGTCAGTCAATAAAAGGGGGGGGGGGGGGGGGGTCAGCCCCCCTCAGGTTTTAGGCTCGATGTTTGTAGTTTTTTTACTCCTGCTCTAGCCCATAAATATTTTGCAAAATGAAGCAAAAAATACCCAACTGCTTGCTGTCTCCAGCAGGTCTAGCAGCATCCAAAGCACAAGCTAAAACTTGAAACTTGAACTTGGTTACCGGTACACAGCTTCAGCTAGGAATAGCAATGAGCTAAATAATGCGACCTGAAGAAGATTAAGACTTGTCACTTCGTTTTTGGCGGAGCCCCCTGTTCAAGGGGGCGGGAGCCCCCATGTTTACCCATTTGTCCGTCCAACCGCCCATCCATCCGTCTAACCGCGCTGAAGCCTGGCACGTCAGCCAACGGTCTCGTAACTTACTCGCCTCCGTTGCCACCTGTCGCTCCCTCGCCATTACTCTCCGCTAGTTTTGGGCGACGCAGGCGACGCTGCATAGAGCTTGCTCATTCAAATTATGGCAGCCCACTGTCTTTTATTATACATGGAGTCCGCTTGTGAGACTGGAATTTGAATTGTCACATGTTTTTCGGCGGAGCCCCCCTTCTGGGGTCACCGCTTTGTCCAAGTTTCTGTCCGTCACGTTCCAACCATGGGCCTCGTAAACCCACTCTCCACCCTCCAAACCTCTGACAGCTCGACCCTACCCGCCAGTTACGAACCCACTCAGCGCCAATTTCTGCATCGCTTGCACCGTGCCCACATGCACCAGCAAATACCTACCCCTCCCTGGGCCTCTCTGGACACCTCCCTTCTATAAACCAAGCATTGAAGGCTCACCTGTAGTTTTCGGGAGACAAAGAAACGAGGAGTAGTCACTCAGTTTATAGTTACATGAGAAGATGTTTCACGTCTGCCTGATCAGGCAGATGAAGGGAGATAAAGACAGTACAGTAAGGTACTGCATGGCAGTGCACGGGGCCCTAGCTGGCGCCGGCACTGCAGTGAGCACGGCAGGGACTGAGACCTGTGTGCTCTAGGTAACACTAGAGACGGCATAAAAGCCAGTCTACAACCTAATATTTTCCCCCCCCCCCCCCCCCCCCCCCCCCCCCCCCCCCCCCCCCCCCCCCCCCCCAATTCCTGGTATTCTTCATACATAAGAATTCCTGGAATTAGAGGACTTCAAAGGAAACTAGAATAACTAAATAAAATAAGGAAATATCTGGGCAGTGTCACATAAAGGGGAATTATTGCACAGTTGGGAAGATGTAGCTCAAAGGTATTAAAAATATCAGAGGCTGGAGCTGCTGAGAAGGTGCAGGGATAAACTAAGTAGCTTGTCACATGAGGCAGGTATACAGGGGGATGCTCTAGGTTATCCTGAGTGGAGGAAAGGAAAGAGGTTAGGGAGGAGATATCAGTACTTTTATGTAGGGAACGGCAACTAATATTAGTGTTTGAAAAACAAAAATTACCTTATATTATTATAGTGTCACAATAATATTAGTTTTTCAAATAAATTCAAAATTCTGGTGAGACGGCTCGTCTGACTAATATTATTAATATTACATAATATTATTTATTCACCAATATTATACAACATAGCCGACCCATACTTATATGCCTTGCCAATGCATCCAATCTGTTCTCTGAAATCATTAAACTTGGATCTGGGGAGTGCCTTGGTGAACATGTCAGCCATGTTTGCAGCAGTGGGAACCCAGGTGAGCCGGATCCCTTGCTTCTTGGATTGCTCTTTGAGGAAGTGGAACCTTGTTTCCATGTGTCTGAGACATGAGGTAAGCTTGTCTTGGTTCCATGCACTGAGGGCAGCTTGGTTGTCCCCATTGATAGTGAGAGCAGGAGGCATGATACATGTGGCACAGTGTTGCAGTTTCCTCAGCCACATAGCCTCTTGGGCTGCAGAAGTGGCTGCCATGTACTCAGCTTCAGTGTAGAGAGAGCTGTGGCAGATGCTTGAATTTTGGATGCCCATGAAATTGCTCCCCCCTGGTTGAGGATTACCCAGCATGTGGTTGACTTCCTAGTGATAGGGCAGGCTGCATGGTCAAAGTCACAGTACCCAGTCAGGGGTCGTTTGGAGTGTGTATAGGTGATGCCATGATCAGGTGTGCAGGCCAGGTACTTCAGAATGCCAGTTGCAGCTTCCATGTGGTCGTGCAGTGGATGTGCACTGTGCCTGGCCAGCCTGTTTACAGCCTGTGCAATGTCGGGCCTGGTATTGACTGCCAGGTAGTTGAGGGAACCTACAATCTGGGCAAGTGGCAGGCCAGACTCTTGGTCCCCTTTCTCAGGGTATGGGAGAGGGGCATCAGGCTGGAGAGGAATGGGGAATCTGGTGCTGCCAGGTTCAGGCATCATGTTGTTGGTCCTAGCTCCGGCTTTCGCTATGGTGTCCTTAACTTCACGTCCTGTGAGTAACGGTTCTACACGGATGTAACAATTTCAATTTCAATTTCAATAGTGGGAACTGGGATGAAGATCTCAATCTAGACGTATTACGAGCCACCTTGTGAGGTAGGTCTCTAATGAGATATGAAGGCATCTCTGGTTTGCCGCTCTAATCCCAAGAAGAGGACATACATCCAAGCGTACGCGGCGGGGTGGGGGGGGTGGGGGGGCAAGAATAAAGTTGTCAGACCGCATCACACACATATAAACACACACATACATGCACACACACACTTTGAGGCATCATACAAACCGAACTTTGAGGTTACCGTATGCATGCATACCGAATGAGTTGCAACGAAACTAACGTGCAATAGTGTAATGACAATGGCATTGTGTGTATACGACAAGGAATCAGAGCTGAGATTGCGATAGTGAAGGACACACCGTTGGATGCTTTCTTTGTCGGCATTGCTACGATACGGCGGTGTTGCACCGTTATGGCATGGTCTCGACACCTACAAGCCCGAGTTCCGGAACGCAAAAACTGGCGAACATTGAACGAGGAAGCAATAGGTAGGCGCATCGCGCGTACAACGGAAGAAAAGCATATCGTGCATGCGTAGTAAAAACATGAACTACTCACAATATTTGGAAGCTCAGAATTAGTCGCATAACAACTAACTGGCTTCGGTTAGCTCCATCGTTGCCACCTGTCGTTCCGCTGCCAACACTCTCCGCCAATTTTCCACGTCACATGAGACGCTGCATAGGACTTGTCCCCCTTTGGTATCACAGGGGGACTTGGAATTGTTGGAAATGGAAGACAGTGAGTGGCCCAGAGTTGGCTGAAACACCATGCAACAATCCAATATAATCTAAGCTACATGTCAGGACACCAAAAAGTTTTTGTAAGCTTCATGTACGAGGTTCGAGAAACCAAAGCATGTCAACGAGTGTCTAAGCATGTCAACTAGTCAACCAGTGTCAAATAAAGCATGCCAACCAGTCAACCAGTGCCAAAGCAGCCAACCAGTCAACCAGTGCCAAAGCATGCCAACCAGTCAATTAGTGTCAAAGCAGTCAACCAGTCAATTAGTGTCAAAGCAGTCAACCAGTCAATTAGTGTCAAAGCAGTCAAACAGTCAACCAGTGTCAAAGCAGTCAACCAGTGTTAAAGCAGTCAACCAGTGTCAAAGCAGTCAACCAGTTAATTAGTGTCAAAGCAGTCAACCAGTGTCAAAGCAGTCAACCGGTCAATTAGTGTCAAAGCAGTCAACCAGTCAATAAGTGCACTTTAAACATTGTAGTATACGGCATGCTCATTTACAAGGGTTTAGGGCGAGGGGGGGGCAAGAAAAAAGCTGCCGTACCGCACCTTCGCTTTGGATAGAGCCTATCCTCAAACTATATAAAAAAAAAAAAGTTTTTTTTTTTAGCCAAAAATAAAGTTGTACAAAAGTTAGAGGGGCCCAAAGTTTTTTTCAACCAAAGCGGCCCAAATCTTAACTTCGCGATAAATCACGTTTGGGTAACCCCATGAAAGATGTAAGAGCATAACTGAAATGGGCTTTAAAAGATCTTTCGAATGACCCCCATTTTAGGGGGGGTAGGGTGAAGTAATTGGGTTTTAGGGGGGGGGGGGGGGGGGTAAACAAACTTTTAGCCAACTTTATTTCCCCCCTCTTTTTGTATGAAACGTCCACAATTCCAACTCCCATCTGAATCGGACACCATATCGAAGGTGCGGTCAAAAATCTGTCTTTCTGCCCCCCCCCTGGTTTAGGGCTTAGGTTTAGTGTTTAGGGTGAATATAAGGGGCAAGAGCATGAGCACTTACAACCTTGCAGCATAAGGGATGCTCATCTACAAGGGTTTAGGGCTTAGCTTTAGTTTTTAGGGTGAATATAAGGGGCAAGAGCATGACCACTTACAACCTTGCAGCATAAGGGATGCTCATATACAAGGGTTTAGGGCTTAGGTTTAGTGTTTAGGGTGAATATAAGGGGCAAGAGCATGACCACTTACAACCTTGCAGCATAAGGGGATGCTCATCTACAAGGGTTTAGGGCTTAGGTTTAGTGTTTAGGGTGAATGTAAGGGGCAAGAGCATGAGCCCTTACAACATTGAAGTATAAGGGACGCTCAAGTACACAGGAGATCACCAGGAGCAAACGCATGAGCATATGTATGAGCATAAGTATGAGCAGAGCACTTACAACATTCTTATTGATGGGATGGGTGCACATGACATGGGTGCACATAAGGAGCATGAGCATTAGTATGAGCGGAAGCAGAAGCAAGAGCACTTACAGCGTTGTAATTGGTGGGATGCTTAACTACATGGTTCCCATAAGGAGCAAACGCACGAGCATAAGTATGAACAGAAGGAGAAACAAGAGCACACACACATACACATGTACACCTCTATATTTGTATACTTGAATGCATAGGTCGTGGCAGTACCTCCAGTGTACATCATGAGTGACCCCCCCCCCCCCCCCACACACACACACACACACACACACACACATGCGAACACACATACACACACACCCTAGAGTTGGCCCTGCGATGAAACAAGAAACAATGTGGTACCAGATTGACAAGTAACTTTATCTTGAACCTGGCTTGGTAAGTGTAGGACCCTGACGTAGTGTCGTGTACAGGGTTGTTCAAACTGCTTGCCCCTTTGGCCGTGTCTGGCAATCCAAAGAGCTGTTGCAGTCTTCTACAACTGTTTGAAAAATGGTTGCATCTTGAAAGTGTGTAAGACCTTGCCGCCCACTGTGGTCCAGGGCAGGGTTGTTCAAAACGCTGTGCCTTGCGTCTGAGGCGCAGGTCTTGGAGTGTCTGTTGCGTTTCAGGAGGAGATCAAGTAGGTCGGTTGCGGTATCGAAGGGTCCGTTGCAGTAAAGACAGATTTTTATTAGAGTCTGTTGCGTCTCAGATGCAGATATTGGAGCTGGGTGCGTCTCAACACCGGTATGCAGATCTAAGAGTTCCTCCTGAGCAAACCTGGTAGGAGCCAGTCAGCTAGGGTTTTTCAGGAGGACCCGGGAGGACCCCCGGCTCTGCGTCCTGAGACGCAACTACGCAACTAACCCATTAAAGCTGCGTCTGTGACGCAACTGCCTGGACTTAGCTCTGATGTATGTATCTATGTTGCAGTCCAGGGGTAGGCCAAATAGGCTAAAGGGAATTGCCCAACCGTTTAGGAAGGGCTTAAAAAGAAAACGCACTGATGAACTGAACCCCAAACAATTGTTTAACTGATGGGGACCGTGAGTTCTTGCTGCAGTGATAATTTAATTCTACAAAATAATTAAATCATCATCTCAGCTGGGATAATAACTTATTTCTGCGATTCTTATTGCATAAACTGATATAAGCTCTGGTGTAAAGCTGATTATAAGCTCTGATGTAAATCCTGGAATCTTCAGCAGGAAGTCAGCAACACATGTCAGACCTCCTGTCCCTACGGCATCTAGATCCTCAGCAGTGTCACTCAGTGTTTTTCGCGATGCCTACATTTTGTCACTGTTTCCTTCGGCTCCATGCCCTTTGCACGCGCCCCTGCACACTACCAGCGTTTTGACAGCCTCAAGCTCATCCCCAAACTCCTTTCTACCCCTCGGTCCTCCAGTCGTAGTTACAAACCTAACCAGGATCAAAAACATGTTCAACCATTGCATCTGAATAGACGTCTGAACCGGATGTTTGGGGGCGGGCTTGAACATGAACTTGGTTACAGACAGGTTAATGGATCCAGCTTGGTTGTTTTCTGTCTTCGGCAGTAATGCAAACAATCAAATTAATGGACGGGGCTTGTCTAGATCGACATTGGCCTGCCAATTCATAATGCTACGTTTCACATCTCAGTCTCATTTGCAGGCTGGAGACAGCCAGACAGGTAATCAAGTTCGGGGTTCATTTCCTGAAAGTTGAGCCGACAATGGTTAGCATCCTTCATAGTCCAGAGTCACGAACCCAGGTCAAGTTTTTTGTACTAGTTGCCCTCCCTATGTTGTTGGCTTGGCCTACTGCAAGAAAACGTCCGTGTATTCAAATCAGAGAATCCAAACTGCACCTGGACGTCTTAATCACTGATATATAATCAGCTTTTAAGTTGTAATGCCCCTGGTTCTCACGACTTGGCCATGAAGACTGGTCAACGGCCCAGAGTTGGCCGATTGACCTTGTAACAATGGAAAACTAGTTAAGAATCCAAAGACAGGGTCTGGGTCAGTATCTCAGGACCAGGAGTTGTATTTGTTACAGTTAAATAGAGTTTACTAGGCCAAATGAATGAACACATCATGAATCAAACAAGACCAAATGAAAGGACATATCATGAATCACATCAGAGTTACCACAATGCACATATAAATATGTTCAGAATTGAAGAAAGTCGTAGGCAAACACAATCACACATACACATGTAGCTGAACACATTTGGGCCAACGCGTGCGCAGAAGGAAGCATCCCACATACACATATCGTACGTGGTCCACTGATTTATTCATCCAATCAAGTCCAATCTGTAGATGCATCATCATGCGCGATGTGTGACAACAGCAAAAAAGCAACACCTTCAAACTAAAAGGCTCAGGGAACAATGCGTTCCATTGTGCTGGAATGGGCAGAAAATCAGTTGAAAATGGGGCGATTCAAATTGGGTGTCCGTCTGGGTTTAAATAGTGCAATAGTAAGTCAGAGGAACTGGGAATAAGGAATCATAGCACTATATTCGCATTCACTCTCTGAAGCAAACAAACTTAAGCTCTTGATCACACGAGCCCCTGGCATACTCGGAGTCCATGACAAACTGGCATCCACCCTTCTCGTTTCCACCAACCCAGCACTTATCATCTGCATCCTCACAAGCCATAGAAGCCAGTAGCTCACCCATATCAGAGGAGACAGGTGCGAGGGAGGCTCCATGCTTCTTGCAGAATGCAGAGGCATCCATGTAGGTCATCTTTGTGTCAAATAGTTCATAGACCTCTGATCCAATACCCAAAACCATGTGGCTCCCAGCAGGGTGTGCAACCTGGGCCTCCTTGTCGATCAAATGCCTTCGGGCACCACCATATGCAGGGGGGGGAGGGGAGGGAGGACGTGGGGGAGGAGGGGATGGAGGAGGTGGGGGAGGAGGGGATGGAGGAGGTGGGGAGGAGGGGAGGGGGGAGGGGGGGAGGGAGGGGGGAAATCAACGCCAGGGGGGAAGGGGGGACGGGCAGGGGGAGAAGGCTTGGGAGGGGGAGTAGGAGGGGGGGGAGGGGGAGGAGGGAAGGGAGAAGGAGGAGGGGAGAGGGGGGGAGGAGGAGGAAGAGGAGGGGTGAGGGGGGGAGGAGGAGGAGGAGAAAGGGGGGGAGGAGGAGGAGTTGTGGGGGTAAGAGGAGCAGGAGCGGGGGGGGGGAGGAGGAGGAGCGGGGGGAGGGGGGGGAGGAGGGGGAGGAGGGCGAGGAGGGGGAGGAGGGCGAGGGGAGCGAGGAATCTGAGGAGGACGGGCAGGTGAACCCTCGGGAACCGCGGGGGGAGGGGAGTCGACAAAGGGGGGGGGGTCGTAAGGTGCGGCTGGTAGAAGGTCAGCAATGTCCGTCGAGTTAAGGAGGCTCGATCCGACGAAAGTATTGATGCTATACTTTGTGAAGAAGAATTGGGTGAAGGTGCTGAAGGTCGCATTGAGTGAAGCAATTTCAGTCCTGCCGGAAAAGATTGGCCCAGGCCAGGTGGTAACGGGGTTGATGCTGAGGGGTAGGTTGAAACTCGTGGGGTATGAAGTGTCGAACTCAATGGTAATACCACCCAAGAAGGTTTCATCTACCTGGGCGTCGCCACTGACATCCGAACTGTCGATCGCACGGGAATCAAAAATCACCACTCCGGCAGGGATGTCGAAGGGACCATTGATCTCGGGAATGGCGAAGGCGCGAGATACAGCAATGATCATATCAGCGTTCAAAAGAGCGCAGTGATTTCGAAGCGACTCTAATGTTTGTCCTGGGCTTTTTTTCATCTTCGGTATTTTTCAGCTTAGGTCGTCTCTGGTTTACTTTCGCTGTCAACCTTCACATGATCCCAAGCCGCGGGAGCCCTGCCTGTCGCTGGAGACATGACTGTACCGCGACAGTATCCCCGCGCCAACACGGGGAACGTCTACAATTCCCTCAGCTTTACCCTGTATTCGCCTTCCTGTTGTTCACAGCCAGACACAGAAGTAATATGATCCGATGATGTTTTGCTGCACGCGTGGCCTTCCTTGACTAGTTTCAGATCAGCTCCTACATTTCAACTTCGAGCTCTGGCCAGTTGTGTCCCCGTGTAGCTTCTGGAAGTGATGAGAAGGCTGCTCACTCTTTGGTGGCTGGAGTTATTGGAGCCTTTGCTTACCAGATCGAAACAGATTCAGCATTGAAGCCCGTCGCTTTCCGTTCCGTCAATCCGAATGGCTGAACGTTTTTGATCGTCCGCCAATTCTTTGGTACCCAGCATGATCAGACTAGGCAATTTCGAGCCCATGCCGATCCTCGCACAGTTGCTATCTCGCTTCCGAGACACGAATAGTTGAACTTCTAAACGCCCGTAGGCGGGGAACCCCTAGGGGGCGGGAGCCCCCAGTGTTACCCATTTGTCCGTTCGTCCATCCATCCATCCATCCATCCATCCATCCATCCATCCATCCATCCATCCATCCATCCATCCATCCATCCATCCATCCATCCATCCGTCTGACCACGATGAAGCCCGACATGTCAGCCAACGGTCTCGTAACTTACTCGCTTCCCTTGCCACCTGTAGTTGGCGGAGCCCCCCCTTCTGGGGGACGGGAGCCCCCAGTGTTACCCATTTGTCTGTTCGTCCATCCATCCATCCATCCATCCATCCATCCATCCATCCATCCATCCATCCATCCATCCATCCATCCGTCTGACCACGATGAAGCCCGACACCTCAGCCAACGGTCTCGTAACTAACTCGCTTCCCTTGCCACCTGTAGTTGGCGGAGCCCCCCCTTCTGGGGGACGGGAGCCCCCAGTGTTACCCATTTGTCTGTCCGTCCATCCATCCATCCATCCATCCATCCATCCATCCATCCATCCATCCATCCATCCATCCATCCATCCATCCACCCATCTGACCGCGATGAAGCCCGACACGTCAGCCAACTGTCTCGTAACTAACTCGCTTCCCTTGCCACCTGTAGCTACGTCGCGATCACTCTCCGCAAATTTTTAGCGTCGCAGGCGACGCTGCATCGAACTTGTTTTGCTAACTTTTTACTCAGACCTCCCAATGCAATTCTGAGACCACCCATGAGTAGGCCTAGGGTAAGGGCAGTCCATTGGCACCACTTTTGATCTCGTGCAATAAGTATATACCCCCCCCCCCCCCTCCCCCCTAAACCCACCACCCCACAGACAGCCCATTCCAAATGGAATTATATGATCACCCATGAGTAGGCCTTGGTAAGGGCAGTCCATTGGAACCACTTTGCTGCCCACTGGAAGGGGGAGCATGGTCGAGAGGTGGCGTCAACTGGTTTGTGGGAGCTGGTTTGTGAGAGCTGGTTTTTGACTATCGTGCGATCCCTGCACTACAAATCTGAGGACGCCATTGTGTGCGCCATACTTTAAACCCTCTGAATCCATATCTAAGTTGTAAAAAAAGGTACCGGTATTTCTATTTAAAGGGGGGGGGGGGGGGGGGGGGGGGGGGGATCAGTCGAAGTGTTTACACAGTTTAGACTCAATGGGAGAAGATAGCAATTAAGCACAATAGAGCGGTATATAGGAAGCATCAGATGCGTACTGCAGAGTACTGCAGACGCGTGCAGGTCATAGCTAGCCTATGGCCTGGCGGCAGGCGACACGGGACCTGGAGGGAACAGGTACCGGTGTGCACTTTGCCAACTCAGTAGCTGACGCATAAGTCAGTCAATAAAAAGGGGGGGGGGGGGGGGGGGGGGGGGGTCAGCCCCCCTCAGGTTTTAGGCTCGATGTTTGTAGTTTTTTTTACTCCTGCTCTAGCCCATAAATATTTTGCAAAATGAAGCAAAAAATACCCAACTGCTTGCTGTCTCCAGCAGGTCTAGCAGCATCCAAAGCACAAGCTAAAACTTGAAACTTGAACTTGGTTACCGGTACACAGCTTCAGCTAGGAATAGCAATGAGCTAAATAATGCGACCTGAAGAAGATTAAGACTTGTCACTTCGTTTTTGGCGGAGCCCCCTGTTCAAGGGGGCGGGAGCCCCCATGTTTACCCATTTGTCCGTCCAACCGCCCATCCATCCGTCTAACCGCGCTGAAGCCTGGCACGTCAGCCAACGGTCTCGTAACTTACTCGCCTCCGTTGCCACCTGTCGCTCCCTCGCGATTACTCTCCGCTAATTTTGGGCGACGCAGGCGACGCTGCATAGAGCTTGCTCATTCAAATTATGGCAGCCCACTGTCTTTTATTATACATGGAGTCCGCTTGTGAGACTGGAATTTGAATTGTCACATGTTTTTCGGCGGAGCCCCCCTTCTGGGGTCACCGCTTTGTCCAAGTTTCTGTCCGTCACGTTCCAACCATGGGCCTCGTAAACCCACTCTCCACCCTCCAAACCTCTGACAGCTCGACCCTACCCGCCAGTTCCGAACCCACTCAGCGCCAATTTCTGCATCGCTTGCACCGTGCCCACATGCACCAGCAAATACCTACCCCTCTCTGGGCCTCTCTGGACACCTCCCTTCTATAAACCAAGCATTGAAGGCTCACCTGTAGTTTTCGGGAGACAAAGAAACGAGGAGTAGTCACTCAGTTTATAGTTACATGAGAAGATGTTTCACGTCTGCCTGATCAGGCAGATGAAGGGAGATAAAGAAACAAAGGAAACTAGAATAACTAAATAAAATAAGGAAATATCTGGGCAGTGTCACATAAAGGGGAATTATTGCACAGTTGGGAAGATGTAGCTCAAAGGTAATAAAAATATCAGAGGCTGGAGCTGCTGAGAAGGCGCAGCGATAAACTAAGTAGCTTGTCACATGAGGCAGGTATACAGGGGGATGCTCTAGGTTATCCTGAGTGGAGGAAAGGAAAGAGGTTAGGGAGGAGATATCAGTACTTTTATGTAGGGAACGGCAACTAATATTAGTGTTTGAAAAACAAAAATTACCTTATATTATTATAGTGTCACAATAATATTAGTTTTTCAAATAAATTCAAAATTCTGGTGAGACGGCTCGTCTGACTAATATTATATAATATTACATAATATTATTTATTCACCAATATTATACAACATAGCCGACCCATACTTATATGCCTTGCCAATGCATCCAATCTGTTCTCTGAAATCATTAAACTTGGATCTGGGGAGTGCCTTGGTGAACATGTCAGCCATGTTTGCAGCAGTGGGAACCCAGGTGAGCCGGATCCCTTGCTTCTTGGATTGCTCTTTGAGGAAGTGGAACCTTGTTTCCATGTGTCTGAGACATGAGGTAAGCTTGTCTTGGTTCCATGCACTGAGGGCAGCTTGGTTGTCCCCATTGATAGTGAGAGCAGGAGGCATGATACATGTGGCACAGTGTTGCAGTTTCCTCAGCCACATAGCCTCTTGGGCTGCAGAAGTGGCTGCCATGTACTCAGCTTCAGTGTAGAGAGAGCTGTGGCAGATGCTTGAATTTTGGATGCCCATGAAATTGCTCCCCCCTGGTTGAGGATTACCCAGCATGTGGTTGACTTCCTAGTGATAGGGCAGGCTGCATGGTCAGAGTCACAGTACCCAGTCAGGGGTCGTTTGGAGTGTGTATAGGTGATGCCATGATCAGGTGTGCAGGCCAGGTACTTCAGAATGCCAGTTGCAGCTTCCATGTGGTCGTGCAGTGGATGTGCACTGTGCCTGGCCAGCCTGTTTACAGCCTGTGCAATGTCGGGCCTGGTATTGACTGCCAGGTAGTTGAGGGAACCTACAATCTGGGCAAGTGGCAGGCCAGACTCTTGGTCCCCTTTCTCAGGGTATGGGAGAGGGGCATCAGGCTGGAGAGGAATGGGGAATCTGGTGCTGCCAGGTTCAGGCATCATGTTGTTGGTCTTGAGGAGTTCCTGTGTGAAGCGGGACTGGCAGATGTGCTGTGTACCAGCTGATGCATGTTGTAAACCTGAGCTACCTACTTGTCTCATCAGAGACCCACCGCACAAAGTGGTTCATAATATAGCTACTGCATTAGTGGCTGGAGCCATGCAAACAAGTTCAAGTTCAAGTCGACCTGGGCATGGCTTTAGACTGCCCAAACCTATGTGATTTCTGTAATAAAATAAATAAAATACATACATGATATGCCAGGGCGTGAGGTTAAGGGGGGCAGCCCGTTTGCTTGCACAGGGGCTAACCACCAATTTCTGTTGACATGTCATTGCTGTCTGTACTCAAGAGTGACATGTCATTGCTGTCTGTCCTCAAGAGTGACATGTCATTGCTGTCTGTACTCAAGAGTGACATGTCATTGCTGTCTGTACTCAAGAGTGGCATGTCATTGCTGTCTGTACTCAAGAGTGACATGTCATTGCTGTCTGTACTCAAGAGTGACATGTCATTGCTGTCTGTACTCAAGAGTGACATGTCATTGCTGTCTGTACTCAAGAGTGACATGTCATTGCTGTCTGTACTCAAGAGTGTTGTGTAATAGGGTGGTGGGTGGTGGGTGGTGGTTAGTGGTAGATGTGTTAGATCACCTAGACCAGCACAATCAGGTCATTGCTGTCTGTTATCACGAGTCTTGTGTAATAGCGTTTATCCTACCCATGGTTTGGGGTCGGCTATGTTATATAATGTTAGTGAATAAAAATTACTATATACTTTTATATAATATAAGTCAGACGAGTCATCTCACCAGAAATTCGAATTATTTGAAACACTGATATTATTGTGATACTATAATAATATTAGTTAATATTAGTTTTTCAAACACTAATATTAGTTGACGTTCCCCACCCATGGTTCCTCAAACCGAACTAAGTTCAAGCTCCCCTGTTGGTTCGAAGGTAATAATAACGCCTGGCGGGGCGTGGTGTTAAGGGAGCCCGTCGTACGCGGGTGGGGAGCGGTCTCCTACCTCAACTGGACAAGCTACCATCGCGGTTGACGACGACCTGCAACGCCATGAGCGTCTGAAGGGGGAGTCGAACCCCCGACTCTTCTTCCTCAAGCGATCTGGTCTACCACTAGACCATTGTATATCACTGAAAGGGGCTCCTGTTGGTTATATCTGAGAGCACCGAGGGTGGGGCAAAGGGAGTAAGGCTTGAGTTTCTGGCCACATGAAGCTGGGCAAGTGCTTTGTTGTGGCTTCCAGCAGCACTGTGCTTGTAGGTATGGCCACTGCCAGATCTCACTGCACACGCTGGCCAAATTGGCTCTACCACTATAGCATGCTTTTCTGCCCCGCACTGAGCTGGCCCTACGCCCATTCTACCCATCAAAGGTTTCAATTCTCTGTACTGCTGGTGAGGTATGCTACTTCTGGTGAAGTCTGCTGTACTGCTGGTCAGGTCTGCTACTTGTCTCCCCCCTGGAGGCTTGAGTGGGGCCCCACCCTCCTGCTCCCCCAATTCAGCTAGGTAGCTGTTTTGGAGGGGTGGATAAACTTGCCTAGATAAGCTGGCAGAGGATGTGTGACAGGGGGACCATGTGCCTGACTCCACAGCTGGCTGAGCTGCTTGGCATCCCCCCAACTCATGCGAGGTGGCTTGGCCTTGTATCCCCCGCCCCCCCCATGTGTGCCTTGTGCTTGACTCCACAGCTGGCTGAGCTGCTTGGCATCCCCCCAACTCATGCGAAGCATTCAAGTTGGCTTGGCTTTGTATCCCCCGCCCCCCCCATGTGTGCCATGTGCTTGACTCCACAGCTGGCTGAGCTGCATGGAATCCCCTCAACTCATACGAGGCATTCAAGTTGGCTTCGCTTTGAACCCCCCACCCCCCCCACATGTGCTGGTGCTGAGTGTAGGCTGTGACCGGCTGAATTGGGGTTCTCTCGTGAAGGTCAACCCACCCACCTACACCTGCCTGCTCCCAGCAGTGGCTAGACTCCCTCCCAGTGCGGAGCAGCGCTGAGCTGAGGGACCTCCTCGCACGTGTCTGTGGGGAGTGGAGGGGGGCTGCCCTCATGTGTGCAGGGCCCCCCCTGTATTGCTCAGTGGTGGTGGCGCTAGCTGGACCTGCCCCCAAGGCCCTAGCACCGGACTCATGCCTCATGTGTGCAGGCCCGCCCCTGTATGGCTCAGTGGTGGCGGCGCTAGCTGGACCCGCCCCCGATGAATTTAGGTGCCCTGAAGTGAGTGCGCCCCCCTGCAGGTACCCAGGCCCCCCTATTACCCCTGGCCTTGCAAGCTTGTAGGGCCCCGGAGAGTACGCAGGTGTTGCCAGGCTGGGTGCCAGGCTGGACACAGACTGGCGGAGGGAATGCGATGTGTCTGACACCCCTGTGCTGTGCGGATCAAAGCGGCGCCTTTTCAGCTGCTTTTCCTGGACCTCCACACGGTGCTTCAACCGCTCGCGAATCATCCTCTGCATGAGCTGTACCAAGTCAGTAGGCTCCGGAGACTGTGCCAGCCTGTCGTCCAAAGACAGCCTTTTCAGCTGCCCATCTGGCGATCCACTCATTCCTGATGGCCAGCCAGCTGTCAAGTACCTGCCGATGTGTACCTCATGATGTACTTCATGAGGTGAGGGCGAGACCTGTGGGTGCTCTCCAGCCACCTCAGGGACTTCCTCCGAGGGGAGGACGGGGCCTGGAATGTTAGGGCTGACAGGTGGGATGCCAGCCTGGCCTGCAGGGCCTGCCCTTGTGTGGGATGCCAGCCTGGCCTGCTCTTGGGCCTGCCACAGTATGGGCTGACCGCTCCGTACCCTCTCAATGGCGTATTCAGCTGTCCTCTCGGTCCATGCACCATCCCTCAAGCCATGTTGGCCCAAGCTGTAACCCTTTGCCTCTCCCTCGCCCTGAGCAGGGGACAGCTTATGGCACTTCAGCTGTTGACCTATGCTACCTGGGACCACTTCGGCTTCTGGATACTCAGTTTGCACTGCCTGGTCTTTTGGTGGGGAGGTGGTTTGACAGGCGACAGTCTGATAGAGATGGTCGAGACGCAGTGGTCTTGCTTCTTGTTGCCGCTGCAGTAGCCGAAGTCTCATCTGCACCTCCTCTAGCTCCTGCTGACAGTGTAGGGGGAAGCTGGTCAGTACTCAGCTGGTCAGCACTTGGGTTTTTGTGGTCTAGGTTTAGGTTGGTTAGGGTTTTGGTGGTTCATGAGTTAAGGTTTGTGTGGTTTAGGAGAATAAGTACTGACTATCTAAGTGCTGACAGTGAAAGAGGAAGCTGGTCAGCATTTGGGTTTAGGTTTAAATGGGCTTAGATGTCTAGCGTTTAGGGTTTAGGGTTTAGGTTTAAATGGGCTTAGATGTCTAGCGTTTAGGATGACCTGTGGCCTAGGAAAATAAGTGCTGACTTGCTAAGTGCTGACCAGCTCCCCCTTACCTGCTGACGGTGCTGATGGGCAAACATCTGTTGCATTGCTGGCCCATCCTGTTGCTCACGCCCTGCAGTGGCCACAACCTGCTGGGCAGACTGTACAAAGGAGAGGAAGGAGACCTGTCGTAGGTCTTCTAGCAAAGACTCATCACCAGAGCACTGGGAATGGCCTGTTGGGGTGACCCCGTCCTCATGCTCGGAAGAGGTACCTTCTTCTCCACCAGCAGCCCAGACAGACTGCTGCTGCTCTCCCTGCTCTAGCCACAGACTTGGCAGCAGTGCCTCCCCACCTTCTGTCTGCTCTTCCTCCCCACCAGAAACCCCAGGTCCCCATTCCCGTCCCTGGCCATGGCTGTACCTTGGCCCTGGTTGCAGACCCCGCTGGTCAAGTGGCTCGCCTACATGCCCATGGCTGTACCTTGGCCCTGGTTGTAGACCACGCTGGTCAAGTGGCTCGCCAACATGACTGCCTCTACTGAGTGGCTCTGACTTGCCCTTGATAAGGTCACTAAGGCTGATGCATTGATTGAAGATCTCTCGGATGGCTGAGGCATCCAAGTGGAGATTGAGGCTGGTGGCAGCTGGCTTGGCTTCGTCCGACGCCAGTGTAGGCTCCTGCTGCAGGATCCTTGTCAATAACTGCAGGTGCCACACAATGGTGGCAAGGATGAGGTTTGTGAGGACGAGGTTTGCGATAATAGGGTTCATTACAGTTGGGTTTATGATAGTTCGGTTTGTGAGGATGAGGTTTGCGAGGATGCGGTTTGTGAGGAGGTTGTTGATAGCTTGGTTTGTGAGGATGAGGTTTGCGATAGTAGGGTTCATTACAGTTAGGTTTATGATAGTTCGGTTTGTGAGGATGCGGTTTGTGATAGCTTGGTTTGTGAGGATGCGGTTTGTGAGGATGCGGTTTGTGAGGAGGTTTTTGATAGCTTGGTTTGTGATGATGAGTTTTGTGAGGATGAGTTTTGTGATCAGGCACATGCTGTGGGGTGTAATGGCACCTTGGCCCCTAATCTTCCCACCCTCAAAACTGGGGGGGGTCTTCAATCATCACTAAGGTGTGTATGCTGTAGTCCAGGGATAGCCATATAGATTAAAGGGACCTGCCCATCCTCGGGAAGAAAAAACCTTTTACCATGACTTGGATCACGATAAGGAAAATAAAAAGCAAACATGTATATGCAACCCTTAATGCAACTATGGGAATGGCCTCCCTGGCTGAAGGGTACAATGCAGTCTGTTGCAACATGTTGTCTTAGATGGGGTGGGGTGAGGTGTGTGTGTGGGAAGAGAGAGAGAGAGAGAGAGAGACTCTGGACCCCCCCACCCACCCACCCACCACACACACACAAACCAACACACCTGGGCAATGCTGTCAAGGGCCATGGAGGATCCCTTTTTCAGTTGCAGCCCATCATTGTCAGATGTGCCAGCTTGGCTGCTAGCTTGGGCTATGCCAGCCTGGCCACTGGGCCCTGATGCGCCAGCCTGGCTGCTTGCTTGTGATATTCCGGCCCCCTGAGAGTGCCCTTGAGGGTTATCGTCCTTCTGCTGCTGTGGTTGGAACTCCACCTGCTGCTCTTGCTCATCTGACAAATACTGCTCCTGCTGCTGCTGCTGTTGTTGTTGCAACGACTGTTGTTGCAGCTGCTCCTGCTGCTGCTGCTGTTGCAGCTGCTGCTTCTGCTGCTGCTGTTGTTGCAACGACTGTCGTTGCAGCTGCTGCTGCTGCTCTTCCTCCTGCTCCTGCTGTTGCTGAAGCAAGGCCTGCTGCTCCACATACTCCTTCTGCTGCTGCACGGCGATATGATGTGCTGCATGCTGCTGCTCCTGCTCCTGCTGTTGTTGCAGTAGCTGCTGCTGGAGTCTCATCTGAGCCTTCACCAGCTCCTGTTTACAGTGATGATGGTGATGATGATGATGATTACCTTTTTTCCTGGTGCCCTACTGGACTCTAAATGTGCCCTCGGCTTGACGGAGTCAAGGGGGACTTCTGAACATCATGCACAAAGAAGACAAGAAAAATAAAGAATTTGAAGTGCCATACTGTTTGGTGGAAATTTTCAAATTTTCAAATTTTCGTCGGTCATCCGACTACATAAATCCAACCAGAATCGTGACAGTGTAGGGGGAAGCTAGGCAGCACTTGGGTTTTGGTGGTTTAGGTTTAGGTTTAGGTAGGTTAGGGTTAGCTAGGTTTAGGTCAAGCTAGGCCAGGGTTGAGGTTTAGCTAGGTGGTTCAGGTGTTTAGGTTTATGTGGTTTAGTAAAATAAGTGCTAACTATCTTAGCGCTGACTGTGTAGGGGGAAGCTGGTCAGCATTTGGGTTCAGGTGATTTAGGTTTTAATGGGTTTAGGTGTTTAGTGTTTAGGAATAGGTGGTTTATGAAAGTGCTGACTATTTGTGATTTGTGCTGACTGAAAGTGCTGACTATTTGTGATTTGTGCTGACTGAAAGTGCTGACTATTTTATTGCTGATCAGCTTTCCCCTACCTGCTGACTGTGTGGGGGCGAGCTGGTCAGCACTTGAATTTAGGGTTTAAATGGGTTTAGGGGGGGGGTAACATGGGTTTAGGGTTTAAATGTTTTAAATGGGTTTAGGTGTTTAGGGTTTAGGATTGAGTGGTAGAGGAAAATAAGTGCTGACTCGCTAAGTGAACTAATACAACAAGAAAAAAAATCGCTAAGTAAAGTAACCAGCTTTCTCCTACCTGCTGACGTTGCTGGTGGGCAACCATTTGTTGAGCTGCCAGCTCATCCTGTTGCCGGAGGCCCAGCATCTGGGCGGTCAGCTGATCCTGCTGTTGCTGCTGCCGCTGCAGTTGGGCTTGGCACTCCATCAGCATATGTAGCTGCTGCTGTTGCTGCACTGCCTGCACCCGGACCTGCTCCTGCTGTATCTTCCACCCCTCAAGCGGCAGCTGGTGTGCAGTTTGAGGGAATGCAAGCGGATCAGTGCTCCCACCAGGACCTGCTGGGCCTGAATTTACTGGACCTGCCTGGTGGACTTTGCCTGGAGCACTGCCAGGTGGACTTTGTCCACCAGCATGCAAGGCCCCCCCTGGACCTGCTGGACCTGAGTTTCCTGCTCCCCCAGGCCCTGACGTCTGCAGGGGGCTGGCTTCCTCAGCCCCATATAGGGCATTGTACACTGTGCTGTTGATTACCCCACTGATGCCCGGGGTCAATATAGCTACATTGATTATTGTATTTTGTATGCCACTCCCCTCAGGGCTTATGTCACCCATGGCTGGGTTCATCGGATTTGAGGCACCAGTGCCTGAGCCTAGAGGGGGCATTGTACCAATGCCTGGGTTCATCGGATTTGAGGCACCAGTGCCTGATCCTAGAGGGGGCATTGAAACCTTGCCTGGGCTCATCGGATTTGAGGCACCAGTGCCAAATCCCAGAGGGGGCATTGTACCCATGCGCCCTTCGGAGCTGTGTCCTAGGCCCCCCTGTTGAATGGGCCGCCCTTCAGAGCTGTGTCCTAGGCCCCCCTGTTGAATGGGCCACCCTTCAGAGCTGTGTCCTAGGTCCCCCTGTTGAATGGGCTGCCTTTCGGAGCTATGTCCTAGGCCCCCCTCAGCAGAGGTCGAAGCCATGCCAGCATGTGTCCAGCCATGGGCTGGTTCTGCAGGCTGTGAGGGAAACAAGGGTGGGATGGTTAGAAATTTGTTCCTGCAAGTGTCTTGAGTCCTAGATTTCAGTTCATTTTGACTTGGTCAGTGTTAGGGCGTGTTATGTTTAGGGCAGATGCTCACCGTTTAAAGCGGTTTTGGCAGCACATTTAGACAGACCAGCACAGTTTGACCCTACATGGAATGAAACAAGGGTGGGATGGAATAATAATAATAATAGGTTTTGCAGGCAGTGAGGTACGCTGCCCACTGGCTATGTGGAAGTGCAAAAGGGGCTGCATGTGGGAAAGGTGTAAGAAGGTGCGGGAGGTGTAAGGTGTAAGATGGTGTAGAAAGTGTAGGAGGTATAAGAAGGTGTGTTAGGTGTAAGGGGATATAAGAAGGTACATAGGGTGTAAGAAGATATACAAAGGTGTTGAAGGTATGGAAGGTCTATAAGGTGTAAGAAGAAGGTGAAGGAGGTGTGAAAGGTATAAGAAGGTGTAAAAGGTGTCTGAAGAAGATGTGGAAGGTGTAAGAAGGTATACGAAGCTGTATAAGGTGTACGAAGAAGGTGTACAAGGTGCAAGAAGGTATAGGAAGGTGTAGGGGATAAGGAGGTATGTACTGTAGTTGTTTGGTTTATATATTGTTTGTCAGACGCCACTACACATCACACCTGCATACATAATGCAATCACATATATGATGTACATAATGTAATCACATGGATGATCGTCATACAGCAGTCAAATGGACGATGCACATAATGCAATCACATGTATGATGTACATACTGTACTCACATCAATGATGTACATAATGCAATCACATGGATGATGTACATACTGTAATCACATCGATGATGTACATAATGCAATCACATGGATGATGTACATACTGTAATCACATCAATGATGTACATAATGCAATCACATGGATGTTGTACATACTGTAATCACATCAATGATGCACATAATGCAATCACATGGATGATGTACATACTGTAATCACATCAATGATGTACATAATGCAATCACATGGATGAACAAAACTTAGTTGATTTTGTGAGGATGGTTGGAATACCTCCCCCGGAAGTTGGCTGGTGGGCTTGTCTTGGGCCAACACTAGCCTGTCTATGGCATGGTTATGTAATGTAATTTAATGTAAAGCAAGAGCCCACTGGCTCTGTCAAAGTGGACAAGGGGCTGAAAGAGGGAAAGGTGTAAGGTTTAAGGGATGGGGAAGGCCTCCTCCAGGGCCAGCATTTGAGTGCTTTTATACCTTCTTGAAGCTTCTTTGGGCCATTTAGGCAAAAAAGTATAGCGATAATTCCGCTAAAATGGGGTCAAAACTAGCGATCGCTATATACAGCGGGGGAAAAATCCCAGCTGTGCTCTTAAGGTGTAAGGTATGGAGAATTGTAAAAAGGTTACAGTTTATTTTTAAGGAATTGAACTAGTGTCTTTATACATAGGTAATAGCAATATGATATCATGTCATCATATGATGCCGGCAGTCTGACTAGGCTAAAGTTACCATTTAAGTCATCTTTAGGCAGAGCAAATATAGCATAGCATATCATAGCAAGTATATCATATCATAATTTAATTCTGTGTGTGTGTGTGTGTGCGCAGAATGCAATCACATGGATAAACACAACAAGAGCTCACCGGCTCACCACAGACACCACTACACCTGCATAAATAATACAATCACATGTATGATGTACATAATACAATCACATGTATGATGTACATAATGAAATCACATGTATGATGTACATAATACAATCACATGTATGATGTACATAATACAATCACATGTATGATGTACATAATACAACCACATGTATGATGTACATAATACAATCACATGTATGATGTACATAATACAATCACATGTATGATGTACATAATGCAATCACATGTATGATGTTCACAATGCAATCACATGTATGATGTTCACAATGCAATCACATGTATGATGCTCACAATGCAATCACATGTATGATGCTCACAATGCAATCACATGTTTGATGCTCACAATGCAATCACATGTATGATGCTCACAATGCAATCACATGAATGATGCTCACAACGCAATCACATGTATGATGCTCACAATGCAATCACATGTATGATGCTCACAATGCAATCACATGTATGATGCTCACAATGCAATCACATGTATGATGTTCATAATGCAATCACATGGATGAACACAACAAGACCTCGCCGGCTCACCTCAAAGCTATCACTGGAGTGCTGATCAGCCATCCAAACCTCCACCACACTGCCCCCACTGCCTTCCAGCGAGCTGGGCACAGGGAGACTGGTCTGATCCGTGGGCACTGCGGTAGGTCCAGCCGTCATGAACGTCCCACCCTCTGCATCGGTCCCAGCACCAGGGTAAGGATTTTGGGTTGCAGGGTCACCCCCCTCCCAGCCAACAGTTGGGGCAGGGCGATATCCAGGTTGCTGGGAGGGAGATGGAGTGGGACTGAAAGGGAGGGAAGTGCTCCCGGTGCTGCTGCCTCCTTGGGGCAGCTGCTGTGCAGCTCCTGCCAGATATCCAGCACCTGCATCGATGGCCAGAGCAGGGCAATAAGCAGGTTGTTGGGAGGGAGATGGAGTGGGACTGAAAGGGAGGGAGGAGCTCCCGGGGTTGCTCCCTCCTTGGGGCAGCTGCTGTGCAGCTCCTGCCTAGGATCCAGCACCTGCGTCTATGGCCAGAGCAGGGCAATAAGCAGGTTGTTGGGAGGGAGATGGAGTGGGACTGAAAGGGAGGGAGGAGCTCCCGGGGTTGGCTGCCTCCTAGGGGCAGCTGCTGTGCAGCTCCTGCCTAGGATCCAGCACCTGCATCCATGGTCAGAGTAGGGCAATGACCAGGTTGTTGAGAGGGAGATGGAGTGGGCCTGAAAGGGAGGAAAGTGCTCCAGGGGCTGGTACCTACAATGCACGGCAAGGCAATGTGAGGCAAGGCATGGGGAGGCAATGCAATGCAAAACTAGCCATACCTGAAGTGCTAGAATATCCTCGCCCAGCAGCCGTCTTAGGTTGGCCACTAGAAGGAGCAGGACGATTGTAAGATTCCCGACCATTCTCCCAGGAGGCTAGGCATTTCAATGCAAGTAAAGTCATGGAAAAGGAAAAACTAGCCACACCTGTGCAGCTACTGGCTGAAGTGCTGGGATGCCCTCGCCCAGCAGCCGTCTTAGGTCGGCCACTATTAGAAGAAACAGGATGGCTGCGTGAGTCCCATCCCTTCCCATCCCGTGCCAATGCAAATCAAAGAAATACTAGACATACCTGTGCGGCTACCGGCAGAAGTGCTGGGATGCCCTCACCCAGCAGCCATCTTAGATCGGCCACTAGAAGGAGCAGGACAACAGTACGAGTCCCAACCATCCTCCCAGGAGGCGAGGCAGTTCAATGTAGGGCAAGTCTAGTCAAGGCAAGTCAAGGAAAAAGAAAAACTATCCATACCTGTGCGGCTACTGGCAGAAGTGCTGGGATGCCCTCAATCAGCAGCCGTCTTAGGCCGGCCACTGTTAGAAGGAACAGGGCAGGCATATGAGTCACGACCATCTTTCCAGGAGGCGAGGCAATTCGACGCAGATGAAGTCAAGTCAAGGCAAGGAAAAGGAAAAACTATTCGTATGTGTGCGGCTACTGGCAGAAGTGCTGGGATGCCCTCGATCAGCAACAGTCCTAGGTTGACCACTATTAGAAGGAACAGGGCAGGCATATGAGTCCCGACCATCTTCCCAGGAGGCAAGGCAATGCAATGCAATGCAATGCAGATGAAGTCAAGTCAAGGCAAGGAAAAGGACAAACTAGCCTTACCTGTGCGGCTACTAGCTGAAGTGCTGGGATGCCCTCGATCAGCAACAGTCCTAGGTTGACCACTATTAGAAGGAACAGGGCAGGCATATGAGTCCCGACCATCTTCCCAGGAGGCGAGGCAATGCAATGCAGATGAAGTCAAGTCAAGGCAAGGAAAAGGACAAACAAGCCTTACCCGTGCGGCTACTAGCTGAAGTGCTGGGATGCCCCCGCCCAGCAGCCGTCTTAGGTCGGCCACTATTAGACGGAACAGGGCGGGTATATGAGTCCCGACCATCCTCCCAGGAAGACTCTGCCAATGACATGATCTCTTCCCCCATGTTGAGTGAGGATGCTTCATGAGAGGGACCTGCAGTATGTGTAACGGATCGTAATCGTTACTGCAGTATGAGCAACGGATCGTGATCGTTACTCCATTGCGACATTCGCTAAAGGAGTTCATCTGATGTCCGAGTACTCATTCCCTAGTACATATCCCAAACCATACCGTTACAGTATGTATTTTTTATGATTCAGGTTTCCTTTGCTTCTGTTTGGGCCAGGTTGGATTGAATTACATTGGATCGGAAATGGCATGAAGGGATGTATGAGGAGTAGCAGAGTAGAGGTGAGAGGATGCCTTCCCCCCATGTTGAGTGAGGATACGATTTGTGAGAAGGACATGTGGCATGTGCGTGAAGGAATGGGAGAGGAATAACAGAGTGGAGATGAGGTGATGCCTTCTCCCACGTTGGGAGAATGTGGTTTGTGAAAAGAACATATGGCAGGTTTGGTTGGTTGGAATGAGTGGAGGTGGGATGTGTCTTTCCCCATGTTGGGTGGGGATTCTTTTTGAGAAGGACCTGCAGTTGTTTGTTTGGGAAGGGTCAGGTTGGCTTGCTTCAATTTGAACCAGGTTGGATTGAGGTATAGTGTATTGGGGAGTGGCATGAAGGGATGCCCGGGGAATAGCAGAGTGGAGGTGAGGTGATCTTCCCCCATGTTGGGTTAGGATTCTTTGTGAGAAGGACATATGGCATGTTTGGTTGGTTGGGATGAGTTAGGTTTGCCTTGCTTCTGTTTGGGTCATGTTGGATTGATAAAGGTAATGATAACGCCTGGTGGGGCGTGGTGTTAAGGGAGCCCGTCGTACGCGGGTAGGGAGCGGTCTCCTACCTCAACTGGACAAGCTACCATCGCGGTTGACGACGACCTGCAACGCCAAGAGCGACCGAAGGGGGAGTCGAACCCCCGACTCTTCGTTCCTTAGCAATCTGGTCTACCACTAGACCATTGTAATCGCTAATGTTGGATTGAGTTATATTGGATTAGAGTGTGGCATGAAGGGATGTACAAGGAATAGCAGAGTGGAGTTGAGGTTATGCCTTCCTCCATGTTGGGTGGGGATTCTTCGTGAGTGGGACCTGCAGTATGTTTTTTAAGGAGGAGCTAGCTTTGGCTTGCTTCTGATCGGGTCAGGTTGGATTGCATTATATTGGATCGGTGTGTGGCATGAAGGGATGCACGAGGAATATTAGAGTGGAGGTGAGGTGATGCCTTTCCCCGAGTTGGATGAGGGAGCATCGTGAGAGGGACCTGTGGTATGTTTGTTTGGGATGAATCAGCTTTGGCTTGCTTCTGATTGGGTCAGGTTAGATTGCATTATATTGGATTGCATTATATTGGATTGCATTATATTGGATTGCATTATATTGGATTGGGGTGTGGCATGAAGAGATGCACGAGGAATATTATAGTGGAGGTGAGGTGATGCCTTTCCCCGAGTTGGATGAGGGAGCATCGTGAGAGGGACCTGTGGCATGTGCATTCAGGAATGGCACAGTGGCTGCATGTGGCATTTGCATGCAGGAATGGCACAGTGGCTGCATGTGGTATGTGCATGCAGGAATGGCACAGTGGCTGCATGTGGTGTGAAGAGATAGCAGCAGATAACCTCCACACACTGCACTAGACACACACCAGGGCATGGGCTAGAAGCTGCCATACACAAAAATAATCAGTGCCCTTTCAGTGCATTATCTTCGGTTGCATACCAAATATTCATTCCCCACGCATGCTCACAGCTACCAAAATAATCCCTTCAGTGCATTCATCGTCAGTGATGTACCGGCTCCCAAAATTAGCAGTGTATTCCTTTCCTTTCAGAGCATTCATCGTCGGTAGCATAACCAATATTCATTCCCCACACATGCTCACAGCTCCCAAATAATCAGCGCTCCTAAAGCGCATTCATCATCAGTAACATATCCAATATTCATTCCCCACACATGCTCACAGCTCTAAAATAATCCCTTATGTGCATCCATAATCAGTGACGTACCAGCTCCTAAAAGAATACCTTATGTGCATCCATAATCAGTGACGTACCAGCCCCCAAAAATAGCAGCGCCCCTAAAGCGCTTTCATCATTGGAACACACCCAATATTCATTTCCCACACATGCTCACAGCTCTTAAATAGTTATATAATCAGTGCCCCCTGCGTGCATTCATCATCGGAGCGTACTCAATATTCATTCCCCACACATGGTCACAGCTCTTAAAATGATCAGTGCTCCTTACGTGCATTCATTAATGGTAGCATACCCAATATTCATTCCCCACACATGCTCACAGCTCTTAAATAAGCAGCGCCCCTGAAGAGCATTCCTCATCGGTAACATACCCAATATAGTAACAGGCTCCTTTGTCGCCACCTGAGTGATTGTTTGAGTGATGTTAACCTCTAAAGGGTTGACCCAGATTAGGGAAAGGGAGTTGCCTAGAAGCTGCCAAACGTAGCCCCCTAAAATAATCAAAATCATGAAGACAAGCTTGTGTACACTGCAGCCATCTATATTCATTTTGTTCCTTGTTATCCAACTGTGAGGTTGTGCACCGATTGGGTTGCAATCAAACAAACGTGCCATTGTGTGTATGAAGTACAAAGCATGAGGAAGTTGGGCACAAGAACAAAACTACATAAATGTTATGAGTAAACACATGATGCAAGTACAGGAGGTAGCGAGCTGTATGTAACATTGTGTGGAAGTCATGTCGAAACTGCTGAATCAGGAATACAAAACATCTGTGTAGTTTTGTTCTTGCGCGCAACTTCATCATGGTTAGCACTTCGAACCCGAAGTCGACATAGACTGAACAGTCTTGTATTCTGCAATAGTGTGCGAAAGAAACAGCTTTACATTGGGAATTTAAAGCTGAACGCTATGTTAACCCATACCAGGTCAACATCACTCAATCAATCACTCTCACTAGGTGGCGACAAAGGAGCCTGTTAGGCTGCTACTCGCTGTTACAACCGGTATAACATTGTGCGGAAATCATGTAGGAGCTGGTAAGCGGTCCAAAGAATGACAAGTGAAGAAGTGAACTGTCCCGGAGCGCAAAGAATTGTGATACCATCCATGCCATGAAATGATGAACCAGGAGGTAGGCGCATCGCACGTAAAACGTGAAGACGACATGCCATGCATGTGCAGAACGAATATGAAGTGCTCAATACAGTAGGAAAGGTCGGAATTGCGTTCAGAACTGTGAAGCATTCATGTCTTTTAATCTTTGCATGTTCTCATGTTATGTAGCACTGCGCTGAATTCGTTTTCGGTAGCAGGCGGGGAATCGCTTTCGTCTGCCCGCTGTGAGTACTCGTCTTGCGACACGTAATGCAAATAACTGAACTGTTCCGATACCGAAAGAATTGTGGCACAATCCATGCCATGAAACGAGGAAGCGCGAGTTACGCGCATCGCACATACAACGGGAAGACGGCGTGCCATGCACGCACAGTACGAACATGAACTGCTCACAATATTTCGAAGGTCAAAATTATGCACATAAGTGCGAAGCAACACTGTCTATCAATCTTTGCATACACTCTTGTTTGGTAGCACTGCGCTGGATTCGGTTTCCGGTAGCAAGCAGGGAATCGAGTTCGTCTATCAGCTATGAGTATTCGTCTTGCTACACACCCTGCAAGTTACTGAAATAATTGTGATGGGAAACGAGGAAGCAGGAGGTAAGCGCATCGCACGTAAAACAGGAAAACGATATGCCCTGCACGCGCAGGACGAACATGAACTGCTCGTAATATTTGGAAAGTCAGAATTACTCGCAGAACTATGAAGCATCACAGTCTGTCGCTTTGCATGCACTCTTGTTAGGTTGCATTGCGCCGAATTCGATTCCGGTAGCTAACAAGGAATTGCGTTCGTCTGTTCGCTATGAATCCACGTCGTGCAAACAAAGTCGACTCTTCCGATACCGAGAGAAATGCGATAATATGCATGCCATGAAACGAGGCACGACTTACGCACATCGCACTAAACATGGAAGAATAACTGTTGTGCATGCGCAGCACGAGCACTTTAAATCTGTGACGCGTTCCGAAATTGAATAGCAGCAACACAAGGTTTCTCTCCGACGTCGCATGCTTTTAACCAATGTTTGCAAGCGTTTTTTGAGTAGCACTGCGCTGCGTTCGTTTTAGGTTGCAAACAAGGAATCGCGTATACTGCGCATGTACACAAACTACTCAGAAATATTTGAAAGGTCAGAATTAATCGCAGAACTGCGAAGCAACGCAGTCTGTCGCATGTACTCTTGTTAGGCAACACTAAGCTGAATTATTTTTCGGTAACAGGCAAAGAATCGCGTCCATCTGCAAGTCGTGAGTCTGCGTCATGCAAACAAAGTGGACTCTTCCGATACCGACAGAAATGCGACAATATGCATGTCATGAAACGAGGAGTCACGAGTTACGCGCATCGCACTAAAAATGGGAAGAAGAGCTGTTGTGCATGCACAGCACGAGCACTTCAAAACTGGCACACTTTCCGAAATTTGGCTCGAACCCACATACAATCCCTCATTTCCCTTCATTCACTCGGGTATTCATTCCCCACACATGCTCACAGCTCAAAAAATCACCCTCGCCCCTAAAGCGTATTCGTCGTTGGTAACGTAATCAATATTCGTTCATTATCAGTAGCATAACCAATGCTCACCGCATATGCTCACAGCTCCCAAAATAATCCCTTACATGCATTCATCATCAGTTATGTACCCAAAATGAGCAGTACATTCCTTTCCTTTCAGCGCATTCATCATCGGTAGCAAACCCAATATTCATTCCCACACATGCTGACAGCTCCCAAAATGATCAGTGCTCCTTACGTGCATACCCAATGATCATTCCCCATACATGCTCGCAGCTTCCCAAACAATCCCTTATGTGCATCAGCAGTGAAGTACCCAGCTCCCATAATTAGCAGTGCCCCTTGCGTGCATTCATCATCATTAACATACCCAATATTCATTCCCCACACATGCTCACAGCTCCCAAACTTAGCAGTGCATCCCTTTCCTTTCAGTGCTTTCATTGTCGGTCAGATACCCAATACCCATTCCCCACACATGCTCTCAGCTCCCAAATAATTAGCGCCCCTAAAGCGCATTCATCATCAGTAACTTACCCAACACTAATTCCCTACACATGTTCACAGCTCCCCAAATGATCAGTGCCCCTTACGTGCATTCATTAGGTAACCTACCCAATACATGCACTAGCTCACCTGGCAGGGCATCAAAAGAGCCTGCTGCAAACTCTTTGAAAGGTAGACCAGGCAGTTTCCAATCACAGCTAGGCGTGGGGCTGTCTCCCTGTGAGGTGGTCAGGGGTGGGGTGGGGTGGTGATTTGGAGTGTGGTGGTGAGGGGTGGGATGGGGTGGGGCGGTCAGGGGTGGGTATGTTGGTGAGAGGTATGGCGTGGTGGGGTCTGGAGTGTGGTGGTGAGGGGTGGGATGGAGTGTGGTGGTGAGGGGTGTGGGTGTGGTGGTGAGGGGTGTGGTGTGGTGGTGAGGGGTGGGGTGGGGTGGTGGTTTGGAGTGTGGTGGTGAGGGGTGGGATGGAGTGTTGTGGTGAGGTGGTGATGGGTGGGGTGGGGCGGTGAGGGGTGGGTGTGGTGGTGAGAGGTATGGCGTGGTGGGGTTTGGAGTGTGGTGGTGAGGGGTGTGGTGGGGTGGGGTGGGGTGGTGAGGGGTGGGGTGGCGGTTTGGAGTGTGGTTGTGAGAGGTGGGATTGAGTGTGGTGGTGAGGGGTGGGATGGGGTGGTGCGGTTAGGAGAGGGTGTGGTGGTGAGAGGTATGGCCTGGTGGGGTTTGGAGTATGGTGGTGAGGGGTGTGGTGGGGTGGGGCTGTTTCCCTGTGAGGTGATTTGGAGTGTGGTGGTGAGGGGTGGGATGGAGTGTGGTGGTGAGGGGTGGGATGGTGTATGGTGTTGATGGGTGGGATGGAGTGTGGTGTTGAGGGGTGTTGAGGGGTGGGTGTGGTGTGGTGGGACTGTCTCCCTGTGATGTGGTGATGGGTGGGGTGGGGCTGTGGTTTGGAGTGTGGTGGTGAGGGGTGGAATGGGGTGGTGAGGGGTGGGGTGGTGAGGGGTGAGTGTGGTGGGGTGGGGCTTTCTCCCTGTGAGGTGGTGAGGGGTGTGGTGTGGTGGTATTTTGGAGTGTGGTGGTGAGGGGTGGGGTGGGGTGGGGTTGTGCAGGGTGGGTGTGGTGTGGTGGGGCTATTTCCCAGTGAGCTGGTGAGGGGTGGGGTGGGATGGTGATTTAAAGTGTGGTGGTGAGGGGTGGGATGGAGTTGGTGGTGAGGGGTGGGATGGGGTGGTGTGGTGAGGGGTGGGTGTGGTGTGGTGGGGCTGTCTCCCTGTGAGCTGGTGATGGGTGTGGTGGGATTGTGATTTGGAGTGTGGTGGTGAGGGATGGGATGGGGTGGTGAGGGCTGGGTGTGGTGGGGTGGGGTGGGGCTGTCTCCCTGTGAGCAGCAAGGAGGAGTGCATGTGTAAGGACATTGGATGCCTACCATCAGATGCTCCACCTAGTAAAAAAAGATAACGCCAGGAGGGGTGTGGTGTTAAGGGGACCCTCCCGTACGCGGCAGATGGGGAAAGTCATCATGACAGACATAGTTAGTGTCACCCTCCAGGCGGTAGGGACTTCTTCATGCAATGTGTGGCAAGAATGCTCCACCTATCAGATGCCCAGCCCATTATTGAGACTGTTTTGTAGCTGTGTGTTCACTCAGTTATAGCAATTCAGGGGATGAACTGGACAATCGTTTCGTACTTTGTCGAGAATTGTCGAGAATTCCAGGCCAAATTGTCGAGAATTCTCGGGATTCCCGGCTGAAATTCTCGACGAAGTACGAGTTCTCGCGGAAACGGTTTGTCCAGTTCATCCCCTGAGTTTCTATAAACGTTCCGTTCTTGGTAGAGCCCCCCCTTCTGGGGGGCAGGAGCCGCCAGAGTCGCAGTCTGTTTGTTTGTTTGTCCATCACGTTGCAACCCAGGGCAGTACTAGCCCCTGGCCCTGGCGTACAGCCTGGTTTTGATTCGCTGCACTCGATTCTGGTGCCACCTGTTGGTCTGATCGCCAACACTCTCTGCCAATTTTCCAAATCACTTGCGGCACGACTAGGGCTTGTCTTTACTATTGGACAGTGATTAGCATACTATGCTGCATAGCCGCATAATTGTTTTTGTTAGCAAAAGGTTTCCCCCTCCCTGTGACCAGCATGACAGGGTGCATGTGTATGGGCAGTAGATAGGGAGCGGCAATATGGCATCATACGATACACCTTCAGGGGTACCAGAAAAATATTGATGACTAGATACTAGGCTCACCTTCAATGCTTTTCGCAAGGATTTATCTGCAAATCATCAATATCAGTTTTTTCCTCCCCACCATGCACGTCAATTGGCACAAATAATGCATCAGAAATATATGAATTGCATTGGGACCAGATACCAGACACACCTTTAATGCCTTTCGTAAGCATTTGTCTGCGAACCAGGCGTCAATGTTGACTTGAATTGAGCGTTGAGCGTTGAATTGAGCGACTTGAATTTGATCATTCCTGGAATTGCTGGGCTGAAGTGCTAGCTGCCTGCGCACAAGTGGACATTGAAAACTCATCAGCACCACTTATGTTTTCAATGACGCCTTGCCATTCTGTTGCTGCAACGCATGGGTCTGGCTGTCACGACAGCACAGCATAACAGCACCATATAAGCACTATTTTATTATTGGGCATAGCAGCTTCTATGCAGCTCCTTTGACCTGCTCCTGGGACAAATCTGCAGCTAGGTAGTGCACCTGAAAGTTGACATTACGGGCATTTCAATGCAACTGAAAGCTTTGGGCTAGGCCCAGTGGCTGGATGTTGGTGCTGGCTGGAAGCTGACATGCGTAGCCAAAAATGAAACAGAGCCATTGATCAAGCTTTGGGTGGCACTACTAATGTACTCATTCAAGTACTACTTTCACTGGGTGGGTGGTTGGGGGCAAGGGTGTATGCAAGCAGAGACAATTACGCGTGTATGCGTTTGTGTGGCAGTGGTGGTGAGCAAGCAAGCGAAGCTAGAGTACATGATGCCCCCTGCCCCCCCTACCCCTACATCCCCCCCCTACCCCTAAATCACCCTCCAAACCATCCCCATCCTACCCCTACATCACCACCCTCCCCCCCTAACCATCCTCCTCCTACCCCTATATCACCCCCCTAAACATCTCCCCCCTACCCCTATATCACCCCCCTAACCACCCCCTAACCATTCCCCCCCTACCCCTATGTTACCCCCATAACCATCCCCCCCCTCCCCCTCCCCCCCCCCCCCCCCCCCCCCTTGACCCTACATCACTCCCCTACCCCTATCCCCCCCTACCCCTACACCCCCCCCCTCGCCCCTGACCCTACATCACCCCCCTACCCCTATATCACCCCCCTGACCCCCCTCCCCCCCCCCTTGACCCTACATTACCTGATAGGAAAGTCTACTGGGTACAGGTTCGCCAGGGTGTCAACGCTTGGATAAGAGGGGGCGGGAACGACATGTTCTGATGACCTGATGCTGTACACAACTTCATCCACATCAGGGAAATGCTCATGCCCTGAGTCGTCAAACGGGCACCAAGGGACCTGCTCTTGTGAGGAGCTGCCGGGAAGCTGGGGATCTACATCTGCTGAGGGATGCACCTGATCTAGTGCGCCTGATCCCTGCTGTGAGGGGGGGGCCTCGTCCAAGGACCCGTGGTTTGAGGGGTTGTTTCCCATACCTGAGGGAAGGATTGGTAGGCAGGTGGGTAGATAGGTGGGTAGGTAGGTAGGTGGGTAGGTAGGTAGGTGGGTAGATAGGTCGGTAGGTAGGTACATGGGTAGATAGGTAGGTAGGTGGGTGGGTAAATAGGTCGGTAGGTAGGTACATGTGTAGATAGGTAGGTAGGTGGGTGGGTAGATAGGTCGGTAGGAAGGTAGGCTGGTAAGGAGGGATATAGGTTGGTAGGTCGGCCGGTCTGTAGTTCGGTAGGCAGATACGTGGGTTGGCAGGTAGGTAGGTAGGTTGGCCGGTAGGAGATAGATTGGTAGGCAGGTTGACAGGCAGGTGGGGAGGTAGGTCGGTAGGCAGGGGGGGGGGGGGGGGGGGGGGATAGGTCGGTAGGTCGGTAGGAGTGTTTAACCCCTTCAGTCCTCCTTGTGCACCCTTGAGTGCCCTGTTAGTCTCCATGTGTCCTCTCGAGTCCCCCCATCAAGGCTTCGGCATGTGCTGATTCCAGTTGATCAAACGTGCATTAGGCCTCGCCAGCTACAGCATGCATATACAGCATGCATGGGTCATGCAGGGATGTGCTACCTACCCAACACTGCTATCTGTTGTTGTGGACTCGGGTTTGCGTATACCACATGCTGGCTGTCCCCAGGCGTGGGCCACCGTGGCAGTTAACCGAAACAACCGCTGGTGGATGGCTATTTGGTTTCTACTTCATCAGCAGTGGAAAGACATAGCTATTCGCTAAGAATATCGTCGTGCGTGTGGAGTTGTGAAGGAAGCTGGGATGCGCAGAGTGCGCGAAATTTGTTACCCGCGAGGCCCCTGGAAGAGCTTCAGGGTGCCGACGCGCGGTCAATCAATGCGCGTTTGGTGTGGAATCGTGGTAGCGAGAAGTACTAGTAATAGACTCGCATCCGAGGGTGGGGAGCGTGGAGCGAGGAATGAAAAGAGGACACGGACACTGGCGGTTACTACGGTGCACTACGGTGGCAATACGCCAACTGGCACTCCTCTCGCAAGCTCCCCGAGGCATCAACCACCTGCTTGCGGACGCGCGCTTTCTCACCAGAGGATGCGATATGTGTGCTCCATTCTTTATTCTGATTAAATCTGACTCTGACATTGACCTTTTGTCTCTGACTCCGACTCTCAACCCAAATACTGATGTAACCACCTTTGCGGAGCTATAACTTTCCATCTGACACCCATTATTCTCCGATCAATTTATCTCCCCCGACAATATTGCGCGCTGCTGCGTTTTATGTGCACACGTTTTTCAAACTTTGAGCGGCTCCCAATTCATCTGCCTGGAGCACTAGCCCATTGACCACGCCCCAGACTTCTAACAGGGTTCGGCGACCAACCCACACTCCCCTCCGTGCCTCTCTCTACCTCCAAACCACGCCCTTCGCTAGCGAACCCCTCATCATCGCTTCAGCCCATTCGTTGATTTCATCACTTTGCTCTTGGCCTGGCTTGTACACATCGCTCGAGGTACCATGAGACAGTTGGGACATTGACCTGTTGACTGACCTACATCACATAGCCGACCAAAGCTTCACCCAACTTCTCCAAGCTTCAACCAACCTCTTCAAGCAAGCAGGCGCCAGCAGGGCTAGCCCGAGGACCAAGACAGTAGCCTCAGCAATCCCCCCCCCCCCTCCCCCCCCCCCCCCCCCCCCCCCCCCCCCCCCACACACACACACACCACCACCACCACCACTGCAGCAGCCCGCATCAATTCCAGCCACCCCCTAGCTGCACATCTCATCACCCTCAGACCAAACTGCACCTCAGGACCTGGGCCATCCTAGTCAGCTCACACCCTTCTCCACCGTTGGCCAGCTTATGCCCTGGTGTCAGGCCAGAGGTTTGGCCAAGCTGTCAAGCGGGTGTTTCCAGCAGTTTTCCCTGGTTTTGCCTTCTCACCTCGGTCCAGTTGATGCGACATAGGTCGTATGTCTGGCTGCATTGTCCTGGGTCCCACTGGGGGGCTCCAGGGGGTCCAGGACCCCCTGAAGGATCAACTGCCTGCAGCGGCAATAGCTCCTCTAGAAAGCGCCCAAATCTGCGATGCGCCTCGTATAGTGAGAAGCTCCAGACAGGCTCTTAGTATTGATGCTAGGCCATCAAACAATAGAGGTGGGTTGAGTTCTTTATATTTTTTAAAATCAACATCTTGCAAAATATACCAGTCCATCAAATAATAAATAAATAAAATAGTACGCCTTGTTACGAGGCGTGAGCTTGAGGGGGCCAGCCTGTTTGCTTCCACTGGGGCCAACCACTCCATCAAACAATATACTTGGGTCATATTATTTATATTATTAATTTCTAACTAATAAATGGAATTGGAATGGAAAATTAAATCTATTCAAATCTTGGAGGAATGAATTATATGACGAATAAACATGGTTTCTTCAATTCGATTTATAAAAAAAAAACTATGAACATGGATTCTTCATTTCGATTTATAAAAAAAAGATTTATAAACATGGATTCTTCATTTCGATTTATAAAAAAATAGTTGAAGGCCTCATAACTTCTTAGCCTTGCCACTTTGGCTCTACCTTTAGGAATCCTTATTGTAGGAGGATGAATTAATATGTGAGCAGATCTGGGCAGATATAGAAATAAAATAAGAATGAAAAAAATGAAATGACAATATGAGAAGGAAACAAAGAAGGTTTCAAAAACAACAAGTCCTAGGCATGTCGCAAGCAACGCAGAAATTTGGTGAAGAGTGCAATCAGAGCCACTGGTGGCACTGGAATCAAATGCAGCGGACCAAAGCCAGGGTTCACGACTTTGTAAGAGCCGGGGTTCACGACTTTGTTAGAGCCAGGGTTCACGACTTTGTTAGAGCCAGGGTTCACGACTTTGTTAGAGCCAGGGTTTCGTGCTGACAACACGACAGACTAACAAACAGGCAAAGGAGTGAGCCTGGGGGCTCCACCCCCCAGAAGGCGGGGCTCTACCAAAAAGTTGTCCAGGCATGATGCATGAGTGTTTGACTGACTAGATCAGTGGTTTGGTGGGGATGCCCCACGATAATGCAAACAACTCATCTTCACAGCATGATGTAAATTGTTACACACAGCATCATACTGTTTGAACGACTAGCTCAATGGTAGAGCACTCCGAAACAAGGTGCAGGATTCGAATCCCTACAGGTGCACGTTAGTGTTCGCAGTTACTGTCAATCACCATGGTAGCTGTGTACAGGTAAAGTAGCAGCCCATTCTCTACCGCCATAAGACGGGGCTCCCTTAATACCACGCCCCACCGGGTGTTACATCACGCATAGCATAGCACGCTTCTGGAGGTTGGCTCCTGAGTGGGTGAAAGTTGTTTGCATTCAGGAGGTTCGTCCCGATGAGGCTGGTCAATGTTTTCATTCAGGTGGTTCACATCTCAAGGAATTTTGTCCACCAACACAAACCAGTGGCCAGAAGAACAAATAAAAGATGTTGCCAGTTCTGTGGTGGTGGAGGGATGTGTAGAGAGGGTGGGAAGTTCTGTTCATTTAGGAGGTTCTCATCCCAAGGTGGTGTGTCCTAAAAGGGATGGTGGTGGAGGAATGTGTCAGACGGGCAACATATTCAAAGCATTTTTATTAAAATATGAATGATCTCTACATGATCCTTTCATATAATCATTACAAATATCTACATGAGCTTTGCATGATCTCTTCATACACTTATTGATCAACAACGTCAACTTCCCATCACCTTCCGCCTCTTGCAGGGGGCTTCCTGCCAGCCAGTCTGAAAAGATATGAGGAATGTGGGACAGCTGGTGCCAACAGCATCGAGGACAGCTCCTCAGCCGACAACTCATCCTCCCAAGCCACTTCCCCCCAGACAGCTTCACCCACATCCTCCCAAGCCCCCTCCTCCCAGACAGCTCCACCCACATCCTCCGCCCACACCTCTGGGTGGGTTCCCCACCATTTGGCTGCTCGCCAATGGAGCCATCTTGAACTCAGTTACATAGCTTCAGCCAGCAATTTGGCTGCCCGCCACAGGTGTGGTCAATTGATAATGCAGCTAGCTGATACGAAGGCATTAGGAGACGTTGCCCCCAGTCATCGTTTTCAGCAAGCTTCAGCGGCAATGCAGCTAGCTGGTGATACATCAATAGGAAGCTCCACCCCCAGCTACGATGGTCAGCAAGCATCCGCAGTAATGCAGCTAGCTGGTAACTCTTCATTAGGAGGCTCTCCCCCCAACGATCATGACCAGCAAGCATCAGCAGCAGTTCAGCTGGCTAGTGACACGTCATTAGGAGGCTCTCCCCCAAACTACCATGATCAGCAAGCATCAGCGGCAATGCAGCTGGCTGGTGACACATCATTAGAAGGGGCTCCCCCCAGCTATACTTTTCAGCAAGCTTCAGTGGTAATGCAGCTGGCTGGTAAAACGCCAATAGGAGGGGATCCGCACAGCTACGGTGGTCAGCAAGCAACAGCGGCAATGCAGCTGGCTGGTGAAACGTCATTAGGAGGGCCCCCCCCCAGCTATTCTTTTCAGCAAGCTTCAGTGGCAATGCAGTGGGCTGATGAAACATCAATAGGAGGGGTTACCCCCAGTAGTGGTTTTCAACAAGCAACCGCAGCAATGCAGCTAGGTGATTCAACATCAGTAGGAGGGTATGAGGATCATGCTGAACAGAGCGTCAACCATGGCAGTTATGAAGAATTCATGCAGAGGACGTGTGGTCCAGCAGCAAGGCATGCTAGCACTAGCTGGCTTGCCTGTCCCTGTTTCCTACACCACAGGGGGGCCCCGTCATCTGCATCATCCCTATTATCATCAACACCCCTGTCGTCATCGTCCTCTTTGTCAGCATCAGCACCCTTATCATCATCAGCACCCCTGTCATCATCGTCCTCCCTGACATCATCAGCACCCCTGTCAGCATCAATACCCCAGCGGTCATCAGCACCCCTGTCAGCATCAACACCCCAGCGGTCATCAGCATCCCTGTCAGCATCGACACCCCAGCGGTCATCAGCACCCCTGTCATCATCGTCCTCCCTGACATCATCAGCACCCCTGTCAGCATCGACACCCCAGCGGTCATCAACACCCCTGTCAGCATCGACACCCCAGCGGTCATCAACACCCCTGTCAGCAGCGTCCTCCCTGACATCATCAGCACCCCTGGCAGCATCAACACCCCTGTCGCCATTGTCCTCCCTGACATCATCAACACCTCTGGCAGCATCAACACCCCTGTCGCCATCGTCCTCCCTGACATCATCAACACCCCTGGCAGCATCAACACCCCTGTCGCCATCGTCCTCCCTGACATCATCAACACCCCTGTCGTCATCGTCCTCCCTCTCATCATCAACCTCTCAGATTGGATTGGATAGTTACACGGTTTCACAGCCAACTCTGGGCTGCTCGCGGTCTCCCGATTCAAAGTCTCCCTGTTCGATACCCACACAAGCCAGGGAGCACACTAATCAGATTAGACAGTTCAAAGACTCGTACAGGTCATCTTCAACCTCCTTGCTATCATCAACGTCTTGGACTCAGTGGTTCTGGTTCCTCTCCTTGTGTTCACTTCTCCTAGTCTCCCTCCTAGCACCAGTATCAGCCCAGGGCAGTTGCAACCAGTACGCTCCCAACGCCCAGCTGGCAGAAGATTGTACCGCCATCATTGATGAATCAACCTGCACGCTGTACACCAACTGCCGGGATTGCACCACAACCCTAGTCCAAAATAGGATCACATCCTCAGTGGATCTAAGCATGTGTGGGGGCAACCCCCCAGAGCTGTACCTCTCATGTGGCGAAGTACAATGTGCCAGGCCTGCGACAGCAGGCTTGTACAACCCCCCTCCCTCCACCCCCACCCCCGCCGCCACCACCACCACCCCCGCCACCAAAGCCCTACCCCCCCGGCTACCAGCGGCCACCGTTACCCCAGAGGTCACCCTACCCGCCCTACATAGGCCCAGGCACTAACCAAGGCCCATCATCACCACCTTCAGCCAATGCTGCAGAAATAACCCCTCCCTCGCCTCCACAAGTAAGTCCCTCCTACAAGTCCAACCCACCCCCCACCAGCCAACCAGCCCACCCCACCCACCAGACCACCCCACCCCCACCTACCTACCTCACCCACCTACTGCACCCACCTACACACTCATTTGCAGGTTATCTTTCCATCCCACCCATCCATCCATATCCATCCATCCATTGCCCCTTATAATTACGCCGTCTACCCATAATACATCTTAACACATACAAACCCACCAACCCACTCCCTGCCCCGACTTTCTCTTTTTGAGCTACCAGCTACTATTTCTACTCTATTACTACTATTTCTACTATTACTACCAGCTACTATTACTACTTACCTACCACCTACCAGCTAATATTTCACACCCACCTACCAGCTACTATTTCTACTCTATTACTACTATTTCTACTATTACTACCAGCTACTATTACTACTTACCTACCACTATCAGCGCATATTGTCACACCCACTACACTACTACTTCTAAACCTCTATTAATAATATTTCGACTATTACTACCATCTTACTATTACTACGTTTACCTACCCACCTAAACAACCAGCTAATATTTCACACCCCCCTACCAGCTAATACTATTTCTACTCTCTTTCCTACTATTCTCATTACTCTACCAGCTCTATTACTACTTTACCTACCACCTACAGCTAATATGTCACACGAACCTACCAGCTACTATTTAGACTCTAGTTACGTACGATTTCCTTAATATTACTACCAGTACTATTATACTACCTACCACCTACCCAGCGATATTTCACACTCCACCACCAGCTACTATTTTACGCGATTACTTATATTGTCTACTATTACTACCAGCTACTATTACTACTTACCTACCACCTACCAGCTAATATTTCACACCCACCTACCAGCTACTACTTCTACTCTATTACTACTATTTCTACTATTACTACCAGCTACTATTACTACTTACCTACCACCTACCAGCTCCCTGTCTCACTCTCTTACAGCTAAAATTTCCATCCCGCCTACCCGCCCACCCATCCATCAAAATCCTTGCATTCAACCATCTACCCATACTCTACATCTTACACCCAACCTACCAGTACTTGCACGACTCACTGGCTATGTTATTTACATCCCCGCCTCCCCCAGCCAATCCATTCGCTCATCTACCCACATATTCATCCTTACACCCAGCTAACCACTCCCTCTCCGACTCTCTTGCAGCTAATATTTCCATCCCCGCCCCCCGCCCACCCATCCATCCATATCCTTCCATTCACCCAACTACCAATATATTATATATACATCCTTACACCCACTTACCCCCTCCCTGCCTGACTCTCTTGCAGCTAATATTTCCATCCCCATCTACCCATCCATCCTTATCCATCCATTTGCTCATCTACCCATATATGCATCCTTATTCCCATCTACCAGCCCATCCATCCATATCCATCCATACTTCCATCCTTCCTTCTACCAACATATACATCCTTACCCCCATCTACTCGCTCCCTGCCCGACTCTCTTGCAGCTAATATTTCCATCACCCCCTACCCGCACACCCATCCATCCATATCCATCCATTCACCCATCCATCTATATCCATTCATTCGCTCATCAACCCACATATACATCCTTACACCCACCTACCCACTACTTGCCCGACTCACTTGCAGGTCATCTTTCCATCCCTGCCTACCCATCCATCCATTCGCTCATCTACCAACATGTACATCCTTACACCCACCTACCCAATCCCTGTCCCACTCACGTGCAGGTTATATTTCCATCCCCGCCTACCCATCCATCCATTTCCATCCATCCATTCGCTCATACACCAATATACCCATATATACATCCTTACACCCACCTACCCCCTCCCTGCCCATTCACTTGCAGCTAATATTTCAATCCCTGCCTACCCACCCATCCATCCTTCCATCTACCCATATATACATCCTTACACCCACCTAACCCCTACCTGTCCCACTCACTTGCAGCTAATCTTTCCATCCCAACCTACCCACCCATCCATCCTTATCCATCCATCCTTCCATCTACCCATACATACATCCTGACACCCACCTAACCCCTCCCTGCCCAACTTTCTTGCAGCCGATCTTTCAACCCCCTCCGCCGCCCCCACCCCCTCCGCCGCCACCCTTTCCCACATTCAACTTCTTCCCCTGGGGATTCTACGACCCAGACTCGCCTCCCTTCCAGCCACCTAGCCTGCCACCCACCTCCCCCAAATCAGAGGTATGTGCAGCACTATACCTGAGGCCATAACTGCCATAACTGATCATTTTTCATAACTGCCATAAGTGCTATGATTTTGCACCTGACGCCATAACTGCCATAACTGGTCATTTGTCGTAACTGCCATAACTGGTCATTTGTCATAACTGCCGTAACTGGTCATTTGCCATAACTGCCGTAACTGGTCATTTGTCATAACTGCCGTAACTGGTCATTCGTCATAACGGCCATAAGTGCCATAATCTCGCACCTAAGGCCATGACTGGTCATTTGTCATAAGTGGTCATTTGTCATAACTGCAATAACTGCTATAAATTTGCATAACTACCATAGCTGCTATAATTGTACATCTAAGACCATAACTGCCATTACTGCTATAATTTGTCATAACTGCCAAAACTGCTATAATTGTACACTTGAGACCACAACTGCCATAACTGCTTTAATTTGTCATAACTGCCAAGACAGCTATAATTGTACACCTAAGGCCATAACTGCCATAACTGCTATAATTGTACATCTAAGGCCATAACTGGCATAACTGCTAAAATGTGTCATGACTGCCATAACTGTTATAATTGTACACCTAAGGCCATAACTGCCATAACTGCTATAATTCTACATCTAAGGCCATAACTGGCATAACTGCTAAAATATGTCATGACTGCCATAACTGTTATAATTGTACACCTAAGGCCATAACTGCCTTATATGTAATAGGGCATGTATGTTTGTATGTATGTTACAGTCCAGGAGTTGGCCATATAGGCTAAAGAGACTTGCCCAACCATGATAGGAAGGGCTAAAATGAAAAAGCATTGACAAACTGGATCCCAAGCAATTGTTTTACCGATGGGGTCCCTGAGTTTGTGCTACAATTATCATTCCATAGGCTTAGGTACATAGGTATTATTATATATATATATATATATATATATATATAATATATATATATATTTTTTTTTTTTTTGACTACAAACACTTTTTTGCTTGTACAGGAACCGATCAGCCCGCCCCCTCCCCCTCCACCACCTCCCCCTCCGCCCATTCCAGTCTTCGGCTACTTTGACCCCTACACCCCGTCAGATTCTCCAGCCACTTCCCCAGCCTTTCCAGACGTCTACATCTACCCAGACTACTCATCCATCCCCTCGCCACCACCTCCCACTCAGACGGCCAAACCCTCTCCTCCAGAGCCACTGCCATCATCGCCGCCACCACCAAAGTTTGTTGGCCTCATCCAGCCTCCGCCACCCTCGCCACCCATTCCTGTTTTCAACTACTTTAGAGAACCGCCACCACCTCCGCCACCACCACCACCACCGCCTCCAATTCCAGTGTTCAACTACTTCTCCTTCCCCCCATCACCTCCACCATCACCATCTTCACATCCACAACCTTCACCCCCACCATCTCCATCTCCGCTTTCACCCCCACCACCCTCACCTCGAACTTCACCCCCACCACCTTCACCTCCACCCCCATCACCTTCACTTCCACCCCCACCAACTCCACCTTCACCCCCACCACCTTCACCTCCACCCCCACCAACTCCACCTTCACCCCCACCACCTTCGCCTCCACCCCCACCAACTCCACCTTCACCTCGAACTTCACCCGCATCACCTCCACCTTCACCCCCACCACCTTTACCTCCACCTTCACCCCCACCACCTTTACCTCCACCTTCACCCCCACCACCTTCACCTCCACATTCACCCCCACCACCTACACCTCGAACTTCACCCCCACCACCTTCACCCCCATCGTCTAATGCTGCAAATCTCCCATCCTCTCCATCACCCCCGCTGCCCAACTACCAAACCCTTTCCCCCACTCCCATCAATCCTCCTAGGTCCTCCCACACCTCTGAGCCCCCGCTTCCCAAGACCACCTAGACAGCCACTAACCCCCTCTGGGACCCCTCAAACCACCCCATACTACCAAGAGAGCTCTCCCATCCTCCCTTACCCCTACCCCTCTTCACCCTACCCAAGTCCACCTGTGCCCATCACCCCATACACACCCTACTACCCCTATCCCCCCCCGCAACCTGTGGACAGCCCGCCCACCCCCCCTCCCCCCTATTCCCCATACCCCTATTCACTCAACCCCAGTCCACCTGCCCCCACCACCCCATATAACCCCTACTACCCCTATCCTCCTAAAGAAACTTTGGGCAGCCCCCCACCTCCCCGACCTCCAAGCCCCCCAGCTATTCCCCCCTCCCCAGCCCAGGTTGTCCTCCTTTCCCCGCCACCAGCCGTAATTGGTTCCTCACCCCCTCCACCAGCCCAACTAGCCCTGCCACCCCCTCCCCCTCCGCCTCCCCCACCCCCACCACCTGAGCCCCCACCCATCCCCGAGTTTGATTACAACTTCCTCTTTCCCCCTCTGCCCCCCAGGCCCCCCCCCAGACCACCCGTGATCCAGCCCCCACCCCCGTCACCTCCTAGCCCCCCACCCGCTCCTTCCCCTTCACCCCCTTCACCCCCTCCCCATCCGTTCTCCTACATCCTCCCCCCTCCGCCACCACCCCGCCCAAGAAGCCCCCCCATGCCTCCCTTAGATCCGGGCGCCATCCTAAACCCCGATCAGCCATACGCTCCTCCACCGCCAAACATGTACATCCTTCCCTTACTTCCTAGGCCCCCAAACCCACCAGCACCCCCACCGCCTCCCCCACCAACCAGCTCTCCTCCAGGGCAAGCCCCCTCCACCATCCTTCCCACACAGTCCCCTACTCCACCTTCCCCCCCTCTGCGTTCCCCCCCAACCAGCTCTCCTCCTGGGCAAGCCCCCTCCACCATCCTTCCCACACAGTCCCCGACTCCACCTGCCCCCCCTCTTCGTTCCCCCCCAACCAGCACTCCTCCAGGGCAAGCTCCCTCCACCATCCTTCCCACACAGTCCCCTACTCCACCTGCACCTCCAACCAGCACTCCTCCAAGGCAAGCTCCCTCCGCCCCCTCCCCCAACAATCCAGGTGTACCCATCACCGCAAACTATCCCCCCTACGACAACACCCCATACACTGCCAACAACCCCAATGCACCCACCACCATAGACTACTCCCCCTACGACAACACCCCATACACTGCCAACAATCCTAGTCCACCCACCACCGTAAACTACCCCCCCTACGACAACACCCCATACGTTTCCAACAACCCACTACCAGTTGCCTCATTCCCAGACTTCCCCACAGAATCCTGGAAGCCCCCTAATGAGCCCACAAGTGCTCTCCAACCCCCTAGTGTCCAGTCTCCAGAAGATACGAAACCACCCGAGAGTCAGTTCCCCTCAGCTGTACCTGATGCACCCACCCGTGGTGGCCAACCCCCAGGGCCACCCCCCATCCCCCCTGCGGTCTCTCCTGCGGCCCCTACAGTTCCCTTAGCAAGGCCTGTGCCCAGACCTCCTCAGACCTTCTCCCCTCCACCTCCACCCTCACCAACCGCAAATCCAGCACCCATCCGACGTCCCCCACCACCACCACCTCCACCCTCACCAACCACAAATCCTACGCCCAACCGAGGTCCACCCCCTCCACCCACAAATTATACTCCCATCCCGTCAGCCAGTCCTCCTGGACCTCCCTCTGTGGCAAGCCCACTGCCCCCCCCTCCCCTGCCAACTCCCCCCTTGCCCCAAGCAGATCAGGAACTTGTCCCTCGGGATCCTCCCTATCCCCCGGACCCCCCCCTCTCCACCGCCCCCCTTCCCCCCCTTCCGCCCGCCCTCCCCTCCAGCTGATCCCCTCGCTACTCGACCAAGCATTCCTCGTGAATTTGTGCTGCCTCCCTTCCCCCCCTTCTCACCCCGCCCACCCCCGTCGGGGGGTCCTAGCCCACCCTGGCCTTCCATCCCATCCTTTCTGTTGCCTGTCCGTCCTGACCCTCCACAGCAACCCACTGCACTTGCACAGCCTGAGGGCCAGACCCCATCCACAGCCAACCCTGAACAGCCTGGGGGGCAGACCCCTGCCCCAGCCAATCCTGGACAGCCTGGGGGCCAGACCCCATCCCCACCCAACCCTGAGCCACCTGGTGGGCAGACCCCATCCCCACCCAACCCTGAGCCGCCTGGTGAGCAGACCCCATCCCCAGCCAGCCGTGAGCCCGGGGGCTTGTCTCCAGATGCTCCGAAACCACCCGAGGGGCAGTTCCCCTCTCCAGCTGCATCTAGGCAGCCCACCAGTGGTGTCCAACCCACAGGGTCTCCTCCCAGCCCCCCTGCAGTCTCTCCTGCGGCCCCTACAGTACCTTCAGCAAGGCCTGTACCAAGACCTCCTCAGATCCCCTCCCCTCCACCTCCACCAGCCACCCCACCCTCACCACCCGCAAGTCCTACAGCCTTCCGACGTCCACCCCCCCCACCACCGCCACCCCGAGACAGGACCCCCCCTCCGCCTCCGCCCCCCCCTCGCTCCCCGCCCCCCCCACCACCACCACGGAACCAACCCGGCCCCCCACCCAGGACGCCTCTCTTCTTCTCCCCACCACCACCCCCGCCCCCCACTCGCCGCCCCCCACCCCCCTCTCCGACCCCTCCTCCACCCACCACAACACCTCCCTCGCTCCCAAGGCCCCGCATTCCTCCCCCACTCTTTCCCTCCTTCCAGCCAAGCCAGCTCGCCCCCCCCTCCTACTCTCCCCGGGCCCCCCTTTGCACCTGGGGTGGTAGTGCGGAGACCATCACCACCACCCCGTCCGCCCCCCCTGGGAGATGTCATGATCCCCCCTGGTTATGAGGCAAGAACCCAAATACAGCTGGACCTCCTCCCAACAGAAGAACAGCTACGCGTTAGCGCAGCCCAGGTAATTGATCTTACTCTCGTATTTCTTTTTTTCTTTTTAACATTTTAAATTTTCTGGCATGAAGTACTACTGGAAGTACAAGAACCCAAATACGGCTAGACCTCCTCCCAACAGAAGAAATGCTACGCGTCAGCGCAGCCCAGGTAATTGAGCTTACTCTCGTTTTTTTATTACTTTTTTAACATTTTTCCTTTTTCTGGCATGAAGGACTACTTGAAGTACAAGAGCCCAAATCCAGATGGACTTTCTTCTAAGTGAAGAGCAGCTGCCAGTCAGCGCAGCCCACGTACGTGAGCTTAATCTTGATTTTGGTTTTTACTTTTAAAATCTATTTTAGTTCTGTGTGCATGAAGTACTACTTGAAGTACAAGAACCCAAATACAGATTCATTTGCAGGCTGGGGCTGAGCAAGGGCTGATCGGCATGGCCATCATCCTGACCAAGTCGGTAAGCACCACATACCAGCAGTTGCTTTTGCCTTCAGTGGCTGTTTGTTGGAGACACCGACAAACATTCAGTAGCGCGCCCCACCCCACCCACCCACGATTGCCCCCCCCCTCCCTTTCCTTTGCAGGCTGGGGCTGAGCAAGGGCTGATCGGCATGGCCATCATCCTTACCAAGTCAGTGAGCACCACATACCAGCACTTGCTTTTGACTTCAGTGGGTGTTCGCAGGAGACACCAACACACATTCAGTACCCCCACCCACCCACGATAATCCTCCCCTCCCTTTCCTTTGCAGGCTGGGGCTGAGCAAGGGCTGATCGGCATGGCTATCATCCTCACCAAGTCAGTGAGCACCACATACCAACACTTGCTTTTGCCTTCAGTGGGTGTTCGCAGGAGACACCAACACACATTCAGTACCCCCACCCACCCACGATAATCCTCCCCTCCCTTTCCTTTGCAGGCTGGGGCTGAGCAAGGGCTGATCGGCATGGCTATCATCCTCACCAAGTCAGTGAGCGCCACATACCAGCAGCTGCTTTTGCCTTCAGAGGGCGTTGTCTGCCCCGAATGCAGCCCCGCACTCGTGGACGTGTTCAGAAGCAGCGTCGCACTTGCACTGAACGTCAGCAAAACCGAGGTTTTGGTCTCTTGTGGCCTCAGGGTCGAGGACCCCAGACGTCTGCTGGGAGGAACCTTCAGTATAGAGCTCCCAACATACCAAGGTGATGGTGCATCTTTTTGGCTGAGCCCCCTCTTCAAGGGGGCAGGAGCCCCCATGTTTACCCATTTGTCCGTTTGTCCGTCCAAAACACTTGAAGCCCGACACGTCAGCCAACGGTCGCGTAACTAACTCGCTTCCATCAGCTCCATCGTTGCCACCTTTGGTTCCATTGCCAACACACTCAGCCAATTTTCCGCGTCGTTGGCGACGCTGCATAGGACTTGTTTTCTTGCTGGGGGGAACTTTCGTGATAGAAGTCGAGGACCCTGGACGTCTGCTGGTGAGAACCTTCAATATAGAGGTCCCAACTTACCAAAGGGATGGTGCATGTGGTGATGTTTTTGATGGTGCCTGTTGGTGATGTTTTCCCTGGTGGGTGGAAGCTTTAGTATGGAGCTCCTATCATACCAAGGTGATAGTACTTTTGGGGCGGAGCCCCCCCTTCTGGGGGGCGGGAGCCCCCAGTGTTACCCAGTGTTATCTTACCAGGGGGATGGAGCATCTTTTTTGTTTTTCATGCCGGGAGGAACCTTTGGTATAGAACTAGCAACGTACCAAGTCACTCCGCCCATTTTGGATGGTACCGCCGAAATATTTCTTGAAGCCTGACACGTCATCCAACGGTCGCGTAACTAACTTGCTTCAGTCAGCCCCATCGTTGCCAACTCACTCCGCCAATTTTCCGCGTCGCTTGCGACGCTGCATAGGACTTGTCCATGCTGGGAGGATCTTTTAGTATAGAACTAGCGACGTACCAAGGGGATGGTGCCTGGTGTTGGTGTTTTATTCAGAAGCAGTGTGGCAGTTGCACTGAACGTCAGCAAAACAGACGTTTTGGTCTCTTGTGGCCTCAGGGTCGAGGACCCCAGACGTCTGCTGGGGAGAACCTTCAGTATTGAGCTCCCATCATACCAAGGTGATGGTGCATGTTTTTTTCTTACTGAGGGGAACTTTCAGTATAGAAGTCGAGGACCCCAGACGTCTGCTGGGGAGAACCTTCAGTATAGTGGTCCCCCCAAAAAGGTAATGATAACGCCTGGTAGGGCTTGGTGTTAAGGGAGCCCGTCTTACGCGGGTGGGGAGCGGTCTCCTACCTGAACTGGACAAGCTACCATCGGGGTTGACAACGAACTGCAACGCTAAGAACGACCGAAAGAGGAGTCGAACCCCCGACTCTTCATCCTCAAAATGATTAGGTCTACCACTAGACCATTGTATATCACTGAAAGGGGCTAACAAAAAAAGGCGCCTCAACCTTGGTATGTTGGGAGGTATATACTAAAGGTTCTTCCCAGCAAGAAAAAACATCACCAACAGGCACCAACGGGCACCATCAAAAACATCACCACATGCACCACTAATACTACTCTTTCTGCTACTGCTGCTGCTACTAATACTAATACTAATGCTACTTATACTAATACTAATGCTAATGCTAATGCTAATACGAATACTACTCATACTGCCACTACTAATACTTATACTAATACTATTACTACTAATACTAATATTAATACTTCTCATACTGCTTCTAATACTAATACTATTGCGAGGGGGGGGGGGCAGGAATAAAGTTTGCAGACCGCGTGTTCGGAAATTGTTTCTTCACCCCTGACCACCCACCTATCCCCCCCCCCCCCCCCCCCCCCCCCCCCCCCCCCCCCCCCCCCCGAGGCTTCATACCTGGACACCCAGACAGTATAACATAGTGAAAGGGGGGTCCATGCGCATCACCAAGGCAAGGCCTTTCCAACCATACAACCAAAAATAAAATAAAATTGTATTCTGGAGCCTGAGGGTCTGCTCAGGTGTGGTGGGGTTAGGTGGATTTGATGGTGTGTGGGGGGGGAGGAGGGTGTGCGTGTGTGGTGGCGGTGGTGTGTGTGTGTGTGTGGGGGGGGGGGGGGGGGGGGGGGGGGGGCTAGACCCCAGGCTGACTTAGGAACCTTGTCAGGGACCAGAATTCAGAACGCGCATACGAACGCGTTTTTTTCAGCCTAACTGCTGCTCGTGCGACACTGGGCGCCAAGGTGTAGGTTACGTCCAGCCTGGCATCCAGCCTGGATGTGCCTTCCAGGGCACCCACCAATTACACACTGGGTGTAACAGACTAACAGTTGCAGATGTGTACTCGTCTCGTCGATCCCTTCTCGATGGTGCACTTAACGCTCAAAAATTCGCACTGGCAAGAAAGTTACACGAAGTACAAATAAAGTTGGGAAAACAGTCGGACCCCCTCCCCTCCCCCTTCCCCCCCCCCCCCCCCCTCTATCTCGGCCGCCTGTGGGTGTATCGACATGATTTTTTTGTATCGACTATTGCTTGTGCTTCTATATCCATATCGAACATGAGGTACAAAATATGTTTTCTTGCCCCCCCCCCCCCTCCTAATGCTAATACTAATGCTAATACTGCTCATACTACTACTAATATTAATACTCATACTACTAATATTAATACTTATACTACTCATACTACTACAGCTTCTTGTTGTAATCATTTGCCCCTGTCCCTTGTCTCCTCTTCACGTTGATTTCTCTTTCGAACATTTCAACATAGATCCCTGGTACTCAGTACCCATATTTTTTATCTGTTCCCCTACCACCACCACAGCCTTTTTTATATGCTACCCCACCACCAAAAATAACAACAACACACCACCAACACACCACCACCAATCCACCAACACACCACCAACACACCAACACCAATCCACCAACACACCACCAACACACCAACACAGGCTTGCCCGGGGACAGCATCTCAAGCCAATTACGTCGGTTGCAATCAGCTAGGATGCTGTCACAAGCAGCCAATCAGCCTTGCATCCAGGCTAACTTGCACACCACAGTGACTCTTGGATCACAAGGGGACATCACAAGAGTGGCAACGGACATGATGACAGCGCAAGTGGCATCACCATCCAGTGAGCGGTTGGGAGGAGTTGGGGTGTGTCGGGAGTAGGGTGTGTGTGTTGGGGGGGGGGGGGGGGGGGGGAGGATGTGTCGGGAGGGGGTTGTGTGTGTGTGGGGGGGGGGGGGGGGGGGGGGGGGGGGGGGGGGGGGGGGGGACCATGCACACATTACTGTTCTTTGGGGTTGGAGGTACACACTGTACAGGGACTCTAGGGCCACAAGGGGACATCACTAGTGTGGCAGCAGACATGATGACAGCACAAGTGGCATCACCATCCAGTGAGTGATTGGGAGGAGTTGGGGTGTGTCGGGAGTAGGGTGTGTGTATGTGTGTGGGGGGGGGGGAGGATGTGTGTGTGTGGGGGGGGGGGGAGGTGACCATGCACACATTACTGTTCTTTGGGGTTGGAGGTACACACTGTACAGGGACTCTAGGGCCACAAGGGGACATCACTAGTGTGGCAGCAGACATGGTGACAGCACAAGTGGCATCACCATCCAGTGAGTGGTTGGGAGGGGTTGGTGATTGTCGGGAGTGGTGTGTGTAGGGGGAGGGGAGGGGAGGGTGTCTCGGGTACACACACACCACACACACCAACCCAACCCAACACCCCCCAAAACAAACCACACCCAAACAATCCTCCTGTTGCCTTCAGGTAACACAGTGATCTCGCGTTCCAATCCAGTGGCCTGCACGAGTCTGGTACAAGACACTATGGCCAAGCTTAAACCCCCCACACACACCAACCCAACCCAACACCCCAATCAACCCCCACACACTCACCCAAACAACCCACACCCAATCCCACTGTTGCCTACAGGCAACACAGTTATCTCGCGTCCCAATTCAGTTGCCTGCACGAGCCTGGTACACGACACTATGGCCCATCTTAAGGCAGATGATGAGGCTAACATCCCACACATGCACCCCTCAAACAATCCCCCCCCCCCCACACCACCACACACACACTCTAAACAACCCCTCCATCCCCCCCCCCACCACCACACACACACTCTAAACAACCCCTCCACCCCCCCACCACCACCACACACACACTCTAAACAACCCCTCCACACCCCCCACCACCACCACACACACACTCTAAACAACCCCTCCACACCCCCCACCACCACCACCACCACCACACACACACTATAAACAACCCCTCCACCCCCCCCCCCACCACCACCACCACCACCACACACAAACAAACACTAAACAACCCCTCCACACCCACCCACTCCCCCTGCTGCCTCCAGGCAACACAGTGATCTTGCGTCCCAATTCAGTTGCCTTCACCAGTCTGGTACAGGACACTATGGCCCATCTTAAAGCAGAGGATGAGGCTAATATCCCACACATGCACAACCCAAACAATCCCCCCACCCCCCCACCACACACACACACACACACACAAACAAACACTAAACAACCCCTCCACACCCACCCACTCCCCCTGCTGCCTCCAGGCAACACAGTGATCTCGCGTCCCAATTCAGTTGCCTTCACAAGCCTGGTACAGGACACTATGGCCCATCTTAAAGCAGAGGATGAGGCTAACATCCCACCAAGCATTCAGATGTCCAACGAAAAGCTGATAGACTCCTTTGCCACTTCTCTCAACGTCTTGACTGCCCAGGTGGGTTGGTGTGAGTGGTGGTATGCATGTGTGTGTGGGGGGGGGGGAGGGGGGGTATATTGTGTGCGTGAGTTTGGTGTGTGTGGTGGGGGCAGTGTGTGTTAAGTGATAGTTGATTGCATACAAGCATTCAGATGTCCAACGAAAAGCTGGTAGACTCCTTTGCCACCTCTTTAAACGTCTTGACTGCCCAGGTGGGTTGGTGTGTGTGGGGGGGGGGGGGGCACAGGAAATTTCAGAGTACTGAAACCTAGCATTTCGACTGTCTCGGAACCTACCACGCCCTGACCTGATAGCACCAGGGAGGCAGCGCACGTGGGGGCGCCCAGTTCTCCGAATTTGCTGCCTCCAAGAAGAAGCCTTTGAACATGCAGCATCAGCGTCCGAATTTAAGAATCATTATTCGCACGTTTCGTCAATAGATGCTCCTGGATTCGATGGTCAAATTTTCTGACGCCAGGAGCATCTGTTGACGAAACGCGCGAATTGTGATTCTTGAATTCGGACGCTGATGCTGCATGTGCAATGGCTTCTTCTTGGAGGCAGCCAATTCGGAGAACTGGGCGCCCCCACGTGCGCTACCTTCCTGGTGCTATCTGGTCAGGGCATGGTAGGTTCCGAGACAGTCGAAATGCTCGGTTTCAGTACTCTGAAATTTCCTGTGGGGGGGGGGGGAGGGGGGGCACAGTGTGTGAAGTAATATTTGATTGCATACAAGCATCCAGATGTCCAACAAAAAGCTGGTAGATTCCTTTGCCACCTCTCTGAACGTCTTGACTGCCCAAGTGGGTTGGTGTGAGTGGAGGTGTGTGGGGGGGGAGTGTATATTGTGTGTGTGTGTGTGGGGGGGGGGGGGGGGGGGGGGGGGTATATATATTGTAGGTGTGAGTTTGGGGGGGGTGTCGAGTGATATTTGATCGCATACAAGCATTCAGATGCCCAGCAAAAAGCTGGTTAATTCCTTGGCCCGCCTTTCTGAACGCCTTGCCTGCCGTAAACGGAAACTCCTCAAACTTGTGCACAATTTCTTACAACGTACACTCCCCTCTACGCACACAACTACACACAACTTGTGCCTCACTCGTGATGTTTCAGATGACCGTCATCCGACAAAAACGTACACTCCACAAACTTGTGCACAACTCCTCATAATTTACACACCCATCTACGCACACAACTACTCACAACTCGTGCATCACTTGTGATGTTTCAGATGGCCATCATCCGACAAGAGCGTACACCCCTCACAGTCGGTACACAACTCCTCACAACGTACACTCCTCACAACTTCAACTCCCATCAACGTGCACAACTACTAACAACTCGTGCCTCACTTGTGTTGTTTCAGATGGCCATCATCCGACAAACATATACACCCCATAAAGTTGTCCACAACTGCTCACAACGTACACTCCTCGCAACTTCAACTCCCATCAACATGCTCAACTACTAACAACTCGTGCCTCACTTGTGATGTTTCAGATGGCCATCATCGGACAAAAACATACACTCCACAAAATTGTGCACAACTCCTGACAACGTACACTCCTAACAACTTACACTCCCATCAACATGCACAATTCCTCACAACATGCACTCCTCACAACTTACACTCCCATCAACGTGCACAACTACTCACAACTCGTGCCTCACTTGTGATGTTTCAGATGGCTATCATCCGACGAAAACGTGCACTCCACTAAATTCTGCACAACTTCTCACAACTTAAACTCCCATCAACGCACACAACTACTCACAACTCGTGCCTCACTTGTGTTGTTTCAGATGACCATCATCAGGCAAGAAGTTGTACAGACTCCAGAACTAGCCGCTGATGGTTCGGGTGACGACAACAAGTTGTCAGGGGGGTCTGTGGCCGGCATTGTGATCGGTGTCCTCCTCTTCCTCTTGCTCATAGCTGCTGCCATCCTGTACAAGAACAAGTGGAAGGCTGCCATGGTAAGTCACTGCACGTGTAGCTATGGACTAGGCTTTTCTCATGGGATTATTTTAGCAGCTTCTAGGCTGCTCCCTGAGCCAGCCACTGGGCTGATGATGGTGACAGGTTGTATAGGGGGGCTGTGGCCATCCAATGGGCTGATGATGGTGACAGGTTGTATGGAGGGGCTGTGGCCGGCATTGTGATCGGGGTCCTCCTCTTCTTCTTGCTCATAGCATGCCGTCATGTACAAGTATAAGTGGAAGGCCGTCATGTACAAGTATAAGTGGAAGGCTGCGGTGGTAAGTTACTGCACACGTAGCAATGGACGAGGCTTTATTCTGGGATTCCTTTAGCACCTTCTAGGCTACTCCCTGAGCCAGCCACTGGGCTGATGATGGTGACAGGTTGTCTGTGGGGGGCTGTGGCCAGCCACTGGGCTGATGATGGTGACAGGTTGTCTGTGGGGGGCTGTGGCCAGCCACTGGGCTGATGATGGTGACAGGTTGTCTGTGGGGGGTTGTGGCCAGCCACTGGGTTGATGATGGTGACAGGTTGTCTGTGGGGGGCTGTGGCCAGCCACTGGGCTGATGATGGTGACAGTTTGTCTGGGGGGGGCTGTGGCCAGCCACTGGGCTGATGATGGTGACAGGTTGTCTGGGGGGGCTGTGGCCAGCAATTTGATCGGTGTCCTCCTCTTACTCTTGCTCATAGCATACCGTCCTGTACAAGTCTCGTGAGAACAGTGCCACATCCTGCCAATCAACACACATACCAACCGCTACCTACTACAACCACTCCCACTGCATACCACAGCCACCCACTCTACCCATAGCAATACCACTGCTACTGACCTCACTCACTACAATGTGCGCCTGCTTGCAGCGCTCTAATGAGAACACAACCACGGCCTATCTATCAACACGCATACCAACCACTACCTACAACAACCACTCCCACTGCATACCACAGCCACCCACTCTACCCATAGCAATACCACTGCTACTCACCTCACTCACTACAATGTGTGCCCGCTTACAGCGCTCTAATGAGAACACAACCACAGCCTATCTATGAATCTATCAACACGCATACCAACCACTACCTACTCCAACCTCATCCACTGCATACTACAACCACCCCACTCTACCCATATCAATACCACTGCTACTCACCACACTAACTACAATGTGTGCCCGCTTGCAGCGCTCTAATGAGTACAAGGCTCCAGACAGCCGCATGGTGATGTGGCACAACCAGCTAGCCAACATGAGACAGACCACCGGTCACTCTCCACACCAGCACTACATCACGGCTAACGCATTCGCCACCAAATCGGATGCCTTGGCCAGCCACCATACTTCAGTCAGTGGGCTGGCACAATAAAGGGTGTCAGGGCACACCCACGGTATCGGATAATAACAGCAGGTAATTCCCGCCGGACCTTTGTTCCGTCGATCGGTTCCGTGGTAGCGTGTCGGAAAGGTCCCGGCCCGTATCCCTGGTTAGGGTCCGGCCCGGCGGAGAACCCGAAACGGGTGTTCCCATTACCTTGCTCGACAGAGGGTGTCAGGGCACACCCACACTCCTGAGTCATGAACTCAATCCTGTGGATGTATGACCACTGACAAACACAGACTGCTGGACCTTACAGGCATTCGCAGCTTGTATGGTCCAGCACAGACCAATCTAGGTGCATGTGCTCTCTAGACTTACTGACTCGGAGACTTTTGTATTTGGTTTATTTGATTATTTGTACTCCCAAGCGGCCTCCCAAGATACTTTTATTTCGTGTACTTCAGAGTACTTAATTTGTACTTCGAGAGGACTTGTATTCATTCCATTTTGGAAACTGTGTGACACAAAATCCCGAAGCATCAGTCAGTATCAGTCTGAAGTTTAGTTTGTTTGGCCTTAGCCCATGACTAAATTGGATTGTTCCATGGTGTCTCAACCAACTTTGGACTGCTCGCTGTCATCCGATTCCATGTTCCCCTGCATGATACACCCACCAGGGATTGGACAGTTTAAACAATTGTCCAGATTTGTTTAGCCTCCTGCCAGCAATTTGGCTACTCACCGTCTTCGGCAGTAAAAACAAATCGCACGATTATTTATTGCACATCAAATATTCAAATAATGTAGATGAATCTGTAGTTTATGTACTACCGTAGTGAATTGGGAGCCTTTTTCATTAAAACGATTTCCACCCCAGGAAGTGGGACCCTGTGCCAGAGATATTCCTAAGGATTTGAGCATAAACATTAAAAAATCGTGGCGCCTGATGCCCCGGTGTGATATTTACAAGATGAGAACATTAAAAATCGTGGCAGCCCGATGCCCAGGTGTAAAATTTGGGGAGGTGGAAACATTACAAATCGTGACGCGCGATGCTCCACCTAGAGATCTGAGATCTAGAAACATTAGAACATTACCCACACCTGGGGGCGCGATGGACCAAAACGGGAATAAACATTTAAAATCACGCATGCGCGATATATCGTAATCAGGAATATAGCTGCCCCGTACACAAAACAGCGCCCACAGAGGATTCATAACGAAAGGCGAATAAATTCCTAAATAAGTAGGATGTTCGCGTTGGAAAGGCAGGGTTTGACCAATATGCGGTCACTGGGCCACAGGCCTGAGGGGCTGACGGGAAGCCGAACCTGAGCGGAAGTAACCTACATAGTGAGTATTAAGGGCGTCCCGAATGAAATGATTCGAATCCTTAATTCAATGTATTTTAATTAGTTTAATTGAATTGTATTTAATGTTGTGTTATTGTAATTCGATTTATTCCTTTCCATTTAATTTAATTAACGTGATTTGAATGCATGTAATTGCTTTAAATTGTATCAAGTCGAATAGGATTAAATTTGAAGGGCGCCTGGAGGCTTTAAATTAATCGAATTCCAATGAATCGATTGATGATTTAGCATTGTTAACTATTAAGTGACGAAAAATAGAGTTTTTGAAGGGTTGTTGTGAGCCGAAGTAACCTACATAGAGAATAACTGCCTTGCTTCATCTTATGTGTAGCTAAGTGGCTGATTTTACATTGTATCCAATACCCGGCCAATACAGCCTCAAATTATAAAATATAACCGAGTGTTTGGATGTGGAGCCTACAAAAGAGTGTGGTCTGGCTATTGAAGGAAACAAACTAAGTGCGGTCAGACCGCAGAAGAAGAAAAAAGTTACAACTGCGCCTGCAACTGCGGTTCTTATTTTGGGGGGGGGATCGTGACCTCAGCACTTCAGCAGACCGCAGTAAAAAAACAGTACAGCGGTTCTCCAACAAGAAACTGAGAGGCAACTGTCCCACCCCTGCTGCCCTGGCAACCTGGACAGATAAACCCAGTCCAGGACTCCAGGTCTGCAGAGGCGGGGGAAAGGTAACTTAACTAGAAAATAGTAGGGTGCCCAACGATCCCTGGTGGTCGGCCCAATAGTACAGCCAGGTTAGTTCTAGCTAGGGTGTGGAACCCGAAAGGTGTGGAACACGATAGGTGTGGAACACGATGGGTGTGGAACCCAGGTGTGGAACAAGATATGTTTGGACCTCAAGTGTGGACCACGATAGGTGTGGACGACGATATGTGTGGAACCCAAGTGTGGAACAAGATATGTGTGGAACTCAAGTGTGGAACACGATAGGCGTGGATCACGATATGTCACAGGTGTGGAACACGATGGGTGTGGAACACGATAGGTGTGGAACACGATACGTGTGTATCTAGTGTAGCACCTGCAAGCACACACACCATAGCCCATATGGTTGTTGGGGTATTTGACACAACCCATTTTCTTCAAGCTCATCATCATCATCGTCATCATCATCATTGAGAATCAGACCCCCTTCTGCCCCCTATCCAGAAAGCTGACTAGGTGAGCAACAACATGGCCATCTTACTTTTTCCCAATTCAAAGGCTCTCAAAAGTTATGCAGCTCCCAATCTTGTCCCAAACCACTTTAACACAGAGCACACATCAAGGTTGTTTAGGTCGCAGACGGAATGCCAGAGGTTCCGTTGCTTCCCTAGACGCAACGTGGGGCGGGACGGGGAGGGTCCGTTCCGTCGCAGACGCAGCTTCTGTGTGTTGGTTGCTTCGCAGACGGGTCGGTTGCGGGTTGGTTGCTTCCCCAATTGGGTTGCTTGCGGGTCGGTTGCGGGTCAGGCTGCAGGCTATACTGGTCGGTTCCGTCTCAGGAAGGAGGCTATACAATTGGTTCCGTCTCAGGAAGGAGAGTTGGGGGTCCTCCTAAACAACCCTGGTACACACACATAGACATGATCGCATAAACATGCTTTGTCTTGCTGCCTCTCCTTGTTCCTTGTTGACCAAACTTGGTTGGCATGCAGAGGACAATGCATGCTCAGGGCATTCATAATATTGGCACCAGGGTTGTTCAGGACGCTGCGTCCTCCGTCGCAGCCCAGATGCAAAGTCGAAGGGTCCGTTGCATCGCAGGACGCAACATGAGAAGGGTCCGTTGACTAGATGAAAGGGTCCGTTGCCACAGAGGACGCAGGTTATACAATTGGCTGCGTCTTAGTGAGCATAGCTGGGGTTTCTTGAAGTACCCTGATGGGCATATGTTCAAGTTCAACTTAAAACTTGAAGTACCCTGATGGGCATATGTATGGAATACACTGTGTAATACCATTGAACCCCATTCATTCCCTATTTCTCACAACTCCATATCAGAGGAAAGGCGTCGAACATTGAGAGAAGGAACCGTAAAGTTGGAGGATTGATCGGGGGGGGTTACTTCCTTGATGGCGGAAGGACCCTCCTCTCCGGCAGCAGAGGCCGCTGGCGCGCAGTCGTCTAGCCAATCTAGAGGAACCTTCACCCCCGTTGGGAGGATTCGGTCGCATCCATTGCTCACAATGACACTGCGGATCCCACGAGCCCATGAAACACCATTAAGTTTGGTAAGTTTCACAAAGCTGGCAGGAGGCCCTCGCGGAAGTTGCATTATCAAAGCAGTGGTAGTGATGAGGAGCCCAATAACCTATCAGCTTGAAATCACTCCGGTAGAGTGGACAGTAGATTAAAGCAGCGGAACAGACGCACCAATCTATACACGGAGACAAGGATAACGTTACAGACACAGGAGACCCATAAAGGGGCACCTGTGGTGAAAGGAGGCGGTAGACAGGAACCTAACAGGGTACAGATCAGACCGGAGACGTAGGTGACAGGAAGCTGCCACTGAGTCATCTCAAGATGACTCAGTCCCACGGGAAGCTGGCACAGGAGAGCCGATAGTTCAAAGGGAGTACATAAGTAGTCACCAAGTCATAAAACGCGTGAGAGCACCGCTATACATGCTGATATACACTGTGTAATACCATTGAACCCCATTCATTCCCTATTTCTCACAACTCCATACTCTCCAACCCTCGCACTGAACGCGGGAACGCAGTGGACCTGGCCTGGGTCCCCAGCTCTGCTGCCTGAGATCCAACCAATTGTATAGCATGCGTCCTGCGACGCAACTGACCCTTCCTTCTGGTCAACGGACCCTCCCCACCTTGCGTCCTGAGACGCATAAGGAACGGACTCTTCGACGTTGCGTCTGCGATGGAGGACGCAGCATCCTGAACAACCCTGGCCCGACATTCCGACTGCCTCGAAGAGAAAAAGATTACACACGAGACGAAATATTGAAGAAGGGTATCTTAACAAATTAAAAGTGATTCAAAGTGATTTGTTCGAGTTTACATTTTCTGGTAATACTATTTTTTTACTGCCCAAGAGGGCGAGCAGCCAAATTGCTGGCTGAAGCTATGTAACCAAGTCCAAGTTAACAAATTCAAATGTTCATCTACAGGAAAGCACCCGAAGCACAATACAACAAGTCCTATGCAGCGTCACAAGCAACGCGGAAAGTTGGCGGAGTGTGTTGGCATCAGAACGAAAGGTAGCAACGATGGAGCTGACGGAAGCGAGTTAGTTACGTAACTGTTTGCTGAAGTGTCAGGCTTCAATTTGTTTTCGGTCGGACAAACGGACAAATGGGTAAACATGGGGGCTCGCGCCCCCTTGAAGAAGGGGCTCCGCCAAAAATATGGTAGCAGAGAAAATGATACATCCATGAATCTGTATCAGTCCATACCAGTAAAAGAAAGCCTGGAGGGGCGTGCTGTGAAGGGGACCCTCCCGTACGCCACAGCTAAGGAAAGTCACCATGACAGACATTGCAAGAGTCATCCTCCAGGCGGTAGGGACTCCTTCATGCGACGTGTGGCAAGGATACTGGTACAGGAGGCAATAAAGGTAATGATAACGCCTGGTGGGGCGTGGTGTTAAGGGAGCCCGTCGAACGCGGGTGGGGAGTGGTCTCCTACCTCAACTGGACAAGCTACCATCGCAGTTGACAACGACCTGCAACGCCAAGAGCGACCGAAGGGGGAGTCGACCCCCCGACTCTTCATCCTCAAGCGATCTGGTCTACCACCACCATTGTATATCAATGAAAGGGGCTACATGATGCAATAGATTCTCTGTGCAGCTTAGAGTTGGAGGGTCCAAAATCCATACCAGTAATAACAACAAACAATATAATGAAGTAAAAAGATGAGACCTGATAGGGGCAGGCACTAGAAGCTGCTAGGAAGCTGCTCATATGGTGAACGGAATGAGTGACAAGCTGAGACCTGATAGGGGCAGGGACTAGAAGCTGCAAGGAAGCTGCTCATATGGTGAATGGAATGAGACCTGATAGGGGCAGGGACTAGAAGCTGCTAGGAAGCTGCTCATATGGTGAATGTAATGAGTGACAAGCTGAGACCTGATAGGGGCAGGGACTAGAAGCTGCTAGGAAGCTGCTCATATGGTGAATGGAATGAGTGACAAGCTGAGACCTGATAGGGGCAGGGACTAGAAGCTGCAAGGAAGCTGCTCATATGGTGAATGGAATGAGTGACAAGCTGAGACCTGATAGGGGCAGGGACTAGAAGCTGCTAGGAAGCTGCTCATATGGTGAATGGAATGAGTGACAAGCTGAGACCTGACCGGGGCAGGCACTAGAAGCTGCATTGAAGCTGCTTTTATGGTGAATGGGGTGAGCGACAAGCTGAGACCTGACTGGGGCAGGCACTAGAAGCTGCTTTGAAGCTGCTCATATGGTGAATGGGGTAAGCGACAAGCTGAGACCTGACTGGGGCAGGCACTAGAAGCTGCTTTGAAGCTGCTTTTATGGTGAATGGGGTGAGCGACAAGCTGACACCTGACTGGGGCAGGCACTAGAAGCTGCTAGGAAGCTGCTCATATGGTGAATGGAGGGAGGGAGGAGGGGAGGGAGGGAGGAAGCTAGAGTGTGTAGAAGTTACATCGAAGCTGGGTGTGTGTGTGGGGGGGTGGGTTTGTGTGTGTGTGTGGGGGGTGAATGAAGAGATGGAGTGAGGAAGCTGGACATGGAGTGGGTAGAAGCTACATCGAAGCTGCTCAGGTTGTGAATGAAGGGAGAGAGTGAGGAAGCCGGACATGGAGTTTTTTTACTACACTAGTTGACCACGTCCAAGACGATACGCTGGGACTTGAGGGGAGCCCATCTCAAGCGTTTGGAGTAGGATGCAAAGCCGAAGCAGAGAGTGAGTACAAGGATAGCCTTGATGCCCATCACCCTCATTTCATCCTGGTAGGGGTAGCTGCTCCAAGCAAGGATCGTGGTCAAATCCTGCGTTGTTGAGAATCAGCACAGCCCAGTGGGGGTTGGTCGGTCGGTCGGTTGGTGGGTGGGTCAGGGGTTGGGGGTTGGGGGGGGGGGGGGGGGAGGGGGTTGTTTTTATGAACTTCTTTTTTACAAGGATGGCCTTGATGCCCAACACCCTTATCTCATCCTGGTAGGGGTAGTTGGACCAAGCAAGGAACGTGGTCACATTCTATGCAAAACAACGGGTTTCAAGACATGAGAGTTGGGTTGGGTGGATTGGGCTCGGGGATTGGGTTGGTGTTAGGTGTTTGGAGTAGGATGCGAAGCCGAAGCAGAGGGTGAGCACAAGGATGGCCTTGATGCTCATTACCCTTATCTCATCCTTGTGGGGGTAGCTGGACCACGCCAAGGAACGTGGTCACATCCTATGCAAAACAACGGGTTTCCAGACATGAGAGTTGGTTGTCACATCCTGCGTTGTTGTGAATCAGTACAGACCAGTGTCGGTTGGTGGGTGGGTGTCGGTGGGGGGTGGGTGGGTGGGTGGGGGTATAAACCTCTTTCTTACAAGGATGGCCTTGATGCACATCACCCTCATCTCATCCTGGTATGGGTAGCTTGGCAACGCCAAGAACGTGGTCACATCCAGCGTTGTGGAGAATCAGCACAGCCCAGTGTGGGTTGGTGGGTTGGTTGGTTGGTTGGATGGTTGGGGGGGGGGGGGGGGGGGGGGGGGGGGGGGGGAGGGGGGGATTATGAACTTATTTGTTTACAAGGATGGCCTTGTTGCCCATTACCTTCATCCCATCCTGGTAGGGTAGCTTGGCAACGCCAAGAACGTGGTCACATCCTGCGTTGTGGACAATCAGCACTGCCCAGTGTGGGCTGGTGGGTTGGTGGGTGGGTTGGTGGGGGAAGGGGGAGAGGGGGGGATTATGAACTTATTTGTTTACAAGGATGGCCTTGATGCCCATTACCTTCATCCCATCCTGGTAGGGTAGCTTGGCAACGCCAAGAACGTGGTCACATCCTGCATTGTGGAGAATCAGCACTGCCCAGTGTGGGTTGGTGGGTGGGTTGGTGGGGGAAGGGGGAGAGGGGGGATTATGAACTTCATTTGTACAAGGATGGCCTTGATGCCCATCCACCTCATCTCATCCTGGTATGGGTAGCTTGACCACACCAAGACAGTTGTCACATCTTGCGTTTTTAAATTGGTTGGGATGCGTTGTGCTATCTGGTTTGGTTTGGTTTGGTTTGATCTGGTCTGATACGGTTTGGTTTGGTTTGCTCTGGTATGATTTGATTGGGGTTGGTTTGGTTTGCTCAGGTAACATCGTGTTAAGTATGGTTTGGTCTGGTATTGAATGGTCTGCTCTGGTGGTGCTCTGGTATGATTTATTTGGGTATGGTTTGCTCTAGTATGGTTTGGTTCGGTTACTTTGCTTTGGCACAATTATATTGTGTTTGGTTTGGTCTGGTTTGGTATGGATTGCTCTGGTATGGTTTTACTGGGGTTGGTTTGACCTGGTACGATTTGTTTGGTTTGATATGGATTGCTCTCGTATGATTTGATTGGGGTTGGTTTGGTTTGGTCTGGTATGATTGGGTTTGGTTTGGTCTGGCAAGGTTTAGTCTGGTTTGGTTTGGTCTGGTATGATTGGGTTTGGTTTGGTTTGGTCTGGCAAGGTTTAGTCTGGTTTGGTTTGGTCTGGTATGATTGGGTTTGGTTTGCTCTGGTATGATTTGGTTGAATTTTGTTTCCTATAGCATGGCATGGTTTGGTCTGCTCTGGTATGATTTGGTCAAGTTTGGCTTACTATGGCATGGCATGGTTTGATTTGCTCTAGTATGGTTTGGTCTGCTATGATTGGGTTTGGTTTGCTCTAGTATGATTTGGTCAAGTTTGGCTTACTATGGCATGGCATGGTTTGATTTGCTCTGGTCTGGTTTGGTCTGCTATGATTGGGTTTGGTTTGCTCTAGTATGATTTGGTTAAGTTTGGCTTACTATGGCATGGCATGGTTTGATTTGCTATGGTCTGGCTTGGTCTGCTATGATTGGGTTTGGTTTGCTCTAGTATGATTTGGTCAAGTTTGGCTTACTATGGCATGGCATGGTTTGATTTGCTCTGGTCTGGTTTGGTCTGCTATGATTGGGTTTGGTTTGCTCTAGTATGATTTGGTCAAGTTTGGCTTACTATGGCATGGCATGGTTTGATTTGCTCTGGTCTGGTTTGGTCTGCTATGATTGGGTTTGGTTTGCTCTAGTATGATTTGGTTAAGTTTGGCTTACTATGGCATGGCATGGTTTGGTCTGCTCTGGTCCGCTTTCTTTAAGTTTGGCTTGCTCTTGTATGCCTTTGTTAAGTTAGGCTAGCTATATGGGTGGTATGGTTTGTTTGCTCTTGTATGCATTTGTTAAGTTAGGCTAGCTATGGCATGGCATGGTTAGGTTTGCTATGTTTTGATTCGATCGGGGTTTGCTTTGTTTGCTCATGTATGGCACGGTTTACTCTCTCCACACACCTGTGTGCTCCTAAGCCTGTGGCCTGTAGCCATACCATGATGTAGCTATACAACGCTACAAGCCTCCCCACCTTGGCCTGCTGGGAGGCTAGGCAATAGCCCCGCCCCACCCCACACCTCCACATCCGCCCCCCTCCACCCCACCCGCCCCACTCCACAGACAAGGTCAGCCCAAGCCTTAGCTTCTTAGCTACGAATTCATTTCCACCGTGGCCTGCTGGGAAGCATGGCAATAGCCCCCCCCCCCCTCCCCTCCACCCCCCCTCCCCCCCCCCCCCCCCCCCCCCCCCCCCCCCCCCTCCACACCACACCACCACTCCACACACAAGCTCAACCTAAGCTACGCCAGGATTCATTCTCACCTTGGCCTGTCGGGATGCATTGCCGGGAGTGCCATCATCATACTCAACACCACCATCAACCAGCATTCGAGGCATGGCAATAGCCCCACCCCACCCCACACCTCCACACCCGCCCCACTCCCCTTCACCCACCCTGCATCTCCACTCCACACACAAGCTCAGTTTATGCCTTAGCTACGCCAGGATTCCCTCTCGCCTTGGCTTGCTGATAGGCATGGCAATAGCCCCACCCCACCCACACCTCCACATCCGCCCCCCTCCACCCCACCCGCCCCACACCTCCACTCTGAACACAAGCTCAGCCTATGCCTTAGCTACGCCAGGATCCATTCTCGCCTTGGCTTGCTGATAGGCATGGCAATAGCCCCACCCCACCCCACAACTCCACTCAACACAAAATCTTAGCCTAAGCCTTAGCTACGCCAGGATTCATTCTCACCTTGGCCTGTTGGGATGCATTGCCTTCAGTGCCATCGTCGTACTGAACACCACCATCAACCAGCAATTGAGGCATGGCAATAGCAACACCCCACCCGACACTTCCACACCCGCCCTCCTCCCTCCACCCCACCTCACAAGCTCAGCCTAAGGCTTAGCTACTTCGCTACGAATTCATCCCCACCTTGGCCTGTTGGGATGCATTGCCGGGAGTGCCATCGTCGTACTCAACACCACCATCAACCAGCATTCGAGGCATGGCAATAGCACCGCCAGGGAAGTATGGGTTGTAGTAGAGGCCCTCACGCACACTGATGCCAGCAGGGGGCTCCCGGTACCCGGTGAGCAGCGCGTACACGTAGTTAGCACCATTGTGGCGGGCGCCAACGATAAGGGACAGGTCTGGGGTGGGGGGGGGGGAGTGTGTTGTGTGTGTGGGGGGGGGGGGGGGGTAGGGGGTAGGGGTTGAAGTAGAGGCCCTCACGCACGCTGATGCCAGCAGGGGGATCACGATACCTGGGAGCAGTGCGTACGCATAGTTAGCACCGTTGTGGCGGGCGCCAACGATGAGGGACAGGTCTGGGTGTGTGTGTGTGTGTGTGTGTGTGTGGTGGGGGTGGGGGGGGGGGGGCAGGGGGTAGGGGTTGTAGTAGAGGCCCTCACGCACACTGATGCCAGCAGGAGGATCCCGATTTCCGGTGAGCACTGCACACACGTAGTTAGCACCGTTGTGGCGGGCGCCGACGATAAGGGACAGGTCTGGGTGGGTAGGTGGGGTGGGGTTGTGGGTTGTGGGGGGGGGGGGCAGGGGGTAGGGGTTGTAGTAGAGGCCCTCACACACGCTGATGCCAGCAGGGGGGATCACGATACCTGGGAGCAGTGCGTACACGTAGTTAGCACCGTTGTGGCGGGCGCCGACGATAAGGTAAAAGTCTGGGTGAGGTGGGTGGGGGGAGTGGGGGGTTTGTGGGGTTGTGTGTGTGTGTGTGTGTGTGTGTGTGTGTGTGTTGTAGGGGGGGGGCAGGGGGTAGGGGGTGTAGTAGAGGCCCTCACGCACGCTGATGCCAGCAGGGGGCTCCCGTATCCCGGTGAGCAGTGCGCACACATAGTTAGCACCGTTTGTGGCGGGCGCCGACGATAAGGGACAGGTCTGGGTGGGTGGGTGGGTGGGTGGGTTGTGGGGGCGGGGGGAGTGGAGACAAGGAGTAGGGTGAAGCGGGGTGTTTGCGTTCAAGCAGCGGCAGGGTAGGAGAAGGCAGGGTGCAGCTGGGTGTGTTTGCGTCAATGCGCTCGCAGTTAGGGAGAGACGCAGGGTTCAGCTGGGTGTTTGCGTCAACTTCGCTCGCCAGGCAGGGGGATCAGCCGGCAGGGAGGGTGAAGCAGGGTTTGACGCTGGGTGTTTGCGTTCAATGCATTGGGCCGTAGGGAGAACGACGCAGGTTGTGAGCTGGGGTTTTGCGTCACTGCGCTTCGCATGGTAGGATAAAGCAGTGGGAAGCTGGGTGTGCGTCAATGCATCGGCAGGGTAGGTGCTAAGCAGTGTGAAGCTGGGTGTTTGCGTCACTGGCATGGCGGTCGGGAGAAGGCAGGGTGGCTGAAGCTGTGTGTTTGCGTAAGCCGCGGCAGGTAGGAGAAGCAGGGTGATGAAGCTGGGTTTGTTGGGTCAATGCCG